>OZ030019.1:67217872-67817872 GCA_964023405.1 Apodemus agrarius | reverse complement strand
CCAGCTACAGTGTGTTCATATAAACAAAATAAATAAATCCAAAAAGAAGGAGGAGGAGGAGGAGGAGGAGGAGGAGGAGGAGGAGGAGGAGGAAGAAGAAGAAGAAGAAGAAGAAGAAGAAGAAGAAGAAGAAGAAGAAGAAGAAGAAGAAGAAGAAGAAGCCAGGAGAGAACTGTTCATGGCCGAGAGCTTAGCAGGTCCCTGGTGTCCTGTGTCACAACCATTCACCTCATGTTCTATTGTCCTTTCACTGTTCTCCAAATCCCAAAGGCTTCTGTGACGTTGTCTTGGACTGATGTGTCAGATGCCTTCACAGTTCCAGTGGCTTTATGCTTTTCATAAAGTTGGGTCTCCTGTTTCCTTTCAAGCTGTAGAGGCTCCTCTTTCTGCTACACTGCAGGCTGTCTGCTTCTCCCTCGGAGTAAAACGTTAACTTCAGAGCCTCAAGAATAGCTTGAATGCACATGTTATTGGAGCAACACAGACCTGGAAGACAACGTTTTCACTGGAGCATATCTGATACCCAAGAAGCCCAGACCACAGGAGTTTCAAGGTATTTTGAGGCAGTGTCCAAGAGCCAAGCACCGCTGTTTCCCAGATCTGTCCACCAATCAACTTTCCATTCTTCTTTTCATTTTAGAACAGTATACACACACACACACACACACACACACACTTCCTTTAAAGATATAAAATCTACAGGGGCTGGGGAAATGCTCCAGGGGGCCAGAGGCTTGCTGCAAAAGCAATAGAACTCGAGTTCAAATCTCTAGGAGCCATGTAGGAGCTGGAGATGTCGATGCAAGACTGTACCCGCATTGGGCTGTGGGGACAGATGCATCCCGGGAGCTGACGGGAGAACCAACCTGCCTGGAACTGCAAACTTTGAGTTCAGTAAGGGATCCTGTCTCAAAAATAAGGTAGAGCGCAACAGAGGAAGACATCCATTGTCCTTCTTTAGTGGACAAACCTGTGCACACACATCCACAGGTCTCTGTACTCACATGTGCGTATCCTTATAGAGACACACATACCCACAGTTAAAAATAAATCTTCAAAAAAAAATCTTGAAGAAGAGTTAATTTTATCATTAAAATTGTTATTCTTTTATTGTTGTTTATTGCGTGTTTGCTTGCATGTGCCTATGTGTGCCATGTGCATGTCTGGGGCCTATGGAAGAGGGAAGAGAGCACTAGATCTCTCGGAACTGCAGTACCAGATAGTTATGAGATGCCATGTGGGCGCTTGGACCTGAATCTGGGTCTCTGCAAGAGCAGCAAGTGCATTAAACACTGACCTGTCTCTCCAGCCCTGGTTTAACCATTTAAGATTTTTATTTGGGGCTGGAGAGATGGCTCAGCGGTTAAGAGCACTGATTGCTCTTCCAAAGGTCCTGAGTTCAAATCCCAGCAACCACATGGTGGCTCACAACCATCCATAATGAGATCTGATACCCTCTTCTGGTGTGTCTGAAGACAGTTACAGTGTACTTACGTATAATAATAAATAAATCTTTAAAAAGATTTTTATTTTATTTCTGATATATGGTTTTATTTTATTTCTGATATATGTTGCTTAGATGGTATCAAAAGTTACCCCCCTGCCTCAACTTCCCATGTACTGGAATTACAGGTGTGTCCCAGTCTGTCTGGCTAGTTGTAACATTTTGTTGTTGCTTATCCATTGATTATGAGTTGAATATATATATATATATATTCAATATATATAATGTGTATATATGTATATAAATTCAGTACAAACATTTATCTTGCAATTTTTTCTCATTTTGTCACTATTTAATTTAGTAAAGTTTTTGGTACATGAATTTAACACTCATATTGAATAATATGAATTAATTTTTACTTGGTAATTTCCATTATGTCATGTTTTCAAATTCCTTCCCCCCCTAGTTTATGGAAATATTTTTAATATTGTAAACTTATTTTTATGGTTTTGTTTACTTAAATTCTTGAAACATTTAGAATAAACTGCCACAGTGGAAGGAAGGCCTAATTTTATTATGATATTTCCAACAACCTTATCAAGATAGAATTAACATATCATGAGATTTACACATTTACAGTTTCAACTTAGTATCTTAGAAGATATTTACAGTGCAATTAAAATAATTTAATCTTGGACATTTTCATCATCCAAAAAGAAACCCTGCCCCATCAGCAGCCACCTCCAGAGTCGGTCTCCTTTCCGTTCTGGGTGCCCGCAGACCCGGGCGCCTCTCTGGGCTTGTTTGTCTGGTGGCTTTATGTCATTGCTGTCACACAGGGTGGTGTTTATGTGCCTGGTTGTTTAAATGTAACACCACCTCTTCAAGGTTTTCTATCTGTGTTAGCATGTAGCAACACTTCATTGCCTTCCATCATAAAATCAATATTCAAAGGGAGGGACAGACACTTTGGCTCGTGCTCATTAATGAACAGGCACTTCCATTATTTCCAGTTCTCAGCTTTTATGAAGGTCTTAGTTAGGATTTCTATTGCTGTGATGAAACGCCACGACCAAAGAAACTTGGAGAGGGGAGGGTTTATTCAGGTTATGCTTCCACACCTGTGTTTACCATCACAGGAAGCCAGGACAGGAACTCAAGCAGGGCGGGAACCTGGAGGCAGGAGCTGATGCAGAGGCCATGGAGGGGTGCTGCTTACTGGCTTGTTCCTCATGGCTGTCTCAGCCTGCTTTCTTATAGAACCCAGGACCACCAGCCCGGGGATGGCACCATCCGTAATGGGCTGGGTCCTCTCCCATCAATCACTAATTAAGAAAGTTCTCTACAGGCTTGCCTTCAGCCTGATCTAACTTGTGTTAAGTTGTCATAAAAGCCTGCAAGTACCACACGCATCTGGGCGCAGGGCTCTGTGTGGTCGTGTATTTACAGTCTCTTGCAATTGATACCTAACACGGTTAGATTATATGGTTACTATCTCAGTTTTTGAGAAACTTCAAAATGATTCTTCAAAGCCTTTACCACATACCCAACAGCACTGTCTAAGGGGGGGGGGGAGGCTCCAATCTCTCCATTCTTGCTAATGCTTGTTAATTTTTTTTTGCTTGATTATAAACAGCCCAAACATTGTGAAGAGGGATCTCATTGTGATTCCGACTTCCATTTCTCTGATGACCTACAATGGCGAGCATCTTTTCGCATATTTATGAGTCTTCTCACCCACTGTGCATTTTCCTGGAGAAAACCGTTCAAATATCTTGCCCACTTTAAATGAGATGTTTTCGTCTTTTTATTTTTGAGTTGCAAAAGTGTTTTACATAGCCAGAATGCAAGGCTTTTCGATGACATGATTTATAGAGATTTTCCCCATTCTGTAAGTTTTCTTTTTCTTTTGTCTGCATGTGTATGGCATACGTGCATGTGCTTATGTGTGTTTACATATGTGTTGGGTGTATTCATGTCTGCATATGTGATGTACATGCATGTGTTTATGTGTGTTCACATGTGTGTTGTGTGTATTCATGTCTGCATTTGTGCGATGTACATGCATGTGTTTATGTGTTCACATGTGTGTGTTGTGTGTCCTCATGTGTGCCTGTACTCATGTATAAGGAGGTGGTAGACTGACATCAAGTGCCTGCTTCAGTTGTCCTCCATGTTATATACTGCAGCAGGAAGGACTCTTGTAGAACCTGAAGCCTGCCTGTTTGGTCCCTTTCACCAACCAGCTTGCCCCGGGACTCTACAGTGGGAACCTCCCAATGGTTGAGGTTGCTGGTGGCCACATACATGCCTGGCTTTTGGATGGCTTCAGTGGGACGTCATCCCTCACACATGCACAGCAAGTGCTTTCATGCACTGAGCCCCCTCCCCACCCCATTCTGTGAGCTTCCTTCCAGGTCCTTGATAACACCCCACAGCACAAAAGCTTTTCCCTCCTATGATCTCCAACTTTTCTTTTGTCATTTGTGATTTTTGATATCATCAATAGGCAACTGTTACTTGACCCTAAAGCATGAAGATATACATCTATATCTTCATCTATATCTTTTCTTTTTTTCTTTTTTTTTTTTTTTTTTTTGGTTTTTCGAGAATGGGGTGGGGCCAGCACGGCGCCTGTTAATTGAGTTACTTCTGATTTTCCTTATCAGGTGGTTGGAAATACATTGCCTTGGGATGCGAGTTAATTTGGTACGGCACCGGGTGAGTGCCCTCTATTATGACAGTCTCTTTCCCGCTCATGCTAGAATATAGAGGAAAGCAGTTTTTCTAACAAAATATGCAATTGGCACCCGTCACTTAGTTGTAACAATTTAGGATGCTCCATTTCCCCTGTAAAATTGATTTTCACTTCATAGTCCACACCAAGGGCCCTCCACCTGTTCCGAGTCTGTCTCAACCTTGAATGGGAGAGTTCACGTAACAGGGAGGAGGAGGGCTGGTTGGAGAATGTTCAACACGCCGGCACCAGCTGCCCTTTTGGAAGAGTGTTTAAAAGGAACATGTTATAGTCTCAGATTTAGGTTTTAAAATCTAATTTAATTTTATTTGTCTGCATGGCTGCTTGCCTGCATGTATCTCTGTACCATTTGTATGCCTGGTGTCTGAGCAGGCCAGGTCATTAGATGCCCTGGAACTGGATTTCCAGATATTTTTAGCTGCCATGTGGGTGCTAGGGGTTGAGCTGGATCCTTTAGATGAGTAGCCGGGTGCACTTAACCACAGAGCCATCTCTCTAGCCCCCAATTTTATGGTGTAAAACGCCCAACTTCTTAATGAATAGATCTAAATGATATTGAGTAAAACAGTCAAAGAGGCCTTTTAATATCAACTCAGTTTGGGTTACCAGTTATATACATGTAAGTTGTGCTGGGTATTATACTGTCTGGATTCTGTTTCTAGAACATTCCTTGGCCTTTTAACAGTCGTTTGTATGCTCATTTTCACTAATACCAAAATAAGCACTGAACATATGTACATGTGCATGCATGTAATACATAATCTGTCATATTGCTTTTGGGAGGAATGCCCAATTTCATGCACTTTGAGCTATAAAATACAGGAGGTGATCTTTGTGCATACACACAGAGCATTGGCTGAAATCCACATCGAACATGGTTGCGAGGGATGTGGAAATCAATCCCGTGAAGGAAAAAGAAGCCTAGAGAGCGAGAGCGAGGTGCCTCCAGCTCCCGCGACTTCTCCAAGAGTCCTGATCTGCGGAACTCGGCATTAGATCTAAGATGGATCCCAGAACACCTGCGAAACAGCAAAAAGCAACCGAGGCCAGGGTGGTGGCTGTTTCCGGTCTTCAGCTTCCGGTCTTCACGGAAGTCCTAACAGATGATGATACCTTCCCCCGAACTCCCTCTGAATAACCTCACCAGGCAGGGCTTTCGTTGGGGCGTGGTGATGGTGTGGCAAGGCACGACTGGCTGAGGAGTTACGGACTTGGGATTGGTTTAACCACTGTTTATAAGCGTTTGTGCTGTGAAATAAACCCAGATCTGCACCGCGATGCTGGTCTCTGGAGTCTGATTTCTAGCATTCGTCACACGACCCCGTTGCCTCTCACGCTCCCACTTGCCCCTGTTCCCACGCATTGCCAGTGTCTCTGTGGCCACCAATTGTCATAAATGTGCCAATGCCCATGGAAGCCTTAGATGGGTGACAGGGCAGCCCACGTGATCTAAACTATAGGATGAAAAAGGTTAGACTATTGTATAGAGTTAGGGTTCTGATTTGTCCATGGTCCTTTCCTCGAGCTGCCTGCCTGGCCTTCCCTCACTTGGAGGCCAACACAGCAAAATGTTGACAGCCGCCTGATTCTTCTTGGTTCTCTGATCAAAGGTTCAGCGTTTGGGTTGATGAGAGGGGAATTACTTTCATAATGGATAGTCCTGGGTGGGAGGGTCTGGATCTAGAATATCTCCCAAAGGCTTTTGTCTTGTAGGCTAGGACCCCAGGGCGGTTTTCAGGGGTGATTGTGCCTCCACTGATGAATTTATAGATGAACGGGCCAGTCAGAGATAGAGCCTATGGAAGAAGAAGGCCATTGAGGACACACCTCCTAAAGGTCCCCTTTTCTCTCTTCATTATTTCCTGCTTCATGGCTACTCTGAAGTGAGCAGCTATACCTGCTGTAAGTCTCCCCCATGATCCTTTGCATCAACACCAGCCACAGCACTGTGGAATCTGTCAAGTGTCTGAGACGATGAGCCAAAAATAAAATCTTCCTTCCCTACGTTGATTTATCTCAAATATTTGTCAAGGCAAGGGGAAAATGAGTAACACAGAAGGTGTCTTAGTTAGGGTTTTATTGCTACGAAGAGGCACCAGTTCTTATAAAGGCAAATATGTAATTGGGGCTGACTTACAGTTTCAGAGGTTCAATCCATTATCATCATGTCAGAGCATGGCAGCCTGCAGACAGACTCAGTGCTGGAGAAGGAGCTGAGAGTTCTACATCTTGATCTGGAGGCAGCCAGGAGACTCACTTTTGCAGGCAGTCAGTAGGAGGGTCTCTTCTGCACTAGGTAAAGCCTGGGCATAGGAGCCTAAAAGCCCACTCCCACGGTGACATGTCTCCTCTAACAAGGCCACACCTCCCAATAGTGCCGCTCTCCATGGGCCAAGCATGTTCAAACCACCACACCAGAAGATCACAATTTGCTGTGGGCAGGATGACTAGGTTGCTGGTAAGATTTTTAGCCAATTCATTCTCACTGGGAAAGTTGACTAAAAATGTTTTCAGAAGGCCAACTTCTTTCCTTCCTTCCTTCCTTCCTTCCTTCCTTCCTTTCTTTTAAATCTTCCATTCTTTTTTCTTTTTTTAAAGACTTATTTATTTATTTATTTATTTATTTATTTATTATGTATACAGCAGGCCAGAAGAAGGCACCAGATCTGATTATAGGTGGTTGTGAGCCACACCATGGGGTTGCTGGGAATTGAACTCAGGTACTCTGGAAGAGCAGCCAGTGCTCTTAACCTCTGAGCCATCTCTCCAGCCCGAGGGCCAACATTCTTAATGGTCTCACAGATAAGCTCTCTGACCTTGAGGCCTAGATTCCAGTAGAACATTAACAACCATGTCCATGCAAATGATTCCAGAAAACAGTAAGCAACCAGGGTAAAAAAAATCTCACCAGATGGAGTGTGGTGGCTACTTGTGAGTCAACAATCAGGAACACCTTGATGATTGATTAGCTAAGAGATGAACTGAGAGAAATGACGGGTGCCATCGATTATAATTGCTTCTAGTGTGGGACAAAGCTTGCAAGCTTAGGTTCCCTCCTCTCTGGTAAAGTTGCTTAAGAAAGCAAACAGGCCTTGAATGCAGCTGTTTCCCAGAGGGTTCTGCTTTCTGTCCCATTTGGTAACAAGGGATCTAAGTTGATTCTGGAAGAGGGCATCTTAAAAAGTATTTACTATTTTTTTTTTTGAGAATTTCATAGCGTCTTTGGACTCTACTCACCTCCCCTCACAGAATCACCCCATCTTCTCACCAGCTCCCAATTCCCTTATGTCTTCCCACCCCCATGAGTCCATTTGTGCTTCTGTATGCTCCTGGAGGTGAGACTATCTGCTAGAGCTTAGTAGACACACCAGGGGCCACACCTTTAAAGAAAACAGACTCTCCTATCCCTAACCATCAGCTGCCAATCAACAGCTCCTCAGTTAAAAGAGGTTTGTGATTCCCCCTCCCCAGTCCAGGCTGGAGTGTTGACTGGTAACAGGTCTTGTATCAGGAGGCCACGCATGTGCTAGTCCTGTCATGACAAGGACAGCTTGGCTCCAGTCCTCTTCAACCTCGGGCTCTTACGATCTTTTGTTTCCTCTCCCAAGAAATAAGGACTTCTTCTTCTTCTTCTTCTTCTTCTTCTTCTTCTTCTTCTTCTTCTTCCTTCCTTCCTTCCTCCTTCTTCCTCCTCCTTCTGCCTCCTCCTCCCTCCTCCTCCTCCTCCTCCTCCTCCTCCTCCTCCTCCTCCTCCTTCTTTTTGGTTTTTTGAGACAGGGTTTCTCTGTGTAGTCCTAGCTGTCCTGGAACTCACTTTGTAGACCAGGCTGGCCTCAAACTCAGAAATCCACCTGCCTCTGCCTCCCAAGTGCTGTAATTAAAGGCATGCCCCACCACCGCCTGGCTCCTCCTCCTCCTTCTTCCTTCTCCTCCTCCTCCTCCTCGTCATCTTCTTCCTTCTCCTCTTCCTCTTCCTCCTCCACTTCCTCCTCCCCCTTCCTTCTCCTCTTCCTCCTCCTCTTCTCTTCTCTCTGTTGTGATCTCGGCTAGACCAGACTCACCTAGTATCCTCTGGACACTGGTCTGTATCTCAGCACCTCAACTAGCACCCCTCTCCCCATCCTCTAACTCAGCTAGTTCCTGGATTTTGGTTTCTCCTCTTGTGCTTGCGCGTGGCTGGGTTTGCCCCGTGCTCCTTTTCTCTCTCCATAGTCCTCCCCACAGCAGACTGACCCTCACTTCTTTCGAATGGATCTACGTAAGACATAACCTTTTATTTATACTGTTCCAGTGGCTGACCCAAGGCCCTCGGGTCTTGGAAGGGAAGGAGCCTGGTGCAGTTTGGTGCCAGGTGCCTCTCCAGTTTGGCACTTGCCACTTTCTCTCCCTTGTACCCCACCCTAGTAGGCTGGAAGCCATCACAGGGCTTGGCCTAGCTGTGGTGTGTACATGGTGGAGCTGAACTCGGGTGGAGCTTGGAAATAAGCCCACCGAACCTACCAGTCACCCGATGAGGCTGGGATGTGGAAGGAAGACACCAGTCCTTGCCGGCATAAGGGAGCAAGTGCATCCCAGTGGCCCTGGGCCGTAAGCATCACGCGGATCCCTCAACAACCATTTTCATGGATACCCGTGGAACCCGCAAAGGAGACGGTGTAGGGCAGGAAGGGATAGCTTGCGGCAAACTCGCAGCTTCAAAGAAAAAAAAAGTGTGAAGATTTATGCTGACTGTAGATTTTCTTTTGCAAACAGCTCATCCTGGAGCTTCCTCCTCCCCCCGCCCCCGCCCCCACACCCCGTCCCGCTGATTTCTTAAGCAGCAGCTACCCCTTGCCACCAGGAGCTCACCACCCAAGTTCTAAATAGCTTAAACCCCTCATTTTGGAACAGATCCTGAAGTAAATCCCCAATGGAGACAGATTCTAGGCTCCAGAATGTCACATGCTCTGAGATGGGGACTGAGGAGGCCCTGGGGAACAAGGGGGTGCCAACACTGCGAGCGCGGCGCAGCGCCCTCCGGTGGTGAAGGAAGAGAAGAGCAGCGCCTGCGCTTTAGCAGCTGCCTTTCATTGGGAAGGATTGATTTGGCCTTCTGGTGTGTTGTTTCCATAGAAGCGGGGCTTAACCTTTCAAGGGAAGATTATAAGGCTACCTAATTCATTTAAAATTAGGCTCCGAGCATCTCCGTGCTTAATGTCCAAGTGTTTCTGTGGGGCTCGCTGTAGCCATTGATCCGACTGCCAGACGGAGCTGATTCTGTCTGCCAGGCTCTCTGCTAGAAACCTGCTAGCTTTATTTGTAAACATAATTTCCCACTCAGGCATAAACCCTGAGAAAGAAATCATCAGAATATTCATAAACAGCTTTTAATTAATGGACGGCATTGACTTCATAAACACAGGAAGACTGCGTAGCAAGCAAGACTCGTGTGCATTCAATTAAAGTAATTTATTGTATTTTTCCAGAATGGACATAAATGGGCATCTTGGGAGTTGAAATCACAACAGAGTGTTACACACCATTTTCACAACTAGCTTTGCATTGAATTATTTTAAAAGAACATCATAATTTTAAAAAATCTGAATATTTACATATTAATAAAACATATGTACAGATTGAGACATATCATCCATAGATACAGACTTTTTTTTCTTTTTTCTTTTTGCTAAGAAAGCCTATAAAAAGGGTCCTAAACAAAGCCGAACAGTGGTCACAGTAAGTCAACACAGGTACAATGTAAACTTACAAAATATGCTCTTACTGTTACAGTTCTGATCTGCCTTCTCGATCTGTGAGCCCACTGCACTTATCTGTGTGAGTCAAACAATCCCTACCCTCCTCAAGTACTGAAAACCCCAAGTTGTCACCCAGGCTTGGAAGAAAGTGTTTTCTGAAGGTTTATAAGTTCACACCCAACCGGCCTCCAGTTGTGAGTCTGTGTTCTCCCTGTATTAAAAACAAATTCACCGCCATTTAATAGAGCGAGGGCTACCACTAATTCCGCTTCTCTGGTCCCCTGGAGGAGTATTTCCTTCTGGGAGGCAGAGACACTGTTTTCAGGATCCGCTGCAGAG
The DNA here is from genome assembly GCA_964023405.1 of Apodemus agrarius. Taxonomy (NCBI): domain Eukaryota; kingdom Metazoa; phylum Chordata; class Mammalia; order Rodentia; family Muridae; genus Apodemus; species Apodemus agrarius. Next base: position 67,807,596 of record OZ030019.1, on the reverse strand, counting down.
TGAATGGGAGTCCTGGTCTGTCTGCAGCTCATCAGACCACTGGATAAAACCAAGGGGTCAGGGCCAGCGGGGAACAGGAACCGGAGCTGACCAGCAGGATGGGAGTGCTTTCCAAGCGGTCCCCATGGCTTCCAAACGGAGAGTAATAAAAGTGCATCTGTGAATGTCGGTGTCTACTCTCCAGAGTCTGACTGACTGCAGGAGTCACACCTACAAGGGTATTTTGTCACATTTCGGGGATATCACCTAGCGCCTTCACTAGCTGGTCTCCATGGAGTACTGCTCTGGCCCTATCTTTAGCGTCCCGCGTTCTGTGTGATGGGGCGCAGGGTCCTAAGGACGTCCAGGCTCTCCGTCCAGGCCACGGAGGGTAACCCCGGCCCTAGGCAACCTTACCCACTTCTCGCTCTCTCACAGGCAAAGCACGGGGCGGGACTCGGTCCTTGAAGCACACTGACTGTTGGCCTTACCCCATCGCTGCGAGATAGTAGGGAAAAGGCCAAGCTGTTGTCCTGGCAGGTTTTGATCCCTGGGGTTTGGTGGATAAGAGTCACATTTTTTTTTTCTTTTACGGCTATTTTTGGCCTTTGTGTCAAGTGCCCAAGATTCAAAACAGTTTGCTTTACGTGATAATAAGGTGTAAATGCAAGGTTTTCCTAGGTGGTATTTTCAACGCACTATTTTATCAGCAAAACAAATGTGGAGGCAAATATGTCTGCAAAACAAATACCCCCACAGCAAAGATTTCTTTAAAATAAACCCATTCCACCCCCTCCCATATTTAGTCTTACATAAAATAGAAGGCAAGCGGGTGAGGGACCAGACTACAGAATGAACAGGAAAACGGTCATAGTCAAGGCCGCTCAGTTAAAACCATATTTAAATGCCTGACGGCTCCCAAGCAGATGGCTGGTTACTTTGAGTTATTTTTTTTGTCATTACCTCATTATAAATCATGTGAAAGGTTTTATTTCCTAAGAATCCGTATATCATTGTACTTCTCCAGTTACAAATGTCTGTTCCAGGTTACTAGGACAGACGTCATAAACGACTTCCCTGGCCGGGTAGGAGCTCTCCTGCCTCTCGGAACAAGTTTCCTTCTCTAAGCTGAAGAGGCGCTAGTTGGTGCTGCTTTGTAACCTCTGTCAGTCCTGGAAGAGAAGGCTTCCTCTTTGCATGCAGCTAAGCAAGTCACAATAAAATAAATGTTTAGAAAGACCGTGTCTTCACACCGAGTCTGTGAACGGACAGAGACAGGAAGGGGATGGCTTCTTCTTCACGGTGGGTCACACGCGCTGGACGCTTACAGGGTAACAACCGTAAGCACGGTCCTTTAAAAAAAAATTATGCCAAACTGGAGTTGTGATACCACGTGTTACAAAGAAATTATTCGGACGGGACGAGCCACCACAGAACACCCACACTGCAGGACCTGCGACTGCTGCATAGACCTCGGAGGACGAGGAGTGCTCCAGGGTGCAAGTCTAGGCCATGGAACCTGCTTCTGGGTCCTCTGGGGTCTCCCTCCTGGTGACAAATGTATGACCTAAACAGAGACAAGACAGTGAGGGGGCGGCTCCTCTGCAGCAGAGATGCACATTGTATCACATGGCCGGGGGCCGGTGGGGAGCAGGTGAGTCTGCTGGAGGGCTGGAGGGCGGGGCGCATGCCCGTGCCCTGGCGCATGCGCATGTAGGTCACATGCCTGGTGCGGGCTAGTCACAGCCGGCGAGCATTAACTTCAGTTATCCTAAGTGACTAATTTCAAGAATTAGGAATGTATGATGGATCTTTTTAAAACAAGAAAGCCTATGGATATATATTACCATTAGTGGTGTACTGTTCAACAATAGAAAATAGCTAAATATGACTCACCCCTGAAAACACTCTTAAGTAGCTAGTCATGCATGTGTAGACTCGAATAGAGTAGGAAATAAATGTGTCTTAGGTGAAAACCGAGCAACTCGGGAGACATGTCATTTATTTGATTTTCGTTAGATAAATAAACCAAGTATTCTCTATTTGGTTTGTGTGTAGGGGACATCAGTAACAGTTGTCGCTGACTGGTCATAATAAGTAAACTGTCTTACTTGTGCCTTCTGAAATATAAAGTCACAACGAATGGCAGCTGAGAACGTAAACTGGTGAGTCCAGACAAGTATTACCCTATTCAAACCCACAGGCCCCATCTTCAAAGTGGATAGGACTTACTTTGACTGATTTCATACATTTTTTTTTTAAATGTCAATTGTCCCTGAATCTCTGGGTGCAGTCTCCGACCTGCACTCTCTCCACGTCTATGCCACAGCGTGTAGGTGGCTGCTTCTGTCTCTCACCCTAGTCTGAGGGCAGAAGTCTGTGTGGGGTCCCGTGCTGCCCCTGCTCAAAAGGCTCACTGAGTGGGTCAACACTTTCAGCAGTGCTATCTTTGCCTGCTGTCCCAGCATCTGGGGGGCGGGGTAAGAGGACTGGGAACTCAAAGCCAGAGGCCAGCCTGGGCTACATAAGACCCTTTCTGAGACTCAACTGTAGTGTCTGGGAACAAATGGCTTGTGACCACCTGAGCATAATTCTACCCCGACCACTACGGCTCACAGCAACACGGTCCCCCCCTCCTCTCAGAGAAGCGGGGAGCTGGCGATGAAATCTCACATCTAGTGGGTCCCACAGTTCTGTTCAGCGAGGCCGAGCACACTAGAGCTCTGTGTGCAAGACATGGGGTTCACCCTTCGAAGGTGCACACTAGAGCTATGTGTGCAAGACATGGGGTTCACCCTTCGGATGGCCGTGCCGGCACGTGTGCAGGGGTGATCCGAAGCAGTGCCGAGTTCTAAGAAGTGTGCCAGATTTGGGGTTTTACTTTGGAAGGCAACCATGAAGCTTGCTATCAAGATTATCTAATAGGATACTTAAAATCTGAGATCCTATCTGTGACCTCTTCCCTACGTTTCCAAAAGGACAAATACTTTAAAAACACACACAGTGCTGTCCAGTGGTTTGTATCTCTACCTAGCAATAGTCTTTGTCTAATCACCTCACATTCCCGGGGAAGAATTTAAGAAAGGAATAGAAGCAGCGAGCTTAAACTGACGTGGACTTTGGGTAGACTATGTCAAACATGCAGAGGAAGGCTGAGTCACTGAAATGGAATCCTGATGGTACCACCAGTCCAAGTCTCCCAGGATCTTTAAGAAACATGTAGAGAAGGCTGGCTCTGGCTTAAGTATAAGAAAGCTCTGTGCTATAAGGGCTGGGAGTCAAGGGGACGGTGCCCAACCAGGCTATCATCAGCTGTGACACCTTGGAAAAGCCATTTAATGTTTCTGGGCCTCAGGCTCCCAAGGTCCCTTCATTTCCAGTGTGGGAGTTTGTCACTCCTCTGAAGCTCCTCTAGCATCCCTGGGCTGTCTTTCCCCCCTGAAACCTCTCTGTCACCACCTTTATACAGTTAAATGCAAAGGTATAATTGCAAGCTGCACAGTCTTCAACTAATAAAGCCAAAGTCCATCGAGTCATCTGATACAGAGAACAGCTGCTACCAATGCCCAGGGGACAAATACAAAAGTGTGACATTCTTCTCCAAGGCCCACCCCCCCACTACAATTTCGTTATTATGATGATGAGTATTTCCTGCATCTGCTTGGAATGGGTCAAAGGCGATAAAAGTATTATCAGGGAGTTGTCCTGAGACTCAGAGAATGGTAAGGAGCACTAGAGATCACACATTCACCCTCCTGACTTGCAAGTGTGGAAACACAGAAAAACAAGGAGCGATCCCTCTTGCATAACCACTATAGAACATAAGAACTAAATGCAGGCAGGCTTTCGTGCACCGTGGGACCCTTTTCACTCATCTGTCCCTTGACTCGTTGCTTGGCCACTCCAGGCAGAGAAAGCAAGCTGTGGCTTACGATGTACACGAAGGGGCTTCCGGCAGCTCTAAATTCACCTACGAGCTTTGCTTTAGTAAACTCCAAGATACGTGTTAATGTTTCTGGGCCTCAAGACCCCGTTGTCTTGGGGTTCATGGTCACAAGACCATGTGACCAGCAGGGACTCTTAACAAGAGTTTCTGCAAACATACTCCACTCCGCTCACATTTTTCTAAATTTAATTCAAGTCTTACAGCCCCAGATCTAAAGGAAAAACAAAAAACAAAACAAAAAAAAAAAACAAAGAAACCCTGCTACTAACACTGACTTGAGCTCTTATGGTTTAAGGTCTTTTTGGACTGTCTGGATTTTACAGATGGAATCTTCAATCTTTAGAGAGCCAAATGGGAGTCCTAAGATCGAGTGTGGGGATAAGTGAGGGCAGAATTGCCTGGCACAGAGCTCACTGTCCACTCTTGGGTGTGAACTCATACACAGGCAAGGAGCATCACATGGAATCTTGGCCAGGATCAGAGGCATCACACAGAGTCTTGCGGCGAGCCGGAAGCCCACAGCTGAACACAGTTGTGCAGGGAATGCTTCAGTACTGTGTTGCATTTGCTGGTCTGGTTCAATTACCAGGAGTGTGCCACTCACACTGGCAGGGCTGGCTAATTCAATCACACTTAAAAAAAACACAGAAACGGCTATGGGAAGACTGCTGACGCCTGCCTCTCAAAGGCCTCTGGTGGAACAAGCCAAAACGAACGGGCCTGAATTTGGTCACACAAAGTTGACAATCCTGGTTTAAAGCTAAACGTCATTTTATGTCAAAAAAAAAAATGCCTTTTAATGTCTAAAGGCTGGGCGAGGCAGCCTCTGCGGTACTAACTCCTTAGAATTTGCATTTCTGAGATTTTTTATGAATATAAAAAAGGGTGTGAGAAAAAAATGATGCTTTTCATATTCAGTGTGAAAACAGATCTGAACCTAGCCCCACAAGAAACGGAATGTGAGGGCCTGGGTCTATTACAGAAGCAGCTTGCTCAAGCACCTGCATCCCTAATGGTCAAAAGCATTTTCAATGCAAATGCTCCCTTGCAGCGGGTGATGAAATGTAAATGTGTTTTACCTGTTGGGGGTAGAGAGACGCCGTCCAGTCTTTCATCACAGTCAGCTACCTCTGCTGGTTACAAACATAAAACACAAATCTCATTAGATGTAGCAGCACATTCATCCTGCAGAATACAGGAACACAATTAAACCAGCTCCAGCGCACACAGTGGCCCGTCCCTCCTCTCCTGGTTCCAGTCACTTGGTTCGCGGTTCACGGTTTGAGCTTCATTATTTAAGCACGATTTCATTCGGATGGTCACGGCATGGGAGTCAACCTTCCTGGACTTAGAACCTGGGAACTCTTCTGACCTTATTTTGTCAATCAGGGGCGATTTCCCTTCGTTCTCTGATTTTCATAAGCCCAAGCCTACAGGCAGCAGCAGGACGGACTGTTTAGCCGCACACTGACAGCAGATAGATGACTGCCTTCTGGCTGCAGAACTGCATCTCGAGGGCCCACGGTAGGAATTCTCAGAAGGAACTTTTCTTTGGAGATGCCTGGTTCTGGAGCTGTCAGCCCTGGGTCCATTAGTCATGAAGGACGCCGCGGAGAGAGAATGCGTGTTTCTTCAAAAGACCCTCCTTTTTGTCATTTAAAATATAAGCCTTGCTCTTCTGATATGGGTTTCAGTCTCAGAGGTTTTGCAAAGGGTGACCCTTCTTTGCACGCACACACACACACACACACACACACACACACACACACACACGCATGCACACACCTTCTACTAAATGCAAAGAGAAGGGGCTCGTACCCCTGGTAACTCAAGGGACTGAGTCTCCCCCAACATGCTAGGGATGGCGGAAACATTTGCATATGGCTGCTGGGATAATTCTGGTAGCATCCTCTATTCCCTGCCCATAACACAAACTTCTGCCAACTGCTCTTGTGGACTTTGAGGCCAGCCCATTGCTCCATAGGGATGTGGAAAAGCCAAAGCAACACTACAGTCTCAGTGTCACTGCTGGAGATGTAAACCCGACCAGGGAGAGACACAGCCAGAAGTGGTCCAAGCCTCCTACCTCTAGTTTAGCCTCTAATATCTTCTCCTTAGGTGGGTAGACCTGCTGTCAGCCTCTGCTGGCCCATGTGAGTCACCAAAGCAAGAAAACAGAGAAGAGATAGAACAGCCAAGGCCAGTTTTGGTTGCAATAAAGTAGAGACCACCAAAAATGATGTAATATTACTAAAATGGTCAAAAGAGAAATGGCAGGATTGAGTTGGGCAAGAAGATTTACAGAAAAGATGTAGGACATACTAAAATCCTCTAGATAAAAGGCATTAGGCATTCTGGTCGGACTCTGTGTGTGTGTGTGTGTGTGTGTGTGTGTGTGTGTGCCTGTGCACGCATGCTTTTGCATACTCCAGGAGTAGGCACACACAGAAGACCCAGGTTGTGCTCAGCTGTCTTCTGCTATCATTCTCCACATAGTTATTTGGGGAGAAGTTCTCTCACTGAACCTGTAGCTGGCAATTTTAGCTAGACTGGCCAGTCAGAGAACGGTGGGATCAGCCCGCCTCTACCAGCATCCCCGTGCTGGGGTTCCACGCACACACCATCACATCTGCCCGGGGCCAGGTTAGAAGAGGGCATTAGAGCTCTTGGAGCGGCAGTTATAGCCTGCTGTGAGCCATATGTGGTCACTGGGAATTGAACCCAGGTCCTCTGGAGGAGCAGCTCGTGGTTTTAATTGCTCTGGCTCCTGCCCATACTTCTTACATGCAGACCTATATGATCATGTGCTTTTGTCAGAACAGAACATATATGACTTAAATATATGTCAATGGTTCTATATGCATTAGTCTATGCTGGCCGCCTGTGCAGAGGCAAGTGTCGGGATGAGGAACATCGGGGAGTCACTTAATTAAAACACCTGTCTGTAACAACAAGCTCACAGCTGCTCTTCTCTGGCAATGATCAAGCTGTAAAATTTGGAAAAGACTGAGCAAGTCCAATAAAAATTTAGTAGCAGTGACAGCTTTACTCCTGGATCTAACGCAAACAATAAATTGTGATTTCAGCTCTGAGAAAGTAATCTAATAAAAATGATAAAAATCCACACCAGGATTGGAATTCTAGTTATAGAAAAAAAATATTACATGTGATGAGAGCCCCAAATGAAGTTGTTTGGATTTGCATAAAGACCTTTCCAATCTTGTGGGGCACTGCCTTCCCTGAGAGTCCGTGCACACTTCCTGAGCATGAGCTGATTAGCTCTGTCCAGTCAGAGCCTGCACCCCATTCTAGGAACTGAGCCGAGCATGAGAAATAAGGCTGGGGAAGTTGTGGGATATCTTTAACACACTGTCTGTATTACCATTTTGATGGAAAATAATCAAGATGAAAAATCCAAGAGCCAGTCACATGATCCTGGCTCTTCCAGAAAGGGACAAGTGGCTCTTACCATCTCTTTGCTGGAGTTGCACCCTGGGCTACGGAGGGGGAAGTGTACCAGTGTCTCACACACAGACACAAACTCTGCTTGCTAAGGCTGGGGGGCCATCCTTTTGATTTGGTTTGGCTCGTATGTCAAGGGTGGTTCTGTCTTAAGAGTCAGCTTCCTTCCTGGTAGTCAAGATAGTCTCCTACACACATCAAAAATATTGAGTTAGAGCATTCGTATAGACCTGCTGATCGAAGTTCAGATGTCTCATGTCACATCCTGAAGCCTGACGTCTCGTCAATCTCCTGAGCGAATGAGGGAAGGGTGTCACCGGAGAGGAGACCCTAGGGACCATGCTACATGAAGATCAGGAGCAGAGATGCTGTGACGTGTAAGAAACGGTCACTGGCCAGTTCAACACAGGGGGACATCCCTTGTGTGTGCAGATGTCTGTGCTGGAGTGAAGAGGGAAAGGGCTAGAGACCCCTGGTCTCAGCACCCGACGGGAGGATTAAGGTCTGCGGCCCCGCCCTGCGCTGGGCTCCTGTGGCTGAATCCTTGGCTCCTTGCTGGCAGTACTGTTTTGGGAGGCTGCAGAACCTTTGGGAGGCCTGGCTGGGAGAAGCAGGTAACTGGGGGCTGGCGCATGCGTCCCAGCCTGGGCCTGGCGCTTTCATGGTTCCAGCCTGAGCCTCTGCTTTCTGTTTTGCGGAGAGTCAGAAGATGAGGAGTCCTGATTACATGCCTTGTCAGTCACCTCCCTTCCTCGTCGAGACGGACTACATCTCTTCAAACCATGAACCAGATAAAACCTCCCTTCAGTTGCCTTCGGCACGTATTCGGTCGCAGTGATGAGAAATCCACTCAGCTCGCGCGGTGAAGGCACCAGAGGAAGAAATTTAAACTAAACTTATCTTCATCTTGTGGCTCAGCAAGACTGTATTATTTTTATTTATTTATTTATTTATTTATTTATTTATTTATTTATTTTTCCCCCATAGAGGAATATCCTTCTCCAATGTCTCCTGACTTTCTGTGACTCCTACCTTTAAAGGTTTTCTTAAAATTTAAAATTTTCAGGTCCTATAGGACTTTCCTCCAGAGAGGCAGAGTACATGAAAGCCCTCCCCTCCCTCCTCCCCCACCCCAGCCCCACCCCGTCTGTTCCAGGCCTTTGCTGTAGCGTTACAATTAGGGGCATCGATAGTCTGAGTCCAGACAGTCCCTTTTCCCAAACTCTCAAGGAACTGACACACATTCCCCTTCTTTCCGACCAGGCTCGGGAGCAGACTCGTGCACGGGTAGTTGCTGGCCCGCCTGAGGTGGTTCAGCATCCGCGCAGGGGCAGGGCCGGGAGCCCCTGGTGAGAGGAGCGGAAGCAGGACGGAGGCTGCCTGTGGGCTGCTCTCCTTTGTCTTGCTGATACTACATTTATGTCTTTTTACCATGGCCCACTTTACATTTCTCTCCAATCTGAATGTCTGGTGTCTCTGTATTTCGAGCCAACAATGTCCCCCTTTAAATGAACAGGTAGGGACTTGGACGGAAGTCCTCGTGGGTCCGGAAGTCCAGCCATTCAAAGCGGAAGCTAGGGACTACAAACGCCATGCTTCCTGGCTGAGCTGCCGCTCAGGCCTAAGGCTTGGAACCTGCTTTGCCTGTAAAACTGAATTAACACATCACTGCTCAGTCGGGGATTCAGTACTGGGTAAACCTAAGGGGCCACTTACAGGTCTTTCAAACGCTACATTTCCTCTTCTCCCCTTTTCATTCCCATCTTAACCCCTTCCAGGAGTGGGAGGGGCTGTAAGGTCATAAGGGGAGGGGGTTTTGTGATGTCACATGGGGCAGAAGCAGAGGCCCTGACGTCCTCAAGTGAAGAGCCAGGTTAGTGGGTCAGTCTCGGATATTTCCTAGTTGTCCACACAGACGACGTGAGGCCACAGGATGCCCAGGCTCTGACTCTGGGCGCGGCTGTGAGGAGGAGGAGGAGACTGGGAAGGACTTACAGCAGCTGGAGTGGAGAACGGGAGAAAGCGAGGGTGGAGTAGAATTGGGGGATTCTAACATGGTGGCCACAGAGTGGCAGTAGGGGGTCCTCAGGTCAGAGTTCAGGGACACTGCCACCCATGGGTCCACAGGGGGTGGCAGTTAAACCTTTGAGCCTTAACGGAGAAAACAGCGGTGTTCTTCAGGAGTTCACATTTTGGCTAGAAAACCAGTGTGTTGTGTGGCACTGTGTTCTTTCTGGAATTGCTGAGGCATTATTGATTTATTCAAACATGTCTTGAGAGTCAGCCCTGCCTCACGCTATGTCATCTGGGACACAGACATGGCACAGGAGCAGGCCCTGCTCTGTGGAAACAGGAAAGGGACTCTACTGGGGCCTCTACAGAAGGCTTCAGGACAAGGGAGGCTCGGCAGTGCTCGGGAGAGGTGGAGAGAGCAGCCGTGGCTGCAGAGCCTGAGGCCAGAGGCCAGGGCTGTGCTGGGAAGGCTTCAGCCCACAAGCACCTGTTAGAGATGGCTATGGTCTGAGTGTGCCCCTCAAAGACGCTGCATCTGAGCTCAGTCCCCAGGACAGCAGGGCTGGTAGGAGAAGCCGGTGAGAGGTGGTCAGGCCACAGCCTAGCCCTGACTTCCAGAGTGGGTTATGTTGTCACGAAGGAAGGGTGACTTCACTCACGTGAGAGCACGCGCTCATGCACACACACACATACACACACACACACCCATACATACACATACACATGCACACATGCATGTGCACACACATATACACACAGACACATGAACACACATGCAAACACATGCACACACACATACACACACACCCATACATACACATATACACACACATACACATGCAAACACATGCATGTGCACACACATATACACACAGACACATGAACACACATGCAAATACATGCACACACACACACACACACACACACACGCACACACACATACAGAGCTTTCCTGTCTCACTCCCACTTTCTCTCTCTCTGTGTCTTTCTGCATGGGCTGATGCAGCAAGGAAAGCCCCCAGTCTTGGATTTCCAGCCTCCAGAACTGTGAGGCAATAAAGTCCTGTTCATTGAAGTGAATCAGCCTGAGATGCTCGGAGATGCGTTGAGCAGCAGTGCCCTCCCTCGCACACCTCCATGACATCCTACGTGAGGAGCAGCTGGGTTCCGAAGCCTGCTACCTTCTGAACCGCCTCTGCTCCAACCTCACAGATTCCCAAAGCCCGCTGTCAAGACCATCTAGGTTTTATTTTCATTTGGCTAATAAAAATCATGCATAAATTCAATAATAATAAAAATAAACAAGTTCATGTGCCAAGGTAGTTCCTTTCTGCAGGGGCAAACGGTAGTGCGTGAATGTGGTGTTAGCTGTAACTGTCAATGTGACACAGCAAGTTGCGCTTTGGAAGAACCTGAAGGCACTGGTTAGATCAGGTATCCTGTGGGAGTCTGCCATCTTTGTGCGGAAAGATCCACTTTCTAGTGATCCAGATAAAATCTCAGGGCCAAGTCCTTCTCCTCTCCTGGCCTTTGTCTGACTGCTGAAATTCCTCTGCTCTGACTGCTGGCACCGACTGCTTTGCTGACACCAAGCCGCTTCTTTCAGATTCTGGTGTGGGCTGAGTCTGTTCTACAGGAATCTCAGGCCTTCATTTAGACAGGACTGCTGGGGGCTCTAGTTCCACGGACTGGGCAGCTATTGGCTTCTGAGCCTCTCCACTGGTGGACTACTCTGACCAACAGAAAGCAAACTTAATAAGTCATATTTAATTAAAAATATATAATTAAGAATATGTATTTATGATACACATGGTATTTTGAAATTGTACACATGCGGAATGGCTAAACGTACAAATAATCTATGTATCATATACCTTGTGAAAATATGTGATGTGAACTCAATTATTTTTGAGTATAATAACATTAGTCATGTCACATGATCACTCTTACTCTCTGTCTAACTGAAATGTTGTTCCTTTGCCTAGCGTCTTCTCAGACCCCAGGCTCCTGGTGACTGTCGACACTCTCTACGCTCTACCTCTGTGAGTCCTACCTTATCAGATTCCTCAGTGAGGCTCCCTGAAACTTGTCTTTCTGCGCTGGTTTACCATATTTAGCATAAGGCTCTCCCATGTTGATGCAAACAAGAGAATGCCTTCTTTTTAAAGGTTGAAAAGCAGTTACTTATGTATGGACAGCACATTTTCATTGTTACTTGATCTAGTAAAGTGGATGCTTATGGTGATTAAATGTTTTAGAAGCTGTTAGGAAAAATACTTCAGTGAGTGCAGGAATGCAGAGAGTACAGTCTCAGGTACTGTGTTATTCAGGTGCTGTCAATAACTAGCCTGGAATTCATCAAGCAGACTAAGATGGCTGGTCAGCCCACCCTACGAGTCCAATGCTGAGACTACAAGGGCATGGCCCTATTTACTATTTACTTATTTAAATTCTTACTTGTGTTATGGGAACTTCTAGTGTTTGCAAGGTAAGCATGTTACCAGCTGAGCTGTCCCCCGAGGCCTTATTTTTATTGTTTTTGAGGAATCACCATATTGTTTTTTGATAACATACATACTAATGTACGTGAAATATATAAATAAAACTTAAGAGATTTGTGATCTAGTAGAGATAACTATTCCTGGATGGTTTCAGAAATGGGGGAAAAATCAATCCCAAGGAGATTTCTAGGTGGTAAGGTGATGATGCACTGTCATATTCAAGAGGCTTGAGACTCGATGACTAAACCTAGATTGTCACAATCTAACTGGTGTCCACTTTGTCTATGAAAATAGCTGACAAACTTCAAATGCTCAAGTTTTAAACACAGACACAGACACACACACACACACACACACCCCTTAAATTCCCTCCAACTTGATGTAGTGTTTCTGACAGGATGAATTTTTCTTTCTTCTTTTTCTTTTTCTCTTTCTTTCTCTTTTTCTTTCCTTTTCTTTTCTTTGATTTCTGAAACATGTCCTATAACTCACTATGTAGACCAGGCTGGCCTCAAATTCATGGAGATCCTTCTGCTTCTGTATCCCGTGCTGGTGTGAAAGGTGTATACCTTCTCACTGTTTTTTTTTTTTTCTTCTTTTTTTTTTCATTTTTGAACATTGAGGAATTAGTCCTTTTAAAAACTCACATAGATATAAACAACCAAAAATCAATAGTCAGATAAAAGCAAACCACGTAAGACTCCATTCTACACTTGAAGCACATTAGGCCACAGATGACATTAGTAATCTTTTCGTCTTGTGCTATTAAAAGCAAATGGCCTACATCATTTTTACTATTCAATCTTAAGACAACTTTAAACATTCACTAGAGCCAATACAGCACATTACACAGAACATCTCCTTCCAGAGACAAAAGATACCACGATGCCCCAGCGAGAAAGCACTGTTCTGCTTCTCAAAGGTTCAATAAGGCACCGTCGCAATGACTTCTTCTATAGCTTGTTCATACCTGAGCCTCTTTTCAACCTTCTTCTGGCCAGTTTAATCTGATCCTGTAGAATCTGTACCCAGTCTCTTGGGCCAGGAAGTTTATCCACATGATTCGCAGTACAGTAATTTTCTGTAAAGACTGAAAGAAAACATGAAATGCTACTAAACACTTTCTCAACAAGGGGTGCAGAACAAAATAGGAAGATAGTCCCAAGGAGAAAACAAGTCTATGACTTTTGCCGTTTCTTTCTGGGGCTGGAAATTTAACCTGAACACCCACACACATGCCCAGCATGCGCTCTAGAACAAGCTAGTGCCTCAGCCCTAAAGTGAATTTCTAAGGATGTCAGATCCCTAGGATACAGCCTTGTGCTGGTTTAAATAGGAAGGGTCCCCCACCACAGACTCATACGTTTGAATGCTTGGCCCATAGGGAGTGGCACTATCAGGAGGTGTGGCCTTGTTGGAAGTAGGTGTGGTCTTGTTGGAGAATGTGTCACTGTGGGGGTGACCTTTGAGGGCTCCTATGTTCATATGTACTCCTATGCCTAGTGTGTCAGTTTCCGCTGCCTACAGAGATGTAGGACTCTCAGCTTTGTCTCCAGCACCGGGCCTGCCTGGATGCTGCCATGCTTCCTGCAGTGATGATAACGGACTGAACATCCAAAACTGTAAGCCAGTCCCAAGCAAGTGTTGTCCTTTATAAGAGTTGTCATGGCCTTGGTGTCTCTTCACAGCAATAAAAACCCTACGTAAGACAATCCTCCGTAGCTGCACTATGGTTTTGTTTTGTTTTGTTTTTAGTAAATATGGCAAGCAGTTGAACTATGCATGATAGCTTACACTTCAACACGGAACTGGTTAGAAACACTAAGTGGTTTGTGCGGAAACTGCTCGTTTGTGTCTGATGGGAAAAGAATATGTTTCATATAGCTCAGTCGGGTTCATTCATGACAGAGTTGAGAATATGTGTTAAATGACTTCCTCTGTGTTGTTAATTTAAAATCAAGTGCAACATTATACAAAGATGTTCTCACAGTGAGCCCTACGGACTCAATACTTAACTAATACTGCTGCCATCTCGGTCCAGGCAGGAATCAAACTCCGTACACTGCACTGGATATGAGGAATGACCTGCCCTATTAAGCCGTGGAGAGTCCCAAGGCAGGACAAAAGAGAGGCAGGACAGTGACCCCAGGAAAGCCACACAGTGTGTGACCACATGCGAGGTGTGCAGTTGACATTTCTGCTCCTGAGCACTCTCGACCTGCCTTTTTACCTCCGTCCCGGTGGGTCAGTAAGCAGCCTTGCCGCAGTGCCTTCATGGTATTTAAAATGTTGGTAATTTCAATGTGTTAAAAGGTCTCGTTCAAAAATAAATGACAAAGGGAAATATTGACAGATTTAACTATACATAAATTGAAATTCCCATTCAATGAAAAGCAAACATCTTAAAAGAGCTACGGAACCTGGCCACATTATATATGCGGCAGAATGTTCGATAGCTTTAAAGAGGGCACTCATTTAAAAGAGTGAGTTCAATAGTCCTGTAGATCAATAGTGTATTTGAAGTACAAAATACTAGGGAAAAGGCTCAACTAATATGTAAATCAAAGAACTGCAAAGCACACTCTGTATACCCATCCTAAGACAGAAGAACAATGTCAAAAAGGCTGTGTTTGAAAGTAGCAAAATTGTGGCAAGTATTATTATACTAGCAGCATAAGACTGGGGATTTTTTAATTGGGAAATAAGAATTAAATATAATGAGACCCATAAAATGGGTATACTCCTGATCAGCAATATTACTTTTATGATCGTGTTCCTAGGGAAATAGAGGAAAGAAGTTATATGGGTAAACTCAGATGTAAGCAGTTCTGCTGTGTAGGGAAAGACACCAGGCATGGAGAGGATGGCTGGGCAGGCCAGAGGGGAGACGGGAATCCTTTTGGAAGTTAATACCTGTCCCTGCTAGTCAAGCATCTAGGGCAGGCGAGTCAAGCATTCTGTGGTCGGGTGTGTGAGGCAAAGGACGAAGGGAAGGGATATAAGGTAAAGGCACAGAAGTGGGGTACACTGTGGAGCACCTACGTAACTTGCAGCAGAAGGGTAGACAGAGAGGTACAGTGAAAGAAGTTGGACTAACGACACTGCTAGGTCTGGGTTTGTGGGGACCAGTTCCAAGACCCTGGAAGATAATCATATAGCTGACACATTACCTATGCATATCATCATATAGTTACAAAATAATCACACGGGAAAAGTCTACATGCTTAGTTTTATTGTTGTTGTTGTCTGGAGACAGTGATTCTTTGTGTCGCCCCGGCTGTCCTGAAACTTGCTCTAGACCAGGCTGGCCTTGAACCTGCCTCTGCTTCCCAAGTGATGGGATTAAAGGTGCGCGTACGCACCCAGAAGTCTCCACATGTAAAACGTGCACTTTCCCATGAAACTATGGTGTCAGCATCGAAGGTTATCTGTTTGATTTTTTTTTTCCTTGACCATTTTCAGTCCCTGCTTGGTTAAATCTGTGGATGCTAGACTCAGCAATCATGAAGAGCCTGCTGTGTATGTGGTAGTTAAAATAATAAACAAACTGTTACGAGAGGACATAACAGAATGAAGGGCACCTTACAGCGTAGGTTGTGGAGAGCAGCAGAAGGAAAGACGGAGGCAGAGAAGCCACGAAGAGACCAGGATGACTGCAAAGCCAGGGGGTTCAGGCGGAAAGTCTGCTCAAGGGTGACATTTGGCTCCAGAGTACTAGTGAAAGAGAGGCTTAGCAAGCGTCTGTTGAGAGCCATTGAGGGAAGAGCCACCAACATCCCTGTAGACACACCTGGGCTCAGGGGGATGGGGGGAGGAGGAAAGGGAGGAGGAAGTCATAGGATGAGGAGAAGTGCCCCTGGGCCGGAGGCTCCAGGCTCCAGAGACTTTGTGAGCTCAGCGGCAAGGCGCCATGGAGACCGGACCATGGAGACAGAGTGTGGGAAGGCTGGAACTGTTGACCTTGGGCAAGCAGCAGACTGAGGGCTTAGAGAGAAGCGGTCTACCGGGGGTGGGGGTGGGGTGGTGGTGGTGGTACTGGGTGGGTACAGCGGTCTACGGTCTATGCAGGGCTCTGGGTAGAAGGGATGAACTGCTGTCCGCATTAGCTAAACCAGCTCAGCAGCAGAGTGGAGATTTAAAGACCGTGAAGATGTCAGGAAAATGAGAGCGGAGAGGGGCTTACAGACAGACTCTGAGGTGCTACAAGGATCAGTAAACGGAGATACCGGTGGGTCGGCAGGTGAGCGTTAGGTGGCAGCAGGGAACCCCTAGAATAGTCCGGAGGGGTGCTGGGGTGTACGCAGCAAAGGCGGAAGGATTCGGAGCTGCCCTGGCTGAGTGGGTACACCAAGCAGAGGTGGAAAGGTAGTGACTACTGAGGTCCTGACACCATGTGGCCAGGGGTCAGATGGCTTTCATGTGCGCAGAGGAGTGACAGACACATGCCGGGTGACGTGCAGCTGGGGGGAGATGTGCAGATCTCCTGAGAGCCTAAAGGGAAAGGTCTGCCAGGGGCTCAGGCGAGTCGTGGGCAGAGGGATGGATAGGAAGCAGGACCAGGCCTAGGGTTATGGGAACCAGGTGAGCCCCGGGGGGTGTGCAGAGCAAATGAGAGCGAACACACCATATTCCTGGGGCACAGAGGTGCTCTTCAACCTCCCGTACCTGGCTCATTTCTTTGTCTCCCCCCAAGCACCCCGCATAGTGAAGAGGCTCAAGAAACAGGCGAGAAAATCGACAGGGTTCCCAGTCTTGTCGGCAAAGAAGTGGAGCTCCAAGAATATGCGGATTGGTTGGAAAACGGCCTCTCTGGACGAGTAGGAAGTCTTATAACAGAACATGTTTAAGGAGAAAAGGCTTTACCATAATCAAATGCCCACAGTAACATTTACTAATTGAAGAACTGTCCAAAGGTGCTTGAGGTTCTGATTTAATAAATAACATTAAAAAACAAAACAAAACAACCAATGCATTTGTATTCAGCGTTCGGCTCGTTTAAGTGAAGAGCATCCTGCGGAAATGACGGGCAGCCATCTTTCCACGTCGGATGCTGTGTACACAATTAACTTCCATAGCAACCCCCTTTCTTAAGGCTGTAAACTGCTTGTGCCCAAAGTATCACACACTAGCCAGTTGTGATGCCGAGAGAACAAAGTAGCCCCGAGCTGCGCCGCTGCCCAGCGGCTCCCCGTGCTCCAGGAGGCCGTTCGGAAGAACCAGAGCGAAGGCTGTGGAGAGTTCTCTCCGGTTCCATGAGGGCTGCAGTCCCGAGAGTTAGTCACCTTGAGCTCTGCTACTCATCATTCACGTGAAAAGGCAACACTTCCTGCTTATGTTCTTTCATTTAAAACTTTCCTGCTTCCAACAGAAAAATGTTAGAAACATCACCGTCCCCTGGGCCCATGACTAAGACCTTTGAAGGCACAGCATGGGCTTCTCAAAAAAAAAAAAAAAAAAAAGAAGAAGAAGAAGAAGAAGAAGAAGAAGAAGAAGAAGAAGAAGAAGAAGAAGAAGCACAAAAAGCCTTCACAAACAAACACTTCCACTAGGCATATTATTGACATTCTGGCTCATGGATTACATCCAAACTTCAAAGGGACTTTTAACTAGAATTTACCTATTGAAGATGAAATTCTATTCTCTCCATTACAATCGCAGATGAGACCTCGGAACAAGGCCAAAGGATTGTCGTAGTGCTGGTGAGGAAGCAGCAGCTACGCTATGTGAAGAGAGGTATGGGGTAAGCAGGACGTATTTTGCTATCAGAATCTATAGCTAAAGGTCAAGCTATTATCCCGGTAACACTTCCATTAGGAGTAATGATGTGAAAAGTAGCATTGCATTAATGCACTGGGGTTCCTACTACGTTAATAGTGGGTCATTAAGAATCATAGTAGGATAATTTGCATTCATACTCAGAATGCAGTGGGTTCTAAAAAGAAATTTCCCTCCTTCCTATTTTAATGCATCAAGGAGACAGGAGGGCTAATTTTAAACCGAGCCCAAATAATCTGAACAAGTGGAGTGAGACCAACGATTAAACGGAATAAAAGAGTTTAAGAATCTACTTTGCTTAATATAATCTGAGGTCCCACGGCACAGAGAGTATGTTAAGTCACCAGGGAGAAGACAAATGCTTGAGTAGATTTGTACATGAATAATGACTTTCCCAGATGCTTGCGTTCATTTGAACCATGCCCTTTAATTGTTTATAAATAATGAATAGGCTTGTGGTGGCTGAGCAGATCCCTCCCTGGAATGTGGCTTTTAATATAATTATCAGCGAGCCTGGTGCTGGGGAGGCTGCCTGACAATCCAAGCAGAGCAGACTGGCCCCAGTCCCCAAAACCAAGTGTAAGGGACTGCTTATTTGGGTTTTTCTGAACTGGAAAAACAGAGTGGGACGTGGACTTCTAAAGGACATCCCTGGGCCGTGCATGCACCAAGGAGCGGGGGGATTTGGAGAGATTGAGTCTTTCTGTGGTTTAAGAACTCTGGCCAGCAGTGATAGTACGCTTTCAGCTACAATGACTCCGTTAAAACTCATGCTGCCAAACGGGAACTGAGGTTTGTATAAAGAAGATGTGAAAAGTGGATCTCCATTAGATAGCAAGTTCCTTAAGCCGTGGGGATGGGGTGGGGTAGGGACAGCAGTATTTGTAGTAGAGTCCCAACTGGGGAGCACTCGTAGCCAGGGGTGTTCAAAAGCAGAGTGAATCTCCGGTGTTGGAATGAAAGACACTCTCACCCGTCTCACAGCCTCCTCTGCTCTCTTAAGGCTATTATTTTAGGCTTTCCATGTGCTAAGCAGTTTATATAGTTCATTTAATCTTCACAATAACCAGTAGGTTGGGTATTGTGATCTTAATTACAGATGACAAGGTCCAAGTATGTGCAAATTAAATAACTGATTTGAGATCGCACAGCCAGAAAGGATTGTTTTCCATAGAAATTACTGGGTTTTTAATCTCTGATTTTGTAGATGAGTATCTAGGTATTGTAAGAGAAAGACGGTCTGACCCTCAACAGAAGCAAAGCGACGATGGAGTAATTATCTCCATGTCAGAGATGAGAATGCTGATGTTATTTTCAACCACACACAAGAGAAGTGTGGTGACATCTGGGGGGAGAAACCCGGATGAATCTAGCGGATCTCCCGCCCTGTGGATGCTGCTTCACTGACCATGGAGACCAGGAGGAAAAGCTACGCATGGAAGCTGAGATGTGTGGTGAAGGCGAAACCCCACACTACAGCACAGGGGAGCAGACCTGGTCCTGCCTCCCCGGCACAGCGAGCAATTACAATGAAAGTGTGGTTTGCAGAGCCGAAGAGACAGTGTGAGCAGCCCTACTGCGTCAGATACAAAACCAGAGGGGGGGGTGGGGGGAGAGGAAGAGCCCAGCTGATAGGAGGAGATGTGCAAACAGAAGCAAAGCCACGGAGTTACAGGGAATGGGGCTTCACGAGATACAGATGCGGTCCTAGGGCAGCCCTTGCCCTTACCATGTTTACATACAGACTCACAAGACAGCTGGTCCCCATGGGTACCTGAGTAATGCCCACTTCTGGAAACCAAAGTGCATCCATGAAGAGTCTTTTATATAGGTTGAAGGAAAGCCTAGGTCTTCACGTACTCTCAGTTACATTAGACCACGCTCTAATGTCACTAGTGTCACTAGGCCTCTGAATGCCCCAACTCTCTCTCCTATCACTGGCCTCTGCGCATACATAAATCTAAGAAGTACACTGTGAGACGCAAAGCCGCAAGAGGCCTTTTGAGGTATGACTGCAGCTTCAGCATACAGTTTCTCACCCATTTCTGTTGGTCATTAAAGGATTGTCATAGTAGATGATGATGTCCGACCCTGTGCATAAACAGGGTGATGCCTCTTATCTTCAACCTTGACACCATGTGGCTTTATTAGAAAAATAATATGTGCTCATTCAGGAAATAAGTATCCAGCACTTGCAGTGTGCCAGGATTTACTCGGTGCTAATGAGTAAATAGCCTCTTGTTCTCGGAGTCCGTGGTGAAGTGGAGGATAAAGGCAAATACAGGTGACGAACAGTAGAAAGGCGGGCATGGTGGTGCGTGCCTGTAATTTAGCACTCCTAAGAATTAGGCAGGGCCCCCAATGGAGGGATGGGGTCACCAACCCACCTTCAAAATTTTTGACCTAGAACTGTTCCTGTCTAAAAGAAATGCAGAGACAAAAATGGAGCAGAGACTGAAGGAAAGGCCATCCAGAGACTGGCCCAACCAGGGATCCATGCCATGGCCAAACTCTGACACTATTGCTGGAGTTATGCTGTGCTTGCAGACAGGAGCATGGCTGTCCTCCGAGAGGCTCCACCAGCAGCCGACTGAGACAGATGCAGATACTTACAGCCAGCCTTTGGACTGAGGTCGGGGACCCCTATGGAAAGAGTGAGGGGCGGGATTGAAGGGGCTGAAGGGGACGAAAACCCCAACATAGAAGAGCAACAGTGTCAACTAACCTGGATCCCTGGAGCTCCCAGAAACTGAGCCACCAAGCAAAGATCATAGCTGGCCCATGTCCCCAGCACATATGTGTAGAGGACTACCTTGTCTGGCCTCACTGGGAGAGGATGTGCCTAATCTTGTAGAGACTTGATGCCCCAGAGAAACTGGGGCTGCCCAGGGGATGGGGGTGGTGGAGCAGAGGTGGGGGGTGGATGGCGGAAGAACCCACTCAGAGGAAAAGGGGAGAGGGGAACTCTGGGAGGGGGTGAGGGGGCAACATTTGGAACATAAATAAAATAATTTAAAAAAGACTTAGGCAGAGGGACTGACAGTTCTAAGCTCAACCACACAACAAGACTTTGCATTAAACAAAACAAAATAACACAGCAGAGATCGAGCTAATACAACAAAACCTACGCAAGATCAGAGAGAAGGGGCATCTTACCATGCTTCGGCTGGAGGGTGGGCACTTGGGGAAAGCTTTTAGATAAAGAGATGCCTAAGCTGAACCTTAAAGTAGACGTTGAAGAAAGATAAAGGCCGCCACTGCAGAGAGGAGGGACCGATTAAAGTGTCAACAATCAGAGACGGCTGGGTGCTCAGCCCCAAGAGGGACACTGATATCAAACTCCAGAAGGCTCACGGAGCATCATAGGAAAGGAGAATGGATGTGAGAGCTAGAGCAGGAGAAGGGCTATGAAGTGCCGTCCTTCGGACATGACTATTCCAGATGGACGCACAGCCGCTCTGGCCACCTGTGTAAGGTCTAGCCAGAACACATTCCGTCATGGGAAAAGGCTCACATGGCCCCACTCCTAGATGAGCAGCCATTGCATAAGCAAGCAGACAGCATGCGGTGGTGGTGGTGGTGGTGGTGGTGGTGGTGGTGGTGGTGGTGTGGAGTAATGGTGGCAGAGGGGATCTGGGTTGGATATGATCATGATACATTATATACATGTATGAAATTGTCAAAGAATAAAACAAATGTTTCAAAAAGCTAGGGGGGGGGAGGATATCTTGAGCACAGGGACGGTTATGTGCAGGAGCGGAGGCACACCTTGAAGCTTTACCAGGTAGCTGCAGCCTCAATCATCACGGGAGCGCAGGCTTCACCCTGACGAGGGAGGGGGAAATGAGGGCCTAGAGACTGAGATGGAAAGAACCCGAGCCTCTCCGTGAAGCTGTGAAGACAGTAGTGATCGGCCAATGGCGCGGGAGGAAGCCACAGGCAAGCTCCGGCTAGCCTGTGCAGGGAGGGGGAGGGGACTTCTGAAAGTGACACATGCTCGGATTACAGCTGGAAGAGGTTTGGGGTTTGAGTTTATCCTGAAATTATAGATGAGCCTAAGTCTTGTTGTTGGTGTCCCTGGGTTCAGACAAAAGGGAGAGAAGAGGGACTTTGACAGTGTCACAGAAAAGGGGGAGGGGAAAAGGAGGAAGAGAGGAGGAGAAGCCCACCTCATATAAATTCTTCTCGAACAGCGAAGCATGCAGGAAACAATCTCCTTAAGGCAAATGCACGAAAGCAGAGTCAGACCCCCACTCTCTTAAGATGAAGAATAGCAAGGACGTTTGCTTAAGATGTCAGAGGAGGGATTTCACTCATCAAGAAACTAGTAAACATGGCCAAAGGACCGCTCACACAGTGAAGCTGCTTCCTGCCAAGCTTTATAACCTGAGTGAGGTTCTTGGGATCCATATGGAGGGAGGAGAAGCCCTGACTTCTGTGTGCAGGTTAAAGACAACTTACAGAAGAATCAGATATAATTTAGAGCAATTAGATAAAGTAGTTGAAATTAAAAATAAAATCAGTAGGGCCAGCAAGATGGACCGGCTGGTTAAGGGGCCCACCGCACAATGACCTGCTCTACAGCACAAGCAGAGCACCAACTTTACAAATTAGCCTCTGACTGCCACATAGTCCGTGACATGCTCTCAGCCTCCACCCCGCCCCACACAAAATAAATAATAAAATGTATAAAATAAAAAGAAACTTAAAATTCAAAGGATAAGTTAATCAAAGAATTAACATCATCAAGACAGGGAAATAACAGACAAATACATTGTAACACCCCAAAGCAGAGTAAGACACAAAACATAAAACAAAAGATATAATGTAAGATACAAAACACCCAAAAAGGTCCAACAAACAGACATGTTTCATAGGGAGAGAAACCAGACAAGAAAGGAAAAATAAATTAAGATTTCCAGATTAAATCATAAGCTCTGCATGACTACCAAATTAATAATAAACACAAATGTACACCTAGACCTGATATAAAGAAGCTAAAGAACACCAACTGCAGAGGCATCTTGAAAGCAACTGGACTGGACAGAGACTGTCTACGAAAAGCCCTGGGCTGAGAGCAGCCTCCCGGCAGCTGAACCTAGAAGATACCGGAATACCTTGCAGCTACTCTGAGGAAAAGCCATCCTTCATCTAAAAGAAAGAGCTAACCACACCACTGTCTGACGGTCATGATGAAATCTAGAGATTCTCAGAACAGACAGAATAAAGCTCATATACACTCCTGTGCAAAGAGACACTCATATCTGCTAAGATGGCCTCCAATCTGCCCTGTGGTCAAGGATGACCATGAACTCACTCTCCACTTTGTCTCCTGAGCGCTGGGGTTCCAGGCGTGGACCTCTACATGCAGTTTTCTCTGGCACTGGGGATCAAACCTCGGCCTTTCTACATGCTAGGCGAGCACTGTACCAACCGAGAGATAAGTGAAGATACACACAGACTGCACACAGACACATCTAAAAGGTTTATTTTGGGGAGCGGGGGGCAGGGGGCGGTGGATAAGAGAATACCATTAGATGTATGAGCAGAAGGAATTTTTCAAAAATGGACATTAGGAAACAGGAAGCATTAAGGAAAAGAGACCCGGCTGCCGTCACCTCCCAAGGCTGACACGGCAGAAGGCAGCCTGGGTAGTGCTTTTACAGGCCGGGAGGTGAGTGCTGGTTGTGCAGCACATGTGACTTACAAAGGGCCCAGATAAGATGGTGAGAGGACCACGACCTGAGAGAAACACAGGAACCACAGAAACTCACACGAGAGAAGGCAGCAGCAGCAGCAGCAGCCAGCTGTGGCTCAACCATTTCCAGTCATGGGCTCGGCCACTCAACGGTCAGCACGCCTCGGATGACAGGTGAAAACCAGAGTCTGGCAACACTTGATACTGGTAATCATAAGGAGAAGGAGGATTGTACGCTGCCTGTGAGAGCCACTTGATAATGCCCGTGGAGGTTCACGCCACCGTCCCCTCTTAACTGTTCCCTCTAGGAAAACTCAGATATAAATTCCAGGGGACAAAAGATGACCTTTGACATTGGATGGGCGAGAGGGAGACTCAGTCTTACTGTCTCAAAGAAAGTCTGTAGAAAGGAAAGGCTTTATTGCACTGTGGCTGGAAGTTAAAGGTGAGCAATCCAGAGTAACACTGTGGACTCCTATCTTTAAGATGCAGGACTTGGGGAAGGAAAGCCCAGTGGTGAGAGTCCATAGGGATCTGTTGACACATTCATTAAGTATACAGAACAACAGTAAACGCCGTGTGTGGACTCACAGTTACACAGTGAGAGTAAAAACAACGATAGAAAAGATACTCACGAACATCAAGTTATTTTGAGATGGTAAAGAAAGAGAAGAAGAGAGACAGGAACCTTCTGATTTTAAGAAGTAAAGAGAGCATCTGCAGTAAATATAACATCAGTTCCAAACCTGAGGGGAAAGATGGAAAGGAAAACAAGCTTTGGCAAATAGCTTCACTACGTTCAAGGTGGAGACTGTTCTACTTCTTAGACTCAATACTGTGCTAACGGGAACACATGTCATACTTTAAGCAGTCTATGAGACAGTCAAATTTTCTCCTAAAAATTTTCTCCTAAAATTTTTATCACTAAAGGTTAATTTGACCAGACCTCAGCCAAACTCCTTATAAATACTGGTCTGAAGAAGCACTAGGAGCTAGCTTTAAGAGGGACATAGGGGGAACCCTCTCTTCTCTAAAATGAATACCAGCAGATACACAGTGTCTATCTCACCCCTCAGAGCGCCAACATTCTCAGAGAAGGCCTCCCAGAGCTCCACTGACAGAGGGCGCCCTCTTCCCCCAGTAACAGTGTCTCTTGTTTATCTAGGCTTGGAACTTGTTAGCAAGAGCAGATAGAGCTCACGCCTCTCATCCACTGTTGACACACAGGAGGCAAACATGAACATACTGCTCATGAAAGAACACATATGGAAAACTTTTGGCTCTGGTGCATTCTTATCCTGAAAGAAGTAAAGGGAGGGTCCCTTTGTTTTTATTTTTATTTATGTGTTTGTGTCTGTACCCGCATGTGTTTGGTGTATGTACTCAAGTGTGTACACACATACAGAGGTGAGGGACAGACATCAGGTGTCCTGTTCTCTTTATGTCTATGAGTGCTCTATCTGCATGTACACATGCTTGCAAGAAAAGGGCATCGGATCACACTATAGATGGCTGTGAGCCACCATGTCGTTCCTGGGGATTGAACTCGGGACCTCTAGAGGAGCAGACAGTGCTCTTAACCACTGAGCCATCTTTCCAGACCCTTACCCCTTATTTACATCAAGGAGTTGATCCTTTGCTAGGCTGGTGGTGAGCAGGCTCTAGCCACCCACTTGTCTCTGCCTGCCACTGTGCTAGGGTCACAGGCACAGGTAGCCACACTCTGCTTTTCACATGGTTGCTGGGATCAAAACTCAGAGTCCTCACGCTTGAACGGCAAGTGCTCTAACCTGCTGAGTCGCTAAGCCATCTTCCTAGCCCCAAGGAAGGATTTCTTTACTAAATGCTACAGGTCTCAAAATGTACAGCGTCCAGAGGCTCATTTCAGATTTGAATTAGTAGCAATAATCTAGTATAGTTCACAAACGAATGCACCCTAAAATCAAGGTTTTAAGGAGCCTTAGTAGTTTAAGCAGTCGTGAACTTAATGATAAAAGTATGCTCTCTGCATTAGCTACGGGAGATGCTGTGGGAACCAGCCAGGCAGCCCACTCTACAGGTCTGCAGGCAAGTACGAAAACCACCGGCCACTCAGCTGACTGCTACTTAATGGGACTGTTATTTAAGTTGGTGGCCACTATGGAAAGCGGCTTAGACATATATGACATTGATTCCCAGTCATATTTAGGTAATTCTGTAGGTTTTCTACTGAGAATTGAACCAAAACTTCTGAGCCCTAGAACTACTACTGGCTTGGAGCCTTTGAAGAGCAGTCAAGGCACACTGTATCATACAAAGGGTAATGTTTCCAAAGCTTAAACGGCGCTCAGGAGCAAGCCTGCACGCTTACAATGCTTCTTCCTTCATTATCTCTAACCCTGTGGGAAATGTGAGGTTTAGACAATTTTGTTTAATCACAGCGATTCTCAGAGATCTGAGCCGGGCAGAGCCTGGAGGAACACGGCCTCTCCCTCCGCCTGCCATCCCTCTGTTTGCTACAGTGGCATCCCTGTCAGGAAGGAAGGGCTGAGGAGAGCCTGTAGTGCATTCTCAAATTAAACAAAGCTAATTTGAATTTATATCCCGTTAGGAAAGCCCCACAGCAGAGCTCATTTTTAACAGAGATTGGGAGATATGATCAACACTTTCTGTGGGCACAGCTTGCACAAACAAGGGTATAGCATACCCTTGATTAACGCATCTGGCAGAGTTCAGGGGAATCATCTCTGTGCTGTGTTAATATCTGGACTAATGACAAGCTTTGACGTAATGGTAAGTTACTGTTTAATCCATTTTCAGCAAAGAAAAATGTTTGAAAATGACAGATTTATAGGAACGGTGCTTGAAAATTACCTTGGAAACCTTTAGTATGAGTCATTCCCATTCGCTCTATAGGCCAGCAAGTTGCATATCAAATGAAACGGAAACTTAAAGATCGAGAATCTTCAAAAGCGCAGGCAAGCGGCATAAAGTGGGATGTATCCTACCGTGCCCTTCTGCCCAAGTGCAGCACGCCATGGAACTCACCTATGCTTGTCTGGTCTTGAGACAAATGCTTGATTGAGAATGTAATGCATTTTTCTCGGGTTTTAAAGCTAGGGATTCTGAGTAAATGAACTTACGAAGCTAGTCCCTGGGCTACAGAACTCAGGCCACAGCTAGCGAGTCTGGAGAAAGCACCTGCCAATGCCAGTGTAAGCATGAGTCAGCGAGACATCAGAGTACCACTTGGTCTTTGCAGCCATCCAAACGCAAGGCTGGGCTGGAGGGACAGGATGCTCTCCGAGGTTAAGAGCATTTGCTGCTCTTGCAGGGAACCTCACTTAGCTTCTCTTCCCCTACCCTCACCTACGCAGCAGCTTATAGTTGTCTGTGGAGTCTAGTGGACCCGATGACCTCTTCTGATCTCCAGGAGCACCAGGCACACACATGATGTAATAATACATCATTGCCACTAAAACATACACATAAAAAATTCCTAACTGCAGAGGTGACACGCTGGAAGAACAAACCATCGAGAAGCCCCCCCCCCCAGGATAAATCAGGGGCTCACAGCACATCTACACCCTGTCTCTGCACAGTGGGCCTTAAGGCAAAAGCACCAGGTCTTATAGGCAGGCTTCTTCTTTTTTCTTATTTTTTTTTTAATTGAGTTCAATTTCAGGAAATTTTTGGGTTCATATTTTGAGGCTTACAATCAAGTGCCTACACTTTTTCGTGTGATATCCTGTCTCTGAGCCACTGATTTGCTCTGATGATGAGTGGTAAGCGAGTAGGTATAGTGATATACTAAGAAGTCTTGAGATAGAAAAGACAGGAAGTAATAAATGAAGCCTGACTCGAAGCCAAACCCTACAGTAAATGTACCGTATTTTTACCTTTCCAAGATGATGAGATCATACTCTCTTATGTACGGTAGGGCTTGGTTTTCTCTTTCAGACAATAATGTGTTTTCAGAGCCTTTGCTGGATACAGATTTGGTTTCATAATTGGATTACCTTGATGTTTCATCAACAAGATTTATCCATCCTTGGTGGAGATACATCATTTGATCTGCTGCTGTTACTTTACTCTTCACACTTACATTCTAGATTCTAGAATTTCAGCCGCCCTTTCTAGCTGGGTCTGGGGAAGCTATGTGCTTCCATAGCAAGCTCAATACATATGCAATGTGCAGTTGTGTTTAGATTGTGTATATGTGTCTAGGGTGCATGCTCCTCGTAGCTCAGGGTTTTTTCCTATATCTGAAACTTTCTGTTTGACTCAAGTGACTAGGCATCGAGACCCTGGGATTCACTAATCTCTGTCTCTCAGGAATGGTGTTACAGCTACACACTGCGCCAAGCTTTTACATGGGTACAGCATGTCCAAATTCCAGGCCTCATTCTTTCAGTTCAAAGGCTTCAGCCACTGAGCCATCCCTCCAGCCCGTGTTTAAGAAACTACCTTTTCGCGTGAAGATAAACTGTTTGGTTCTTTCCTTCTTTCCTTGGTTTATTGGTTATTGGTTATATGAGTAGCATACTTTCATGTATCAATGAATTTGAAAAGTACTAGAAATGTACTCTCTGCCCGTAGGAACTTACAGTCTTATTGGGAAGACAACGCGCTCAAAGATCCAAAGGGTGACCACCGATCCTTATTGGTCTTGCCAATGAGATTGTAACAGCACAGTTTTTATTCCTAAACTGCTTCAATTCAGGCTGTCTCCCACACAAACCATTAATAGCCAAGCAAATGGTTAAGACTTACTGCTACACCAGAGAGAGGCAACAAGTCCTGCGGGGGGTTTGGAGAAATGCAGTCATTAGAGTTGGGCATCTCAAGAAAGTATCATGGTCGATATAATACTTGGGCCCATCTAGAAAAAATGACTTGGATCTGTCCAGAAAGAATGGAAAGAGAAAGCCTTGGAGAGACTGTGAAATCCAAAGCTAAAACCCAAGAATGTGTAGTGTCTGAGGAATGCCCAAGCTGAGCCGGCTCCCCCAGCAGGAGGCACTGGAAAGACATCTATAAGGAGAGAAAGCAAGCTGTGGGCAGCCTGGAAAACCATGGAGACTGGGCTGGAATGGATTTAGTCAATACACAGCAGCTAAACATGGGAAATGACGTCACGACATTTGGTTTTTACAAGTGTTACCTGGCCTGTACAGTGGGTAGTATAAACAAGAAGATCTAGGGGGAGATGCTGAGACTTTCGGGGGAAACTTTTGAGAACAAGGTAATGCACAGATTAATGGGGTCAGAGAAACTAAAAAACCGAGTCCAAGAAGTTGGAAAAAAGAGTGGGCAGGGCTGGGCCAGGAAGCGGGATGGGTCGCAAAGAAACGAAGGCACTAGTGTGCTCTGGTTTTCGACCTGGAGGACTACACAGGTCAGTGCTGTTGCTAAGGACAGCGCGGCTACCACAGGTGCTCGGGCTAGAAGACTCAGGCTACCTTCAAGAGGATGGTTGTGTCTGAGGTTAAGGAAGGCCCTAAACACTACGATTAAGTCACAACACCCTGTGTGGCTTATGCTGGGCTAACAGCTGGCTTTTAACTTGTAGTTTGCGCCCGCAGGTCTAATTAGGATATGCTCCGATTTAGTTGTACCCCACCAAGCTACTTTGACTCTGGAACACTGGGCTACAAAATCACAGGGGAGTGTGCCCTTAAATACCGGATTTGCTCTGATCAAAGGACCGGGGTAGATAAGAAGCTCCTAAGTCTGAGTATACAAAGGTCTCTGAGAACTACTGTGAGCTGAGAACGACCAAGAGCTAAGGCAGAGCAGCAAGCAAGAAGAACACTGCAGGAACCTGTAGGGAACAGCAGTGAGAAGCCCAGAGCCATAAAAGGCAGCAGCCCTCTCTTCTACGGGGTTCTCGGCAAGATGGATACCCCGTCATGCTTTCTCTTACACAAAGGTATGTTTAGAGCAGTCTCCAAGTCAATGACAGTTTTTGGTTTCATTTTAAATGACTATGGATTTAAAAAGGTTTTTGTTTTTTGTATTTTTGTTTTTTTATTCAGAGCTTACATACACCTTTAGTTTTTCTGTGGATGTATCATTAGTCTGTAAAACTATAAAGATGACAAATCTTCTGTGATCATTTATATTCAGACATTTAGGGCAGAAATACTAGCAAATACCAATTGTCTGAGTCTTTCATGTTTTTGATACATATTTTGTATGACCCAGTCAACACTGGCTCATAGAACTGAACTGAAAATGTTACTGGCATCAACTGTAGGTCCCAGAAAGAGCTACCAGGAATGTGACGGAATGATTCGGGACTTACTATAAAATTCAGCCAGGGAATATCTCTGATATGCCGATAATTCAGGAAACTGAAAAGAATGGTTTGACCGTGTGGGAAACACATTGCTGTGTATTGTTTGGGACCACGGCTAACCCATATGGCATCCCTATGAAGGTAAATGCCTTTCTTTAAAACCCTGCTCTCATCTGCTGGGAAATTTTCATAATACATATACAGACAGGGAATGTCAACGAAAACAACGGTGCCTGTCACACTGAGCAATGCAGCCATGCCTCAGAGGTCACACTGCGCAATGCAGCCATGCCTCAGAGGTCACACTGCGCAATGCAGCCATGCCTCAGAGGCCACACTGCGCAATGCAGCCATGCCTCAGAGGTCACACTGCGCAATGCAGCCATGCCTCAGAGGTCACACTGCGCAA
The DNA here is from genome assembly GCA_964023405.1 of Apodemus agrarius. Taxonomy (NCBI): domain Eukaryota; kingdom Metazoa; phylum Chordata; class Mammalia; order Rodentia; family Muridae; genus Apodemus; species Apodemus agrarius. The sequence goes on along the minus strand of OZ030019.1, from coordinate 67,777,533 downwards.
TGCAGCCATGCCTCAGAGGTCACACTGCGCAATGCAGCCATGCCTCAGAGGTCACACTGCGCAATGCAGCCATGCCTCAGAGGTCACACTGCGCAATGCAGCCATGCCTCAGAGGCCACACTGCGCAATGCAGCCATGCCTCAGAGGTCACACTGCGCAATGCAGCCATGCCTCAGAGGTCACACTGCGCAATGCAGCCATGCCTCAGAGGTCACACTGCGCAATGCAGCCATGCCTCAGAGGCCACACTGCGCAATGCAGCCATGCCTCAGAGGTCACACTGCGCAATGCAGCCATGCCTCAGAGGCCCTGTTTCTGAGACAGAAGCTTCTCTCTACAGGAGGCTGTCTCTGACTCTAACACTGGTGTTAAAACACACGCTTGGTAAGAATTCAGCAACTGGGAATTACAATTGAGATTTTGGAAATTAATCCAAAAATGGTTTCTACCCATATGTGAAAGGCTGAAGAGAAATCAGGAAAGGATACCAACTTATTGAGTTTGCCCATGTCTCCAATTGCTCCTTACGGAGGAAGCAGATGGACCGACAGTTCTTAAGAAGATGGGAGTCTTCTTTTGGGCTTTGGGAAGAGAGATATGAAGCAGGGCACACATTCCCACTCACTGTGGCCCCAATGTCAAGGATGCTTACTTCCTAGGGATGAGGTGGCACCTGTGTAACATTAAGAAGCAAATGTAAAAGGGACCGTTTAATGAAAACTTCTGTGGGTAAATGATGTCTGAGCTCATTTCATTGGTATTATATTTCTGCAGTTAAATTATTTACAGCACAGGCTGCTGACGACTCAAGGTCCACCAACTCTTAACAATTAGTGTTCATAGTTGTGTGGGCAAAAGCTTTCATTTCTTTTTTTTTTTTTGGTTTTTCGAGACAGGGTTTCTCTGTGTAGTCCTGGCTGTCCTGGAGCTCACTCTGAAGACCAGGCTGGCCTCGAACTCAGAAATCCGCCTGCCTCTGCCTCCCAAGTGCTGGGATTAAAGGCGTGCGCCACCAACGCCCAGCTAAGCTTTCATTTCATGTTAGCAAATTTAAGCTTTACTAAACAATCCATAGCTAACTTTGCCCAATCCCTTCGCATTTGACAGACTGCTCATCATTCAAGGTCTACTTTAGAATCAGGAAAAGACCTATCCTTGAATCCAGGAAGTAAACTGAAGCAGTTTATTTGGTGAACTCTTCTTCTAGTGAGATTTATTTCCTTTGTGCCTCCTCCCCTTTAGGCAGCGGGCATGTGACTTGTATTTTATTCTGGCTTGGAGTATGGGGGTCTATGCTATCGGTTATTGCTAACATGTCTGTAGCTCTAGCAAACAGAATGTTCCTTACGGGCAGGGGCTAGGATTTTACTCCTATCCATGTGACCCAAATGCTTGTGTTTTAAAGGCATGCTCATGCATGCTTATAGGTTTGTGAGAAGCTGGGTGTGGGCATGGCTAGAACCCACCGCTCTGCGAGCTGAGGAAGCTGCAGAACAAGTGCTTCCCACGGAGTCGCGGGAACCCAGGTCAAGAGACTGCAGAGGAGGGAGGCTGTGAAGTTAAGACAGGAGGCACACTGCTGGGGTGTGTTTACTGATTCCTAAGCCTGGGCCTGGAAATGCTTTTCTTTCTTTTTGGTGATATGAGTGAATTAGATGAAGATGATGTTCAGTCTAGTCCTACGGAGTCACTTCAAGGATGCTGAAAACAGGAAACCTTGTAGAATACAACACAGGATTAAACAAAAACTCTCTTTAAGCCAGGTGGTGGCACATGCCTTTAAGCCCAACACTAGGCAAACAGAGGCATCCTGATCTCATAAACTGGAGGCCAGCCTGGTCTACACAGGTAGTTCCAGGCCAGTCAGGGCTATACAGTGAAACCTTATCTCAAACAAGGTAAAACACAATAAAACACAATTAAAAAAAAAAAAAAAGCGAATCCTTGAGTTCAAAGAAGGGAGAAAAAGTCAGCACCTATGGGCTGAACCTCTGAGGATGGAGCCCCAGAATCTAGATCCCCCACCCCCAGATGATGTTGATGCAAAACAAGAGAACCACTCTGCAAGGAACGGGAAGCCCAGGGTTGTCGACAGAGCACTGCTGAGATTCAGGATGATCCACTTGTCACTGAGCTTCTAAGAAAGGAGGAAAATAAAACAAAACCGAGGTGAGGCCCGAAGGCTCGCCTAGTGTGTGTGAAGCCGTGAAGGCCTGGTTTAAACCCCAATATCCGCTCACAAAAGTAAAATCAACCAAACCAGGAGAACACAACAAAACATTTCAATAATCCAGATAAGAGCCAAGCTCCTTGCCATGTAATGTTTATTCTACATGTAATATCGTGGCTGCTATACAGTAGGGATCTTTTTAAAAGCAGATTTTATATATAAAAATGTGATCAGATAAATTAGCAGCTGATCATCTTCCAAAGGGATTCTTGAGGCACAGCATTTGCTAACTGCCTCTGGATGCCCACCGTCTACTCACGAATTTAATTTACATAAAGCTTGGGGGAGATAAGCGCTATGTAATATTTGCTTCTCAGCTTTTGTTAAATTCAGTTCTATGAATAAGAAAAGGATTAGAAGTGTTTCTTTCACTAGAGAAGGGAGCAGTCTTCGATTTTCTTCCCCAGTATCATAGAAGTAGTTTCCAGCATCTTCAGGAAAAGACCTATCCTTGAAGCCAGGAAATAAAGGGAAGCCGAGGTATGTCTAACTAGACATTCCCTTTGAATATGCGTTGCATCAGTGACAGCTGTCTCAGACCTCCAGCAGAGCCAGCTTCCAAGCAGATTTTACTAAGAATCCAAAATGCTAAATTTTAAGAGAGAAACATTTAATTTCAAACATTTCTATAAAAACCACACACTAGAAAATGACTTTGGAATCAGAGAGGCCTCTCTAATGCTACCACGTTGGGGGAAGTTTAAGCTAAGTAAATTTACTCAAATGTCTTATAGCCTCTGTCCTTTGTACGAAGAAATAAAATCATCACAATAGGGATATGCGAATTGTAGCCAATGTATCACGGAGTTCTGGGAACACAGGAAAATTATCATCAAAAAAATAAGAATAAACCAGATACAAACTCCACTTCTATATAAATTCAGATCTTTGAGGTCAAATAATAATAGTAAATAATAAGCTTTTAAAATGATACTTTAGCTAGAGGATTATATTTAACCTATATCCCAAACAGCTACTTCTTTTTTTTTTTTTAAATCAATTTACCATAAAGTGAATTATTTGCAGTAACTGTAGGAAATAGAGGTCCTATCAAACAATAGAGTCATCAAGTGTCTAGAGTCATGAAATAAAGGGAGAACTTTTGGTGATCCTTTCTGTAAGGCATGTAAATTAAAGCTATCGGGCATTCAACTTTGGACTGTTTGGAATACTACTAGAGACAAGCTGTCCCTCCCATAGTCCCGAGCCCTCAGGCTCTCCTGACAGACAATGCGGCTCTCTCATGAGGGGCCAACTGTGCTGAAGGAGGTACAGTGATAGCCAACCACCATCTCTCCCATTTGACAGACATCAGTGATATCAGCCGAATGCAAGGAGATTCAAAGCCCCAGCCCTTTCTTATTTAATTATCATAAAGCCAAATTAAAGATCATAACTACGGTTATGCTTTGTTGCAACTATTTTTGAAGGGCTTCCAGGCAGTCAACATCGCATATAGGTAACTCTCAACTCAAAGGGCATGGTCCAATGAGCATATCACCGAAAAGCCGACGGCGGCAGCCTTCGCAGGGGCAGCATGCTGGGCTGCGAGGAAATGCAGTACTCATCTCTGCGTTAGGTTAGGAATCCAATCTAAGCCTGCCCACGCTGCTTCAAATCCCTAGCTAAAGAGATAAGTTGTTTCCCGCTGCTCAAAATATCAAGGTGAGGGTTGTTATATCTTCATTTGTTTTGTTCTTACCAATCTGGGGATCAAACGCAGGGCTTCACATATGCTAAGCATGTGCTCCACTAGGGGGCCGTGCTCCAGCAGGGGGTCGTGCTCCAGCAGGGGGCCGTGCTCCCAAGCCTCAGGTGGGTTTTTCCAATCAAGGGTCCTTTCATTAGCAATGCCTTAGTTCACACTTACCCATTAATCTCTTAATGGGCCATCATTAAGTATAAGTCACTACTAATGCATAAAATTATGTGAAAACTATCATCTCTGCAAAGAGGTTTATGTTTTGCTTTTGAGATATTATCATTGGAAGAATTATCACGCACAAAGCTCTGTTAATTATGCCCTAATAAACCTTTTTCCCTGCTGTATTTTTAAAAAATTTGATTGACAGTCAAAGCTAGCTTCTCTAAGACAATAAATATCACCCTGTATAATCAGTCTCCTAGTCTGGACTTTATTTTATAAAGGCTGCATAATACCAACAGTGAAACAAGATAGAGACAATAAAAAACAAAACTATAAACCAATCTCAATGATAAATATAGATGAAAAACATCTCAATAAGATGTTTGCAAGCTGGAGCAGGAGAAAGCTCACTGGTTGAGAGCACTACCCACTCTTACTAAGCACTCTGAAACTCCAGTGCTGGGGACCTGGTGCCCTCTCCTGCCTCTCATAGGCACTGCACACGTGGGGTACATATACATATATGCTGGCAAAACACTCATAGTCTTAAAATAAAACAAATAAATCTAACTTTTAACAACACTTGCAGACTGAATCTAAGAGCACACAAAGGTGATCAGCTGCTGCAGTTAAGCTGGTTTCATTCCAGAGACACAAGGATGGCTCAACATGCATAATCAATACCCGACCGAGATCCGCATGGCATCTCCGGTCCCGCTTACAGGCATTTCACACACTGTATCATTTTGCCAGTGGTGTTTTAATTAATCTAATCCCTTTGGTTCCTTTGCTGCTATTGTTTTTACATGTGAGAATTTATAAAGTTAACCATTTTTCTGTTCCTAGTTTATAGGACTTTTCAAAATATTACACAGTGGGTTCACTACCTCATGAGACAGCGGAGGGAAGAATGCACACTAACGTGTGCACACACAATCTCTCTCAAATATGCAGCCATGGCAACAACAATCCAGACAGCCTTGGGGTTGGGACGCAGGAAGAGGTCATTTCGCTACTTCTCCAGATAACTCAGATGCGAAAGAGCTGAGTTAGGGTCCCTCTTATCTGTACTGATATTAAGACAAACTAGAAGTGGCTATTCTATAGGACCTTCAATAATACCTGCTTCCAAAATTCATTTGTAAAATGTATGCTAAAACTATTGAGAGAAAACTGTGGCAAAGAAAGATGTATTAGGAGGTGTGGTCCCGAGAGATTTATATTAAATTTTGGTTTCCGCTTTTTAACTTTCACAGGCAATTTACTGAATACATTTATTTGACATTTACAAGTGTATTTTGACGTCTGTCATTCCAAACTGGTTATGAGAAGTATGAAACTATTTGGCGCTAAACCCAAGTGGTTTCAGAGTCAGTGAAGTAAGACCCACGTCAAGAGGAAAGCCCAAAAGCTCCGCCTACTCGCTCACTTAACACATTTTCACAGACGCAAAGTGTGCAGGGGAAAGAAATGGTTCCCTTCATCCCATGAGAGTTCAGAGACTGCGCAGGAGATAAGCTAATAGCAGGCAGGGTGAGAGGGCAGGTATCCACAGAAAGAAGAGGGAACACCCCAGCCAGTGAGGGCTGGAAGCCTCCAGGGAGAGAAAAGCATCTGGGAGTGAGCTCCGAGGGCTTGAAGAATACGTGCTAGCTTGTAACTGTCCGCACGCGCGTGACATCACTCTCTAGTCTTCTCTTCTGATCCGACATAACACGATGACAATGGACTCCTCTCAGGGCCCTGTCTCAGGGCATGAGGGAAGTGCCCACAAAGCCTCTGCCAGCACACGCGGTTTCCCACCTGCCCTCAGAGGTCATCCGTGGAGCAACACAACACATTTGGCAGTGGCGTCTCCTGACTTCCTACAAGGGGCCCAGGTCATAAGAACATCTCAGACAAAGCATGTCTTCAAGGAGCTTATAAGAAAGAAAGGAATAAAATGTTTTACAGGGCAGGCAGATGCTGCCTTCGTAGCTGAATCAAGATGGCAGGAGGGAACAGCGTACTCTCTGAAGTGGGTAAGAACCCTTTCAGCTTTATGAATTAGATTTTTATCGGGATGCATTATTTTTGTAATTAGAAACCAGAATATGTCTATAACTAAATATGTGTTTTTGTTACAGCAACAGAATAAAACTAGAGCAGAGTTTTACATAAGGTTGTGGGCAGACTGGAGATGCGGAGCTCTTTCATCAGATTAACTTGCTTTAGTTCCTATTAGGAATAGGGACCTTGTTGCCATATTTATTAAAAGCTTGGAAGAAATGAAGGTATATGTTCCCTTAACATGTGTAGAGGATTTTTAATCTCTTGTCTCATGTCTAGTCTCTTAGTATTTGTGATAGATTTTTAAGCCCTTGTCTGGTGTACCAGTCTACTTGTAATGATGTATTTCATTACCATCTATTAGAGAAGCTTTTCTAACGCCACACAGATGAAATGTGGTCATTTATAGTTTCCCAATTTCAAAGCGCCGTTATAGCATTAATAGACTGCTCTGGAAGAGGAAGGACATCAAGCCAGCGCCTGTGTGTGCTGCAGGACTGCATCAGCATCTGGGATCCTGGTCTGAGAAGGCCCAGGCTGTGGAGATAGAATCAGCTCCCTCTTCTCTTCAGAGAGTCCTACTTACATTACTGACTGGTTCCCAAATTCTATAATCTTGTTTTTAGTGTCACTGCAGACTGAATCATCCTTTTCATAAATGGCAGAGGCTGTGGTATCTGTGGTGCTTCTTGTTTAATAGAACTCGACTGTCAATCTAAGTGAAAAAAAAAAAAAAAAACTTCTGACGGACTATGAGAGATGTCCTGTTAATGAAAGTGATGTCCTTCTGGCCACGAGCAAAGGGTGTCTGGCACTTGCTAACTCCATTTAGAAATTGAATTATTTTGTAAAGTTAATTGTGAATTTCCAAGTATCCTTTAAGCATTATTGAATTCATTTACTCAGTCTGCAAGATAAAGGCCAGTGGGAGGAACCAGGGTGCGCCCTGGGTGAGCTTCAGGGACAGTCACGACGAGGCAGGGACCGAGCCAGGGAAGGCTGAGCCCTGGGTGAGCCTCACGGACAGTCACGACGAGGCAGGGACCGAGCCAGGGAAGGGCATGCAGACTGGAGGTTCAGGCGAGCTCCAGGCCATTTTCATGGCAGTTGTGTTTCATGAGACTTAGAGCATATTCATTTTGATAATAACACTTAAATACTTATTTTCCTAACATCACCACAGTCCTGAACACAGACACTGAACAGGGAAGAGCTAGCTGTAAGATACAAGGGAGCGGCTTGGGATGAAGACACATGTCCATATACCCGCCAAACCATGGCGGGATGGACACGGGTTCAAATGAGGTCAAGGGGAAGGACCAAAACTGTCCCTCCAAGTGACAAGCAGAACCGCAGGTCACACCACAAAAGGGACCGAGTAGGCTGGGAATAGGTGGGGAGAGGCAGGAAATGGCTTCACATACATTTAAAAGATCTTCAGATGCGATGTTCTGATGGCACAGTTTCTAAACTTCCCAAGAAATGCACTACTTTGTAAAACTTACACCACAGTTTTATTCTTATTTACACTTAAAATTTTAAGGTTATATTTTGCAAAGATCATATTTTGATGAGGTTCTTGGAATGAACACACACACACACACACACACACACACACACACACACACACGTTTTCCATTTGCCAAGTATTTTTGATTCTGCAGCAGATAAAACTGTTTCTGAAGCTGTGAGTTCAGCAATTACTATCACGCTGAGTAACATCCAAGGGTATCTGGGATGGGGACTTACATCACTTACACACCCATGGGGAGGTTGCTAGCAGCACGTTAAATTAGCATCTAGTTAGCCTAGCTTTTTTTTACCTGTACCTTGATGCAATGAAGGCAAAACTCAACAACAACAACAACAAAACCTTAAAATGAAATGACGCAGACCAACCTTTTATCGCCCCCACAATGTTTTGGTCTAGTCCTTTTCGGTTGTCGTTGAGCCCTCTTTTCCTCTTCCCGTTGGGTAAGGAGTTAGCCAAAGTCTTGTCGTCAAAAAACGCACACACCAGTTTTCTAAACAGAAGGCTTCCTGAGCGAGTGTAGTTTGACAGTATAGAGTCCAGCTGAGATTTGGGCATAAACACATCGAAGCCTTCAGCAAGTTGTACTTCTGGCTACCAAAAAAATAAAAAGACAAAATATTTCATTAGAAGCAAGATGTGAAGCATTTACTTTGGGGGGGGGGAGTAAGTGCAAAAAAAAAAAATCAGTGGCTACTAAAATGTCCTTATCTGGTAAATTATATAGTCTTAGCTCTGTGTGCCAGATTTTGCAATTTATAAAACCAATGACCACTTATAATTCATAAAAGGGAATGCTATAATTCCAACAGTAACTCTTACATGTTTCTAATCATACAAATATTTCAGAGAAGGCTGGATAATTGCACAGTAATACAATCCCACAGGTAAGAAGCCAGGAATCACCTATATGCAATACCCTGATTTTCTACAGGATGAAACTAAGCCTAAAAAACTTGTACCAAAAAGTGACTTCAAAATAATTCAAATGTCAAATAATTTCTTTCATCTAAGGTGACAAATGTAGGACGGCCCCCACATGTCCCCTGCTCCTTCTGTCAGCTATGAAATGGTTCACCCCAATGAAAACCTACAAACGGCAATGACGCGGATGAGTAGAAATGGCGGGGGTGGGGGGGATGGGCTTGGTCACAGTGAAAGGAGTGGCCTCCTTACACAAGCTGCACACGCTGTCAATCACAGACCGTCCCCAGATGTCATATGTGCAACTCTGAAAAGCAGCCCCTTAGATGTGAGGAGTTGGGGTCAGAGCCTCTCCTGCAAACAGAACTCACTCTTTTTGTTTGTCCTACTGTGTGCCCAACACACTACAGAGTGAAGAGCATTCAGAACACAGCCTGCATCGTTCAGACAGCTAAGGAAGGTGACTGGACCTTGCCCCTTGAGAATGGAGTTTTGGACTGGATTATGCAGAAAGACACCGCATTCTTCCGCTCCACTTGGTCATTTGATGTTTGGCTTCGGAATGGCTGGTAAACACCACTGAAAGCACAGGGCCGCCAGATTTCCCCCTGACTCTTGCATCTTGCTGCTTGCTGGTCAAAGGTCTAGACGAGCTTGTCAGGAGCCAGAGCGTGAGTACCTAATCCCCACAGAAGGGCTGGGCACACTGCAAGCACTCAGGGAATACTTGCCAAGGAAGCCAGCGTGGAACTGTGAGAATGCAGAGAATTTTACCATCATAAGCTGACACAAGGTTTTGTATTTTGTACGTGCTGTGAATTTTGATTCTGAATGCACTGATCTCAGATTTCTGAAAGGAGTTCCTGTATCAGGTAGAATCCTGATTAAAACCCTATGCCAAGTGTATCCTACACTATTTGACCACCTAGGGTGGCACAGGAGTTCTTAAGTCGTAAGAGAAGACAGGGAAAGAATTGTACTTTTTTTTTCTCTTTCATTTCTGTAACTTTGGGTGCTTAAAACTCAGACATCTGACTTTTGAGACTCTGAAAATTTTCCCTGGAGGACTGGCACCCTAGCTTCAGAAACACCAACCTGACTAGACCACCAGGCAGAACTAGCCACTCCCTTCTCAACATCTGCATCCTACTTTCTATGAAACGTGTTTACAGCACTTTTCGCATTGCATTTATCTAGCTGGGGTGCATAGATGCACCGCTTTTCTATCTAGCGTGCCAAGCATCCAGTCAGCACCCAGCAGCTATGTACAGAATAAACAAAATGCTACGTAGAAACTCTGTGACCAGATCCGAGTGTCCCTTTTCCTCTACAGAGGACGCGGTGTGCCAGGCTCGTGCTGTAACCAGGCACACACTGGCGTCTTAGAATGATGGTTTGCAGGCTCCAGGAGGAGGTGAGGACCTGATTCAGGACCTACTCGCCAAGTGCCTTCAGTGGAGAGGGATTCCAGGCTGGCTCTGCTGCTACGATGGACATAAACACCAGCACACACACCGCATGGGAAGAGGACCACGCCCCGAGAGCTTCTGGGCAAGGGCTGTCAGTGCTACCGTCAGGCAGGCCTGGCTGCCAGGGATGTGGAGGAAAGGGATCCAGGAAAGGCAGGCTGGGAAGGGGAAGGGAAAAGGATGGGACGGCACTTTAACGGGGCCTCGAAGAGAAGGGTCCGGAGGCTGCAGAGAGATTATTTGTGGCATGGCTATGATACCTCGAGTAGACACCTGGAGGTTTCTGTGGCACCAAGACCTCTTATGTACTGTAAGCATATGGCGGCTAACTGCAGAGGGGCCATCGGTGGCCGAAGCTGCTGCTTTAGTTCTGCCCCTGCCCCTGCCAGGCCAATGCTGTTATTTTAAGCTGATCTTTTCACTTCAAGGAATGTGAATGTGCCCACTCGCAAGCACCTTACAGAGGAGCACACAGACTGATTAGAAACAGACAGCAGCATAATGGCAAGGTGGCTGAGTCACAACCCCTCCCCATCTTCTTCCCCGACTCCCATTCAGACCTCTTAGCAGGGAAAAACAGGCATGGTTAAAGGTGCCACAAAGCACCAATTCCTTTTAAGAAAAAGAAAGAGGGGGGAGGGCTAACTTGATGTTCTAAAACATGAAAAAAAATACTAATTTTCTTGTTTATCTTGTTTTCACTATGAAATCTTGCCATCTAATTTATAAACATAATCATAGTGCATTATTGCCGTATAATGAACCACAACTCTGCATGTGTATTTAACACCAGGTTAAAACACTTTCTCTAGTTGTAGAATCATTATCTTTTGTTTGTTTGTTTGTTTATTGGCTGAGGTTTAAATGAGATCTGCTCACTGATAACAGTTATAAAAACAAACACTTTTCTAAATAAGCAATGTAAAAAAAAAATACTCTAGGCTTTCCTTGACAGATTCGTTATTTGATGCTCAAGCCAAGACGGATAATAAACTAATTTGCAGCATCTACTGTTGCTGAAAGATGTTTAGGTGATGACATCCGAATTGTGGGTACAGCTTACAATGTTGACAGCCATTATGTTCACTGTGAATTCCCACTGTGCGGGATCCCCCTCACGTTAGGCACCTGGTCACTGAGAATCTCGCACCAGCCCTGGGAATGCCTAAAGCAGTGTGATTTCATCTTATATGGTGATGTTCTAGGAGCAAAAACTGCTGAGTCCTAACAGCTCCTGAAAATGTCCCTGGACCAAGGACGGCTACACTGACTCTGCTGTTTCTTTGTATTTCCAGTGTGGTGTCCCTTCTGCTTAGAAGTAGTTTAGGTAATAGATTTTACAACAAGATAAATGAAAAGACACCTCCCTGTCCCCTGCCTCCCACAAGTTCCTACGAACATATCATAAAGCACTTAAAGAGATCACATAAATGAGTCACTCAGGGGACACATCTGATACAGTCTATTTTATATATGATAGTAACAGTACAAAATCACAGTAAGACATTTAGCAAGCTACATATATAGCCATAGAGGAAAGACGCGCATAGATGCTTTTTACTGGGCATTATCCCCAGATTTTCAACTGTTAAATCAAACGATACACGATGATTTTCCCAGTTCTGTGCTGTGCAAGACTCACATTCACAGGCACATGCAGAAGGCTGTCTGCCCACGGTGACGTGAGGACAGGACCAGGGAGCTGGGCCAGCCAGTCAAGCCTCAGAACGGCTCAGGATGGAGCCTTAAAGAAAACTCTAGATGAACAAGGGGGTTCTGCTGAGGGAGATGGGTTTTCTGCCCCTGCAAAACACAGGACTTATAATGATACTTAAAAGTTACTCTTAGACTGCCTGTTTGCAATGCTGCAATATATAATAAGCCTTTGATCTATTTATTTAGCAGTGTATTTGATCTATTTCTAGAAAAATGAGTTTCAGCTTATGAAAGAAAAATTATTTTATTTATTAATTATTATGATTACTATTGTTATTTTATTTATTAATTATTATGATTGCTATTATTATTATGAGGATTTTGAGACAAGGATTTTTTGTGTAGCCTTGGCTGTCCTGGAACTTAATCTGTAGACCAGGCTGGCTTCAAACTGGCCTCAGAGAGAGATCCACCTGCCTCTGCCTCCCAAGTGCTGGGACTAAAGGTGTGCGCTACCACTGCCCAAAAGAAAAAAGTTTTAAACACACAAAACCTGTAATAGATTTTGTTTTGCTCATAAATGTTATCTTTTTCATAAGAACAGTTAACACTGTATCCTACAAATCAAGTCTGCTCCCAGTGGATTTACTATCACCATTTTTTAAATGGTACCTCATGGCACTTTGCCAGTGATCAGCGGAGACCGGGGTCTGGTGTACTCTGACTGACTCTGGCTAGCTCAGCCGCTGTCTGTGACTGTTACTCAGCTCAACACAAGTGTGGCCCAAGGATGAGGCTGAACTGAGAATCCCCCGTGTTAATAGGATAGACACCGCTGGCTGCACTCTATCAAGACCGATATTAAAAGTGCTTAACAAAATTTCTATGAAAAAGCAAGTGTAATGATCACAGCATATATTTAATATTGACTAGGATAAAAAAAATCATTAAAGTTCTAATTCTTTTATGTGTCTTTGATAAAATTTGGGAGAATTAAGATTTTAGAAAAGACAGTATAATTTTGTCTCTTAAAAGTTTCTTCATGCATTTGCATAATGAGAGCTTCTAGCCTTTCGGAGACGTGGTTAGCCTTTTCCTTCCCAGGCAATACATCATGGTTCTGAACATTAAGGCCTGATTTATGTTAAAGACGATCGAGCTGAATAGACAATATGTAAGACTCTAACACCACAGTCCGGCTTCCACTCCCCTAGCTCCATGGAAATCGCTCCTCTGAGAAGGTGCCCATGGGGAGACTCTTGTCTCTGACCTTCCACGTAGAGAAGGTCCATCCTTGCCAGTTCTCTGGAGACATTCTGACGGTCTGCCCCGGGGCTTGCATCCTAAGGCACTGCAAGGACTGTTCCGCAAAGTCCTCCCCTGCATCCCTTAAAGAGCAAAGACTATTACGTTCTCTTTAGAGCACCCTGCAAAATAGTGATATAATTGATATTTATTTGTTGCTTATTATATTCTAGGCTCTAGGGAATCACAGAATACATCAATTTTCTCATTCCATGAAGTGGCTACCACCATTCAAACCAAAGTTTCACAGGCAGAGCCAAGGACCAGGAAGATTGAATAACTTGTTAAAAGATCACCCAACTAGCATAACCAGGCAAGGGTTTGAACCCGAGCAGCCTACCACAGAAGCGAGGCTCTCAGGCACATATGCCTTAATGCCAATGAGCAAAGGGAACACGGTTTCCATGGTTTACCTTAATTGATCCTAGCAGAACATTTTATCTATTGAGATAAGATGTTATCAGGAAAGCACTCTGAATTAAGAAGCTATTTTTGTTGAAGGCACCAGTGCATTTAAAATTATTTAAGAAGCATACAGAATCAGGATTAACAAAATTATCTTAAACTGATGAATATTCATCATTTGTCCTCTGTTAACTTAGAACTTTTGCCATCTGGAATTACTGGAGAGTATTTGTAATAAGCTCCATCAAATAAAAACATTTTCTATGATTAAAAATTATGAAAGAGGTCTTTAAAGCTTATCTGAGTGGTTCAATAAAGCAAAACAAAGCAAACAAAACAAAACAGAAGTCAACCATTGACAAACATAAAACTAACGACAGTTCAGGTAGAATACCTGCTCTAAGACACAGTCACCAACAGGTCCAGCATCAAACAGCCGTGAGTGTAAGACGTGAGCAGCTGTTTTGTCTCATAGAGCACTGCGTCGTGAATTCATGGAAAAAGAATTAAATCGTGTATTTGCATTTCAGAATTGGCTTTGGGTTTCTGCTTTTGCTTCTGTGTAGTTTAGGTCTGAATTCTATTTACGTGTTCACTTTAAGAGGGTCAAATAATCAGGTCCCAAAGTGACCCCCCCCCACATCCTTTAGCTATTTGCTCCTCGAAAGTGCAATTTGTTCACGTGATTCTGATTGTTCATACAGACAGCTAAATTTACGTAACCATATTCACATTTGCTCCTCTGAAGTTACTTAGGTAGGAATGGTAGGGCTTAAAAAAAAAAAAAAAAAAAAAAAAAAAAGAACCAATATTTATTGAGTGCTTAAAATGTGCCAGGCAGTGTTCTAAGTGATTTCCATAGAAGGCTTCATTAATTCTTCCAGGAGGCCAACTCTGTGAGGAAAACATTATTATTCCCATTTATAGGGAGGAAGCTGAGGGAGGGAGGGTTCGCTTTCTCAGGGTCACACAGCTGAGATCCTGGGCTAGCGACCTGCCCTTTTAACCACTTGCCATTCCCCTAAGAAAGTGCCGAGCAAACAGAATCAGTGAGTCACAGTCTAACCATCTGGTTCCCTTTCAAGTAATGATCAGCCATAAAGAGTTACTGAGTGCTTATCACGACCAAGAAGAGTGCTTGAGGGCTGGAGTGGTAAAGATGAGCACTGGATGCTTTTCTAGAAGACTGGGTTCAACTCACAGCATCCACAGGTAGTCCACACCTGTCTGTGACTCCAAGGAGTCCCATACTATCTTCTGGACACCATGGGCACCAGACATACACATGGCGCACACACATGCAGGAAGACAAAATACCTATACATATAAAACAATAAAAATTAAAAACAAAACCACCTCCCCGGACCCTGCCAAGTTGTGCAGGCTCTCTTTAAAAAGAGGACAGCAGTAAGAATGAAATGAGATGACTTGTTTCACACTGGATGCCACATGAGTATTTTAACTTTTATAATATAAGACCCTGCTCTTGAGCACATGAAAGTAATTCAGTAAAACAAACAAACAAACAACAACAACAAAAAAAAACACACAGAAGTTTCCAGAAAGGAGAATTGCTCACATTAGATTTGAACCCTGACAGTGCATGGGCAGAGAGGAGGGACAGAACAAACAAATGGAAAATACGCGGAGGAACGGGCTATAGCTGAAGCCAAATCTAGACCCAATATTTTAAAGATGATTTTGTACAAGGTGCTTCATGCAGGAGTAGATATTTTACCATACGTAGATTAAATTACACTTATAAAGGACCTTTCATATGTGAAGCACTGCAGTAGGATTTCCCCATACATGACCCATCGTTTAGCGTGTTGTTATTTGAGTGGGCCTGGTTTGTGCACTCCTGTGTTGAAGGAGGGATAATCGTCGCTCAGAAGACGTGGTACTACGTCCAGAACCACATGGGCTGGTCCATTTGGGTTTGTGCTGTGAACACTGTGCTGTCCTCAAGGGCTCTCCCTTTGCTTTCAGGCTTACCACTCTTGCCTGGGAACCACAGGGATCTCTTTTCTTTTTGCCTAAACTCTAGTATAGTGGTTCTTAACCCTCCTAAGACTGTGACCCTATGATACAGCTCCTGATTGCTGCGGTGATTCCCAAACATAAACTTATTTTTGTTGCTACTTCCTAACTGTAATTATGCTACTGTTACGAATCGTCACGTGACTACCTGGTAGGCAGGATATCTGATATGCGACTCCTGTGAAAAGCACAGCCAACTCTCAAAGGGGTCACGCACGGCCCGCGGGCTGAGCACCGCTGCTCTGGCTTCTGCCTTCTCATCTGTCTGTCATTCATCATGGGCTCCGGGCACCGCCCTCACACGGGCAGACCGTTCCTCTACATGAAACCTTCACCGGCGGCTCCTCTGTGCCCTCAGATACAGACGGCCCGCGGCTCACGTACAGCCAAGGTTTTCTCTCCTGGAAGCACCCTGCTTCCCCCCAAAGCCACTCACTCAGCTATTTGAGAAACAACGGACAAAACTGCCCAACACTGCGACCGAAGGCCTCTGAACACTGAAGACCTTTCAGAGCCCATTCTCCTATCTCCCTGTGCTTTCTCCAACTTGTTTTATAGGATAATTGCTATAAAAATTAGAAGAATTATTCCCTCTAGACGTCCATTAAACATTTTATAGCCTCATAGCCAGGAAACACTAAAAGATTAGGAAGGGACCCCAAGTTGGAGGCTTGAGCACAGAGAGTCCATTTTTCTGGAATCAAGCCCACTCCCCGTCCCGGGAGCTGCCCTGGCCAGCCTGATGGGCATCAATGAGTACCGTCCGTCAAAAGCATTTGTGCAGTGCGGACTGGAACTCGGTGTTAGGTTCTCTGGGTGGCGTTCTCAGCTCACTCATGTACTAAGGACGCGAATTAGATGGTGCTGTCGGACGGTGCTTTAAAGATGACATGCGCACAGCTTTCCTGCCATTTCATTTCTTCGTGGTAGTTTAAAGATCATTTTTTGGTAAGAAGTACCAGAACCAGATATGAATAAAATGTAAACTGTTTGTACATATTACATAAATACTGGTGTTGCTAAAACTAATAAAAATTCTATTCTATTCTATTTTGTAAATATACAAATAACAAAATTATTATTATTATTATAATAAAATTAAAAAATAAAGGGAAAATTCAGTTATTAATGGCACTAGACACACCTACATAGCAGATGATCTATAGTCTGAACTACTGTTTCTAATATACCAATGCCTATCAGAAAAGAATTTTAAGAAATTTAAAGAAAATATGATAGTCTGTTAAAAATAGCCTAGCTGTACTTTATAATAATTATAAATTATTATAAAATAATTTACCTGTTTTCAAATATATTATTTACCTAGGATTTGAACCAGGCCTTAGCTTACCTGTTGTAATGACATAATAAAATCACAAGAGCTGGTCCCATACCAAATCTCATTACCAAAGGACTTCGTACATTAAATATTAGTTTAGAAGAGTTTAATGGCTGTAGCACATATAGATAATAAAAACAAATGCCTCTTATAATACTAAGGATTAGAAGAAAGTGCAAAAAATTTTCTAGATTGAAAACATAGTGAGATGATTTTTTTTCCATTAAAGGCCCAAATGTAGATATACGCTAGCAAACTAACTGTCTTCCTCTAAGCCAAAAGTGAGTACTTAAGGAAATCAGCAATTAGTTTCTTATTTAAAGTTTAGGAGCCATGGTGAAACTCCAATCCTATAGGAGTCTGTGGGAGTTCTCAGCAGGAGCCTCATCCTATGCAAAGTGGTAACAATACATCACTTTTTCTGGTTTATTTTAAGAACTCTAACCACAAGTTGGGGTGCACAATGTAAATGCACTCTTAGATAAAGATATTGTAAATAGAGTATGCAGCTGCAAATTCAGCACATTATGATAGAAATTCGTTTATGGGCCCATGAATATAAAACAGCATGTCAGATGGATATCTCAGATGCAATCTACCGTCCCAGACTGCAACAACGTTCTAGCGGCGATATTAAAATAGCAAACCTTTGCAGAGCGTTAACCTATCATTACACGGAGTAAATGGCACGGCATCGCCGCCTAATTACCAGTGTGGCTTGCATCTATAAAACCGAATTAGCACCGCTGCTCCTTTCTCATTCTTAGTTTGTGTTTCCACAAAGGTATGACCTTATCTGTATGCTTCTGTTCGCTGATGCCCATCTACAAAGGACTTAATTATGTTCTCTTAGTTTTCTACATAGAGGAAATTGAAAACTGCTGCTTGGAAATTAAAAATCGTAGGGAAATTAGTGAGCAGAGTATTTGCAACACCCTTCTTCTTCCAGAGATGAGCAGCGGATGTCTTTGGACAAGGAAGGCACTTTTCAGGTCTTACTAGTCTCCTCCTCGTTCCCACATGCACACCTTTCTATTTGTCTGGGGCAGAACTAGTTAAGTGGAAAGTGTCTAAATGCTACAAGGTTCCTGAAACTTCTATCAACCAGGCTGGCAGCCAGAAAATATCAACTTACATCTGAGGACGGCGATTCCAGAACAATGCCAAATCCCAAGACCTGGTTCTCCTCGGTGGCAGTGCGCTCTGCGGCTTGCAGACCAGGTGGCCTTGTGGCCGCAGCTGCTGGCTTCTTCTCAGTTTCCAAGGGACTGGGCTTTGGTTTCACAGTCGGCACAGGTTCCACAGCCTTCGGGAGCACTTTTTTCTTTTTGTTTCTCTTGCGTGAGACAGCGGTTCGCTGGGAGCATATAAGGGAAATTGGGGGTTGTTGTCTGTTTTGAGTTCCAACTGTGGACAATAAACACAAATATGGTACAGGCACTTGTGTCTGAGGAAAACCTACCCTGGCCTGTCCCTGTGATTTACAAACTGAGTCTGAGGTGAGGCTCCCTCGGGATGAAGAACAGGTAGATATATCTCACTGGGCACCTTAAAGTCCTAACAGCAGAGTGTCGCCAGGAGAAACAGCTCTGAACGTACCAGATCAGCCGGCCAGTACAGGATCCTGGCTTCGATGGAAGGAAAGGCTTCGTGATCATGTGGCAGGTTCAAATGAGAACTTAACTATGGGATAGATGCTCATGCTCTCTGGGAAGCCCATCCTAGCAAACGCTGGGATGTTCAGCTGATCAGTTATAGCCTAAGGACCAGGATGATGATCGTCTGCGCTGGTTGAAAGAAATAGTTTGGAAGGATCCTGTCTAGGATCAGGCTGGGCGGGTAAGCACATGGACAAGCCTCATTCTTCCTCATCAAGTGTTCTCTGCACGGCAACTCTCTGCACACTGCATTCCCCGGTATCAACCTGCTTCTCTAGGCCTCAGCTTTACATCATGAGAAGTGGGAACGACAGTTCTGGGCGAGTGGGGTGAATTAGCAAATCTACAGATAGTACAGTAGGCAGGTGCTCATGCTGAACACGTACTTAAAGAATCCGAGATGGCAAGTTTACCTTCCGTAGGCATGCTCCAGGGAGGAGCGCTTATTAACCACTCGGGTGGAACAGGTCAGAGGTGAATACGGTTCCCATCTGTACTGACTCCTCATCTATCAACATGGCTTACCGAATAAGAGCACTAGAAATGTCTGACCTTTTTTCTAAACAGAAAGGAACCTATAAACACAGGTCACATGAACATGGACTGCTTCCTCTGATTTCCCAGAGTCTGAAAGTCAAGAATATTTATACTGATTCAAATGTGTTTTCATCTCTGCACTAGAAGGCAGTGTCTAAGTTCTGGAAGCATCTACTTGGATAGTGGCCTTTTTGGCTATGCACGTGGTGACTGGCGATACTGGTTCTAGATCTCAGCTACACTTTAGAATCAGTGCAGCATTTTGAAAATTACCCCAATCTGTAATAATCTGTCCTGGACTCAGTGGGTCAGAACATCCGGGGTAGGGCCAGGGCACCAATGTTAATACAAGGGTTCTCCAGAGTCCAGTATATAGCTCGATGCATTTTGATTCCAGGACAGCCTGGCTTGTCCCCAAGGCCAAATGGACTCTAGCACCCACGATCAGGAGCAGCTAAGCTGCATTCCCCAGGCCCACGCCCTTTCTAAGCTCACTCTCTCCAGTGCTTTGGGTGTCCAGACAGAGGGCTATCATGTGCTTCTCCTGCAAGTCTTGAAAGAGCCCCGTTTTCCTGTACTCAGCTCTCACTGCCTGGTCTAAGTCCTCCTGTAAAATAAAGGTAAAGCTTTCCAAACAGAATTTAAATCCTAAATCTCATGGGCAGTGACCCGTAAGTAAATCTGCCCACACAACATGATTTTTTTTTTTTTTTTAAGTTTAAGAAAATTAAAACAGAGTCATTTATTCGGTTTATCCTTAATTTATTCCTCATAGCTCCGGAATCACTTGCCTCGCTAATCTGCAAAGGTTCAGAAGAGAAAACACGGTGACAAGGTAGCATTTGCTTAATAGATTCTAAGAAGGCTCCAGTCAAGGATCTACACGGGTGCAATCCGTAGTTTGCCATTTCAGTAGTAAGGAGCTTAAGTAACAAAATAAATCATTACCATTTCATATGCAGAGTTTCTTAAGTACTAAGAAATTCTCCCTCCGTGAGCAGCACCTATCGGAATAAGGCAGCCTTTCTTTCTGGGGCCTGTGTGCAGGAGATCCAGTTTCTGCCAGGTTAGCAAGAGCATTGATTATCGTAGTGGGGTGAGGCGAGTCAAGAACTCACCGACTAATCGACCAGATGCTCACTTCTGTGTTGGGATAAGACCAGAGTTCAGTCCTTGGCTTGGACTTCTTATTCCCAGACATAAATCCTTTTGCTTTCTTTAAAAATGTGACTGTGGGTGACTGATGTGTGTAGTGCTAAGCTTTTGATTTCAGAACCACATCACTGAATGTGAAGCTCTTTCTGGGATGCTGGCGCCGAGCACACTTTCTGAGAGATGCCTTTGAACACTCGGGTGTGAAGGGTCAGCAGGCCCATCGCCACAGGCCTGGGCTGCTGTCCTGCTGTTCTTCCACACGAACAGGGCCAAGCAGTTCCTGCTGTCCAGAGGGTCTTGTTATTTTTGCATATGTAACAAAATAAAAATTCCGGGTTCCTTACTCATTTGTGATGATTGGAAAATGAGCTACTAGACAAAGACCGTTCCTTCCAAACGTCTACTAAGGGCTTTGGGACCCTTAAAAGAACAGAGGTGTGTCAGTAAGTCTGCCTTACAGGCCTCAGTCACGGCTGCTATCTCCGTCACATTTAAAAAACAACCCTGCAAATCAGACATTAATACTCGCTCACAGAGAACGGAAAGCCTAGAAGTCATACAGCTAGAAAGAAGGTGAGAAACTGGGGGTTCAGTCCCCACCACACACGCCCTACTCGGCTGCTCCCCTTATCCGATGACAAAGAGAACCAGGAGTCAAGGGAAGGAAGCGGACAGACCAGACACGAGCTGTGTCTAGCCATCGCTGTCCCAGCGCAAGCGGAGGAGAGTCAGAGGCAGAGCCTGGGGCTCACTGCCTCTCGTCTGCCTGCGTCCTTGAGCAGCATCTTCAGCAGGGAAGCCTGTATTTCCTGGAGGGCTCTTTCACATAAGATATTCCAAAATTTAATTAACTAGCATTGGTGAAGTACCAGGAGATCAGGAGATGAAGTGAGCTGAGTTCACGCGTATGTGCCAACAGCGGTATTAGGGGCAATAACAAAATTTGTTTGATTTGCTAAAAATAAAAAATAAAAAAAAATAAAGTAAGACAAAAATCACAGGTTGTTGAAAGAGTAGAGAAAATGGATACTTGGAAAGGCATAGCAAGACGGACAGCAAGGTGGGAGGAGGCGCGTGGGACAAAAGGACAAGGCACGCAAGCAAAGGTGTCAGCTACACATCACCAGCAGGGGATGTGTGCAGAGGGCTGATCTTTGTACCTGCTTGAAACTGCATTAATTTCCTCATGGTCTTGAGTTCTTGGAGAATGGCCTGCAAGGTTGACTGGCAGTTGCAAGTACAGCAGTTGGATCCAACTATTGAATTCACCCCTGGAAGTTCTCCTAGCCATGAAAGAAAAGAATGATTTACTCCCAAGGCATGCAAAAAATTAATTACAAAGAAAAGGGAAAAAAAAAACACATCTTGACGGGATTTTGAAGTACGTACAATTATCATCAAACTGTGTCAGAAGAAAAACGTACCCAGTAATTTTCACAACCTAAACGTGGGGTGTCTGACTTTATCTAATTATCCAGGTTTCTGTTTGTAAGGGGCATGCTGTGCCGTGTCACGGGGTCTGTGTGAACGCGGGCACACAGTCCACTGGCAAGGTGGGCCTGTCTACTGTGAGGCTCTGACGAGTCACGACAAAACACGCATGCTCTTCTCTCAAACGGCAAAAGCAAGAACGCAGAGTCCAGCTCTGTAGTAGCCCTGCAGAACCACGGCTGGCCTGTGTGATACAGGAGTTCGTAGTAAACCTTAAGACACCCTAACAAAAACTAGTCACAATGAAGAGCTGGGGATATGCAGAAGCTTCTAGAACTCCCTGGCTGGGGTGGGGAGAAGCAGGAGGCGGGGTGGGGGGAAGCAGGAGGCGGGGTGGGCCTGGCCAGGTGTCCTTGCTTTGAGGTGTCTGCAGTTGGAAGGACTATCCCTCTTTTCTCCACCCTGCTTCTTCTGAGACCCTCACTAGTCTCCGTCTCATGGTTTAAGTTTAACGTATGTTCCTTAACAAAGCTGCTGTCTTCCATTTCTCCCATAAACGAACAAGTATGTCCCCACTGTCCGTGAACCAAAACAGAACATTTGGCAAAGGGCTCCGACAGCGGGACCTTGCCAGCCCCAGGCTGGCCACCATGCTCCGAGGCAGTCCAAAGGGCAGCTGCTTCTCAAGTGTCTGGCAGGCAGGTGAGCTCAAGTCAAAGGTTTTGTTCCAATGACCTGTTCTGTCACCCACTAGATACAACCTAACTCCTGTAATATTCATTATTTGTAGATACCCACGCTTACCAACCTAAAGCCACAGGTAACTTCTGGAGAAGCATAAGCATGAATAGTCCAATGGAAGCAAAGTGACCCAGCTTTAGAATTGCCAACCATCCCCAAGCAACACAGGGAAGTCACACCTATATCCACGCGACCCATGGGGCTGTGGGAAGACGGACAGGGGACAACCCCAAGTGAAGTCAAAGATCCTACTTTGATTTCTAACTCCCCACAGTGGTAACAGGGGGCAGCTAAAAAATTTACATGTGTTTAAATGTCTCTTAATGGTGTCAGGCACAGTCTATATAGTGTTTGTGTGTAGCCTAAGTTCTAATAAATCTTGATTTTTTAAAATAACAAGTATATATGTATTTTGGTAGTAAATGATAAATGATAAAAATAACTGATATTATAGACATATTTTACGCATTGATGACATGTCTAACTTCCACATATTTCTTCACTGTTTCTAGGCTGTGATGTCCATCTGATGCCCAAACTGATATAAATCTGTACAAAATATAATTCCAGCATACACTACTCCAGGATCAACTGTACAGTATGTTTTGTGTGTCTATATGTGCATGGTGTTTTTATAATAATCACCTGGGTGTGCACGTGAGTGTTGAAAAAAGGTCGATGTCAGGTGACTTCCTTTTTTTTTTTTTTTTTTTTCAAGACAGGGTTTCTCTGTGTAGCCCTGGCTGTCCTGGAACTCACTTTGTAGACCAGGCTGGCCTCTCGACCTCAGAAATCCGCCTGCCTCTGCCTCCCAAGTGCTGGGATCACAGGCGTGCGCCACCACGCCTGGCATCAGATGTCTTCCTTGAAGGACAGGCTCTCATCGAACTAGGAGCATACTCATCTGGTTAGACCTGGTTAGACCTGATTAGACCTGGTTAGACCGAAGGACCAACACGTTTGTCTGACTTCATGCTGCTAGTGCAGGGGTCATAGAAGCTGCCCCTGGATTTTATGTGGGCTCTTGGGATTCGAACTCAGGCCTCCATGCTATGTGACAGACACTGTTAACCACTGAACTGAACTGATGCAAGCAATAATCAGAAAAGATCTATTTTTTTTGACACTGATTTGGAGGGATTTTTTTTCGTAACTTTTAATATTAGTATCCATTTCTATGATAAATCCATCTCTCTCGTATATTGGTGAGTAGAATATGTTACCTCCAAATTATAGAAGTGGGAGGATCACACTTACTATATACTCAAATGTATATATATGCATGTATGTATATGAGTATATACATACATACACACACACACATATTATATACTCTTTTCCCTTATTGGAGTAGAGTTAAGAGGGTTTTGCAGATCATTCCCAGGTGCTAATCTAAGCACTAACTTTATGATTTTTTTTTTAGAGGACAAAACTAGCCCTTCTCAGCTCATTATAAATCATTTTCCAATTTTAAAGAGAACTGGCTTTTTATCTTTATGGCGGAGCCTTTAAAGAGCAACGTCCCTCTAAGTTGGAAGCCTGCCAACGCGAACTTGGTACCTGCCTACGTAATACTGGGAGGAAGAGAAGGCACATACATCGCTAAGGCCCTTACTGTCCCTCAGCATTGTCTCAGGATGGCTTCTCAGTCCCCTGATCTGGTGACTGGGAATTGTATGTAAGAAAAAAAAATCAAAACATTTTCTTTTTAACCAAGGGATCTCAAAAAATGAAAATGCAAGGAAGAAAATTCTTAACTTTTCAAGGAATCAGAAGTGCCTTATTTTTCCTTTGTTCTTTATAAGAACTACAGAGCTGCACATCCATGCATAATTTATAAACCAAACAACATCCAGTGCCACTGGATGGAAAATTAATATTATCAAGGAAAGCATCAATTCTTTGCCCTAAGCTTTGAGAAAAATATTGGAAGCCCCCCTCCCAATTTAGAAGTCAGAGATTTTACAGAAATTTTACTTTCAACCAGTGGCTCTCAGCCTTCCTAATACTGTGACAACTTCAATACAGTTCCTCATGTTGTGGTGACCACCCCCCCAACCATTAAACTATTTCCATTGCTAGTTCATAACTAGAATTTTGCTAGCTATGAATTATATCGTAAATATCTGTTTTGTAAATATCCTCTGGAAGGGTCAGCTGACTCCCCCGGGGGTCACGCCCCACAGGCTGAGCACTGCCGCTTTAAAGGTGAACTTCACAGCCTGAGTTTCAGCAGTTCAGCGCTGGAACAGGAGGACAGAGCGAGCTGTATAGAAGCTGAGGTATACATCACTATACAGTGACGTATAGATACATCACTATACAGTGACGTACAGACACATCACTATACAGTGACGTATAGATACAGCACTATACAGTGACGTACAGACACATCACTATACAGTGACGTATAGACACATCACTGACTAGGGCTCTGATGGAGAAGTGGAGTGGGGATAAGCAAGAGTGTGCCTGGGAACCCGCGGCACGGCCAGGAACTTCTATTAGTGCTAACGGGCGCTGTGTCTGCACTGATGTCCATCCAGCCTCTGGTGACAGCTTCAGCTGTGTACTGCTGGATGAGAATTCTGATTTCATTAAAACTCTACTAGAAACCTGCTTCGGTTTTTGCTTTGTTTTGTTTTGTTTGTTTTTAAACCGCAGAGCGGTGGCCAAGCAGTGTGAGCTCCTGCGCTCTATCCTCAGGCCCGCACAAGAAAATATTTTACAAAGAACCCAGCGAGGGCGGTGACCAACGGAGGGGGTCACAGATAGCTCTCCAAGGACGGACTCAGTATTTAGGAATGAAACAAACACACCAGGATATTCTAAATACCGTAGGACAATCGTACCATTGGAACTCGCAGAGACGTGGGGCTGACTCTGGAAGGTTCTAGAACGAGGCCCAGACTGCCCTGAGAACTGCCCGCTTTGGGTTGGTAGTTCATTCCACGCCCCACGTGAGGGCGGGTGGAGGCCCTGCGGGGCGTCGGCGGAGGAGTTGAGCCGCGGAGGCCGGGCGACGTCCACATCCTGCGGCTCTTCTTTGAGTTTCTCCCCTTCCTTGCCGACTCGCTGGTAAATCCTTCCGGCGCTGTCATTCAGCAACCTTCTCATACCCGTGATTTGCTTTTTAATTTCCATGCTTTCGTCTCCTAATGGAAACAGGGTCAGAGTTAGCACTGTCACTTAGCAAAAGATAACAGAACACGAAGAGTCCCTGCCATAACCTCCAGAGAGGGCAGCCCCGTGGAAACCGGAAGGGATACTGACTGCACTCATTCATGAAGCTTTAGGGAGGAGGACTGGCTATGCCCTAAAGATCATCTTGTCTAGATAACTTTCTGGCCAGGTTCTCCAGGGAAAAAAGCTCTCTTTAGTGTAGGATCATCTGATGGCTCAGCCTAGGAAGTGGCACTATTAGGAGGTGTGGCCTTGTTGGAGTAGGTGTGTCATTGTGGGCGTGGGCTTTAAGAGCCTCGTCCCAGCTGCCTGGAAACCAATCTTCTCCTGGCAGCCCTCAGATGAAGATGTAGAACTCTCGGCTCCTCCTGCACCACGCCTGCCTGGATGCTGCCAAGTTCCTGCCTTGATGATAACGGATGAACCTCTGAACCTGTAAGCCAGCCCCAATTCAATGTTGTCCTTACAAGGGCTGCCTTGGCCATGGTGTCTGTTCACAGCAGTAAAACCCTACCTAAGAGAGATCAGAATTCAGCTTTCAGTTTCCTCTTTGGATGTATTTGATGGGTGAGAGTTCGTAAGAAAGGCAAGTGGTGACAGAAGACCAAAGGTTCATTGGGACCAGCAGGGCAGAGTCACACAGCCCGTGTAGCTGCAGGGGCTGGCAGGCAGGGCGGTGGTGACGACTGCCCCCTCAGCTGCCAGGCTCACGGAGCAGAGGCCAAAGCAAAGATGCTCGAAAGTGGAGCCCTTTAAGGCAGGGACTCTCAGGACCGCACGGCAGGCGGGAGGCCTTCAGTGTCCCGGGTCCTACTGAGGCTGCTTCGAGGATCCCTGCTCACTGTAGACACTGGCTGCATCCACAGAAGAGGAGGGCAGCCTCTCCATTCTGTCCTCCTCTGGAAACCAGACCCCTCGTGGAGGACCAAATCCAAATCCATTGCACAGTCCCTGCTGGGCCAACTCTGTCCTTTGGGCAAAGGTCACCACTGTCTCTAAACTTCACGCCACTTGCGTTAGACTTCTTCTTTTTCTTTTTTTCTAGTATAAAATGAAGTTTCTTGGGGGAGGGGGACGTGAGAAGGGGGCTTGGGGAAGGGAGTAGAGACAGAGAAAGAAAGGGGACAAAGAAAGAAAGAAAGAGAAAGGAGAGAAAGAAGGAAGATGCTGTCTGGGAACATGTGGAGAGAGAGATGGGGAGGGGGAGGGAGGGAGGGGGCAGAGCGGCTGTTGATTCTCTGAAACTCACTCTCCTGAACCACTTTCCCTCACAGTTCAGTATATTTACCATACTGTGCACCCAGTCTCCAGATCTGTTTTCTGTTCATTGGTTCATTTGTTTTTTTAAAACTTCAACTTCTTAAGATTCTTTTTCCCTCAGGGCATGTTTTAATTAATTAATTTATTTATTTTAAACTAAGGCTGTTCAGCTGGGCGTGGTGGTGGATGCCTTTAATCCCAGCACTCAGAGAGAGACAGAGTGCTGCCATCCTGGTCTACATCGCCAGTTCCAGGCCAGAGTTACATGAGACCACCCCCCTCCCCCTGCCCCATTCCCATCCCAAACAAAACAAAACAAAATGCTAAGGGAACTCCATGCTATACTCACATTTAATAAATACTACTAAAGATAACTATACATTTGCAGAGAGATTGAGAACTATCGCAAACACCCTGTCTTCTCCTCTCTCCTGTAATCCTGCTCGTACTGGATGTGTGTTACACCGCCCTGCTACTTCCCCGCCCACGCTACCTAAAACTCTATGGCAACAATACCATCTCAGAGAGGAAGTGTGCTTTCCTCTAACTGAAGCACTGAAAATCTTACTTCATACTATGTACACATAGCCATGAAGTCATCCTAACAAATGCTTAAAATTTAAAATGCGAGGAAAAAAAAAGACAGAAGAGACTATTAGAAAAAATGCAGCATCACAAATAAATACAGAATGATATTTTAGATCACTTAGCTTCATGTAAGCCAGAATTTTCATGCAGGATCTAGTAGCTGCACGAAAACCTATGCACCGCAGTATCTAGTTTATTAATGTATTTCCTTACCAACTATTGTATAAGGGAATTTTATACGCTATTTTGAACTAAGAAACTTCGAGCTCTGAGGGGTGGAGTCTGGGGACCAGTTCATGCCAAGCGTGTGCTCCACTGCTGAGCAACACCTTCCATTTTAAAAACGGTAATAAAAATATTAATTCTACCTCTCATGTGGAATAGACTGCAGGGAAAGACACATTCCTAAGTTTATATGGTGTTTCAACACATTAATGAGAAGAGAAATACCTTAACTGGTAGAATTCTTTTTTTCTATTTCAAACACCAGCAAAGCTATAATCTAGAAACAGTAAATTACATTCCACCTTTTATGAGAATGAATGTCCAAGAATGACTTAAATGCCGCAGAGTCAACAAAATGTATACCGTTCTCACTAGTCTATAGAGCAGGGTGTGTCTGGAAGAGTTCCGGGGAATTCTGGACGTAGCCTCTTGCCAGGTGTCCTGGGGCGTGGCTCCCCCCCCCCCTCCAGTCAACACCACGAGCTTGGCAAGAAGAAGCTCCCACTCCTGACCCTTTTTCCAGACTGGCCATGGAGGACTCAAGGCTGTGCACTGGTGGCCAGTCTGCATGGTACGGGCTAGGTGCTCCCTTTCCAGTCACCTGGAGCCCTCTGGAAAGCGCTGCCCGCAGCCGGGCTAACAGGCTCTTGACCCAGCGCCAAGACACCTCCTGCACTGACCTTCTATATAACAGGAAGAAAGATGCTTCTCGACCGAAGTTCACCTGTGTTTGGAAGACAGGATTCTATGATAGAGTGCTACCATTAGAAGAGAGAAAGAAAGAAAAGAAAAGGTGTGAGAAGTCTGGGACATTCTAAGGGCAAGGAGATGCTTTGTCATGGTTTAGTTTCGAAGTTCTAGAGCTTGGGCCTGTGAGGATTGAGATAAAAAATACAAGTGGAGGTTTTTTTTTTTTTTTTGGTTTGTTTGTTTTCCAGTTTTGGGTGGTGTTGATGCCCAGAATACTAAGCAGCCAGGAGTAAAGAAAGAAGGTGGCCCGTGCCCAGGAGGAACCTGGTGGTAACCGGTGCCCACAGAGGTCAAAACATCTAAGGGAAGGGCAGAGCTGAGCAGAAGGGCAGGAAGAAAGCAGGGGGGCTTCGAAGGGAGCTGGCTCAAGGAGGCCTGATGGCAGGTCCTTTTAAAGAGCAGAAAATAGGAAACTGCATATAATTGCAGAACTCTCTTCTGAAACCAGTAGAGGGACCAGAGGAGGGACGGTCGGTCGGAAGAGAACTGGCTGGGAAGTTTTTCTCAGAAGCAGCAGTTTGGGCTCCTTCATGGATGACCTCGTCTTCAGGAACAGGTGCTTGGATTCTCACCGCATCCAGAAAGGTGGGGAGAAGCTGAGGCCACTGCCTTGGCCGGTGCTCCCGGGGTAAAGGACCCCTGGGACTCTTGGCCAGGCAGCAGACAGAGGGAAAGCGCTTGGCTTGCACAGTCAGGTCAGATGGGGCAAAAGGTCAGGAGGAGGCCTGGTGACTGCCGGAGGACTACAGAACAGCTGAGTCAGTCTCCAGAACAGGGGCAGACAGACACGCCCGACGCAGGGAGTAGTTGGTGGGACAGCTAGATTAGGATGATGTCCCCAAGATCTGGATTAATTCCCAACTGCACTGACTCGCCACTGGCTATTAGACAAACTATTTAAGTTTCTTGAATTATAAAGGTTTGCCTCAGAACTGTGCTACAGTAACCTAAGATAACCTAAGATAACTAAACTGCAGAAGTAGTCCAGAAAGGGTTCAGGCTAGTCACAGTTTCCAAGGTGCTGGTTAATTAAACTCCTAATGCCTCTGAGGGCAGCAACACGTGTCTTCAGATAATCTATTCAGATAGATTAGGGGCCTAATCTACCTCAGTGGATTCCAAGGGCTTTGGTTCTTTCCATTGAGATTAAGGCATGTGTTGACTGAGCGGGAGAGATTGCTCAGTGGTTAAGCGCACTGACTGCTCTCCCAGAGGGCCTGAGTTCAATTCCCAGCAGCCACATGGTTCCTCACAACCATCTGTAATGGGATTCGATGCCCTCTTCTGGCAGGCAGGTGTACATGCAGATAGAGTACACATACATAAAATAAAATAAAATGTCTCTTTAAAGAAGAGAAACTTTAGGAGCTGGCTTATAAAACAGAAAGAGGCCTAGTGAAAACAGATGCCAGCACAAAGGCAGTAAACAAGTACGATAGTAATAGGACAATGTGAAAAGGTAATCAAATTATTCAGCAGATATTTATCAGGGTCTCAGACATGCAACAACCACCAGGCACAAGCTGAAAAAACACTCCCCTCCAAATTTCATAACATCTCCACCCAAATCTTTGTGTCCTGATTTGTTGCTCTGAAAAGTGTCCCCAGTTCTCCCAGGCCCCATGACCTCTCTTCTGTGTCCTAGGACTCCAGTCATCCAGTCGCCTGACTATTTGCAGAACATTCTGAGTGTCCTCCCTGAAGCTAGAACGTGCTTCTCCCTTGAAGATGCTGCTCTTTCTGTAGCTCCTGGATCAAAGCTATTCTTTCTCTCCTTCTCCTTGGGTGGGGAGTGTGAACCTGGCTTGCCTCTGGCTCCCACTACCGCCGCTTCTAGTCCCAGGAAGACGTCCAGAGAGAGAGATGTGCTACTTGGTGTGGCAGGAGGTTTCTATTCCAAAAGACATGTCAGCGAGGCCCTCACCTCACCAGCAGCCTCACGTGCCAGGCTGAGCAAGATGTTTCCTCTGGAGACAATCGTTAACTTAATAGTAATTTTAATAGTTACCTAGTTAAGTACTAGGTAACTTAAACTCACTGTCTTCTAATAGGAAGACAGATGCTCAGATAAGTCCTTTAGAAAAAAAATTTGAGGAAATGATGGAGAAAGTCGTGTGTGGAGGGAAAGCCGGGTGAGTGTTGCTGAAGACCACACAGGGATGAGTTTCTGACACAACGAGGCGTGGGAAGGAAGAGAAGAGACAACGACATTAAAGAACTTTAGACCAAAGGGCTTGATGATTAACTCCTGGGAGGGATGTCAAAGAAAAATCAATGACAGATAACACCGAAGTTTCTAGCTTGTGGACCTGAATGGACGGTAACAGCAGCCAGAGATAGCTGTGAGAATGCACCGACCTGGCTTACTTATTTGCGATGCTGGGCCTGAAGCTACAACCGCAGCATCCACACTATCGCTGAGCTATGAGTTAGCCCCAAGAGCCTTGTTCTGATAAAGCCAGAAAATAGGTAGGTCGTGGGAAGTCTAGCCAGGCAAAGCCGACCATGGAGGCAAAACTTCAGTGCTAGTTCTTCAGCTGGCTGTCCTCTCTGGACAGAGACTTCTGAGGACCACGAACAGTTCCAAAGACTGTAGAACACCTTACACAGACATAGGGGATCTTCTCTTACTGTACAATAGCACAGGGACAGTTCAAATCTCACATTTAAACATTAATAGCATTATGATGACATCTGTTTCCAATCTAGAAGGTGAGTGAGACTCCTGAATTCCAAGTCCCCAAGGCCAGTAACAATTCCACTCCTCACTCTCCCGGTCCCAGTGTGCGGCCTACCACCCACTCACCTTAGCGGGCCCGCATCACAGGAAGCTGGTTACAACTGTACTATGCTCACTGTTGGTCTGGCTTGTGTTACTGTCATGTCCAACTTTGTTTTAAAAAGGCCATGGAAAAACTCGAGATAATGAAAAACCCCGCAAGAATGATTAAAAGAAGCAAAGAGAAGGCTAAAAGAGTTGGGTTGTTTCACTTAAGAAATATGTAATTGCTGGGTGACTTAATTATCTTGAACTATATACCATAGGTGGAGCTCCCAGGGCTCCACACGGCATTGTCCCAACGCCGCTGAGCAGGAAAGAGGCCGTACGCAGATTACCGAACTGGTGACTGAGTAGGCCACTGTTCTTTATCAACAGGGGAAAAAAGCAGATTGAAGAAATAGCTTCCCAGCTGGAGGGTAGACAACAGTCTTAAAGGGCTGGCTTTTCCAGTTCCTAAGTGGATCTGGACGCAGAAGCCTCTGTACAGAGGTAACAATGAGAACGCTTTTCTGCTGGGGATGATGAAAATGTTCTGGAAGCAGACAGTGGTGAGGGCTACCCAATACCAGGAGAGTCCTTTCTACACAGATGCTCAAGACTCCTTGCATTTTTCAGGTTAATGGCATGCTCAAGTACATACAAAGAAAGCTGAGCTTATCAGTGGGGAGTGGTATGCTGGCCAGGGTTACACTAATGGTCTCAAATATGCCCTCTCAGGCACCTGTACAGGCTGGTGTGGAACCACGTCTTAGTGAAGACTGTCATATGCTAGCCGTGAGGAAAGAACAGAAGGGAAGCAGGTTCCTCATGTCTGTGGTAGTTTTCCTCACCGCAAACCTCTGCAATGAACTGGAGGAAAAGGAATCTGAAGTAGACTCCACTGTGAGAGGACTCGAGATTAGCACCTCATTCCAGACTCAGATTAGCATGCAAATAGTATCAAGGTTTCCAACCAGGCGTCCCCCGGTGGAGGTGGGAGGGTAGGGGCGGGGTGAGGGTGGGAGTGGGGTGAAGGTGGGAGTGGGGGGAGGAGGTGTGCAAGACTGGGGTTCTAACTTAGAAAAATATGGTCTGAGAAGAAACAGTTGATAAGAAAAAGCGACGGTTTTCTATGTGAACCCCCTTTTAAAACTGCAGTCTTCAGTGGAGCCCCAACAGATAAGGAAGAGCAGGCACTGCTGAAGAGGCCGTGCCGGCCCCAGCTTCCTGTAAGGCCTTGGAGGACGTTCAAGAGCTCCAAGGGCTCCACACAGCATAGTCTGAATGCCACCGAGCAGGAAAGAGGCAAAGAAGTGAGCACAGACTACTGGATTAGTGAGACAGACACTAGACACGGACATCCAGACTGCAAATAGGCTGCCTCCTGTTTGAGGGCTCTGATAAACTAAAAACTAGACAAGGATGACAATAACTCACAACAGGAATAAGGGATTCGATAAATATTTTACATTCCTTATGTTGCTGATGATTAATGTAATGAAAATTAAGGTGAACTCACTATCCTTTAATTTGACAAACAAGTATCACAGACTTATAAGAGTATTTTCGAGTAGGGATACACGCAGTCACATATTCAGAAATATGTGACTGGTAGGTATACAATTTGGTAAGACAAATCAAAACACCTTTTTGGAATGAAATTTGGCAAGCCCCCTTGTCAGAATTAATCCTCCAGAAACAGTTCAACAACCGTCTGTGACACGGTACAAGCTTAGTCATTGTACCATCATTTCCTTAAGGAAATATTGGGGGCAATATTTCCTTATTCATACAGAAGCATATTCACAGCATAAATTCCTAACAGAAGCGTAACCACAGCTATGAAATAAGCGTATAGTTGGGGAGGGGGGACACCACAACATGAGGAACTGTATTAGAGGCGCACAGCATTAGGAACGGTGAGACCCACTATCCTAGGCTTTCCAGAAAGTATTCTAACGGGAGTGTCCGACCTTTTGGCATTACAGTATATAATCATCTACTGATGTGCTGAACGGCTATCCTGACAGAGATGCATCGGACACACCTGCTTGGCCTGAGAATTAGCTGAGAGCCTCTAATGCTGGCGCATGCTCTGTCCTCAGAGAAGCCGCAGCACGGCGAGAACTCGGCTGGACGGAGCTGGGTTCTAGGTGCATGTGCCTCACCGGGTTCTAGGTACGCACGCCTCACCGGGTTCTAGGTGCGCGTGCTTCACCAGGTTCTAGGTGCGCGTGCCTCACTGGGTTCTAGGTGCGCGTGCTTCACCGGGTTCTAGGTGCACGTGCCTCACCGGGTTCTAGGTACGCGTGCTTCACCGGGTTCTAGGTGCGCGTGCCTCACCGGGTTCTAGGTGCGCGTGCTTCACCGTGTGCCAGCCCTTCACTCCAGCAGACAGTGAAGGCCGAGGGCCTCCTCCAGCCTGGAGGCTGACGAGCACCTTACTCATGTAGCTGCCTCCATACGTGGTGGTAGCCGTGGAGTCTTTACGGGGCCATCTTTCTGGGTTCTGACTTAGCTGTGCTAATAATCCAGTCAAACGAAGGACAAGGCTCATAAATTTCCTTTTAAATTAGAAACTTGATTCATATAAATTCTGTTCGTTTCATGAAAAACAAATGTTTTATTCAGAGAAGTCGAATCTGAATGTATTTATGTTCGTGATTCTATGACACATACAGCAAAAAGCTGACAATCCACACAGGGCAAAAATAACAAGATGGCATAGATAGGAGCTGTCTCCAAATCCCAGCACTATGGGGGCAAAGCAAACCAATGTTTGGGGGTGGGGGAAGGGAGAAAGGAAGGAAGGGAGGGAGGAAGGAAGGAAAACAGCGATGCAAACTCAACAAACCAAACCAAAAGCAACAGCAAACACACAGAAAAACAACAAAAACAAGACGCTTCTGAGTTCCAACAGTAATGTAAATAAAATCCTTGCCTTCGTTCAGTGAGAGATGAAATATTCATAACTTACTGTTTGGAAAGACACGGCTTTTTCAGTATAATTTGAAATGCTGATCCTCTAATCTACTGTACAGGAATCTTCTGACGGAGCTCTAACACACCAGTGCAAAGCTTCCCAAGATGCTAATTTCCATATCTGTGTCGTCTATCAGTTAAATGTGAACACGACCGAGCGCTCACTGTAGTACATTTCTTCAGTAATTAAAAAACTTTAAACATTGCAAGTTAAATGCACGTGCCGTGACACGGTTTTGTTTTCAATATAAATGACATTGATGATGAAGAAACGGGTCTTGTCACAGCCTTTTTCTTTAAAGATCACACGAAGAGCCAGGTAACCTCGCAGTCAAAGTCACCTGGAGGGTGGCAGCCTTCCAGGGGCAAGACTAGTGGGAAATCTCTAGAGTGAAGCAGCGGTAGCATAAACGGGTAGCTCCCAAACTTCCTGACCGCGGCTCAAGTAAGAAACACATTTCCATGACAACCCAGAACACGTATACGCTGCACACAAATGTGATGACAGCTTCCCGAGTTTCATTAGTTTATTAGGCTTGGATGTGTGCACTATGACATCTCTATCCATTCATTCATTTTTCATTCATTCATTTATTATTACTACTGCTGCTGCTGCTGTTATCGTTCTCAGTGCTGGTGATAATCCACTAAGCTGGCATCAGTACCCACTTCTATGTCAAAAATCACTGGTCTGCAAAGCATTGCCTTTAATGTCTTGGTCTTTTCAGGACGCCTGTTCAGGTGTCTTCCTGGAGTTACTGATTCTTGTTTGGTTCCACCGATCATCTGTAATACGGAACTCCAGTGCAGACTTCACTCCAGGATCCCAGACGCACACATTCAATTGTCCATTAGCCTCCCTTAGACATCTCACAATCTACCTTCTACGTTATTAGAATCTACTTTCCTATCAATAACCCGAGTTATCACTTACTATGCTTTACCCGGGCTGCTCTTAACCCCAGTTGGCCAGCCTTAGGGCCATGCTCTCTTGACTCCTAACCCATGGTGTCTTCTCCTTCCCCTCCAACTTCTTCTCCCTTTGGTATTAAACATGTCTACAGCACAGCTTTGTTTTGCTGTGACTGTCTCCAAGCCTTAGTTAGTGGCACCAGCTTAGCTGACAAGTCAGACACCTGGGACTATTCCTCCCCTCCTCTTCTCTTTCCTCTCCTCCCCCCCTCCCCCTTCCCTCGCCCCCTCCTCTCTTCTCAACTATCCTCCCCTTCCTTCCCCTCTCCCTCCTCCTGTCCCTTTCCCCTCCCCTCCCCTTCTCTCCCTTCCCCTTCCCTCCCCTTCCTGTCCCTCCCACCTCCCACTCCTCCTCTCCTTTCCCCTCCCCTCCCCTCCCCTCCCCTCTCCTCTCCTCTCCTCTCCTCTCCTCTCCTCTCCTCTCCTCTCCTCTCCTCTCCTCTCCTCTCCTCTGTCTCTTCCTCTCCTCCTCTCCCCTCCCCTTCCCTCTCCTCTTCCCTCCCCTCCCCTTCCTCTCCTCTCCTTTCTCCTCCCCTCTCCTCTCCCCTCCCCTAACTTACCCTCTTCTCTCCCCTCCTCTCCTCTTTTCTCTCCCCTCCTCTCCTCTCCCCTCTCCCCTCCACTCCCTTCTCCCCCTTCCTCTCTCCTCCCTCCTCTCCCCCTCCTCTCCCCTCCCCTCCTCTCCTCTCTCCTTTCCTCTCCCCTCCCCTTCCTCTCCCCTCCCCTCCTCTCCTCTTCCCTTTCCTCTCCTCTCCCCTCCCTCCTCTCCCCTCCCCTCTCTTCCCCTCTCTTCTCCCCTCCCTCCCTCTCCCCACACCTGTCCCTTCCTCTCTCCTCCCATCTCTCCTCCTCCAGGTACTAAATCATTGAATTCTGTTTCACATCATTACATCATATGTCACTTCTCCAGGATGCTTCCCCATCACTACTCCAACTTCACTCCCATCAGCACCGGATGAGGCTTCTGCCCAAGAGCCTTGGCGGTGTCATTCTTCTCCAGTCCATCCCACCATGGCCTCAGTGGGATGTTCAAACCATGCAAATCTAATCATGCCACTCCTGCGGTCAAATGCCAGAACCTTCAGGATGAAGGCCCAGCTCCCCAGCGCTGCTCTCTGGCCTCCCCATCTGGACCCCTGGCTCATTTCTGGAGTCTTGGTTTCTGCCACCTTTCCCTCACCCCACCGCCATGCCATGTCCACGGAAGTGGCAATCAGGTCTGGGTGCACATTAGAATCACATAGGTAATGTCTGACCTCCCTTCAGAACTACTCAATAGATCTAATTAGTTAGTGATTGTCAGGTCAAGCCAGCAGACCCACTGCTTTAAATGCAGTGAAGGCCTTCCAGCGGTCCCCAGCGGTCCCCAGTGGTCCCCAGCGGTCCCCGCGCCCCAGAGCTCTTCCCCGTCTCGATCATGCCAGCCCTCTGAATGCCCAGCCACACACCTTCACGCTCCATGTCTAGCGCTCAGCTAAAAGGGCATTTTATCTCTTTTTTTCTTTTTTCCTTTTATTGAAAATAGATTTTTTTTTTTTTACCCTCACATAATTTAGCTCTCCCTCTCCTCTTCTTGGCCCCTCCCACCGCCCTCCCCATTCAGATCCACCTTACTTCTGTCCCTCTTTAGAAAACAAACAGGCTTCCAGGGGATAATAATAAAATAAATACAGTAGGACAAAACCAAAACAAACACATCAGAATAGGACAAAATGAATATGCAGATGGAAGAGAGCCCAAGAAACAGACACGGACACAGAGACCTCCTCACTCACACATTCAAACACTGAACTGGGAGAAAGGGCCATTTTCCAGAGGGCTATGTTCCTGAATGCCCCAGAGGCCTCGGTGTTCTCAGTTCCCTAGGATGCTTTCTTCCCTTCTCTCAAGCTAGCTGACTTAACATGTCCTTAGTCAGCCATTAGTGTCTGTTCAATAGACAGCCGCAAAATGAATACAAAATAAATCATATTAAGAGCCAGGATGGGAAGATTCAGTTAAGGAAAGCGTTAAAGAACTGATCTATAGGAAGTAAACCGGCAACTGTGTCATCTTGGAAGAATCGGCTCCTTTCCACAAAGCAAGCAGGGGACAGCAAACAGGGCCACTGTGTGCCATTGCCCGGTCTTGCCTTAGGAAAGCTTTTCCCAAGGGAAGTATCTGTTTCATCCCGCTAGCACATCCAAGGTGGACGATGTAAGAAATGGTTCCCTCTACTTGGCAACCGAAGAACTGGCAGTGACCCGGGGGAGTCGGGTCAGGTGGGGGCCCCACGTCTCCACTGTGTCCCAGCACCAGGCTCTCCCTTCCTGAGGGACAGTCAAAGGAAGGACGCTGAACTTGTGGAGAAACGAAAGCTAACACTTCCACGGCGGCAGCTCCCAGCCATGGTTCATGCAGTGCATATTAAGGTGCTCATTAAAGTCTTGCTGTAATCGAAAAAATTATATATGTGCGATGAGAATGAGTTAGTGCTAATGGAAGAACCTTAACTTCTGCCTCCCCTGACTTTGTGCTTTCTAGTTGTATCTTACCCTTGCGTTTGTGTGGGACTCTGTGCATTTTATCTGTAGGCGTAAAGTCAGGCTTGAGATATAATTCCATTAACCACATACGCAACTCCATAGTCTATTCTGTTGCATCAACTTTTTCTGTAAAAATAAATTGTTAAGGATATTATTCCTGGAACAGAATAAATTCTTGGAATTACTGAGTAACTTATGTACCGCACCACTGTTCCAAGAACAGATCACTTATTTCATCATGACAAAGTAAAGTTATTAATCTTCTGGCTTCCACTTCAACAATGAGAAATGCTAAGGGATGTGCAGACACCTGCGTTCCATTTCAGTTCAACTTTATATCATCCATAAACATCTCGGCTTTGGACACCTCATCCAAACAAATGCTCACAGCATACTCAATGTAGCACTCGATTTTATGCAACTATAAAAGTTCCTTGATGTTAATTACAGAGACAAATGTCTCATCACACATTTGGTTACCAGATAGCATAATTAGTTTTCTCCATTAACCTTTCAGATATAAAATTTGATTTCCAAGTAAAAAACATTGTAAAACCCTTGGAACTCAAATAACACAGTATATTTGTACATGCTTGGGAAAAAAATGTAATACTCAGAGAACAATTTTATGGGTTCTTATTTACAAGGATAGTGATTGTCTGGAATAGGAAAGAAAAATCTGTCTCGACTTTGCGATGATTTTAAATACATTGTCAAGTACACATGTAATAAGCTGTCCTTTGTGCAGAGACGAGGCACAGTAACCTGACCAGGAGTGGAATGTGCCCTCCATCTCCCCTGCTTGAGGCTGAATCAGTTCATCAGAGCCTCTCATCTGTGAGAGAGACAAAGAAGGCTAAGACAACAATCAAACAACCAAGGCGAGAGTGCGCAGCCGCTGGGGGTGATGGGACCGTGTTGTGTCACATGGCAAGGTTTCCACCAAGAAACCACACAGGCAACAAGACGTGGGCAGATGGCGGTGTCGTAGCATCCTAGCTTTGTAAGTATATTCCTCGATCGCCACACAAGGACAGACTTGCCTGGTGTTGCACAACTGGAGTCTTTTCTGTTCAAAGCTAAATTGCCCACAAATGACTATGCCATAGCACGGCTTGCTAAGGACTATGTTGTAGGTCCCATGGGTGGGAAACATGTTTGATTGTTACAACCTACTGACATCTATGTATATTTATGCTGCCAACATGTTAGGAGAGAAAGACCTCACTGCACTACTGCATGGGACATTCCTATGCAGGAAAACTGTCTCTTCTCAATGTAGTATCTCACCCAGATTAGCTGACAAGCGATAGGAAATTATAGTTAGCATGTTTCAACATGGCACTCGCTCATCCACTCAAAAAGAGTTATTAAGGACCGGTCCTGTGCCAAGTTCTGCACTGCGTTTAAACTCAGATGGCTTGCCCTTATAAAAGAGACTTCTGCTGAGCCTGGAATGATAAATAACGGAGGGCCACGTAGAAGGTGGAAGAGGTCACTCTAGACTGAGACCAGCAGTGGACATTCCCAGGATGCACAGAAATATTTCAGGGTGACCTTGACAAGGGGTGTGGGAGTCTAAGGCCATGGAGGTAGAAGATGGGTAATACACAGGAGCACAGAAATATTTCAGGGTGACCTTGACAAGGGGTGTGGGAGTCTAAGGCCATGGAGGTAGAAGATGGGTAATACACAGGAGCACAGAAATATTTCAGGGTGACCTTGACAAGGGGTGTGGGAGTCTAAGGCCATGGAGGTAGAAGATGGGTAATACACAGGAGCACAGAAATATTTCAGGGTGACCTTGACAAGGGGTGTGGGAGTCTAAGGCCATGGAGGTAGAAGATGGGTAATACACAGGAGCACAGAAATATTTCAGGGTGACCTTGACAAGGGGTGTGGGAGTCTAAGGCCATGGAGGTAGAAGATGGGTAATACACAGGAGCACAGAAATATTTCAGGGTGACCTTGACAAGGGGTGTGGGAGTCTAAGGCCATGGAGGTAGAAGATGGGTAATACACAGGAGCACAGAAATATTTCAGGGTGACCTTGACAAGGGGTGTGGGAGTCTAAGGCCATGGAGGTAGAAGATGGGTAATACACAGGAGCACAGAAATATTTCAGGGTGACCTTGACAAGGGGTGTGGGAGTCTAAGGCCATGGAGGTAGAAGATGGGTAATACACAGGAGCACAGAAATATTTCAGGGTGACCTTGACAAGGGGTGTGGGAGTCTAAGGCCATGGAGGTAGAAGATGGGTAATACACAGGAGCACAGAAATATTTCAGGGTGACCTTGACAAGGGGTGTGGGAGTCTAAGGCCATGGAGGTAGAAGATGGGTAATACACAGGAGCACAGAAATATTTCAGGGTGACCTTGACAAGGGGTGTGGGAGTCTAAGGCCATGGAGGTAGAAGATGGGTAATACACAGGAGCACAGAAATATTTCAGGGTGACCTTGACAAGGGGTGTGGGAGTCTAAGGCCATGGAGGTAGAAGATGGGTAATACACAGGAGCACAGAAATATTTCAGGGTGACCTTGACAAGGGGTGTGGGAGTCTAAGGCCATGGAGGTAGAAGATGGGTAATACACAGGAGCACAGAAATATTTCAGGGTGACCTTGACAAGGGGTGTGGGAGTCTAAGGCCATGGAGGTAGAAGATGGGTAATACACAGGAGCACAGAAATATTTCAGGGTGACCTTGACAAGGGGTGTGGGAGTCTAAGGCCATGGAGGTAGAAGATGGGTAATACACAGGAGCACAGAAATATTTCAGGGTGACCTTGACAAGGGGTGTGGGAGTCTAAGGCCATGGAGGTAGAAGATGGGTAATACACAGGAGCACAGAAATATTTCAGGGTGACCTTGACAAGGGGTGTGGGAGTCTAAGGCCATGGAGGTAGAAGATGGGTAATACACAGGAGCACAGAAATATTTCAGGGTGACCTTGACAAGGGGTGTGGGAGTCTAAGGCCATGGAGGTAGAAGATGGGTAATACACAGGAGCACAGAAATATTTCAGGGTGACCTTGACAAGGGGTGTGGGAGTCTAAGGCCATGGAGGTAGAAGATGGGTAATACACAGGAGCACAGAAATATTTCAGGGTGACCTTGACAAGGGGTGTGGGAGTCTAAGGCCATGGAGGTAGAAGATGGGTAATACACAGGAGCACAGAAATATTTCAGGGTGACCTTGACAAGGGGTGTGGGAGTCTAAGGCCATGGAGGTA
This sequence comes from Apodemus agrarius, assembly GCA_964023405.1. Taxonomy (NCBI): domain Eukaryota; kingdom Metazoa; phylum Chordata; class Mammalia; order Rodentia; family Muridae; genus Apodemus; species Apodemus agrarius. Next base: position 67,736,715 of record OZ030019.1, on the reverse strand, counting down.
GAAGATGGGTAATACACAGGAGCACAGAAATATTTCAGGGTGACCTTGACAAGGGGTGTGGGAGTCTAAGGCCATGGAGGTAGAAGATGGGTAATACACAGGAGCACAGAACAGCTTCTTATTTCAAAGGCAGAGGCACAGGCTGGGGGTGGGGAGCCCTTACTAACCTAACGGAACACACACAATCAAAACTAAACAACGCATTGTTACCTTTGACATATTTCACTTCTCAAATGAGAGTCCAGTTAGTTACTAAATATGTGTATATTTACACTAGGGTAACAACTTTTAAGAGATAAGAAAAGTTGAGAAACAAAGTTTCAAATGGGATGGTTTCACTTAAACCCAAGTTTACAATCAGACTCTTCCTTCCTTCATCAAGCAGCTGTTGACGTTCCCTCTGAGAACAGCAGCTGGACAGAGCTGGCCCTTAGTTACAATGTTGCAGGAGAGGACAGTAATTACACTTTTGACATTTCTACTTCAATAGGGATCCCCTGAATGCTGTGGAGAAGAGGCAGCGTGGGCTGCATGCTGGCTCCCTAAAAGACGCTTCAGGAGGACACAGGACCAGCGGAAGAAGTAAGGTGGCGAGGGGCACGGCCCGCTGTTTGAGGAGGCAGGCCACTGTGAGAGCACAGAGGCTGGTGCAGCCGGGCATAGGGGCTGAGGAGGGAAGTGTCACACAGGGAAAGAGACAGTCTGTGTTGAGGGCCTTAGCATGCTAAGGAGTGTGGGCCTTAACCAGAAAGCATTAAATGATGGGGTCTGTCAGGCAGGGAGCACCACGGTCTGTGTGATGCTGGGAGGAAGTTAGCAGTGCTCCCTGGATAACCACTGCATGATGTCTGGGCTGCTGGCGTGCCCAGACTGACTCCCCTGCTTCTGGCACAACCTTTTCTCTCCAATAATCTTCGATTCAACACACACACACACACACACACACACACACACACAGAGGTTTCTTGTATCAGTGTACTAGGCTTATTTTAAGCTTAGAAGTGCAAAATACACTGTTCCAAAATCTTTACTTTCATATATATACAAGCATATTGTTGGGGAGAGCCAGGAAGGAGAAAGTATCACTATGTCTCATAGTCTGCCCTTTGAGAGCATCGTTTTAATGACCTAATCACGATCAATGGAGAAGTAAAACATGACATCTCCAGTTCTCACTTAGGGAGTAGTTGTTGGGCGGCACGGAGCCTTCCAGAGAAAGGCAGCCTTTCTCAAGACAGCCAGATAATAACCCTCGAGACCCTGTGTGGGTGCTCAAGAGTTGGTACAGGTGATGTCAGTCTCTCTCGTCCCTTGTAAGGCACCCCTGGGAAGGTGTGACTTGCATCCCCAGGAAGGTGATGATAGCTGCTAGGTTCATTGCTTGAACTGTATGACGCGAGGTTTATTTCCTTTAAGTAAGACACCCTGCTTTGTGTGGACTCTGAGAACGAAGTAGAGTAAGCTCCGTTGTTCAATGGGTCAGTGCTGCCCCTGGCTCTTCGCTTCTATGAAGGTTCCAATGTCATGGCAAGGTTCAACACCAGCAGAACATGTGGCCTTTTAGTTTTGATCTTCAACATGTTGCTAGCTTTTGCAATTAAGTTTATCTATCTCCTTTTTGAACTGGTGGTGGCGCATGCCTGTAATCCCAGCACTTGGGAGGCAGAGGCAGGTGGATTTCTGAGTTCGAGGCCAGCCTGGTCTACAGAGTGAGTTCCAGGACAGCCAGGACTACACAGAGAAACCCTGTCTCAAAACACCCCCCCCCAAAAAAAAGAAAGAAAGAAAGAAAGAAAAAAGAAAAGAAAATATTTCAAATTGTATCTCACGAACCAACTTCAGAAAACCCGAATTTTAGCTTTAATATGTATAGCGGTTCCAATGATAATGGTGCCCATAGGCTTGTCATTTGAACAGTTGGGTCCCAAGTGGTGGACTGTTTAGGAAGGATTAAGAAGTACAGCCTTTTTGGAGGAAGTATGTTACTGGAGTGGGCTTTGGAAGTTTTAGCACAATCACTCTACGTGTTTCTGTCTTCTTGACTGAGGATCAGCATGCAAGCTCTCGGTTGCTGCTCCAGCACCATGCCTGCCTGCCTGCTACCATGTTTCCCACCACGATGATCATGGATGAACCCTCTGAAACTGTAAGCAAGCCCCCGATTCGATACTTTCCTTTATAAGTTGCCTTGGTCATGGTGTTTTATCACAGCAACATTACAGTGACTGAGCACGGCAGATTACAAGAACTTCCTCAGAGAGGTTCTATGACACACTGAAGTTTGGTTTATCAGCTGTTGCTGAAGTTTCAATAGAGCATTGCGTTCTAAGACGGGTCTCTGGTTTGATGCAGCAGTCTGCTATGTACAAGTGTCCAAAAACTTAGTGGGCGAGCACCATTATACACAGAACACTCTTCTAACTGCTTCCGAGGATCTGAAGAGGAAACCAGGCCACACTAGCCTCAGGATATAATCTACATCAGGACAGGTCAGGAGAGATGGTGCAAATAAACAAGCAGTCTGACGTGACAACTGTTCAAACAGGTCTGGGGACAGCATCTGCACCGTTACCTAGACCACGATAAGGCCAGGCACAAAAAGAAATGAAAGTGAGGCGGTGCCTGTTAAGTACTGGAAAGGAATGATGCTAGTTTTCAGCAGTAAAACACCCAGAAGAAAAACACTCTGAATTTGGAAGGAGATGGAGAGAGGGAATAATACAAATTAACAGTGCGAGCTTCCCGGTTTGAAAAGACGCTGTTTAGGATTCTGTATGTGCTCAAGAGGAATCGGATGGAGGAGTCTGGCAGGCAGTGCCGCTCTATCACAGAAGATAAAGACATTTTCTCAAGGGCTTCAAGGTGTCATCATTTTTTAATTCTAAAACACTTATGTGGGTGTGTTTGCCTACCCGTGAATCTGTGTACCACATGCATGCAGGGTCTATGGAAGACAGAACAGGGGTCAGCTCCCTGGCGCTGGGGTCAGATGACGGTGAGTGTCATGTGGGCATGGGGAGTCAGACCTGGCTGCCTCCACAGTCCCTCGAGGTTACTAACTGTTGACCTGAGACCAAACTCAAGTTCAATGAACCTAAGTCTACTTTTTCTCTACTGGGCTATAAACTGAGAAGTTTGTGGCCTGGGCAATATTGGAATTAAACTTTAAATGTGGCCTAGGTGATCCTGGAATTGAACTTTAAACATTGTCAAGACGGACCGGATTTTGCGAGGAGTCTGGAACTGGGACAGCGTAGGGGAGCAGAGATGGCAGAAGCAGTCTTAGGAAGAGGGCCGAGACAAGAAAACCAGGATCTCCTGGGGCCTCTGAGAAGAGACCACTTTGGCACAGAACATTTTTTTTCCAGTGTAAATAAAACAGAAGAGAAGAATAGATAGGTAAGCCAGGGAGACCACGAGCAGGAAGACAGGAGGATGGGCCACATTTTCTATATGAAGCAGAAGCAGAAAGAATCTGGCCAGACCACATTCAAATGCAGCTCTTGTTACTGGCTCCACAACTCAGGGCACGTGAGCATTTCTATAGATCCACTTCTCTCATCTACAGATGGGAAACACCTCTTAGAAGTGTGGTGAGTAAGGAGACCATACACAACCCTCTCCTCCTCCGAGTTCCTGAGCTTCTCCAGGCCTGAAGTATAAACTACCCCCTACCTGGGCTGCCCGTCTTCACCTAGAAGTACGACTTGCTGGGGAGCAGGCATTTGGAAGCAGGGAGGTGCTGGCAGGATTGGACGGACAAACTATGGATGCTGAATTCTCAGGTAAGAGAGACACACTTGATCCTATAGTCTCTACAGAGAAGTCACTTAGGCAGATCAGCTCGCATGAGCAGCCTGTGAGGAAAGGCTTAGAGACAGTCCTGCCATGACGAAAAGATCTCAGCGCAAGCATTCAAGACACCCGAATGTAAGTGTGGTCAACTGCTAAGCACTGCGTGGCCCTTATACAAGTTGCTTCTATCTCTGCGATCAGTCTCACATTTGTCAAGCAGAAGGAAGACCCAGGTCTATTTCCTAGTATAGCAGTGATAGTAACTATGCGACTAATGAAAGGGGTGGGACAAGGCTCGCTGCCATGGCCCCTGCCTCTGAGTGGACAGTGGCAACTTAAGAATGACCAAGTTTGCACAGGAAGCTACAAATGTATCCAATGTGCCCAGGAGACTTTCTAACAGTGGAGCCGACCGCAGCGTTTCTGAAGTCTTTGGGGGTTAGGGCTTGAGTATAATCACACATTTGGTTCTGACTGCAATCTCTGAAACCATAAGCTCGATGACTGAGGTCCTCCAACAGGCTAGAGGTTCACAGGACTCTAGGGGGCATGTGAGGTTCTCCGAGTCTCTTTTATTCTCCTGGGGAAAGCTTTGCTCTCCTTTTATCAGTAGTTCATGACAGGGGCCCTGCAGGGGAGTGCATCAGAATTAAGCATAGCCTGTGGTCAAGGGCAGGATTTGTGGGAAGGCACACTGGTTTACATCCTAGTTCTGAGCAACCAAGCATCTCTGTAAACGCCCAAATTCCCCTACAGAATGGAAACAACAGGACTTTTTTATTAGGACAATGAATGGAATAACATACAGGGTTCTTAGTGTTACTCTGCACCTGACTTTGAGAAATGCTACTTATGCTGGCCATATTCTTGGTACACAGAGGTGTCTCCTCCCTGGGCCTTCAAGGAAAAGCAGCACTGACACAGAAAGGGCAGGTACATTAAGTGGGCGTGGCACTGTGAGCGAAGCTTCTGCTAAGGGGAATGAGTACGGTTTGGGTCCCAGATGCTGGAATTCAAGGGTTCTGCCCTTTTCCACTTCCCTTGACCTCAGGTTGCACCCACTCTTGCCATGATACATGATGAAACCTCAGGAAGGATGGTTTCCTCCCCAGTACTTCTGGGGACCAGCCTGTTTAATCCCTAGCTGAAGAGCCGCCACCCCAGCTCTCCAAAGAGGAGCACTGCACTGTGGTCAGGGACTAAGTCCCTAGCTTAAGGGGCACGTGGGAGACTTATGTGTGTTCTCTTGAGGGCAATTCTGGTGCCCTCGGTAAGGGTAGTCCTTATCAAGAAAGAGATTACAAGACACAGAGACCTGGACTCCAATCAACCATCACTGCTGAACCCCGTATGCCATTTGCTGAAAGTTCACGTGCTACTGAACGAAATATGAGAAAGACCAACACACACCAGCGGTTGGCACACTTGCAACGAGAGTTCGATAAATATTTGCTGAATGAATGAGACTTGAACACCTGACAAAGAAATATGCCTCAGATTTATATCCTACAAAATTAAAGCTGAACTAAAAGCTAAAGTATAAAAAGGGACTTCGTTTACTATGTGTATCACCATTACAAAGAACACATTGCCCCATTAAAAAGTGTCTGTCTTCTGGCTAAAGCCTCGATAATCCTTGTCTCGGCTGGGTAGAGGAGAAGTCAGGAGTTAGGTTCTGTTACTAGTAGTACATCCTGCCACTCTGAGCTTCGGGTCTCATTATTTTGGGAATAATAACCACTGTCCTGATTATAGAAGGACTCCGAGATAGCAGGAGAAGATTCTCGAAAGTGCAACCCTCACTTACGACCTAATTGTAGACATGCCTGTCTGCTTATCAGTCTGTGTTGGCCAGTACCTCCCTTCCCACTAAGAATCTTCTGCCTGTGCAAATCTCAGCAGATCAAGGTCTAGCCCCCCCCCCCACCCTACCTCTGCACCCAGCTCTCGAGACTTTCCCCTGTTCCTTTCCAACAGCCGTTTAATTACTGTTCAGGCAGAAAAGCACATGCTGTGGAGTGTTTAAAGATCAGGCAGAACTTGCCCTAGGATTCCTCTTGGGTTAAGTGACCTTTGGTATCTTCCTCACCATCTCTAAGCCTTATCTACAGTGAGGGCGACAATGCTTTTGCAAATGTGCCGTAGAGAGTAAATCAGAACATTCGCGTGAAGAGCCTTGCAGGCCTCACTCACACTTCCTCTGTGGTGACTGCTGCACATTGCACCTTTCTTCCAGAATTAATTGTCTTTTACACACACACACACACACACACACACACACACACACACTCCAAGGGACTTTAGTCCTCAGAGCAGGGTCCGTGTCCAATCTAGTTCTGAGTGCATTTACATTCCAGAGAGGGGCTCAGCTCCCGGTATGCCCTCACAGACAGACTTGGTGAGTTGATTGTGTCTCCCTCCGAACAGTGCTCAAATCTTTACCGATTTGAAGAACTGGCTTGACAAAGTCAAAGTCCACAGGGTAAAGTTGCCTCTTCTAACCGTTAATCAAATCAAAAACATGTGGGCAACCCCTAAAGCACTCACGCGAGCCACCGTTCTAGGCGGCTGCTTCACCACTCCGGACATGCTCCATCAGTTAGCAGCCTAAAAGTATTCCAAAGAGATAGAGTGGATGTGGGAAGTTCTGCTAAATTCTAGGGTTCCCTCTAGTCCCCTGAGACGAGTACGCGAATCTTCCAGATGCAGAGTGTTGTTACAGAGAGCACACCTATCTGAATACAGAGCGTCCCATGTAAAGTCATGGACGCTCTGTGCTAGTACTTTTTTACAACTCTCAAGTATTTAAGTATCAGACGCTTCTAGATCCACACCCTAGGGGTGAATAGGCCTCAGCAATTTATAAAATAAGCCTGATATAAATCTATGCTTTCAGAAGAGTAACACAAACTGTCAACAACAAAATTCTTAATTTCGGATGTCAGCTGTAACTATTTCCTGTTCTGTGAAATTATGTTTCCAAATCATCCGCACTTCTTTTAACTGACCTAGAGGATCTTTGGGAACTAGATCTGATCTGAACCCCAGAACAGGTGCTCCCTCAACCTCTGAACTGTTTGTCAAAGGCTTTTATACAAACCATTGTCAAGATGGACTTAATGCCGGGTCCCTTAATGGTATCTTCAATTCAAACACAGAAGAAAGAACATTTGCCCTGCCCAAGAGTTTGCATTTACTGAATTCTGAGTACTGGCATCCTCCTGGTCTTCATCCTTCCTGTCAGCCTCACAATTTGTTACTAACATCACCACTGTTTTCCAAGCAGCTAATAGGAAGGAGCCTCCAGGAGACCTTTGCTGGACAAGAACTAAATCCAGGACAAGATGTTCCACTTGCACGAGAAATGTAAATTTTCTACCAGAAGGCAAATTCATTTTCTCAGATGGCTTCAAGTGGTACTTAAAGAACTCATCTCGCCCAGGTTAGTGCATGCGAGGGAGTGTAATCTGAGACCGGCCTCTTTCTGGGCCATAGCATCTCAGTTGATTTTGGTGTTCGGTGTTTCTACTGGTCAGTAGGTACTGGGAGTGGTGTTGGTCTTGGGACTGTCCCTGCCTCACTGGAAAGACCTGAGTGCTTGTAATGATCATTCTGGTAGGAGGCACATGTCTCTCTATTTCACCTTTCTAAGTGTGTGTTCTGCCTGGCCCTTTGCTAGCTTTGGACCTTTTCTTCCTTAAACCAAAACAGTGAAAGAGATCTTGGGCAAAAATACAGTCATTACAATGTTTTAACCTGAAACAAAACAAAACAAAACAAAACCAAAGTACCAATCTGGACCTAAGCCGCAATCCAAGCACAAAGCACAGATACCTGCAGTCACTGAGTAGTTCTGGTCCTGGCTCTCAAGCAATCTTACCCTGATTTCCCACAGGCTCTCTCCTTCCTGGTTCTGCAGTACCTGGCCCTCTCCCTACTATCTGAGGTATAGAGAGTCCAGGATGGGCAAAGTTGAAGCCAAATGTCACCATACACCTTGCACTTTGCCTTGATAAACACTTTTAGAGGAAGCATCCCCGACAGTTTGATGTCGTGTAGAGATAACAAACTGTATACGTACTATGCTTCGTGTACACGCCTCATGCCTAAGCCATGCATACACAGCCAAACAGGGTACACTCTTGGCTACCTACATATCTGTGGGTACTTGTCAGAAGGTTTAGCCAGGAAGGGTAGTAACAAGACAAAGCCATCTTTTCTCTCTGACCACAAATGTTAGTGAGAGAGACACAGCCAGGAAGTGCAAAGCTGTCGCGTAGTAGGAGGCACTATCAGGAGGTGTCGGGGCAGACAATCACACTTTTATTCTCCTTCTGCTGTTTGGACTATAGATTTAATTTAATTGTGTCATGGCAGGATTAGCAACCAGGCCATCGAGGTGAGAGGACATTCTAATAAGACAGCACATCCATCCTCTATCCCACCCAAGGCAGAAGCAAAACCAAACAAATAGCAGCTTCCTGGAAATTGAATTTCTGTTATCCAGATGTCAAAGATGTAATACCCCAATTACACAAACTATTGCCAGCGAAGCATGCCAGCGAATATGCAATGTAAATGGGGTGAGCGCCGAGTGGCGAAACTGCGCAGTCAGCATCTGGCTCTGTGACTGAGTGATAATTAGCACTGTGTGTAGACACTAATAAACATTTATGTCTGAAATTACAACTTTTAGCAATGTTAATAAGGGATATATTGGCAATCTGTAAAATAAAAGGTCTTGAAAAGAATGCCATGCATTAAGCAATGGCAGACATTTCCCGTTCTTCCACACTCCCCCCACCCCCACCCCCCACCCCGTCATGCCCCTGAAATTGCAAATGGCCACGCCGGGCTGTTTCGCTGAGAAATTAATTGACATAAGAACCTACCTAAGAAAATGGGCTGTGTCTCTTTGGTCTCCCCATTAACATCGCTGCTGAATTCTGAGATTTTGTACACCTCGTGGTGATAATCTGGCGTGAGAAAATAACCGGAAATTAGGACTTTAATGACTTCAACAAATAGGAATTAGCAATTAAAGGCTCCCATCTCCATATATATAATTTACAGGTATATTTTCAAGAACTCTCACAGAAATTGTAGTCAATAGTGATCACGAAAACTTTGCTTACTGTGAAGTGCAGGAACCTGAGATACTACTTTGCCTATACAAAGCAGGTATGCTTGGCTACGGCTTTCACGGCAAGTATATTTGTAAAAACCTTACCAAGCCAATGAGTTTCCCAAATTTATTTCCACGACCCATTTTTGTGAGCATACCAATAGTGTGCTTCTGAACTACCTCTTTACTCAGTTTACCCAGAAAAATCTCAGCTTAAAAGCACATATTTTTTTTAAAAAAGATATTGACGTGTTATTTTTTTTTAAAAGTATACTTTGAAAAGAAGCAAGACTTTTACCTTTCACATAAGTGAATCTTTTGCATTTAATGACTGCCCTTACTGAAGTTGCAATAGTTTATCTTCCAAAAAAAATTGAAAAGCACCTGCACAGCAGAATCACTCACCATTGGGGGGAAAAAAAAAAAAGAAGAAGAAGAAAGAAAGGAAAGGAAGAACTTGCTATGGTAATCAAATTTTCAAAGATAACATCTTACAATCTCCCGTGGAAGCTACAGCATTTTGGTAATGTAGCTCTTTACAAAGCTGGACCACCCAGGCTCCCTCCTCAACTACTATCCAAGGTTTGGGTGGGGGCTTGCTTGTTGCCTGCCTTAGCAGGAAGATATGACAAAACTGCCTTCTCTTTTATGATAGAGAGGTAAGCTCCCTGGGGTCACAAATAAGAAAGCCGCTCCATTCCTGAATGAAGCACATAGTGTCAACAGGGCCATCACACTTGGAGAGACTTCCGAAGCATGACTGGAGTCAACACCCTTGTTGGGGAGCTGGGTGCCAAGAAGGAGTAGCCAAATATTTTGAATACATGCACCGCACTATTTCAGGCCTCTGTCGGTAAACAGTACAAAACTAAATTAGGGGAAACACAGATGAGCAGATTCGCAAAAAAAATGTCTATAATTAAACCATTTCCAGACTAACCAACAGTGAGCTTTATAAAATCCTCATTTCAGCTTAGCTGAGTTGGGAAAAACTCCATCCCTTGCAATCACCCTCCAATAGTCACCTGTTTACACGTGACTTTTGCTGGGGCCCTTGGAGCAATCATGTGGCTCTTCCCTCAGATGCTAATGCTAGATAAAAACCACCCAGGGAAAGCCGACAGCTTCTCTGATTTGGCTTTGACCCAAGTTGATTCAAAGATATTTAAAGAGGCTCATATCAGGACTTGCACCATTACCACTGGGGGTGGGGGGTGGGGAGGGATCACCATTCTCATTTATTAAGGTGATACTCAACATTTTGACAGGTGTGTTCCTTGTCTTGAGTTGGCGTTCTTTTTTTTAAAGACTCAAATCAGGGAGATGGACTCGAACAAGAAACAGAACCCAGAGGAGACACCATTCAACTTTCTCCTCCCCGGACAAAATAAACGCCCATAAAAGAGTGCGCTGTACACCTGTTAGTCGGCAGGACCTAGGTGGATTTTTCTTTCTTTCTTTCTTGTGATGACACTTGTCTGACTGGTATGCGAGCTAGTCTTAAAACTACCTTTCCACCCAAATCACTCAACTGGAAAAGATGCTGTACGTCAACAATTTCTGCCTTGAGCTCCGATTCCCTAATGAGCTGATTCTTCTTAAAAAGAACAATGATCATCTTTTTCTCTTCTCCTTCTCTTTGCGTGTGTGTGTTGGGGGTGGGGGGTGGGGGGTGTAAACGAAAACAAAAACAAATTCCAGTCCGTTCTCGGCCTGCCGGCCCGGCAAACCCTCAGCCACCCCAGCCCAGCGGCGGTGGCGGCGGCGGTGGCACCCCCGAGCGGGCTCGGCTCCCCGGTGTCATTGTTTGCTAATTTCCTGACGTGCCCTCCGACTTGTTTACCTTCAATAACACCCGGTGGGTCCCCCTCAGGCACAACTTTCCCCCGCGGCGGGCCGTGTGCGGCCCCCGGGGGCCCCGGGTTCGGGCGGGGACGAGGGGGGTCCGGGCGGGCGCGCCCCCGGCGTGGAGCCGGCGGGCGGCCGGGGCGCGCGGGGCCGAGTGCGCGGAGCGCGGCGCCGGCTTCCCGCCGCTGTCCCCGGGCCGGCAGCTTACCTCGGCTCACCAGTTTGAAGCTCTGGGATTTCCTGCTTCTTTTCCTCTCGGAGAACTCCATGGTGCGGGCAAGGTGGCGGCGCGGCAGGAGACTGAGGCGGCGGCTGAGGCGGGCTCGTGTCACCGCCGCGGAGCCGCCGGGACCAAGGTCCGCGTCGCGATCGGCGGGGGAGGCCGAGGGACGGGAGGAACCACCGCGAGCCCGGCCGGGGGCTGCGCGCCCGGGGCGAAGTTGTCCCCCGCGCGCGGCGCCGCCTTCCCGGTGTCTTAGGCGACCCCTCGGTGCCCCCTCATGCCGCCTCGCTCTTTCCCGAACGCAGCCCGCCGCAGCCCAACTTTCCGTTGGGAGCCGGGCCGGGCGGGGGCGCGGAGCTGCGGGGTGCTCGCCGCGGCCCGCCTGGGCTCAGCCTGCGGACGCGGCCCGGGGGGACGCGGCGAGCCGAGGGAGGGCGGCGGTGGCGGGTGCGGAGCGGCGGCCGGGGCGCTGACCGCCCCCGCGGGAGGAGGGGCCGCGCCGGCGGAGGGGGCGGCGCCGCCGGGACCCCGGGGCCACCTGCTGGCGGAGCCCGGCCGCCGCCATCCCCCGGGGGCCGCCGCCGCCACTGCTGGACTCGGCCGTGCGGCGACCCGGCGTGGCCGGGAGGCCGCGGCTCAGCGTCCGTGGCGGCCCGGGCCCGCGGAGCTGCCCCTGGGTGGACGCCGCGCTCTGCCGGGCCTCCCTCCGCCGCTCCGGGAGGCGAGCCTGCCTTTAGAAATAAGCCAGGGATCGCGGCTCCTCAGCGGCCAGCCCTCCGCTCTGTGTGCGAGCCGGGCGGTGCCAGGGCCAGACGCGGATTTTAGGCAACTTTTAGCAGGGGGTGAAGAACTTACCCATCCGTGCGCTCTGCGAGCAAACGGGGAGAAATTGGAGAATGTACTGCTGAGAAGGCTATGGGATGGAGCGAACTTCAATTCTTTACCCCCATCCTGGGGGCTGTAGGGGGAAGTTATATGCAAAGGGGGTGCTTGGAATGGTGCTTTGGGGAGAGGAATCCAAGGGGTGCGGAGTGTAAGGGGGTGCAGGCTCTTAGGGAAACAGTGGTCATAGCAGGTGCATAGACGCTGCCACTTGACGCAGAAATACCAACATAATTGACGTCCACAAATGGCCATTGGGAGTTTTATGTAATATTTTTCTCTGGGAGCCAAGAGTGCCTTTACTGTAGGCGCCATTTCTTACCACATGTTTTAAGCGGGAATAGAAAAGATTTTTACATCACCTGGGAATGGTAGTGTGGGAACATGATCTGACACGCTTAAAAGTACTGCCTCCAAATCTATGGTTTCTAGACCAAAGTACAATGGGGAAGAAGGGCTGGGCTGCTGCTCCAGCACCTTGGTAAGGTCAGGTTGCTCTGAAGAATGGAGAGGAAAGGGGGGAGGGGGATGGGGGTGGGCTGTCTTGATGAATGACTCAGGTTAGTTGCAGTCAACTGAGACAGCCATTCCAAAGCCACTCTGATATAACCGTGACATTAAGAGCAGGGTGACTACCAAGGGAAGGGGCATGTTAGAAGCAACCAGTGCAAACATACCTGGGAAATAAAAACCAAAGAACCGGTGAGCATCGACCCAACTGGAGACAACAGGATAGGCACAGGCGTGGAGCAAACGGTGGGAGAGGTAGTTACACCTGGCTGACCCCTTGTCAAATTTTATTCCAGTAGTCACAGGCTGAGTCCTATGCTGATTGAATAATACAGAGTATTCACGCCTTGGAGTATAAAGTAAGATTTTTATTGGGCTTAAACTATGATGAGGTCATTGAAGGTATCATCCCAAGAAGCAAATCCCCAGGAAGGATATTAACAAATTATCACTTTAAGTTCAAGTAGGAATGTGAATTCCAGCTGCTGAAGGGGAATATCCTTTATATAGTCAAGGGGATATTTTAAGGAATCATCTAAAAATAATAGCAACCATTTCTTTGCCCTTTGGGTCGAACTCTCCAAAGATGGTCCATGAGTAGGTTGGTGTGCAAAGAATATGAAACAGTCTTTGCTATTACATTTTTTAGGGGAAATCAACTAGTTTTATTTACTTTCTACTTGGCACACACCACTGTGGCTTTATCCAAATGTATAGGTCTACAGTTAGTATTAAGTAATATCAGGCTGGGATTGCCTTGACTGGGTGTGTATCTGTAATAGTCTGTGTAGGTTAACTTAACAAGCGGAGTCCAAGATCAAGGTCTGATACGGTCTGTTTCCTGGGGAGGGTTCTTTTCCTTGCTTGTTTGTAAGCTGCTGTCTTTTTGCTGAGTGTTCACAATTGGTATACAATCCTCCCTTTTGTTTAAAAATGCTTTAGATTTATTATTTTATTAGTTTGTTTATGTTTATGTGTTTCACCCAAGTGTGTGTATGAGCACCATGTGTGTGCCTGGTGCTCACAGAGGTCAGAAGAGGGCATACAGATGGCTGAGAGCCTCCATGTGGGTGCTGGGAATCAAACACGGGTCCTCTGCAGGAGCAACACTTGCTGAGCTGGTTCCCCCGCACCCCGACCTCCAAGTCCTCTTATAAAGCTATACAATTTATGTACAAGAGCCTGCCTTCTTCACTCCTTTTAACTTTCATTATCGCCAATTAAGGACCCCATCTCCATACCCAGTCATATTAGAGGCTGGGCATTCAGCACAGAGCTGTTGAGGGTCAGGAGGGCTGGTTTGTTTGGATAGAGTGTCTGGGTTGAGGTGTCCTGGCAAACTCTTTAGGTCTAGCTCTGCTCAGTACTTACAAGTTCCCAGAAACTTCAGAACCACAGGTTTACATGTTCTGGAGCTTGGGGTAAGTCTGGGCAGATATTCTATGACATCATGCAGGACAAACATCTTATTATATGACCACTCCAAAACCAGGTTGATTATAAAGATTAAGCATAAGTCTTAATCTTTGACAAAGACAGGTAATTTGGCCAGAAAACATTAAATAACTGTAACATAAATCTTAAAAATTCTCTGGAAACTCTGTCGTAAGAGAAATAAATAGTATTATGAAAATTCCCATCTTTATTTAGAGCTCCCATTTCCCAAAGGAAATATAACATGAGCCATATGTTTAATTTGGATTTTTTGTATTAACATTAAAGAGCAATCAAATTAAATTCATCTCATTAATACATTTTATTTAACTGAAACCATTAAACGATTGTCATCTGGACATGTAACAGAATGTTCTTGAGTTGTTTCATATTCCTTTTGTAGAAAGTTTTGAAACTGGTGTATGAGGTATATTTTACAGTTGGAGAACAAATCCATTCAAGCTGCCTAGATTTAAGGTGCTCCCGTAGATACCATCCCGGACAGCTTGTTATTAGAGAAACTTCAAGATTTGAGCCAGCTGTGTATGTAATTGTGACTACAGCATGTTACCTTTCAATGATCCCATTAGCCCTCAAACAGAAAGAAGTGAAACAACATCATCAATCTAAGCAGTATTCACCTTAGCTTTCAGTTTGATGACAGTCACCTGTCCTAAGGCTCAGAGACAGTATAGATAACTAAACAGTGGCCTTATCTCTTAGTTTATCCTTCAGCCTCCTATAGGTTCACATTCTAGTTTACTTTTAGTGAGAATAATTTAAAATAATGAAGAAAGTATAAGATATCAGTGAAATGGGATTTTTTTTTGGAATTTTATTTGCAAGTGTTACCTTACGTTTAGGTTCCGTTAAGAGCTCGATGTGTTTGTATAAGATGTAATTCTCTTAATCGCTGTCCAAGTTTAGTGTCCATTAATGTTTGTTCTCATATGATCATTGTTTTTCTCCGTGATATGAGGACAACAGTCCAGTTTCCAGACTCTTAACAAGCGATGGTTAGCCCGTCGTTGTCCCATTTCTTTAAAGTTTTCTATTTTTTCCTTTAGATCTAAATGAAATACAGTAAAGAATGCAAATCTTATCTTATTAGTAAAATACACTTTGTTTCATTTTACTAATACAAATGTCCGTGCAACCACCACACTCCCCTATGACCTCCCCTGTACATTCACCCTCCATAGAAAAATACAATTAATTCTAACTTTTGTCACCGTAGCTTGGATGTGCCGATGGATGAACTAAACGTTAGTGGAATCGCGCACTACATACCGGTCTGCACCTTGCTGCTTCTGTTTAACATGCCCTGGGACTCACTCCTCTCCCTGGCTGGGATAGATAGCTTTTTTCTTTGCTTTGTGGTACATTGTTGCATTAGAGGACCATTGCACTTTAAAAAAAAGAAAAAAAGAAAAAAGAAACACCCCATTCTACTACTGATGTCTACTACTCATGCTGCCCCATCTCTTGGTCCATAAAAACATACCTTAGCATATATATGAGTAGAGATGATGAACGATATAGTATATGGTTTTAGATGTAGTAAATTCCAGTTTTTCTAAGTAGTGTTTGCAGCTTGTACTTTCATTAGCAAGGTGTGAGAGTTCTAGTTATTCTGTACCTCTCTCAACACTTAGAACTATCGGAACTCTCTATTTTAATCGTGCGGAACTAGAGGTATATTGTCTTGTTGGGGTGGTCATTTACAATCCCCAATAATAAGCAAGTGATGCTGAACCCACTTCATATGCCTATTGGTCATGCAAGCATCTAGGGGTCTTCTATACTTTGGACAGGAACCTGACAGAATGCCTGTATTACAAATGGCCTCACCAAATTCATATCTTATATTCTTATTCTGACCAGTCTTACCTTTAATGACACTGAGTTTTTAAGTCTTATGGCATATTAAGATATTATCTTCTACCACATAAACTTTTCAGTTAAACTTAAATTTCTCAGTATATTGGTTTCCTTCAGCTTCTGTAACATATCAGTCTGTAACTTGACGTCTCAAAACTGTCCTCTTCTTACACATTTCTAGAGGCTAGCGATCTAAACTCAGTACCACTAGGCTGAAATCAAGGTTTCTTCCAGGGCAAGGTCCATCAAGAGTTTACAGAGAAATTTCCAGCTTTTGGGAGCTGCTAGTTTTCCTTGCATTATGGCAGTATGAACTCGAATCTCTCTGCCTCTGTCTTCAGTATTGTGAGTTTCTGCCTGTCAGACTTTTAAAATATGGTTTACTAATTGAGAATTTTGTGCATGCATACAGTTTATTTTGATCATATTTGCCCCAGCCCCTCCTGGATCCCCCACCTCTCTCCCAGCCTTATGCCCCACACCTAGCCCTCTCTTTTTAAAAAATCACCGGGTCCAGTTTGTGATTTGCAAATGCTTTTTTTTTTTAAAGACAAATGCTGTCTTTTATAAGGATCACATTTAGGTCACATTTAACTCAGTAATCTCCCCTTTACAATGTCTCTGGTTGGATTGCATGGGAAAATCTGTCCATGATCCTCGTTTCCATCCTCTCGAGTATGTTGTCTCTGGAACAAACTTTTAAGGCAAAGGAAGGATGGCCTCCTCAGAATTCTCAACAGGACGTATGTGACCTGTGAACAACAGATGTTTTGCTCTTTGCAGCCCTGATTTTGCTGTAAAAGTCAATTACTTATACCACACCAGTGCTACAGACTTCTTTGAGATAAAATCTGCATAAGAAAGAAATTAGTAAAAATAAAAATTGAAGATTGTTTAGTGTTTGTTTATAGCACATGTGAGGAGATGAGATGAAGTAATTTATTTACCCCTTTAATTACAGCTCTCAGTTTAGCCATAGAACAAAAGCCCTGGGCCCTACCGCATAGAAAGTGTTCAGACTGTAACGAATGTCAATGTGAATGCATTTCAATTACATGCTAGAGGCCAGGCAACATTGCATAGTGGTTTGAAGACTAGTTTCTGCTATCAGACTACCTGGATTTAAAACAGATTTATTTATCGCTGTACCAATACCATGCAGTTTTTAACACAATTGCTCTGTAGTACTGCTTGAGGTCAGGGATATTGATTCTCCCAGAAGTCCTTTTATTGTTGAGAATAGTTTTAGCTATCCTGGGTTTTTTGTTACTCCAGATGAATTTAAGAATTGCTCTTTCTAGATCTATGAAGAATTGATTTGGGATTTTGATGGGGATTGCATTGAATCTGTAGATTGCTTTTGGCAAGATGGCCATTTTTACTATATTGATCCTGCCAATCCAAGAGCATGAAATATTTTTCCATCTTCTGAGGTCTTCTTCGATTTCTTTCTTCAAAGACTTGAAGTTCTTGTCATACAGATCTTTCACTTGTTTGGTTAGAGTCACGCCAAGATACTTTATATTGTTTGTGGATATTGTGAAGGGTGTTATTTCCCTAACTTCTTTCTCAGCCTGCTTGTCCTTTGAGTATAGGAAGGCTACCGATTTGCTTGAGTTGATTTTATAACCAGCCACTTTGCTGAAGTTGTTTATCAGCTGTAGGAGTTCTCTGGTGGAGTTTTTTTTTGGGGGGGTTGCTTAAGTATACTATCATATCATCTGCAAATATTTTAAAAAGAATGTAAATTGACAACCCCTAAATGGCACTTAGTTTCTAAGCGGGATAAAAACAAAACAAAACAAAACAAAACAAAACAAAACAAAACAAAAAAGAACAACAAAAACCCATGGTGGCTGGGACAGGGAGCAGAGAACCTAAGTTCAAAGGCAGCCTGGCTTATTGGTGAGACCCTGTCTGAAATGATTTAAAAATAAAACTGGGTAAGTAAAGTGCTATCTAAGTGGTACCAATAACAGAGTTTAAAAAAAAAAAAGCTAATTACTAATTACAAAATGCTCATTACTTTTTGGCTAATGAGAAGGAGACAATCAAGGAATGAAGGAGAAGAAATGATGTCCAATTCCACTCCAATTTGGAGATTCTGAGCTTGTGTTTGAACCCTTCCAAGATGGCCGCCAGGCTCCCAGGAGGAGTGGTAGAGCAGGGGGTGAGTGCGGTTTAAGGGTCTTCATGAAGAGATGGCCTTATGGGCATCTCTGTACTGCCCTCTGTTGGCTGCTAAGCGTTCTGCAGCTCCAGGACAGCAAAGAGTGGGTTTAGAACTAGAAGACCATGGTTGAGCACTGGTCGTAATACATGCTCTTCTTCCATAATTTCATAACTTGAAATCTGGGGACAATAATTGTACTTCCCGCATATAATTGGTGTGAATAATACATAAATTAATAAATGCAGCAGGTTAGTCTACTGGCTGGCTTGTGTCTGTCTGCTCTTCCATTGGACTCTTAGTACCTTATCCAAGCTGATGTTACGAGTTTATATGAAAGGAGACGTGGTTAAACGTGGCTTGTAGTCCTCGTCCTTAGTACTATTAATAAGATAGTCCTACTTATGTGCTTCCCAGTTTATATTTTAAGGATCATGCGATCTCAAAGCCTACCCTTGAGAGTTTAAGGAACTTCTTCCTGTAGTAATGAATCATGCGTTTTTAGTCTCTAGCTATTTTGGCAGAAAATGTGTATTATATCTTAAAGCTTGATTTCTTATAATAGGGGAATAAGTGTCAAATAAGTGAATTTGTGCCTTTAAAAATATTTATCGATTCACTACTATTTCAGCTATGGTTTCTATTGCTATGATAAAACACCATGACCAAAGCAACTTGGGAAGGAAAGGGTTTATTTCTCCTTCTGTCTTCTAGTTGCTCATGGAGGGAAGTTAGGCAGGTACCTGGAGGCTCGGACTGGTGCAGAAGCCATTGAGACCTGCTGCCGACTGGCTGCTCCTTGTGTGTAACCGTTTGGGCTTTTCCGTGTCCACCCAGGGTCTTGAACAATGACACAGAGGCTTATTTATTTATACATGCATATGGCCTCGACTTAGGCTTGCTCTCTGACTAACTCTTAACCTGTATCACCCACGTATACCATTCTGTGTGTGCCGTGTGGCTGGCTACCTCTCCTCAGTTTCGTGTCTGACTCCCCCCAACATCTCAGTGGAGAATCTCCCACCTGACCATCTCCCAGAGATCCTCTCTCTCCCGGCTGGATGCCCCACCTTCTAATCCTGCCCCAGCTTATTGGCCATCGGATTTTTATTGACAGGTGCTGCTTTTACACAGTGCACAAGAGATTATTTGTACACTCATGGCTTAGCCTGCTTTCTTATAGTACCCTGAACCATCGGCTCAGGGTGGTACTGCCTACAGTGAGCTGGGTCCTTCTACATCAATCAATCAATAATAATAATAACAATAACAATAATAGGCACAGGCTTGTCCACAGGCCAATTTAATGACAATATTTTCTCAGTTAAAGTTCCTTCTCCTAAAATGATTTCAGTTTGTGTCTAATTGACATAAAACTAACCAGCACACCTACTTTGGTTGGGACAGCGTTCTAAAGCCTGAGTATAGAAAAGTGAATTAGAAAATTAAACAAACTTTCCATCCTCAAAGAGTTTACAGTTTAGGCTTCCATAGGCTGAAGGAGAGAGATAAATAAGCAAATCAAGGGGACATACAGGTTCGGTGATAAGTACTGAGAAGAAAAAAATAAAAATATTTTTGAAAAATGAAATCAGTGACAAAGACTTAAAACTTGATTCTTAAGTCTCACTAATTAAAAAAAAGGCATGTGTACATACACTTTTAACCCCAACACAAATGAGACTGAGGCAGGAGGATAACTGTAAATTTGAAACTAGCCTGGTCTCCAGAGACTCTGTCTCAAATAAACAGGCCGCTTTCTCTATGTGTTTATGCGTGTGTGCATATGTGTGTGTATATGTGGTGTGTGTGTGTGTGTATGTGTGTTTACACTGGAGAGCCGTTTCATGGTTATTCACACACTCTGCATCAGTCATAGAGATCAGAAACTGTTCCCTTTGGACATAGAGATTTTCATTAAAGTTGAGTTTCCCTTCTGTCTTAGGGTTTCTATTCTTGCACAAACATGACCAAGAAGCAAATTGGGAAGGAAAGGGTTTATTCAGCTTACACTTCCACATTGCTGTTCATCACCAAAGGAAGTCAGGACTGGAACTCAAGCAGGTCAGGAAGCAGGAGCTGGTGCAGAGGCCATGGGGGGATGTTACTTGCTCTCTTATAGAACCCAGGACTACCAGCCCAGGGATGGTACCACCCACAATGGGCCGTCTCCCCTTGTACACCAATTGAGAAAATGCCTTACAGCTGGATCTTATAGGGGCATTTTCTCACCTGAAGCTCTTTTCTCTGTGATAACTCCAGCTTGTGTCAAGTTGACACAAACCAGCCAGTACACCTTCATATTGTAAGTATATTTTGGATTCCTCAATCCCTTCTGATTCAGTGATTCTATTTGCACATATAGAGAGGGTGCTAATATCCTCTTGCAGTTGGTACCTTCATTTTCCCTTAACTACTACACTAGACCAGTGCTGATTGTATCTGACGAGGTGCTAAACTCAGTCTTTTTCACCTGTCAGAATGCCAACTTCTCCCTAAATTTTAGCAGGGCCTTCATGTTAAACTTGCTTCTAAAGATTCTTCCACTTTGGCTAACTGATCTCCAGCCTGTGAAATACAGTCTGAGACTAATCTCTTCCATTTAATTTCCCCATACCAGAGACTTCAGAACCAGGCCTTGAAAACTACAGGCACCACAAATGTAAAAAGTGTTAGTTTGATACGTATGAAATTATTGCTTTAATTTATTCACTACAGAATGTCTTCACACATCGCAGTGTTCTGTAATTTATACCAGGTACTCTCTACTCCAGTTGCCGTGTGAGACGTGTGGTTAAACTATTCCCAAAAGGGAATATGAAAACCATCTATGAGATGGTCTGGGGAAGACGCTCTGACAAATGAGGCAAATTTTAAGCGAAGCAGGTTGGAATCAAAGTTTCAGAAAGACTGTTAAGTGCAGGAGACACAAACAACTGTAACAAACTCCTCCCAAAGGTCACAATGTTAGAACCTAGCAGAAACAGATCAGACAACTGTTCTAGGTATAGGCATAAACTTTTTGCAACATACTTTTGTGACCTCTCCTCTAGCCCACCACCCAGCAGAGGTAGTAGAAGAGAAAAGTTATTAGGATGTGGGGGAAGTGGACCTGTTCAGCCATAGTTCTTTGGGGGGGGGCGAGCTCCATCTTCTTTCTCAGCAGTTCAGTCCTGTAGCAAACACCAAAGATGACTCAGCAGCTGCAGGCCAGTCCTCTAGGCAGACAGACACCACACGTGAACCGGCAATTACAGACCAGTTCTTTCAGCAGGCAGACACCAGGCATGAAACAGCTATAGTTCAAACCTGAAGAAACCGCAAGCTGCTACAGGAACCCCACAAGCAGTTCAGACCCTTGTGAGCAGTTCTTTGATGAGTTTCTCTCTGGTGTCACCACTCGTGGGGATCAACAACGCTATGTAAGGCGAACCAATAAATGCATGTCGTTAGCAAAGAATAGTGAGGTGAAGCAAACCAAACCAATGCTCAGTGCTTGTCCCTCACTGTCTGTGGGGTCATGGTTATGCTCTTTCGTCACAGGTCTGTTCATGTGTTTAGTAGATCAAAACATCCTTTTCACCGTTGTCTGCTTCGGGAAAGCATTCTATCCCATGTCTGCTCCGGCAAAACATCCTTTCACTTGTGTGCCCCAGCAAAAGCATCATTTGACATAACTGCCTTGCCAAAAAAACTTTTTAGAAGCGTCATTTCATTTAGGAAAAAAACCTCTTGGGAATGTGTAGTTGTACAGGTGGTCTAAACAATCAAATAGCCTTTCATGCCTCATGCCTTCGGTTTCAGCCTTTGGTTAATGATGCCAAGGAAGTTTTCACACGAAGAGCGAGTGAACAGTCCTCTAGAGAACTGAGTCCTATTCTGTCAATATGAATTCATTTTGTTCTTTCCCTCAATGAAGAGATGGGATGACTGGACTTTCGCTCACTTTTTACTGGTGAGTTTGACTGGGGAAGGGCATTGCACTGCTAACGAAGGAGGCTAAAGTCTATCCCTTGCTTCCCTACCTTGGCTTGCCAGTCTCATTTTAATGGTGTCTGTGTGAGAACTGTCAAGGCACGGTGATCTTTATGCTATTGTTCTATTTTGTTTTGTTTCTGCGAGGCTAACAATACAGGGCTTGTTAGTATTTTTTTAAATGTTAGCAATTTGGAGAGTGTCATTTATTAACTCACTTAATCCCTTAATCTGTGTGCAACACGGTTTGTTCTGGGTCCCAAAGGACAGAACTGAGCTGGAGGGACAGCTGCCCTCAGGCAGTAGGGTCTTTAGCAAGCTAACCTGAGGAAAAGGCTGGGGGGGTGTATCTCAGAGGTAGAGCCCAGCATGCAGGAGGCCTGGTGTTCCTGCTGTGTTCGTCATAGGCTGGGGTTCATGCAGGTCAGTGATTGCGGCTGTGCAGGGAGTAGCGGGGGGGGGGGTTGCCAAGGAGAAGGGATCAGGTAAGCACAGGCTAATTTCCTCTCTTGTGCTTTGTGGTTTGATTGACTCTGCATTTTCTGTAAGCAAAAGGAGCACTCCATTGAAAGGGAGGAAGCTGTAAATGGATCTCTGAAGGTCTTCAGAGCAGTGGTGGAGAAGGACGACCTCATCTGTTCCCACTTGAGCTCTGCTAAGACCCACGGGGACCTCTGTCTTTTCCATTGTCTTCCCTATCTGAGAGCCTCTCCCACTCCCTGCTCTGTCCTTAGGGATGCTCTGCCCTCGCTCCCACAGATCTTATCATTGGCTCACACTTCCACAGCATCCCCATGCACCCCAGGGCAGCAGGCTGTAAGAGACAAGGGGGCAAGATTTGAATGTGACAAACAGGTCAGAGTTTCCAGAAAACTATCAGATATCCAAGATGTGCCTTACTGGAGAAAGCTCCCCAGGAAGGACTTTAGAACACCCAGAGAAAGTCTATTAGAAACGGACCAAAGTTCTAGAAAAGTCTCCTGTAGGTACAGAATAAATTTAACACTCAGTCCACACTGGAGAAGCTATCCTTTGGCCTTGCTTCAGAGTCCAGAGATGATTCTTTCATCTACAGAACCACTTACAGTTGAATCTGCTCAGAAACACTTGGATGAGATCTACATCTTGTGTGGTTAATTTAGTTTTTAAAAACAGGGAAGCAACACAAATAGGAAATATGGCATGAGCTTAGGTAATTTTTCTGATTTTGTCATTCGATGTCCCAAAAGCAATCACCCACATGGATATATAGCTCTAATAATTTTACCTGTTTAGTTTCTATTTGTAATTTTAGAGCAAGCGAAATAGAAATATATTTCATATTGGCATTTGAATGATGACTAAGGCACCTGAAGTGATTCTGTCATAGCCGCCATCTTTGCAGAGAACTGGGATGAGCCGCCCTTTGCTTTTCTCATGAAGACCATCCAGATTGAGAATTGGGACTCAAGAACAATTAGGCCCGGCTTCTCACTTCCTGTGCTTGCTCTTCAGGTCAACCTCTCACATTATACAACTTAGAGAGAGCATTCCTCTCCCCTCTGGAGCCCTACCCAGCCCTCTTTGTTTTCATGGCTAGTGGACATTTTGTTGTAAGTTTAATCTACTTGTTTTCTCAGTTTGACAGTGTAGAATCGCTTCCAACTTTCAAACATTCCTACAAGGACTTTGGAATTGAGCTTATTAGTATGCTTGCTGAGAAGTAAGTTTTTACATGGGTATGGCCTCATATACTCTGTGTAAGAACAAGCTGACATGGTTTCTGTCTGCGCTCTACCAATAAAACATTTTCAGCTACTTACGCGTCTTCAGGCTCTAGACTGCATGCTGTTGTCACATATTTAAAAAAAAAATCTTGATGTTTTACCATGTGTATTTGTGTGCTCTCTCTGCTTCTGTCTCTGTCTCTCTCTGTCTCTTTGTCTCTCTGTGTCTGTCTCTGTCTCTGTGTCTGTCTGTCTCTCTGTCTCTGTCTCTGTCTCTGTCTCTCTCTCTCTCTCTCTCTCTCTCTGTGTGTGTGTGTGTGTGTGTGTGTGTGTTTCTCTATGCAGTCTATACCTAAGAATTTCCATTCTTAAGATACTAACCTTCCTTAGTACCTAAGTAAGGTTACTAACCTAGTAAGCCTCTTACTAGGGCTATCAGATATCTAAGGAGAAAACCCAATAAGCACACTCCAAGTGCAGAGGTGGGGCAAGACGGACAGACATGAGAGGGTACTTGGTACTTGACTCTGCCCGACTGCCAGGCCTTCGGCAGTTTCTAAGGCTCTAAACTCCTACCTTGGACTAAAAATGTGATGTTGAGATATCAGGTAAAATCGGGGTGGCCTCAGGAGTGGGGTAGCTCTGCCTCAGACTACTTATACATTTAAATCATTACCAAAACTTATCCAGACCTCAGCAGAGCTGAAATCATACATAAGTATAAATGTATATCCCGACCTATTCATCCGAATCTTTAGCCGGGTCTTGTATACTTCAGTGTTCCAACTGTATACATTTATAATGAAGTCACCTGTATTCTACTACCACTTGAGCAAACCCAAGACTCCACATGGCAGATGTTGGTATGACAATGCTTGTGACTCGTAGCTTCTTCTCCCTTTGCTTTGAGAGAGAGAGAGAGAGAGAGAGAGAGAGAGAGAGAGAGAGAGAGAGAGATCCATTATAGAACCAAGTTAAAGAAGTAAATAGATGAATGGGTCCCGGGCCAGGCTAGTTGATCAAGAAGAGGTGTCAAGATAACACCCACGAGGGAAGACTAGATTCTGTGTATGAACTGTTGCAGAACATGGCAATGTGTGTTTGTGCACACAGTGGATGTGTGGAGGAGACATAGAGGAGGACAATTATGTAGAGCAGGAAGGAAGGGGTGTCGGGTAGAGCACCCAGTGGGCTCTGAGACATATACAGGAAGAGAAGTAAAGTTTTGCCGTGGCTGTCAGAGTTGTCCCCACTTGAATTTGTCGGCTGTTAGGATTTGTGTTTGTTCAAGGACTCTGCTGCCACACTGATGTGTCCTCTGAGCTTGAGTTATACTGAGACTCTTCTGTATGCAACTCAGCTTTCTGGAGTTGACATGACATGAGGCTAGAGGAGGCCAAGGTGGCAAGGACCTATTAAATTCTGATCAAACAAACAAATGTTGGACAGTGAAGGCATAAAGCTAGCGCCTCATCCATCCCTTCTTTATGGTGTTCCCTGGGAAGAATGAAAATACTTATTCCCAGTAGGAACACTAAAAAAAGGGGGGGGTTATTATCTGCTCATGCCTTTATGATATTAGGGAGCGCTCTTATCTTTCTCTTCATATAGTTAAATGTGTGTGTGACATGAGGTATGGTCACGAGAAAAATAAACTTCCATTTTTGTCCTGCAGAATAAGAACATAGACTCTAAATTTGGTAAGAACTTTCCTTGTTCAGAGATATTTCTATGGATGCTAAAGGTGTCTGAACCATTGCATTCCCTTGCTTTTGAAGACTGTATTGTATCTCTTGTTTTGAAATTTCCTTCTGTTAAATTAATTTGGTTATCCTCAGTAATGGAAAAATGAATCTTCATCCTTAAAGATAGACTGAGTTTTGAAATCAGTGAAGGATGATTTGGGGTGCAGTTTGATAGGTAATACATGTCATTGTGACACATTTTTATAAGAGCAAGAGAGAAAAATTAATGAGTTTTGTAGCTCATAAACTGAAAATAATTATAACAAGACATCCAAAATTATTTCTAGGCAGCAAATTTTGTTGAGTAAAAGTATAGTCAACTACCTCTAAAACCTTTCTAAATAATGACCTGCTTAGAAACATATTTGTCTTTTCATTCACAGAACATTAACAGCCATGTCTTTAGGAACTAACAGATCTTAGATGCTGTTCCTGAGGTGTCAGCATGGACAGACTTACTTCTTACCCACAAAGGATCTCTGATTTCACCAAAACCATGTATTAAAACACAAGATTATTGCACCTATATTGTATCTGAAACCTTGGTTGGGTTTTGATTTTGGAACTTTCACATCTAAACAAGGTAATATGATGGTATTCTAGTTACTATGGCTATATAACAGTTACCCCCAAATGTAGCAGTGGCTTTAAAACCCAAACATTCTCTTGTTAAGTTAGAGATCCTTGGATCAAACCGGTCTCTCTTTACTCCACTGGCCAACATATGGGGAACGAGAAAACCAAGGGGAGTGTCCCCTGAGTTACATGATATGAGTTATGAGTTATATCCTCTGATGTGTCCGATGGTTGACGCTAGATGATAGTTGAGAGATTAGCAGGGACTGGATTTGAACATCTCCACATGACATTGATAGAGTCCAAGATTCCTCACAACTTGATGGCTAGGCTCCTAAGGCAAGCAGCTTAAAAGAAAATAGGCAGAATCCGTAAGACCTGTCATAACTCAGCCTAGGAAGTCAAATACTGTCACTTCTGTTTTTATTCATCAAGGAGTCATTAAATGTCACTCTTAGCTTCAAGAAGGAGAGGAAAGAAACCTCACTAATTGATGAGGTGTGAAAATTCTGGACGAATACGTGGGCTGAAGACTATCACAGAGTTTTTGGGAAAGGAACAATAAGTGTGTGGTCTCTATATTATATACCATCAGCGAACACTCACTCCCTGGTATAACATCAATATCTCTGTAACAAAACTAATGAATATTTATTCAGTGTGAGATAGATAGGAGGAAACCCCATTGAAAATGAGTGGATGTTCTCACGGGAGCTACAGCTTGGACAGAAACTGGGTTTGGCAGCTTCTCTCCCACTCACAAGGTTATGCTTCAGTTTCAAGAGTCATATGAAAATAATAAATATGGAAAGTGATTGTTCCTGAGTCCTTTTCATTTAGCGTTTTGGCTAACCTTCTCGAAGCTCTCTAGCTTTCCTCTCTTCATTACCCTTCAATTACTTTGGGGCATTTGTGCTGGATCACCTCTTGTCTACCCAGCATAACCGCAAACCTCCTCTCAGTTCTCATCTACTCTGAAGAGGAAAATCCATGACTACTTACTGAGGTCTGTTTTGCTATCTTGTGCCAATGCTATGTAGCCTGTCCACAAAAGGAACCCCTGAGTCCATCTGTGATAAAAGACTCATTCTTCAATCAGCTGGAGTCAAAATATGAATGGTTGCAAGGCTCCTGGAATCTTCTAGATGGGTTTTGAGAATCATCTGGTGGAGTGCTTCAGGCTGGGGGTTGGTGGTAGATTTTCTGATAGTTGCTTTGTATGTCTGTGGGGGCAGTGATCACGTCTTCGTATCCACACCCTTTATATTTAGACTACACAGAGTAATTTCTGTTTTCCTGATATATGGCTCTTCCTACTCACGTCTTTGATGTATGATAATGAGTTATAACTCACAGACTAATTAGCATTCATATGTAGCAAGAGAAGGCTTGTACTATTAACTGACAGATGTTTGGGGTGAGGTGAGATTCTAGTGGCACAACAGTAATCTTAGGAAATTTAGCTTCTGGTATATGTAGGATAAATTAATTGGTTCTACAGGTAACAATTATAACATCTCAAAATATAAAACATAGACAATTTGAAGACTCCAGAAGGAAATCGTGAGTAAGCAAAGTCTAGAGAGGAACATGCTTTTGAAAGACTGGTGCTCCATCAGTGTGACTTCTGGGCTTCACTCTGTGACCACAGATACCTACTAGCAGCTCAGCATGCTGTCCCAGGCACAGTGGATTGCCATGTGTGAGTACAGGATTGAGGACTGAAGAGCAGCTGGGGAGATAGGAGTCCTAAAAGCAGGGACAGCATAGCAGATAAAGAGTTCTAAATTACACATTTAAACACTCACATTCCCGTCTGCATTTGTAATAGGCAGCATCAGAAAAACTAAGAAAGTGAACAAATTCATCGGAGAGTTCAACTATTGTACAAAAATGGGGGGTAAGGGGACCTCCTCAGGAGTTGAGTTTAACCATGTTAAAGCTAAGCAATATGGCAGATCTCTATACTAAGCCATTTATGAGGTCTATAATAGGAAAATGGTCAATCATGCAAAGAAACAGTAAAATGGATTCATGGGATAACAACAACAAAATAATGGGCACCAAACATCAGATAATACTTAGCAACAGAGACTCTAGTCATTATAGGTCTAGTTTTTAAAAAAAAAATTGGAAAATATAATATGTGGAAGCAAGTTGCAGTAAAATAAAAAGAGCAAAAATGTTCATAAAAATACTCTAATCAAAATGAAAATTTTACTGGATTATAGAACACATGAACATAATATAAAAATATATTGGGAATTATTTACATTCAAGGAAAGAGGAAAAAATAAATATGAAAAAAAATCCTCAGAAAATAGTAGTATGCAATACAAAACACCAAGTATGTAATTGGACTGCCCAGAAAGAGAAAAATTAAGTGGGAAGGAAAAACATTTGAGTAATAGCATCAGACTCTCCCAAGCAAACTTAGGAGATCATAGATTAATGAACAACACAGAACAAATACTAAGACATGTGTATTTCAAGTGCACAATGATATCTAAAGCAAAGCTAAGAAGGCATGCTGGTTGGGGGATAGTATATTAAACTCTATACATGCCACACAGAAAGCTCTGTAAATAATGAAAGGTTTCTCATCAACAGAATACTGTGACATGCACTCAGGTAAAGCTTTCCAGGAAGAACTGTCCCAACAGTGGGAGGTGCTGTTAGCTAAGAGCCTTCAGTGGTCAGTCTCTTCTGAGATGACCTCAGCGGTGGAGAGCTATCTCCTTCCAGTCGGACACCTTCATGAGGAAACTGCAGCCCGTGATCAGCCAGTGCTGGAAAGGCCTGATCTGATACAACACAAAGGGCAGAATTCTATGTGCAGCAAAATTGTCTTTCATAGAAGAATATAAAATGGGCATTTTCAGATGAACAAGAGCTGAGAGCATGTGCACCAGCAGATTTGTGCTCCATGAATAACTAAATGGAATTCTACAAGTTGGAGGGAACTTGTACTACAGGATAACTTGGATTCAATGGAAAAATACAGAACAAAGGAAGCAATAAATATTGGATAAATGTAAGACTATATACTTTTGCTTTTTACTTAATGTCTTGAAAAATGATAGCATTATATAATGGGACTCATAACTCTTTATTGTGGGTTATAACAAATAGTTATAAATGTGATAGAAATTTGATAAAATTTAGAGGAGATAATAAAATGAATAAGATTCCTGTGTTTTATGTGAACTAATACAAGGTAAATTCAGAGATAGTTATATGATGTATATTAAATCCTTAAAGCAACTATTAAAAAAATAAGATGAAGTGACTGGGGAGATAGTTCAGTGAGCAAAGTGCCTAGTTTCAGTTCCTAGCACCCATGCAAATATGTCTGTAATCCTAGTGCGTGTAGGACAGGAGAGCCTCTGGCGCTTGCTGGCCGGACAGTCTAACCAATCAGTAAGCACCTAACCTAGTTCAGTGAGTCAGTCTAACCAATCAGTAAGCACCTAACCTAGTTCAATGACAGTCTAACCAATCAGTAAGTACCTAACCTAGTTCAATGACAGTCAAACCAATCAGTGAGCACCTAACCTAGTTCAACAACAGTCAAACCAATCAGTGAGCACATAACCTAGTTCAATGAGAGTAAGTCAAACCAATCAGTGAGCACCTAACCTAGTTCAACAACAGTCAAACCAATCAGTGAACACCTAATATAGTTCAATGAGAAACTGTCAGGAAAAAAAAAAGATGGAGAGAGGTTGAGAAAGGCACGTGACATTGAACTCATGTTCATGCCCGCATTTGCCTACATATACAGACACCACGCACACCACCACAACACAATCAATGTACTGCAAGGCTAGATAGCTAAACAGACACTAGAGAATTAAACATATTTACAAAATAGTTTTTAAAAATCCAAAAGGAGGCAAGAAAGGAAGAAAAAGTGAGTAGGGCAAGCCAAAACAAATAACAAAACGTATAACCAAACCAACCTTACAAATAATCAAATTAAATGAACATTAACTAAAAACCCCAATTAAAGGGTGGAAATTGTCAGGCAGTATTAAAAAGCATGACTTAGCTACGCGTTCTCCACAAGAATCACATCTTCATAATATAAGCTCACATGTACCAATAATTGAAAGCAGGAAGTGGAAAAAGATACACCACGAAGAGCAAAGGTACAAAGAGTGTAGAGTAGGGGCTGGAGAGATGGCTTAGCAGTTAAGAGCACCGACTGCTCTTCCAGAGGTCCTGAGTTCAAATCCCAGCAACCACATGGTAGCTCAAAACCATCTGTAATGAGATCTGATGCCCTCTTCTGGTGTGTCTGAAGACAGCTACAGCGTACTTATATGTAATAAGTAAATAAATTTCAAAAAAAAGAGTGTAAAATAAGTATATAACAATATTGAACAGAAGAAGCATTAGCAGGGGAAGAGACATTTTGTGATGACAAAGAGTGAAAATACACTAGGAAGGCCAAGCAGCTTTAAAGGACTGCATGCTACCTACCTGGAAGCTTCAAAATATAAGCAGGCATACCATCAGAAAGCAAGCCCAAATAAATCCAGAATAATGAAGATTTTAACATTTCTCAATAACTAGTAGGATCAGAGCTAAGTAAACTCTATAAATATCATTAATAAAATTAACCTAAGTAATATTTTTAGAATACTTTCATAACTGGAAAATTCAATCTTTTTGAGGACAAGTAGAATGTTCACATATTAAGACAATACTACATTATTAAATATGAGTCAGTAAATTTTGGATAAAGATTGAATTAAGGAGAATGTGCTTCAGGCCAAAATGAAGTTCTACTAGAAATCAGTAACAGAAAAGTCCCATATATTTGGAATCAATCAAAACTCATTAAAATAACACATGAAGCAAAGAAAAAGTATAACAATCTTAATGGAAATTTATATCAAGATGCTTATTTAAGGGAGGATGTAAGGCTTAAAATAAGTTATCTAAAAGTCTAATGAAGAAATTAATGCAGTCTAGAACTATTAGGATCAAACGGGGTGAGATATAGTAATTACTAATATCAGAGGTGAGAGAAGAACTATTCCTATAGATCTTACAGACATCAAAAAAAAAAAAGGTTAAGAACTGCTTTAGGGCTGGAGAGATGGCTCAATGGTCAGAACACTAATTGCTCTTGCAGGATTGATTCCCAGTACCCACAAGGTGTTTACAACCAACCATCTTAACTCCAGCTATGGGGGATCTGATGCCCTCTGCTAACCTCTTAGGACAGCAAGCATTCATATGGCACACATACAGAAGATGTATGGAAAACACACAAAATGTATAAATCTAATAAAAAAATTTAAGGGAACAATTTTAAACCAATATATTGATTATGTGGGGTAAACTATATACATTCTTTAAAAAACAAAAATTTCCAAATTTGGAAAAAATAAGAAAAATACCTAAGCAATGCTATATTAAACACACTGATTTGCTGTTTAAAATCTTTATAGCAGCAAAGGTGAGCTGAATACTGTCCCCTGAGAACCATTCTCAGAACCATGGCTATGCCTGCCTTCCCTGGGGAGGCATGCCAGGGCTCAGGAACACTCAGGTCCTCCTGGAGCACAGCCAGCAGAAGTGAACAATTCTCCCTGATTCTTCAGGCAGTCCTGCCTGCTTCAGAAACATCCAGCTAACACTAGGGGCAAAAAGATGGCTAAAGGCCAGCTTAAGAACACAATCAACAAAAGGCAGGGCACCATCAGAGCCCAGCTACCCTACCACATATCCTGGATATCCTAACACAGCCAAAGCACAAGAAGATGACCTTAAGTCCAGTCTTATAAAGATGATAGAGATCTTTAAAGAGGAAATAAATAAACACCTTACACAAATACAGGAAAATACAATCAAACAGGTGAAGGAAATGAATAAAACTGTTCAAGATCTGAAAATGGAAATAGATGAAATAAAGAAAACAAAAACAAAGTGAATCCTGGAGATGGAAAACCTAGGGAAGCGAACAGGAACTACAGATGTAAACATCACTAACAAAATACAAGAGACAGATGAGAGGATCTCAGATATAGAAGATGCCATAGAAGAAGTTAATACATTATTAGTCAAAGAAAATACTAAGTCTACAAAGTTCCTGACATAAAACATCCAAGAAATCTGGGACACTGAAAAGACCAAACCTAAGAATAATAGAAACAGAAGAAGAAGACTCCCAGTTCTAAGACCCTGAAAATATTTTAAACAAAATCATAGAAGAAAATTTCCCTAACCTAAAGAAATACATGCCTATAAACACACAAGAATCTTACAAAACACCAAGTAGGTTTAACCAAAAAGAAAATCCACCTGCCACATAATAATCAAAACAATAAATTTACAAAACAATGAAAGAATAAATACTAAAAACTGCAAGGAATAAAGGCTAAGTAACATATAAATGCAGACCTATGAGAATTATACTTGACTTCTCAACAGAGACTCTAAAAGCCAGAAATGCCTGGGCAGATGTTAGCTCAGACTGCTATCCCCAGAAAAACTTTTAATCACCATAGCTGGAGAAACCAAGATATTCTATGAAAAAATCAAATTTAAACTACCCACAAATCCAGTCCTACAGAGGATACTAGAAGGAAAACTCTAACCAAAGGAGGTTAAGTGCACCCAAGGAAACACAGGAAATAAGTAACTCTACACCAGCAAACACACACACACACACACACACACACACACACACACTACCACTATCAACAGGATTAATAATGATTGTAACCATTGGTCAATATCTCTCAACATCAATAGACTCAATTCCCTAATTAAAAAAAAAGCACAGAATGAATGTGAAAACAGGATCCATCATTCTGCTGCATACAAGAAACACACCTCAGCAACAAATATAGGAATTACCTCAGAGCAAAAGGCTGGAAAAATGTTTTATAAGCAAACAGACCCAAGAAGGAAGTTGGAGTAGTCATTCCAATATCTTTAAAAAATAGAATTTCAACAAAAAGTAATCAAAAGAGATGGGAAGAATACTTCATACTAATCAAAGGAAAAATCCACCAAGAGGACATCTCAATTCTGAACGTGTATGCCCCAAATGCAAGGGCACTTATATTCATAAAAGAAAGATTACTAAAGCTAAAAATCACACAATGAGCCCCACACATTAATAAATAAGAGACTTTAACACCCCACTCTCACCAATGGATAGGTCGTTAAGACAGAAACTAAAAAGAGAAATAATGAAACAAGCAGACATTATGAGTCAAATGGACCTAACAGGTATCTACAGAACATTTAATCTAAACACAAAAGAATATACCTTCTTCTCAACACCTCACAGAACTTTATCAAAAATTGACCATATAGTTGGTCACAAAGCAAGCCTCAAAAGATACAAAAAAACTGAAATAACCACTTGTCACACCACCCTGGATTAAAGCTGGACTTTAACAACAACAAGGACAACAAAAAGCCTACAAATTCAAGGAAACTGAACAATTCTCTGCTCAATTACTACTGGGTCAGGGAAGAAATAAAGACATTAAAGATTTTCTAAAATTCAATAAAAACGAAGGCACAACATACACAAACATATGGGACACAATAACAGCAGTACTAAGAGGAAAGTTCATAGCTCTAAGTTCCTTCATAAAGGAATTGGAAAAATCTCATACTAGCAACTTAACAGTACATCTGAAAGTTATAGAACAAAAAGAAGCAAACACACCCAAGATGAGTAGATATCAGGAAATCAACTCAGGGCTGAAATTAGAAATAAAGAGAACAATTCAAAGAATCAATGAAACCAAGAACTGTTTTTGTTTTTGAGAAAATCAACAAGATAGATAAACCCTTAGCCAATCTAAAAGGTAGAGAGACAGTACCTAAATTAACAAAATCAGAAATTAAAAGGAAGATTTAACAATGGAAACTGAGGAAATTCAAAGAATCATTAGGTCTTACTTCAAAAGCCTATACTCCACAAAATTGAAAAGTATAAATGAAATGGGAGGTTTCCTTGATAGATACCATTTACCAAAGTTAAATCAAGATCAGGCAAACAACTTAAGTATTCTTGTAACCCTTAAAGAAGTAGAATCAGTCATTAAAAGTCTCCCAACCCAAAAAGCCTAGGGCCAGATGGTTTTAGTACAGAATTCTACCAGACTTTCAAAGAAGAGCTAATACCAATACTTCACAAAAATATTCCCTAAAAAAAAGAAATAGAAGGAACATTGCCAACCTTATTCTATGAGGGTACCATCACCATGATACCTAAACCATGCAAGAACTCAACAATGAAAGAGAATTTTAGACCAATTTCTTTTATGAACATTGATGCAAAAGTACACAATAAAAATATTTGCAAACCAAATAAAAAACACACCAAATCATCATCTATTGTGACCATGAAGTATGCTTCTTCCCAGGGATACAGGGATGATTCAATATACGAAAATCCATTAATGTAATCAGCCATATAAACAAACTGAAAGGAAAAAAAACCAATGTATTATATGCTGAAAAAGCCTTTGACAAAAATCCAACACCCCTTCATGTTGAAAGTCCTGGAGAGATCAGGGATATACAATGTATACCTAAATACAATAAGGCAATACACAGCAAGCCAATAATCAATATCAAATAATTGGAGAGAAACTTAAAGCAATTCCACTAAAATCAAGGACAAGACAAAGCTGCCAATACTCTTCATACCTATTCAATACAGTACTTAAGTACTTAGAACTGCTACAGCAGTAAGACAACTAAAGGTGATACAGATTGGGAAGGAAGAAGTCAAAGTATTGCTATTCATAGATGATATGATAGTAGACACAGTGACTCCCAAAATTCTACCAGAGAACTCCTTCAGCTGATAAACACCTCCAATAAAGTGGCTGGAAACAAAACAAAAGTTAGTATCCCTCCTTTATACAAAAAATAAGGAGGCTGAGAAAAATATTAGAGAAACAATAGTCACAAATAATAGAGAAACAAAACTTCACAATAGTCACAAATAATATAAAATATCTTGGTGTAACTCTAATCAAGCAAGTGAAATACCTCTATGGCAAGAACTTCACGTCTCTGAAGAAAGAAATTATGGAAGATGAAAAGATCTGCCATGCTCATGGATGAGTAGGATTAGCATAGTAAAAGTGGCCATCTTACTAAAAGCAATCTTCAGATGCAGTGCAATTCCCGCCAATATTCCAACACAATTCTTTGCAGACCTTGAAAGAGCAATTCTCAACTTTATATGGAACAATAAAAAACCCAGGATAGCCAAAAAATACTGTACAATAAAAGAACATTTAAGATCACCATCCGTGATCTCAAGCTGTACTACAGAGCAGTAGTAATAAAAACTTCATGATATTGGTATAAAAACAGATAGGTTGATCCGTGGAATAAAACTGAAGACCCAGAAATAAACCCACACATCTATGGACACTTGATTTTTGACAAAAAAAAAAGCCATACAATGGAGAAAAAAGCACCTTCAAGTGGTGCTGGTCTAACTGGATGTATTCATGAAGAAGAAAGCAAATAGATCCATATCTATCACCTTGCACAAAATTCAAGTCCAAGAGGAGCAAAGACCTTAGCATAAAACCAGACCCTCTAAGTCTAATAGAACAGAATTTGAAGAATAGCCTTGAATTGGTATAGGAGACAACTTCCTGAACAGAACACCAAAAGCTCAGGCAATAAGATCAACAATTACTAAATGGGACCTCATGAAACCGAAAAGCTTATGTAAAGGAAAAGGACACCATCAATAGGACAAAACAGCAGCCTACAAAGTTGGAAAAGATCTTCACCCACCCTAGATCCAACAGAGGGCTAATATGCAAAATACATAAAAAAACTCAAGAAGTTAGATAGCAGCAAACCAAATAACCCAATTTTAAAAATACACTACAGAGCCGGGCGGTAGTGACACACACCTGTAATCCCAGCACTTGGGAGGCAGAGGCAGGCGGATTTCTGAGTTCAAGGCCAGCCTGGTCTACAGAGTGAGTTCCAGGACAGCCAGGGCTACAGAGAAACCCTGTCTTGAAAAACCAAAAAAAAAAAAAAAAAAAACAAAAAAAAAAAAAAAAAACAAAAAAAAACCACTACAGAGCTAAACAGAATTCTCAACAGAGGAATCTCCAATGGCCAAGAAGCACTTAAAGAAATGTTTAATGTTCCATGTTCTTAGTCATCAAAAGAATGTGAATCGAAATGACTCTGAGATTCCATCTTACATCTGTCAGAATGGCTAGGATATGAAACTCAAGTGACAGCACACGCTGGTGAGGATGTGGAGCAAGGGAAAATTTCTCCATTGTTCGTGAAAGTGTGTCTTAGGGTTTCCATAGCTGTGAAGAGACACCATGACCAAGGTAAATGTTTATAAAAAAAACATTTAATTGGGGCTGGTGTACAGGTTCAGCTGTTCAGTCCATTATCATCAAGGTGGGAAGGGTGGCAGCATCCAGGTAGACATGGTGCTGGAGAAGGAACTGAAGGTTCCACATCTTGATCCAAAGGCAGCCAAGAGAAGACTGGTTCTTCAGGCAGCTAAGAGGAAGCTGTTTTCTGAAATGGGTGCAACCTCAGCATAGGAGACCTCCAAACCCTTAGCGGCACACTTCCTCCAAGAAGGCCACACCTCCTAATAATACCACTTCCTATGACCCACGATTATTCAAACCACCACAGAGTACAAACTTGCACAGCCACTTTGGAAATCAATTTAGCATTTTCTCAGAAGATTAGAAATAGTTCTACCTAAGATCTGGCTATATCAAGCCTGCACATACACACAAAAGATGTTCCACTATACCACAAGGACACTAGCTCAACTATATCTATAGCAGGTTTATTCATAATAGCCAGAAGCTGAAAATAATCTAGCTATTCCTCAACTGAAGAATGGATAAAGATAATGTGGTACATCTACACAACAGAATACTACTCAGCTATTTAAAAATCAATGACATCATTAAATTTGCAGGCAAATGGATGGAACTAGAAAATATTGTTTTGAATGAAGTAATCCAGACACAGAAAGACACTCATGGTATGTGCTCATTTATAAGAGGACAGTAGCCATAAAGTTCAGGATAACTATGTAACCATGCACAAACTCAAAGAAGCCAAGTAACTTGAATCTCATCCAGAAGGGGAAATAAAGTAGACATTGGAGGTGGATGGAGGGAGGGAACTATGTGGGAGGGGGGGTGTGGAGGGGAAAGGAGATAGAGAATCAGGTATAGAGAAAGCAAGGGTTGGGGGGGAAGACTTGGGGGAGAAATGGACATTCGTGGGGGTGCATCCCTGGGACAAGCTAGAGACCTGGAACAGGGAGGCCCCCAGAATCTATGGGGGTGACCCTCGCCAAGACTCCTAGCATGGACTATGGAGCCTGAAGTGGCTGCCTCCTGTTGCCAGGTGGAACTCCCAGTGGAGGTAGGGGTACATCAAGCCACCCACAAAACCTCCCATCCAAAAGTTATCCTGCCTACAAGATGTGCAAGGAAAAAGATGGAGCAGAGATTAGGGGAATGACCAACCAATGACTGGCCCAACCTGAGACCCAGCCCATGGGAGAGAGCCAACTCCCGACCCTATTAATGATACTCTGCTGTACTTGCAGACAGGAGCCTAGTACAACTGTCTCCTGAGAGGTTTCATCCAGCAGCTGATGGAAACAGATGAAAAGACCCATAAAGCCAAACATTAGATGGAGCTGGTGAGTCTTGTGGAAGAGTGGATAGAAGGATTGGGAGAGCTGGAGGGGTCAAGGATAACACAAAAAGTCCTAAGAGACAACTAACCGGGGCCCATGGGGGCTCACAGAGAATGAGCCATCAACCAAAGAGCATGCAGGGGCTGGTCTGGGTCCCCTGCACATAGGTAGCCCATGTTTAGCTGAGATGGGGGCTGTCTCTGTTGTCTGCCTTTGGATCCCTTTACCGAAGGGCTGTGCTGCTTTGTCTGGCCTCAGTGGAATAGCATGTTCTTAGTCCTGGTGCAATTTGATATGGCGGGGCAGGTTGGTACCCATGAGGGACAAAAGGATGGGTGCTAGGGGTAGGGGTGAGGTTGGAACTGGGAGGAGAAGAGGGAGGGGGTTGTGATGGGGATAATCAGGGGATGAGAATAAACAAACAAACAAACAAACAAACAACCTTTCTAGAAGGAACATTCTGGATCCAGAAAATTTCAGTAGTGAATTCCTTAGCAAATATTTAAGGAGGGAGTAATACCATTATCCCAATACCAATACCAAAGAAAGTATAAATAAAAAAAATCACTATCCTCATACAGTAAGTGTAAAAAATTATTAGCAAGCATCAAATGTAGTGTGGATCATGACAAATGAGGTGTCTCCTAGAAATGCAATTGTAAAATCAATGCAGGCATATTAATTTGAAAAACATAATCATATCAAAAGATATAATCTTGAGAAAGTTTCAAGATTAAAATATCTTAATAGAATCTGAGGCTATAGCTTAACGTCTTGCAGAGGTCCCAGGTTCAGGTCCCAGCACCCACACAGTGGTTCACAGTCATCTATAACTCCGATGTGACTGGATTTGATGCCCTGTTCTGACTGCCATGGACAACAGGCATGCATGTTGTACATACATATATGCTGGCAAATCACTCAGTCTATGTATGTATGTATGTATGTATGTATGTATGTTTATTGTTTTTTCAAGACAAAGTTAGCCCTGGAACTTGCTGTAGACTAGGCTAGTCTTGAACTCACAGAGATTCACCTTCTGCCTCCTGAGGGCTGTGGTTAAAGGCGTGAGCCACCACTGCCCTTGACAAAACACTCAAACACATACTCTTACAACCTAAATTTTTTAAAATCTCACCAAAGTAGGAAAATAAAAGCGTTCCTTCTATTTGATAAAAGACATCTATAGTTCTTAATTAAACACTTAATGTTTCCCCCACAGAAATCAAGAAGACAGAAATGTCTGATTTTGTTATTCCTTCCTGTTACGTTTGAAGTCTTTCATACTCTGTTTGACAGTGAAATGAAGGCAGATAGGAAAAGAAGTATAACTGTGCCCATGCACAGATGACAGAATTATCCCCTGAACAAGTGAGATTCGTCAAATGCAGAGAACCTACCTTAGTATCCTCAAATGAAATTTTTGTGCACATAAACAGGAGGACCTACTACAGTCAAGTGGCCGTTTCTTTCTGTCTTTCTCTGCAGACTCAGTGCATTTCCAAAGAATATAAAAAGTGCAGAATGGAATCCACACATGATAGCTATATTGATCTTTGTAAAAAGAACAAACAGAAAAAAAATAGCTTTTTTCTGCAGATGGTATTGGAACAACTGGACATTAATATAAAACTGTCATTCTAAATACATTTCATACTGGCCTGTTCAAACCTTAGGCTTAAATAAAAAATACCCAACTGTAGGAGAAAAATGAGAAGACCTCAGGTTTGGTGATAACTTTTCAGATATAACACCAAAAGCAAACTCTACCGAGTTGAAGGGTGCTTTGTGCTCTATGAAAAACACAATTTTATAAGATAAAACAGTAGTGTAAACACACAGAGAAAAATCTTTTCAGCATTCACCTTATGAAAAGTCTTGTATATAAAATGTGAAAACTTGACTTAAGAGAACAGCCCAAATAAAATAAAATAAAGGAAGGGGCTGGACAGATGTCTCAGTGGTTAAGAGCACTGACTGCTCTTCCAGAGATCCTGAGTTCAATACCCAGCATCCACATGGTGGCTCACAGCCGTCTGTAATGGGGTATGATGCCCTCTTCTGGTGTCTGAAGACAGCAACAGTGTACTCACATATATAAAATAAATAAATCTTAAAAAAAGAAGAAGAAGAAGAAGAAGAAGAAGAAGAAGAAGAAGAAGAGAAAGAAAGAAAGAAAGAAAGAAAGAAAGAAAGAAAGAAAGAAAGAAAAGGAAAGGAAAGGAAGGACTGAGCAAACACTTTACCTAAGCAGACAAGGATGGCAAATAAGCACATGAAGAGATGTTCAAAGCATCCACTGGGGAATTATGAATAAAGACAGCAGTAAGTTATTCCTCAGTGTCTGTTTGAATGGCTAAAATCCAAAGCACTGACAAGGGCAAATGCTAATGATGATGTGGAGAGATGG
This sequence comes from Apodemus agrarius, assembly GCA_964023405.1. Lineage (NCBI taxonomy): Eukaryota > Metazoa > Chordata > Mammalia > Rodentia > Muridae > Apodemus > Apodemus agrarius. Next base: position 67,696,722 of record OZ030019.1, on the reverse strand, counting down.
GAACGCCCATCCAATGTTCCTTAGATACAGAATAATAAGCTGACATAAAAGACAGTTGGATTGTTCCTTATAAAACTAAACATAGTTGAAAACTTATGTCCATGCAGAAGCCTGCACTTATACCTGGGGATGTGAACCAGTGATAGAGTACTTACTTGCCTGACATTCAAGAGACCCACAGTTCCATCCTCAGTACTACAAAACTATCAAGTGGGGGGAAAGACAGAAAACCCACACACAGTGTTTTTGGTAGCTTTCTTAATAATCATCCCAACTTGGAAGTAATAAGATGCCTTTCAGTAGATGAATGTATACACTCACTGTGGTGTAGCCACAAGACAGGATTTTTAGTAATTGAAAGAAATGTGATTTCAAGCCACAAGAAGGACATGAAATAACCTTAACTGTGTATCGCCAAGTTCAATCTGGAAAGGCCGCATACTGTATGATTCTAATTATGTGACATACTACAGAACGCAAAATATGAGTAGGAAAATCAGGGGAGAAAGAGGGATGAATAGGTGGGACTGGAGAAGGTCAGAGCAGCAAAACTATTTTGTATGTAGCTTTGGGTATGTGAGACATTTGCCAAAGCCATTAAGTCTAATATAAACCATCAGAATAGTTATAATGTATGCATATCATCTTAGCACTCATAACAAATTAACTACACTAATTAGAGATGTAAGTTAAAGGAGAGATGGAGAGAGGGTAAAGGGGATTCATAGAGCCCTAAGTTGCTCTAAATTTAGACTTTTAAACTAAAATGTTAACTAAGAAGAAATTTAAAAATAAATGCTATGAGGACCAGGCAGTAGAGTACATGTCCTGACTATATAAGGAATATGAATTTATATATTGTGTTAGTGAATGTATGTGTATATTCGCCAAAATTCATTTGTGCAATTAGTACATTTCTATGTCTATAAATTTATTAGTTACTTTTCTGTTGCTCTGAGAACCCTGACCAAGCCACCTATAGAATAAAAAAGATGTTATTTTGGTGTATGGTTCCAGAGAATTCGCATACATCATGACAGAGACAATGTGGCAGCAGGCAGCTGGAGCAGGAAGCTGAGAGAGCGTACTCTTCCCCACAAACATGAGGCTGGACAAGAGAACAGGAAATAGGGTGGGACTATATAATCTCAAACCCCACCCCAAGTGATAAACTTCTTTCCTCAAGGCCACACCCCCACTAGTCTTCCCAACCTGTGCCGCCAACTGGAAACCAAACTTTCAAATACCCGAGCCTGTGGGGAACAATTACACTTACACTTACATTCCCTCACATGTAAATTTTAGCTCAATAGTAACAACCCACTCTTTATTATAACTGTCGCCTAATTTAGTTACAGTCAAGACTTGACGCAATACTGGACACCTAAAAGGAAGAGAAGAGCAGAGAGAAATCAATGCTTTGACTTTGAGAAGAAATTGTCCCTGCTGTATTCGTGCGCATGTCAAGTAGGTGGGGAATAGCTCTCTCGGGCATCTTCTTTAGCACCGCTTGGCTTCTTCTGGGTTAGCTAACATGGGGGCCGGGGGTGAGGCAGGGGAGGCTGCCATCCCGGGTTTCATAGTGTCTTAGGGTTTCTATTCCTGCATAAAACATCATGACCAAGAAGCAAGATGGGGAGGAAAGGGTTTATTCTGCTTACACTTCCACACTGCTGTTCATCACCAAAGGAAGTCAGGACTGGAACTCAAGCAGGCCAGGAAGCAGGAGCTGATGCAGAGGCCATGGAGGGATGTTACTTACTGACTTGCTTTCCCTGGCTGGCTCAGCTTGCTTTCTTATAGAACCCATGACAACGAGCCCAGGGATGGCACCACCCACAATGGGCCCTCCCCCTTTGATCACTAATTGAGAAAATGCCTTACAGCTGGATCTCTTCAAGGGAAGCTCCTTTCTCTGTGGTAACTCCAGCTTGTGTCAAGTTGACACACAAAACCAGCCAGTACACATATCTTCCTGTGTGCCTTACCTTGACATCTCATTGTGTCTTTTTTGGGAAGGTCTGAGCCCACACATCACTTGGTTGAGGAGAATCATATGAGTGTTTTCCTGAGTGAAGTTGGCAGTCTAGACTGTGCAGAAGGCCAGGATTCATGATAGACAAGGCCTACCGTGTTTGGTGGGTGAACACTAGCTAACAGGAAAAGCAGCAGATTCTGAGAGTGGAGGTTTGTCTTCAAGACCTAGGAGAGATAAGCAATTCAGTATAAGAACTCTGGATTTGGTTATATATAAGGTGGGGGAAAGCCTGGCAAAATATTTATCCCTAACTTTGCTCCATGCTCAGAGGTTCCAGATTGTGACTTGGTTTGTGTGTGAGGTAATTTTGTGTGCCAGGTTTTGGCTACAATGCTGTGAAGTTAATTCTTGGATGTGACTAATATCCAAATAAGAATGAACAAGGGAATTACAGTACCATATTGCAGGTGGACCTTCAGAGAAAAGGGCCCAGGTGCCTGAAAAAGGCAGAATTCTGCCTCCAAGCAATGTCATTCTTGGTTCCAAAGTTACCTTTCCTCTTGATCTCCAGCCTGCAGGCTGCCTTGCAGATTTTAGCTTTGATAGGTCCATGGGTCTTCTTAAAACTTCCTCTCTCCCTCTGTCTCTGTCTCTGCCTCTCTCTCCATATATATATATATATATGTATGTATATAATGTATATTTATACATTATATATTATATACATATATAATATTATATACACATATATACATATATAATATTATATACACATACACATATATTATATACACACATATATATTATATCTATTGTATACACATGTATATATTATTTATACATTATATACATGTGTATATATATCATTATTTACATTGAGAGTTTATATTAGTAAGGGTTCTCTAGAGTAACAGAACTTATAGAATGAATCTTTTTTCCTCTATATATGTACACATACACACACATACACACATATACACAATATATACATATATATATGAAATGTAATAGAATGACTTACAGACTACAGTCCAGCTAATCCAACAATGGCTATCTGTGAATGGAAAGTCCAAGAATCCAGTAGTTGCTCAATCCACAAGCCCAGATGTCTTGGCTGGTCTTCTGTATACGCTGGATCCCAAAGAGCTATGATCTAATGTCAGTGAAGAAATGGACCTTCTAGCGAAGTGAGGGCAAACAGGCAAAAAGGAAATCTTTCTTCCATGTCCTTATATAACTTCCAGCAGAAGGCATGACCCAGATTAGAGATGGGTCTTTCCACATCAGAAGATCTGGATTGTAACTGTGTCTTTCCATCTCAGAGATCCTGATTAGAAGTGGATCTTCTCCCTTCAAATTAAGCAAAAGGATCCCTCACAGATGTCCCCTCCACTTTTGGTTTTCAGTTCTTGATGTTGTCAAGACAAAAAAAGTGTAGCCATCATAGAATTTAAACACATATTTTGAGAAAATGTTAAAATACACACACACACACACACACACACACACACACACATACACACACACATCCTGTTTCTCTGGCAATCCTGATTAACATAAGTTCTAACTGCCCACTATCACCTCTGAAACCCTTTGCCTCTTCCTAGCCTTCAACCCGAATCTTCTAAGCTCATACTGCTTAATACACCTTTCGGCAATGATGATGGCTTCAAGTCAAAAGAAAGGAACACAGACAAAGATAATGGAATTGTATTCAAGGAGTTTATCTAACATTTATGTGCTTTTGATTTGACATATATTTATGGGTTTGGGGGGTTGTTTTTGTTTTCTGTTCTTTTATTCATTTTGTTTTCAGCTTGAGGGTCTTTTTAGGACTCAGTCTCGGCCAGCTGCACACAGAGCACACAGACGCTGGCTAATGGATTTTCTCACTATGCAGGTGGAAAGTTAAGAAACCAGGTCCCCTCATTCCAGATCCAGCTTATTACTTGAAACCAGAAAGTGAATGTGGTAATTCCCTTAAATAACGACTTCTTAGAAAACTTCCCACTGCTTACATGAAGACCTCGCTGGCACAGCTACGCTTCTGCCCTGGCCACACACTCGGGCATGAGTGCTTGGACTGTGATCCCGTCTAGTTCTTGCTAGCTCTGTGCCCCGCAGCGGCTGACACAGCGCATTCCTGTTCAGCTGGGATAACCTTCTCTTTGGCCCTGACTCTTTCTCTGCCTGCCTGTGTGTGTCATCTCTGCTCAGTGACTCTCGACATAGTTCCCTCATTTACTGGAGAGAGCTGGGTAGCTACAACTAGAAGGACCTAGGGCTTTTGTTATTGTTACTCTGACAGAAACTAGTACCTTGAGCCCCACTATTCATGCGTGGGAGGGAGTGCTCTAAATTCAGTCCCCTTGGCTCTAGTTAATTCCCGTTTCACTTAGGGCCCCGATTGCATGGTCACCATACCATAGGAAGGATGGGTGGAGAAGCACAGTGACATCTTAAGAATAAAGATGGATAAAGGCAGAAAAGATTGGCTAGCATGCTAATCCATTAATTGAGATGTATGATGCTTAAGGTTCTGCCTAGGTAGTGACCATAAGAAGTGATGAATTGGGCTGGAGAAATGGCTCAGTGGTTAAGAGCATCGACTGCTCTTCCAGAGGTCCTGAGTTCGATTCCCAGCAACCACATGGTGGCTCACAACCATCTGTAATCGGGTCGGTCTCATGCTCCCTTCTGGTGTGTCTGAAGACAGCTACAGTGTACTCATATAAATAAAATAAATAAATAAGTTTAAAAAAAAAAAAGAAGTGATGAATTACACTTTATGTAGTTAATATACTATTTGCATACAGATGTTCATTGAAGAATAATTTATGATAGCAAGGACTTTCAGTTACTTAAATATCTAATAATGAAGGAAATAATTTAAATAAAGATCACTTAATGAAATACAAACTACACAAACAATTTCAGAGGCTATGAATAAAAAGAACAAAGTACATATTAATTAATAGGTGCAGTGTCATTCTTAAAAGTAAGATACAAAATATACGTGTGGTTGTCACAATGTCTATAAATGTATCACAAAAATATGTATACATTGTAACAAATGTACCAACTAATGTGTCCGCTTAATAGAGACTGAATTACGTGTGGTTTTGGTAACTTCCTATAATGACTGTAGTAGTTTGCATTACATAGTTATGTCCAAATTTCCTGAAGGAACAACTAAGAGGAGGAAGAGATTATTTTGCCTCACAGTTTCCAAGGGCTCAGTCCATGTTCTCCTGACCCCATGTGCCTGGGTAGAACCTTACGGTGGACCGGAGCCAATACATCCTCATGAACCAGTGCCAGCCTTCGTCCAGCCAGGCCACTGTTCCTAAGCTTTCTGTAACTTCTTGAATACAAAGAGTATTCTGTCTTATAGTTCCAGAGGGGAAAGAGTACCACTAATGCTGGAAACCAAGCCTCCAGCACATGAACCCATCGGGACATTTCAGATTCAAACCATAAATGGCTGTATTTTGCTTTAAGGATTCTGTAACTCTTCCCATTCACCTCTGATTTAAATGATCATTTTGATAAGTCTGCTGGGCACTGACAGCCCCCTTTCCTGGGATGAGTTTAAAAACTTAGACATCTGAAGAAAAATCATCAGTTTGTCACCCCAGATCAGGTTTGGTCCCTGGGGAAAGAAGAAGACAGAGCAATAAGAAACATTGCTTTTTAGGGCATCCACGTTAGTTACTGCTCTGTTGCTGTGATACAGCCTTGTGACCAAAGTGACTTACGGAAGAATGTCAGGGACTCACATCTCAGCCACAGATAGGAGTGGAGAAAGGAAATCTGCACAATCTACCAGGGACCAAATGTTCAAATTCTTCAACCTATGGAGGGCATGTCTCATCCAAACCACCACACACCCTGAAGGATATCTGTGGCTTTATACTGATTTTTAAGCAGAGCTGGACCCCTCAAATACAAATACAGTCCACCATGTGCTAATTTGTATTCATATTTTCTTAACCTGTTGGCTGTGATGGGAAGTAATGTTAAATCAATAAGCTCAACAAAGGTCCAGTAGATATGACAACTTTTGCCCCCAAAAGCTGTTCTTTATCTGTGCTTTCAAGTGATATGAACTCAGTTAATAAAATCATAGCTATGGAAAAGGATTGATCAGAGTTCAAGTCCTGGGTCCTCTACCCACATCTGTGTGCCTGGGCAGGTTACTTAGTGACCCTGTCTCAGTTACTTACTATGTAGTATTAGCAGCTGGTTGTATAGAGGCCAAGGACGACGTGTTGATACACTGCTTGACTCCCTTGACTTTAAACGGTTGCTGGTAGAGAAGGATGCCGGCCTCTGAGTGGGTCCTATAGGTCCTTTTCAGAAAGGACAGAACAAGGTTGTATTCAAATAAAGTATTTTTTCTTGCTACTCAGCCTGTCTTAGTGGCTGGCTTTTCTATAGCATTTTGGAAGTTACTGTCACCCAGAATGTAAATATTCTGCAACAGAATTTGAAGGCGGAACAATTTCTGAAGAGGCTCAATAAATGGTATGCTTTGTAGATCTTCACGGTGGCAAAGAGGAGAAGGTTAAGTAACGCAGAAGCGAGCCCTGTATCCACACAGAATAGCTCTCTGAATTCATTTCTCCTGACCATTCCATGTTGTGGTATTGGTGACTATTCGATCACACCTTCCTGATGCTATGCAGGACTTCTGTGAGCCCAACTATAACAATGTAAAGGAGATTTGAGTTGTTGCACCAGCCCTAGTTGGACATGGAGCCCCCCCCCCCGTGCCCATTTCCTGCTCTGGTTTTGACCTCCACGCACCGGCAGGATGGCCCACAAGCAGATCCACTACTCGGACAAGTACTTCGACAAGCCCTATGAGTACCAGCATGTCATGTTACCCAGAGAACTCTAAACAAGTCCCTAAAGCTCGTCTGATGTCCAAAGAGGAGTGGAGGAGACTCGGTGTCCAGCAGAGTCTAGGATGCATTCATGACAGGATTCAGAGCCAGAGCCGCATAGTCTTCTCTTTAGACGCCTCTTCCAGAAGAATAAGAAAAATGAAGAACAGCTGGGATCATCTAATCTTTTTCAAATTTAATGTATATGTGTATGTATGGTAGTATTCAGTGAATACTTGAAAAATGTACAGTCCTTTCATCCACACCTGTGCACGAGCTGTGGTCTTCACAGCCACAGAGCTCAGGTAAATGCAACCCCAAGTAGGGTATTTTAAGTTGTTAAAGATAAATTTTCTTGTAGTTTTTTTCCCTTAATATAAATACCTGTTTTACTTTATCTGTTCCTTTTGTTAAATAAAGTTTGTATATTGCAGTTTTTAAAAAAGAATGTGAAGAAGACCAGCTTTCCCCAGATCACATGCAGGGCCCCCTCTAGCCACATAAAAGACACTATAATAAATAAAAGTCCATGATCAGTAAGAGCGGGCTAGGAAGGTGAGCAAGATGTCACCGGAGGTCATCTGACTCTCTCTCTCTCTCTCTCTCTCTCTCTCTCTCTCTCTCTCTCCCCTGTTTTGCAGCTGTCTGTGCCAGAGAGTAATCAACAAAGTTCAGAGTTCTTATTGCTTCTCAGAGCCATTTTCTGTACTATGTTGTTCTGCTCCCAAATTTTAGTACCTGTCCACTGTCATGCAGATAGGGGACTCTCACTCCAGCAATCTCAAGTGTGTCTTCAAATAAATAACAAGTCAAGTTGATGTTGCTCACAACCACAAGGCCTAGTGTGGCCTGGTAGGACAAGCACAGACTGATGGATGCTCTTAGGGTAGCGGCTCTCAGCCTTCCTAATGCAGCGACCCTTTAATATAGGTTTAATATAGGTATGGTAATCCCAACCATAAAAATTATTTTGTTGCTACTTCATAACTGTAATTTTGTTACTGTTAGTGAATTGTAATATAAATATATGGTATGTAGGATATCTGATATGTGACCCCTATGAAAAAGTCCTATAACCCCCTCCCCCACAAAGGGGTTGACACCCATAGGTTGAGAACATCTGCCTTGTCATAACTGGTCTACTCCTTGGAGAGTAACTGTCTTTTTATAAGAAAATCCAGATGGGACACTGGACTTATCCTATCTAACAGAAGGAATATATAGAAGATTACCTGGCCCTCTATCTCTGAACTGGCCATTTACTCCTAGAACATACACTCAAAGCTCATTGTAAATAGACTCTTCCTTTGATGTATAGTGTACAGCTTACAATATGAAATGTTAATTTTATGATTTCACTTGGTCTCATGAAAGATTTCTGGTCCTATTTGCTTTGGCCTCGTTTGACCTCTTGACCTACTGACCTCCTTTCTATGGCTCTGTGCTTATTTCATCCCTCCAATTGCTGTCCTTTAGGGACATATTCTGATTTCTGTTCATAACATCTCAATGTGTTCTTCAGGTTACCTCTTGTTTCAGCTTTCTGAGCCAATATTTGTTTTTGGTGCATCCCATCCCTTCTGAAAATTGGCATTACCTTCTATGGCATGAACTTTCACCCTGGTCATGTTAATCAGCACCTCATATAAAAAAATAATTTGTAAGTCCATGGTGCTATCAGGACAATAGCAAAATACCAAGTTTATCTCTTCTGCTTCACAAAGTGACATCATGAAAGAGGTCTCTTGTGCCAGGCGGTGGTGGCGAATGTCTTTAATCCCTGCTCTAAGGAGGCAGAGGCAGATGGATCTCTGAGTTTGAGGCCAGCTTTGTCTGCAGAGTTCCAGGGTTACACAGAGAAACCCTATCTTGAAAAACAAAAACAAAAACAAATCTAAGCAAACACCAAAAAAAAAAAAAACCCAAAACAAAATGTAAAAACAAAAACAAAACAGTAACAACAACAACAACAACAAAGAAACCCAAACAAAATAAATACAAGAGCCAGCATGGAGTGCTGATAAAGCCAGCTAGCTGTTAATACATGTCTATGCCATTCATGGACCTGATCTCTGCCTTTTGTTTTCTGTCTTTCTCTTTGTCCTTGACTCTAAGCTTTTTCTTCTTGATGGATCCAGGAATTTACAGATCTTCTTGACCTAACTCTTCTCCTTGGTATTTTGACAGTGGCTCTTACTGTCTTTAGGGTATTAATCTGTCACCCTGCTTGCAATTGTGGGACAATTAAGTTGTCTTCCCACAAATGATCCATGTCTTACTCGACCACTTTACCTGACACTGGTTGGAAACTATGCTCCTTAATGGCCTAGTGTTGCTTGTTGTTTTATGCTACAGCCTTTACCCCGGGAGGTGTCTGCACTGCCAGCCACCCAGCTTCCGTTTTGCTCTACCCACCTTTAGCTCCAGGAGGTGACAGATTTATCAGTACTGAGGCTTTCCTTTAATCCTTGGATAAAAGACACACATACACAGTTTGTTCCTTTTCTACATGCCTGTTTTCTGCCATGCTTTGGAGGGAGAAGAGGGGAGCAGCCATTGAGGTCTCAGGAGGAACTGGGACCTGTGTAGCTACTGCTACAGGTGGGTGGTTACGGATGTTTGGCAGGGGCTGGGTGGGACTAGCCACTGAAGTTTAGAGTAGGTGGGAGGAGCGGATATAAATTGATTAAGGAAACATTTTCTAGGCAGAAAAGAGTAATGCCCAGCAATTGTGTCCTAAGGGCAAGTTGAAAAGGAACAAACTCTGTGTGTGTGTGTGTGTGTGATCTGCAGATTAAAGAAAAGCCAGGTTGGGGGCTGGTAGCACAGACGCCTCCCAAAGTAAAGTCAGTATAGTAAAACTACAGGCAACAGCCTAGCTGTTTTTCATGGCTGTGGTGATTTGAATGAGAAATGTTCTCCATTGTGTCAGGTATCAAACACTTGGTTCCCAGTTGGTGGTTCTATTTGGGGAGGCAGGGTGCACCCTCGCTGGAGGTAGTACATCACAGGGTGCAGACTTTATGAGGATAATAGCTTCCAGGTTGTGCTTTCTGTTTGTGGTTGAAGATGTGATCTTTCCGTTTCTGCTCCAGCTGCCTGCTGCCATGCCTCCCTTGTGTGGTGTACTCTCCCTTGTGGAACTGTGAGCTAAAATAAACTTTGTTTTCCTTAAGTCTCTCTTGGTCACGGTGTTTTATAACAGCAACAACAGTGTAGAACAATGGGCAATGGAGTCTTTTCAGGAAAGCCATTCCCATCTATGGGGATTTAGCAGAAAGGTAAAGGTAAAGGTAAAGGTAAGGATGGAGGATGAGGTGGGGAGTGAGGAAAGGGTGAAAATTCAGGGATGAAAGCTGCTCAAGTAACACATGAGGGAACAGAGCCCTAGAAATGATAAGCACGGTTGGTAAATGGAGTTCCATAAAGAAAAGACAGTGTTTGGGTGAGGGGTGAGGAGAAGGAGAGAGAATGGATGTGATATTCATGGTCATTCAGCAGGCATGGCTGAAAGATACAGGGTCATCCCAAGGCCAGATCATAAAGTAGGCCAGAGTTGGTCTTTGACTCTTTGTGCTTTCTTTTCCCACCCTTTATTTCCCCAGTTTCATCCCCTACCACTAGATAGGAGAGAAAGAAGGATGAGAGAGAGAGAGAGAGAGAGAGAGAGAGAGAGACTAGTTACATTAGCAAGACTAAATCTCAAAAATGAAAAGCCCAAACAAACAGAAATAGATCTAAAACAAGCTACTTGATTAAGCACGGCAAGGAAAGCAGAAATCAGAGTGCTGTACTCGAAGGGCAGTGTGACATTTGACATTTAGTACCTTGTGTTACAAGGAGCAGACAGCCACTTCAGGACAGGGGCCGAGCACACCGAGTACCTGTGTGATGTTCAGCATAACCAACCTTTCATTTTCTACGAGCGATTCTCAACACTTGGATGTATCCCAGAATCCCCTGGGAGCCTTTCAAGCTTTTTATGCCTAGCCTCTTCATTCAGAGGCTGAAGGTTAGGCCTAGGAATTAACAATTTTCAGATATTCCCAGTTAACATTAGTGAACAGCTAGGCCTGAGAACTCCTGGTCTTTGTGAATGTTTTCCCCTGGGGAAGATGAAGGGGCTTAGAAATCAAAGAGAAAATGCAAGTCTAAACCTACCAATCGCTATACCTATTAATAAACCTTAGATAATTCTCCAACCCAATGGAATTAAAAATGGAATTTAAACTTGAAACAATACATGGTTTCTGCCCTTCAGAATGTTCAAGAATCCCGAGACTGAAATTTAGGGGTTTATAAGTAAGAAATTATTCTGTAAGGATATATAAAATTACTTTATTTCTTATTTGTGTGGTGTGCATGTAAGCATGCTCCTACAATGTGTGTATACTGAGATACACACACACACAGAAGTCAGAGGACAACTTTTGGAGTCTTCTCCTTCCTCTGTACTGAAGCAGAAATCTTATTGTTTTAGACACTGATTATAGGCTGATTGGCCATTTGGCTTCTTGTTGGTTCTCTTGTTTCTGCCTCCCATCTCACTGTAAAAATGTGGAGTTGTAGACGCAGCCTCTCACATATATGACTTCTTGTGGATACCAAGGATTCAAGGACTCAAGTCATGTTGTCAGGCGTGTGCAGCCAGCATCTTTATCCACCAGGTCATCGCTCTAGTTCTGCAAATGTATTTAATTATAGACATTTTCAGTAATCCAAGTAAGAAACACATTATTATTTTTTCTAACAGATCAAGTTTATTTGTAAAAACAGCATAGGACACTGGTCATCTGCAAGTAGTGTGTGGGTAGGTGTATCACAGCAGTCCATCTGTCTTCACGCTGGCAGGAGCCTTTTCTGTGGGACCTTCACAGGGGGTCTGGGCACCTTTGGGAGCCTGAGCTGGAGCTGAAGCCTGGGCCTTAACTGGAGCTTTGGCCTCTGCCTTGGTTTGAACCTTCAGCTCGGGCTGCCAGAGCCTACACCCCTTGGTCATGTAGCTTCAAATCCACTTCCCAAGCTTGGGGTGAGTGATGAAAACCAGACAGTTGAGTTTGCAGCTGGGGGTCCTTTGGCATCTTGGGCTTGATGGCCTGAGGCATCACCAGGACCTTAATGGCCTCTGTGCTCGCACTCACTGCCTTTGCCTTCTTGGGCTGCATCTTCTTCAGGCCTTTCTTCTTGTGCTTCTTGGCAAAGCACATGTTCCTCGGGAACTTGGGGTCAACCCCCTTAAGAGATTCCTATCTTTGTGACCAGGGTTTCTTGATGCCATTTCTGTGCCATTTGGGGGACTGGTTGTGTGTGGTGTGGTTCTTGGACTTGGCCATATCTGCACGGTAACTCGCGGCTCCCGCAGTGCCTGGAACCAGAAGAGCTGACATTATTTTTGATACCATGCTATGATTTACAGCTTAGAATGCATTTATACATTTTGACACATTTCTGTCTCTTACGTTTCTTTCAAAATTGCTATCTTAAGTACATCTTTTGCAAACTTTGGGACTTGTACCTTTATCAGTCTCTTTTATCCAGTCTTCTGTATTTTTCTAGATCACTGTTGGCAGGCGGAAGTTTGGTATCTTACATGATAAGTCAATGTCATTACTTTGATGTAAGTGGTAAGTCTCCGGCCTTACTTTGATCTCATTGGTTGACTGGAATGTTTATGGGATAAAAATAAAACAGAAGAGAGGGACAATTAAGGGTGATTGAGGGATTGGCAATCGGCCCTTTCTAAAGGAATTAAAAAGATAAAGGTAACAATAACAAAACACGGTCAACTCAACTGCTAGCAGAACTGCTAAGTGAATGTTTGTTGGAAGACTACAGGAATGAATAGTTGAATTAGAAACAGGAAAAGAGCTTTCAGGACATTTAGAGTTGTACAGCATTTACTCCATGTCCAACCCTGTTTTATTAATTTATATGAAGAATTTATTTACGTTGGTTTGGTTTGGTTTCCTTTTTGTTTTGTTTTACAAGACATGGTTTCACTTTGGTTATCCTGGAACTCGCTCTGGCTGACCTGACACAGAGATCAGCCTGCCCCTGCCTCCCAGGTGCTGAGATTAAAGGCAAGATTTCTCTCTATCCCCAGCAGCATAAATCAGCACACCAATTCCATCCCATCCCACAGGCACTAGGGTTCCTCCTTCTACAGATGAAGGAGAGGAAAGACAGAAAGACAGTCATTTCAGTGCTGGGCTTGCCTGCTGGTGATTCTGGAGCAGTCCTGGATTTTATAACATAACATCGCCTCGGTGGTCACCTAATTTCAAGCCCTGACAAGTCAGTCAGCCACGCTTCCTGCACCAACCGAGGGCAAGGCCACCTGGTCGTGGGCTCTGATTTTGGTGCCACCTGCTGGTGGTGGGACCTGATCTTACTCTATTGTTAAAACTCTTCCTGTTTATAACTTCTGTGCTTCCTCAGACTCATCTAAAGGTATCAGGTAGCTCCTGCCTGATCATTTCAAACAGACCAAACCTGGATCTTGGATCCGAGGACTCTGGATTCAGCTGTGACTCGTCTCTACTGACTGACCTTTGCAAACCAAAGCAGCAGTGTGTCCTCTATCCAGTGTGCAGTCGAGAGAGTTTATGAGATGTTGATCTGCTGTTTTCTTTTTCTAAACTGACCTTGTCTGTTATGTGTCAGGGGAATACTTGCCACAAACAATGCGTTGGGAAGTGCCCCCTCTTCAGCTTCCTGGAAGGAACTACAGGATCGGCGTCAATATGTGAACACTTCTCTTCTTCGGTCCCACAGAGTTTGTTTCCTGATTTATTCAGTTTGAAGTCATCGATCCCTTTCTCTGTCCCTTCTCCCGATCTCTTCCCTCCCTCTCTCCTTTCCAGTTCGTCTACTTAGGATCACAGACTGTGTGATTCTTGAACTTGAGATCCTCCTGCCTCAGCGTGCCTCCAAGTGCTGGAATTGTATATGTGTAACCGAACCCAGTTGTGACTTCTTTTCTTAATCTCTGGTATTTTTTGGAAGGCTATTGTTTAAATTTCCAAATATTTGCGTACTTTTACAGATGTTTTACTGTGACTTGTATATTAATTTCATTGTTGTTAGACAATATACATTGCATACTTTTAATTCCTTTCGATTTATTAATATATTTGTGGTTTGGGTTGTGAACCTAGCCTTTAATGGGTGCGCCATCTCTCCATCTGTTATTAATATCTTTAATATTCCCCCCAAAATGTGTCTTAGTGCGTGCTCCTGAGCTACAGATGGGACGCTTTGGTGGTGAAGGTGTATACAAGTCAAAAGTGGCTGAGCTGTCCACCATTGGCAATAGCGAAGGTCTTGCTGACTTTGCACTTCCTGGACCCAAAGTCCTCACCGGCTTCCAGAATGCTAACACCATCCTTTACCCTCTCAGGGAACGCAGGCTTGTCCTTGAACCACTCAGAGAGATGACATGAATGAGATACCAACTTCAAGATGGAGTTCTCATCCTCAGATTTCCCCCATAGACGGACTTGCTGCTAGTGCTATTTATGGCGTGTGATGTCACCACTCTGGCATGCGAATCCTGTGATATCATATGTAAATATTTATCACAATAGAATTATTGTAAAAATTGTTCTGAATGAGTGTATGGAAGCAGAAATCCTTGTAACAAATCCCTCCCCTCTGGGACTCATGGTGTCTTAGTTAGGGTCTTATTGCCATGCAAAGACACATTGACCAAGGCAACTCTTATAAAGGAAAACATTTAGTTGGGGGGCTTACAGTTTCAGAAGTTCAGTCCATTATCGTGGCAGGAAGCATGGCAGCTTGCAGGCAGACATGGTGCTGAAGGAACCGAGAGTTCTACATCTTGATCACAGGCAGCAATGAGTAGACTTGTCTTCTGCAGGCAGACAGGAGGAGGCTCTGATTCCACACTGGGCAGAGCTTAGGCATAGGAAAGCCCAACTATACAGAGATACACTTCCTCCAAAAAGGCCACACCTACTCCCGACAAGGCCACACCTCCTGATAGTGCCACTCTCTGAAGGTCAAGATTCAAACACATGAGTTGATGGGGGCTAATCCTATCCGAACCACCATACATAGCATGAATGTTTTCTGCAGTGTTTGGACATCTTGTCTGCAAATAGCTCAAAGGAGACCCAGCTCAAGGGCTGATCAATAGTGCTGTTAAAGAAAATGGTAAGGTTAACCATGGTTGACAGGACACTCTTCCAGGGGACGGTGGCACTTGCCACTTTGTTCAAATTAATGTAATTATTCTAAATCTGCATTAGTGGCTTCATGAGGTGGTCATAGACTTTGATCTTATTTACCAATCCTTCTACCTTTAATTCACAATATGTTTCTTCATATTTTAGGTGGTGTTCTTGTAGACTGCATTGGATAGCTCGCCTTTCATAAGCCCACCTGATGCTCTATTTAGGCAATTTGCATTTTTTGAGCAGATTTATTTATTTATTGATATACCAGACTGAACTCAAGATCCTTCCCGCTTCTGTGTGCAGGGGGTATAAGAGTCCACCACAACACCTGCTGGGGGTGTTCATTCAACATACTGATTGATGTAAGTAGAAAATTAGCTGTTAGAGAAATCAAAACACATAAAACTTTATTTTTTATTTTAGAAAATAACATCTTAAAAGCAATTTATATTTATTTTTGTTTTTGTAATTAGATGTTTTCTTTATTTACATTTCAAATGTTATCCCCTTTCCTGGTTTCCCCTCTGAAAACATGCTAACCCATCTCCCCTCCCCCTGCTCACCAACCCACCCACTCCCGATTCCCTGTCCTGGCATTCCCCTACACTGGGGCATCGAGCTTTCTCAGAACCAAGGGCCTCTTCTCTCTTTGATGCCCAACAAGGCCATCCTCTGCTACATATGCAGCTGGAGCCATGGGTCCCTCCATGTGTACTCTTTGGTTGGTGGTTTAGTCCCTGGGAGCTCTGGGGGTACTGGTTGGCTCATGTTGTTTTTCTCCTATGGGGCTGCAAGTTCCTTCAGCTCCTTGGGTCCTTTCTCTAGATCCTCCATTGTGGACCTTGTGTTCAGTCCAATGGTTGGCTGAGAGCATCCACCTCTGTATTTGTCAAGTACTGGCAGAGCCTCTCAGGAGAAGCTAAATCAGGCTCCTGTCAGCGAGTGCTTGTTGACATCCACAATAGTGTCTGGGTTTGGTGACTGTATATGGGATGAATCCCCAGGTGGGGCAGTCTCTGGATGGCCTTTCCTTCAGTCTCTGCTCCACACTTTGTCTCTGTATCTTCTCCCATGAGTTTTTTGTTCCCCCTTCTTGAGTTTCGTTTGGTGAATTGTATCTTGGGTATTCAGAGCTTCTGGGCTAATATCCACTTATCAGTGAGAGCATACCAGGTGTGTTCTTTTGTGATTGGGTTACCTCACTCAGGATGATATTTTCTAGTTCCATCCATTTGCCTAAGAATTTCATCATGTAAACTTTATTTCTGTTTATCTGTATCTTTAGCTTTTTTTTTTTTTTTTTTTTTGGTACTCTTGCTTTTTCATGATTTCTCTTCTGGTCAAAGAACCTTCTTTAACATTTCTTACAGTGCAGTTTTGATGGTAATGAATACCTTTAACTTTTTTGTCTGAAAGAAGAACTCTTTGGTTCACCTTCCTTTTGATAGATATTTTGCTGAGAATAGAATTCTAGGACGACAGGGTCTTTTTCTTTAACACCTTCACAATGTCACTCCTTTGTCTCGTGTCTTGCATACAGGCAGGAAGTCCACAGCTGTTCTTTGTTCCGGCTTCTGTGATGATTTCTAGAAGGCTCTGAACTGAACTGCTCTCTTTATCCCTGGCTTCTCAGAGAGCTGATTACGATGTGCCTTAATGTTCTCCTTCTGGCGTTCATAAGTTTTGTGGATCTGTATTTCTTTTAATTTTTATCACTTTTGGAAAAATTGGCTGTATTTCTTAAAGTCTGCCACTTCCCACGCCCATAACAGGCCTCCTACTCCAGGTGAGTCCGACTCCTGGCCCTGCCCAGCCGGTCAGTGACGCCCTCGTACGTACTGTTTGCAGCCTGTCTCCTCTATTCTTGCTTAGGATCGTCTGTCCCAACCATTCTGCCTTCAGATTCATTAGCATTTTTCCTCTACATTTTATGTTGTGACTAGCATACCCAGCGTCACTTTTACCTCATAGATGATATTTGGAAATCTGTGTTATATTGGTTTTTCTTTCATTTTTCTATGTATCGTTGTTTTGAGGATTCTTTTAACTTTTAGAAATTTTTAATTGACATATAATAATTGTAGCCGGGCAGTGGTGGCTCACACCTGTAATCCCAGCACTTGGGAGGCAGAGGCAGGCGGATTTCTGAGTTCGAGGCCAGCCTGGTCTACAGAGTGAGTTCCAGGACAGCTGGAGCTACATAGAGAAACCCTGTCTCGAAAAAAAAAAAAAAACCAAAAAAACAAGACATATAATAATTGGACATGTGTTCAGGGTCTCTCTTCATCATTCCTATGTTTACTTGGATTAACCATACATGATATGTATGTTTAGCATTCGTTACCTAGATTCCATCCTCTACATCTGGAACATCAGAGACACGTGTGTACCGGCTGCTTCAGAGGCTTCCAACTTCATTATTTCCAAGTTTATTTCTATTATTTGATATTTTTTTATTTTTCTTTATAGGCTATATTTTCTTGCCCATCTGATAATTTTGTTTGTATCTTGGGACATCACAGATTTTTTTTTTACAGTGGCAAATAGTGGATTGTGTTGTATCCTCTTAAAAACATTGGCTTTTGGGGCTGGAGAGATGGCTCAGCAGTTAGGAATACTGGCTCCTTGTCCAGAGGACCCAGGTTCGGTTTCCAGCACCCACATATTGGCTTAGAGCAACTATCAGTAAGTCCTGCTCTAGGGGATCTGATGTCCTCTTCTGGCCTTCGTGGGCACCAGCGATGCGTGTAGTGCATGGACATACATGTCCTCAAAAATCCCATACAAATAGAAAAAAATAAAACACTAGCCCTTTATCTATCAGCTTGTCAAGTCACATGCAATCTCTTTGACTGTTTTGAAGCTTGCTTTTAAGCTTGAGTAGGATGAGCAGGAACAGCCCATAGTTTCAGGATAATTTAGCCCCACTGCTTGGGTAATTTTTTCTTGAGGACTCTTTCCTATCCATGGTGTTTACCCACTGTCTGTAAGTTCTGGGTTTTGTTTGCATTACTGCTGTATGGGTGTGTGTGGGGGGGGATTATACCCAAAAATTCAGATCAAAATTCAGCGAACTGTTTAATTTTGGAGATCTTACTTTCTCTTTTCCTCAAAAATGCAGTCCCCTTAAGATTAATCAGAACTGGACTCTGCTTCAGTTTCCTCTACATGTATTGGATTCTGCAAATTGCCTTGGTGGTAATCCAGGGCGAGGCCTCACCCATTATAGCTTCTCTCTTGGGGATAGTCTTGCTGCTTGTCACAGAGTGTGGAAATATTTGTTTCATGTCTTTTTATGTTCTGTCCGTCCACCCATCTGCCTTTCTCTGATTCCTTTTCTTCTGTTATTTATGGTGGGTTCTGGTAGTTGGTAGTGTACTGTGTATTAAAAATATACTATGCTGCCATGCCCAGTGTCCAGCTACTTGGGAAGACAAGGCCAGAAGGTTAAAAATTTAAGGTCAACTTGGACAACTCACCGAGACTCTGTCTCAAAATAAAATATAAAAGAAGAACTGGGGTGGGGGCGCCTGGAGAGATGGCTCAGTGGTTAAGAACACTGACTGCTCTTCCGAAGGTCCTGAGTTCAAATCCCAGCAACCACATGGTGGCTCACAACCATCCATAATGAGATACGCTTCCCTCATAATAAATAAATAAATCTTAAAGAAGAAGAAGAAGAAGAAGAAGAAGAAGAAGAAGAAGAAGAAGAAGAAGAAGAAGAAGAAGAAGAACTGGGGAACTAGCTCAGTGATGGAGCACTGCCTAGCACATTCAAGGCCCTGTATTCCTTCTAAATACGGGTCCAATTCCCAGTATTTAGAAAAAAAGTCATGCTTTCTCATAATCTTTTGGAATATTATGTATATATACTATATACATATGAGCCTTAAAGAGTCATTTACGTTTTATATGTGTAAGCGGGGTGCTTTGTCTGCATGTAGTATGTGTACCATGTGACCACCTGGTGCCTGTGGAGGACAGAAGAAGAAAGCATTGAGTCTCCCGGCACTGTAGTTACAGATGGTTGTGACTTACTGTGTGGGTGCTGGGTATGGAACCTATGTCTCCTGTGAGAGCCTCAAATGCTCTTAATTGCTAAGCCATCTCTCTAGCCTCCCTTCTATATGACTTTGAAGATCATTTTCTTCTATTTTAAAACTTTATTCCATAAAACTATAGTGAAGCATGCAGGTGTGACCTTGTTGGAGGAAGTGTGTCACTGTGTCACTGTGGCGGTGGGCTTTGAGACCCTCGTCCTAGCCATGTGAGAGCCAGCCTGCTCCTGCCGTCTCTTGGATGAAGATGTAGATCTCTCAGCTCCTTCAGTGCCATGCCTGCCTGGACGCTGCCATGTTTCCTATCTTAATGATAATGGTCTGAACTGTTCAACCTAATTCTCCACTCTCACCTCTTGTAAGTCTTTACTCATACTTTCTGGATATTTTTATTTAAGTTATCTAAGATGTTTGTACCTTTGAATGAAGCGTTCTCCTACCCCCATCTTTATCCTATCATTTCATATATAGAAAAATTTAATTTTAACCTTGCCACAAGAATGCCTATCTTACCACAAACTTTTTAAAGGTTTATTTATTTATGTAGATGAGTACACTGTAGCTGTCTTCGTTCATACCAGCAGAGGGCATCAGATCCCATCACATATGGTTGAGAGCCACCATGTGGTTGCTGGGAATTGAACTCAGGACCACTGGAAGAGCAGCCAGTGTTCTTAACCGCTGAGCCATCTCTCCGGCCCATTACTACAGTTTTTGTTACTTCTTCAGTGTTTCAAGCCAATGAGTGTAGGGTTTTCTAGGAAAATAATAATGTAAAGAAGGTACTAACTCATCGATTCCTTCTTTTCCAATATACATTTATAGTGGCTATTCCTGGTTGTCAACTTGACTTTATCTGGAATGAGCTACAATCCAGAACTGGAAGACTCACCTGTGATCCTAGTCTAAAGGCTGGGAGATACAAGTTTCTTACCTGGATCTTGGCTTGGAGATCTTGAGGCACAGTGGTTATAAATCCCAGATTAAGACAGGGAGATGTCTGAGTTCAAGGTCATCTGAGACAAAGCAAGTCCCAGATCCAGGTTCTGTGGCACACACCTTTAATCTGGGCCACACCTTCTACTGGAGACCTACATAAGGACATTGGAAGAAGGAAGATTCACTCTCTCTTCTTCGCCTGCTTGCCTTGTGGGACTGAGCAACTGCTAGATCCTTGGACTTCCATTCACAGCTGCTGCTGACCAGTCCTGGGAGTTGGACTACAGACTGTTAGTCACCAACAAATTCCCTTACTATATAGAGACTACCCATAAGTCCTGTGACTCTAGAGAGCCCTGACTCATATAACATTTATTTTATATTTTGAGACTTTTATACACACATACTATATTTATGTAACCCCCACTCTGCACTTTCTTCCTCCAACTGCTCCCATGGCCCCTGCCTCTCAACTCCATCACCACCCTTTAATTAACATTATTACATACCTATACAATATATATGTCCATACACACACACACACACACACACACACACACAGCTCATGTTAGTATTGCTTATCTGTATATGTATTTAGAACCTGACCTCTTGGGATTGGCTAACTTTTCAGGGGCTCATCCCTAGGAAAGACCAGTTCTACCTCTCTCATAGGAACAATTAGTTGCCTATAGTCCTTGACCCATGGGTGGTGCTTTGTGAGATTTCCCCGTCCACTTTGGGATATCAACCGCATGAGTGTGAAGGTCTTGTTTAGGTGGCCATCCTGTTATTATTTCATGCATGCAGCTCCTCTTCATATATAGAAGGCTATCTCACAGCAGATATCCTGGTCTTCCACGTCTATAGTCTCCCTGCCCTGTTTCTGGAATGTTCCTTGAGCCTTAGGCATAGAATCTAACAACACAACACCCATCATTTGTTTTATTTCTTTCATACGACACCAATTAAGTTGAATTATGGCAGTGATGACATGAGCCTTGCCATCTGAATACCTCACCACCTACAATTATGTCTGCTGTCAAATCTTCATCATGCTTACATGATTTCCCTTCTATTTATTTTACTCCGAGTTCTTATTCACAACAGCCACTAAATTATATTAGGTGCCCTCTCAGGGCTTTAAATATATATAATTACTTGTTATTTCTCTTTTAATTTGTTCATGCAATTCGTTTTTAGCTAGATATTCTGTAATACATTCTACTTGGTGTGCTTTTATATACTGCTAAATTTTCTATGCTAATATTTCAGAAGCTATTTTCTAACTGCATCCACAAGTGCAATCAGGATGCATCATTCTTCTTGGTCACATATCCAGTGTCTGTGTTAAGTTTATAATTTTTTCATAAAGTGCAACAGAGAGCTTTCCAAAAGAAAATTTTTTTTATATAGTCTGGGAGATTTCTCAGACCAGATTTTCAAAGTGCGACCAACCTCGAGGACAGCTGAAGTCGATGCTATTTTGACAATAACGGACACCTTGTGCTTTTTCTGTTGCCGTTCATGTGGAAGACATGAGAGCAACCACCACCCAGGACTCTCCAGCCCGCTTGCTCTTCACTGCTGTGCCTGAGAGGAAGATAAAATCTAGCTGCACTTAGAAAGCTTTAGCAAAGGAGCAAGATTTAGTCATTTTATCAAATCTTGACATGAGTCGATATCGTTTCCAATATTCTGTATGATGAAGCATGAAGAACCCACACAGGGAATGAACGCGTCGTGAGATTCAGGTGTACGATGGAGAACAGCTCCCAGACTTGGAGATTTGGCAAATGTTTTCTTGTAAAGAACTGGGCCTGGTCCTTAGCATCTGCCAGTGTTTGTGACTCGTGGTGGAAGGTGGACCAGCGGTGAGAGTGAGCATCTTGGGACATTTTATCTGTCATCAGAGCTTGATCCCTTCCTAGTCATTAAAGGGCTCTTCTGGGGCTGGGGATGAGACTCAGTTGGGAGTGTGTTTGTCCAGCGCACTCAGAGCCCTGGGGTCCGTGTCCAGCAGTGTGTGAAACTGGGCATGGTAGTTAGTGCAACTGCAGTTCTTGCGTGGTAGAAGCCAGAAGCTCAGAAGTTCCATCTCAGCCTTAGCTATGCAGTGAGTTCACAGCCAGCCACATCAGACTACGTCTGGGGTGGGGTTGGGGGTGGGGCACAGGGGGTGGTGGTGGAGATTCATTGATGAGAAATGGTGATATTCATGAGTGGGGTTTTAAAATATTGCCAAATAAAAGTGACAAAATTTGTGAGATCTCCATATATCAATGAACCAATATTTTCCAAATGACTAATGTATGATGTCACGAAATTATGAAGGAGAAAAAAAATATTATTCAAAGCTCAAGATGAACCAGCGGGCTTTTAATGTAAGAGAACGAACAAGTTCATCAGTATGGTTTCACATTCTATACTGTTATTGAATAGGAGTGTGCGGTGCATGTGGAGGCCAGCAGACCAGTGTCTTTCTTTAGGTGCCTGCCATCCGCCTTTCTGTGTAAGACAGGGTCTCTTACTGACGTGGAAGTCTCCAAAGAAACTCAGTTGGCTGGCCTGTGAGCTTCAGGGATGAAGTAAAAGCTTCTGGTTGTGTCATGTGATAGAGACTCGTGGTATTTTGCTGAGGCCAGACCCGTGGGAGGACACGTGATGTTTGGAGAGAGTATAAATAGGACTCAAGGACAGTGACAGGCACGCTTGCAAAACTAGCTTTGCAATGCTTTGTTGGTCTCATGCCTTCACTGATTTTCACTCCCTTGAGAGAGGCCTGGCAGAGAACTTCTCCTGGCATCCCGGCTGGTTCTGGTTGTTCCCTCTGAGTCATGCAGATTCAGCCCAGATTCAGGGGATGCCTGGCTGTTTCTGCTGGATCATCCACCGCTGCTGACTCGTGTTTGCTATCCCAACACTGCTGAACCGGACTGCTGGGGTCCTAACAAACGGAGATTGGAATCGTCTCAAAGAATTACTTCTAAACAGGTCCACATCCCCTTGTCCTATTTACTGTCTTTTCTCCCCTGTCTTTGGATGGTGGGCTAGAAGGAGGGTTGAAGCGTTTGAGAACTCTTATTAAAAGTAGCTTTTGAAAAAATTTAAGCCTACGCAGGGATCTGCCTGTCTCCACTGGGAGTACCATCATGCTTGGCTTTAAAAGAGATGGCGACAGGGTGCTTAAGGGTTTGAATTCAGGTCTTCTAGGTTTTGTGCCAAGCCCTTGGTAGACTGGTCTCTCTCTGCAGCCCGACAACTAACTTTTGAAAACCTATTGCTGCTTAGCTTGGGGCATGTTATCAGAGAGAGTTGTCATAAGGACACACTAAAGATCTTACATTCAGTTGAAGGCAGAAGTAGACACGAAGAACATTTTTTTTTCTGTATTAGAAATTAAAAAGTTTTAAACAATACGAAAGAATGCCACCATATTCATCTGAGTTCTTGAAAATGTTATTTCTCAAAAGGCAAGTTTATACTGATATGTCGTATGTTTGTTATGGTAGTTTATGAACGAATTATGGCTTACATAAAGCGAAGGTGACCTTTTTGAAGATCACATCATTCTCAATAGGGAGAGATTCGGACATGATATCTCTGTAAATGGGGTCCCCTCCACTGCTCTGATGTTGGAGTTGTTTGGTCCCTTTCATAACTTAAATTTTTGGCAGGAAATCACCCATCTCTCTGCGGGTTTCCAGTTCATGGCGAGTCTGCCGGAGATCAGGCTTCCAGTCTGTTAGAAGTCTTGGCTACTGCTCCTTTCTTCTTCCTAACCTTGATGTCTTCTCTGAAACTTCCTATTTCATTGCAGACATGCTGCTGGGAAACATTGTAACAGCTTTGGGTGGAGAATAGAGGAGGCCATAGTGGGTAAGAGCTGTCAAGGAAGGAGAGGATGCTCTGGCCGACAGATGGCCTCTCATCTGATCTGGAATAGTCAAGAAAACACGGCAGCCGGGTTCTTAACAGGTGTCTCAGCGTGGCCTTCCAACGGAAGACTGATATTTGTAGACTCTCCTAGCCCCTGCTGCCCAAGATCTGCGTCTCAACATCCAGCAATCTTAAACAGTCTCAAATTCAATTCTGTTACCAGCCTGGAATCAGGCTCTAGAATAGTTCTAACAATCCTTACAAGCATGACTGATTTAAAAACTAGGATGCCTGTTTATTAATTTCCTGCATCTCTGGGTCAAAGTGTTTATTCGCTTTGCTTGCAAATGGCTGTCCTTTCTTCAGAAGTCTTCTTGGAGGACTTCAGTAAGGAAACGAGGATTTTCCAAATCTGCAGGATTTTGCAGAGGAACGAGGTTGTAATGAGACCTGTGATCCTTAGGTTGAAGCAGTGAAATGAGACCTCTAACTTTCCCCATGAGATACTGGCGAGGATGGGCTGCGGATGAAGCAGGTACCTGGGGGGAATGCCGTCTGTGCCTTCAGGAGCCCCGTTCCCAGGAGGTGGGAGAGGGATGCTTCGATCTGAAGAGAGAATCAGGGCACAGTCCTTACAGCCACCACATCAGTTATAGCATGCACCCTGGTTTCAGAAACACTGCAGCATAAAGACTTAGTCATGGCCAGGAAGTGGTGACACCTGGGAGGCAGAGGCAGGTGGATTTCTGAGTTTGAGGACAGCCTGGTCTACAGAGTGAGTTCCAGGACAGCCAGGGCTACACAGAGAAACCCTGTCATGAAAAAAAAAAGAAAAATGAAGAGAAAAGGAAAAAGAAAGAGAAAGAGAAAGAGAAGGAGAAGGAGAAAAAGAAAAAGAAAAAGAAGATGAAAAAGAAAAAGAAGATGAAAAAGAAAAAGAAGATGAAAAAGAAAAAAAGACTTAGTTGTGGTTTTAGAAAGCCAGAGCAAGCCATAGTCTGGAAAGTCCAGAATAGAAATCTAGCAGTCTGGAGGCCCCGGGGCGTGCTCTTCACTGCCTGCCATTCAAATTCCTTCTTGCAAATCCATCTTACTCTTCCTGGCATTCCAACTTTGCCTTAGCAAAACTGTTTACAGTTTCCTAGTAACTACACCCTTAGGAGAGCTAGTGCTATGCTGGTAAATAATTAATATCTGTTCTGTATGCAGAAGTCTGCACATGTGTACATACGTGTTTTACTAATGCAAAGAGTGTGGAGGACACAACTTGTAAATAACCATAAAGCACATGGTACTCTTTATTGTTAATTCCATACATTCAATTGATTCTCACAGAATGTTTCCATTGATTTTTACAGAACTCTTGTGTCCTGAGCTGACAAATGGTTGTAATTGATGAAAAAGGCAAGCTCTCACACAAATGCCGGGTGATATTTTTGTTTAGATTAATGAATGAGACAGAAATGCAACAATGAAGATGTATGTCCAAGCTACACTTATTTGTCAATGACTCGAGAGACCATTGCATCAGACAGAGGTCTTAAAATGCCCTGGAGAATGTTTCTTTAAGGTTTTTGTCCTGTTTATAGATGATGGCTACAGACTCCGTGGGTTTTAACTTATTTTGTATTGATGATTCTCCACTACAGAGAGATTAGCTCCCCGGGCAATGGTCAGCAATGGTCAGGAGATTTCTGTTTGTCACAAATAGAGAAGGGCTTGCTACTGATCCACTGAGAAAGGGCCCTTCCATGATGAAGAGTTGATCAAGGTTGAGCAATCTGAACCTGTATTATTAATATTATAGCCGTGTTTTTGCATGGGTGTAAGAGGGCATCCTGTGTGTGGGGACTAGAGGTCAATGTCGGGCATTTTCCTCTCACTCTCCACCTTATTTTTTGAGACATATCCATAGTTTGTATAAGTTTATATCATCAACAAAATGTTAGATTGAGTGAACACACAACGTGCCTGATGTACAAGATGACCAAACAACCTGAAAATCATTGTTTGTAGCTATGTCTATGGGCTCTTCATGAGCATCTTACACCTTTGGACAGGGGAGTTTCTGGCTCTTCAGTTTTGAGACTTCAGGCCTTAACCAGCACACCATTTTCTTGATCCACTCCAATTCTCAAAACTCCAATACTGGCTTTTCTAGTTTTCAGCTTTCAGATGGCAGTGAGACTTTCAGAATGCTACAATGCAAACCAGGACCCACACGCGTCTCCTCTTGTAGCATCGGTGGTCACACTTTGCCATTTTTGACAGTAATGTTAAAGTGATACACATGCAGTAGATCATACTTGTAATTTTGATCTTATCCCCAGGTTAGCAATACTTGGTAAGAAAACTACCTTGAGCTTTTGGGTGTCAGTCAGTGTGTGTGTGTGTGTGTGTGTGTGTGTGTGTGTGTGTGTCTGTGTATATGTGGCTAAGCAGGTATTCATGAGGTTAGGTGTAGTAAATGTATTTTTGAATTATGATATTCTTGATGACTGTACTCCTTCCTCTTCATTGTCCACTTTATTGGATTCATAATCACCATGAAAACACTTTTCTGGGTGCATCCACAAAGGGTTAAATCAACAGGTATAAGATGTGGTCAGAGCCACCCCCAATGGGCTGCAGTACTGAATGAAAGGAGAAAATGAACCAGGCACTGTTGCACGTAGCGCTTGCTACCCCGCCTAAGCTCCAGGAGCAGGCCACACTGCCAGCTCCCTCAGGTTCCCAGATGAAACACACACACATTTAGTTTTCGACCAGCATTATAGGCTCAGCTGCTGGACACCCCCAATCTACTTCTCAGCCTGCCCTCAACTTCAGTTGCTCAGTCCCCTTCAGTTCCATTTCTCCAACCCAACCTCCCTCCTGTGGCTGCTCTGCCCGAGATCTCCCTCCAAAGCATGGTGAACTCTCTCTCTCTCTCTCTCTCTCTCTCTCCATCTGATAGCTTGCCTGTGGGGACCTGGAAATCCTGCCTACTTCTCCCAGCTCATTGGCCACTAGCATCTTTATTGACAGATCAAGAACCAATTGAGGAACAAGACCTTAGCATCAGCCCCATCCCCTACAAGGCACTAACACTTTCACTTTTTAACTGCATGCCACCAGCTGTTTCATGCTTTTGCTGGTAGACTCTCCACACCATGGTGGGCTGTATCCTCTCAAAGCATGAGGCAAAATAAAATCTATCTTCCATAAATTGCTTCTTGTGAGATTGATGGTTATAGGAACAAGAAAAAAAACATCTACTATAGTGGGTATTAGATAAATAAAACCACTGTATTAGATGCTGTAATCTTGTAATTAGAAGAAAATTGATATATCTATACATACTCTGGTGGTTCTGTTCTTCTGCAGACCCAGTCTCTATCATTGATTTTAAACTACTAACATTATGGACAAGCAAGGAGTTGGTCAAGATGTGCAGTACCACACTATTAAGTGACATCTCACTTCAAAGATACAGGTGTCACAAACCCAACAACACAGAGAGTAGAACCACAAGTAAGCAACTGATTCACAAAATTCTTTAGCAATCTCTTGTGGGTTCGTGTCAACCAGTCTGGTTTCAGCCTGCCAGTGAGACGGCTACCTACCATCCTCAAATTCAGATACTTCCTGTGTCCTGGGGAGATTTATGCAATTCCAGTTTCTGATTCTCAAGGAAAGGAGAAAGGTCTCTGACTGGGTTGGATTTTGTATCTGTCCATAGTTACACTTAACAAATCATCCCTGTAAATGTGGCTCAACCGGAAGGGAGCCTGCCAGCTTCCCATCAGAGCCTCAGAAATCTCACTGGAGAAGAGACAGGCACCCTAATATGACACCCGTGACAACGTGGCAAATGCATAGGCACATAGGCACATCCCTCCTGCTGTCCTCTGCAGACTGTGTTTCTGGTCCACCCCTTTCCTACAGTGAGATTACAGAACAATCGGCCACCAATTCTCAGCGTGCTCCATGGTTCAGCAGCAGCTGCCTCACTTGGAGATTCTGGGATGTGGAAACCGGCAGCTTTATCATTAAAAACAACCAACAGGCTCTTCTGAGGCTAAAGATTGAGACCCACTATGCACGGCTATTTCTCCTCTTTTCTAAATGTTCTATTTTATCCATTAGGATTATAACAAAATAAATTTAGGTTATCTTGATAACATTTGGTATTGCCTTCCAGTCTCCAGAACTGACACATAATTTTTTAGGATGCATTACGCCTCCAAAGGGATAATCCCATCAGCTGTGTGTTGATTCATATTACTTCATCTTTCAGAAGATGGCTGTTTTTTAACTTCTGTGAATACTATGTCTTATAAACACCACCAAATCGCATAATCTAATTCTATTCAAACGTTTGGAAGACTACCCTTTGCTTCCCAAGCTCACTGATTCCTTCTTTATGGGTAGGAACTCTGCTTTGGGGCTTGGTTTGGGCTAGCACTTAAAGGACTGAAGAGGTCATGTCAGACGCTGGACTATTCAATTGGATGATCATGAGAACCTTGAAATATTATTTCCCTTAACCTCTCGCTTTCTTGTTTTCTTAGTTAGGCTTTTACTGCTGTGAACAGACACCATAACCAAGGCAACCCTTATGAAGGACAACGTTTAATTGGGACTGGTTTACAGGTTCAGAGGTTCAGTCCATTATCATCAAGGTGGGATCATGGCAGCATCCAGGCAGGCATTGTATAGGAGGAGCTGAGAGTTCTACATCTTCATCTGAAGGCTGCCAGAATACTGGCTTCCAGACAGCTAGGATGAGGGTCTTAAAGCCCATACCCACAGTGACACACCCACTCCAACAAGGCCATACCCACTCCAACAAGGCCACACCTATTCCAACAAGGCCACACCCACTCCAACAAGGCCACACCTACTCCAACAAGGCCACACCCACTCCAACAAGGCCACACCCACTCCAATAAGGCCACACCCACCACAACAAAGCCACGCCCACTCCAACAAGGCCACACCCACTCCAACAAGGCCACACCCGCCCCAACAGGGTCACAACTTCTAACAGTGCCACTCTCTGGGCCAAGCATATATAAACCCTCACACTTGTATAAGGGGTAACTTAAAATTTACCATGTTTAATGTCAAGAGTAGATAGGTAGGTCTAAACTATTCAAAAATTCAATGATAAAAAAACATGAAATGATTGATAACAGTTTTTTTCAAATCATGGAATTTGTACCAAAATTTGGGCTAAAGAAGATGCTAATATTTACCAGTGGGTTCATGCCTATGTAACAACTTCATTTTGGCATAGTTACTTGTAATAAGTTCTTTGTTTCTGTGTTTTAATTATACAGTAGGTATTATATACTATACTTACTTACATTTAAAAATATGTATTTGTGTGTTGTGAAAGGGCAAGTGTGTGCCATGGTGTATGTGTGTACGTGTGTGTGCATGTGTATGTGTGTGTGCACACGTGCATGTATCATGGCCAGAGCATGCCTCTCGAGAGCAGGTTCTCTGTCACACTCTAGAATTCAGAGTTTGGTCATTAGGCCCATGCACAGGCGCATCCGCCTACTGAGTCATTTGTTGGTCTCGCCTGCTATACTTACACATTATTTTACTTTGAAAAGAAGGCCTATTATAAGCACTGCTATCATTGAGTATTTTCTTTTCAAATGTAGTTCCATGTTATTCAGTTGTGGGTATGACCTATAACTTAGCCATTCCTCAATTTAGGACCTTTGCTTTATAGGTAATGCCTCACTCTTTTAAATATTATTTGTGATGAAATGGTGTAGACATTTTTTAGATGGCAGGGTTGAAACCGTGGACTGTTTTCAAACTCTGCAGGTCCTCCCCCCACCGAGCCCCTCTTCTGTGTCACAGTTTGACTCTGCGGGTCCTCCCCCCTGCAGGTCCGTGCCCCTTTTCTGTGTCACAGTTTAAGTTGCTCATCCGTTTGCTCCCCCAGGCATTCGCCGTTTCCATTCTTTGATCTGAGACCCTCATCATGACTTAATGCGCGTTTGCATACACATAGAAGTCAAAGACGGGAACTGAAGAGGAGGTAGCCCCTTCTGAGTTTACGCTGATACTGTTCCATCTGGTTCTCTGTTAACCCTCTCGCTGTTTCTATGAGCCATGCCTACACTGCAGGGTTGGGGGTTCTAATCTCTAGTTCCTAAATCAGAAGGATGCAGGTAAATGGTTTGGGCCTGGCAACAAATATTCATATAAGAATGTCAGCATGTTTCATCCGAGGACAGAAGTCTTACGTCTTTTACTTTTTAAAAAGTTATCACACGTAGTCATTTGATATTCACATGCATAGCGTGAATGTGTGTGTATACATGTGTGTTTGTGTATACATGTGTGTATGTGGTGAATGTGTGTGTATACATGTGTGTGTATACATGTGTGTATGTGTATACATGTGTGTATGTGGTGAATGTGTGTGTGTATACATGTGTGTATGTGTATACATGTGTGTGTGTGGTGTTGTGGTTAGAGGACAACTTTGAGAATCTGCTCTTCCTTCCACCATGTGGGTCCCCAGGGATTGAACTCAGGTCATCAGGCTTGGCAGCAACTAATTTTAGCTGTTCAGCCATCTTTCTGGTCCCCAGATATCTTTTAGATGAAATATCCTATTACTAAATTAAACTAAAACTTTCTAATGATCAATCCTTTCAGTTTTTATTTTGATAAACCATCTTACCTATAGTTGAATTTGAATTTATTGTTATTTCATTCCTTTTAGAATAGAAAAATGTAACATAAAATATTGTTGAATTATGACAACTAAAAATAAAAATGCTTTCATGTAATGGAATCAAGAATAAATGCATTATAAGTGGTTCTAAGATTAAAAAAACAAACAAATAAAACCAAAACTCTACCAAGTATGGTGGTACCCTCTGAGGCTGGGGCAGGAGGATTACTTTGATATCAAGGGTTTGAGACCTGCCTGGGCAACAGAGTGACTCCCCAAATCACAATAAAAATAAAAACAAATCAAAACAAAATTTCCACATATTTTTTTTTCTTGGACTAGGTTGTAAGAAAGAATGATTATATCTCCAATCATCATTGAAAAATCTTCATTGCTGATTGCATAACCAGAAAACACAATACATTTACCGGGCGTTGAACAAGCAATTAATAAGTACTGCCATTTTAAAACTTGTATTATTCCTGTATTTCTCATTCTCTAGAATGTTAGTCCTCTTGGCAAGCACGTAGATTGAGGAACTATGAAGCAAACTTCTAGTAAAGCTCTCGCCTTAACACAATTGGTACGTCTCGCAAGGAAGCTTTAGGAGCAAACTGTTTCAAACGTGCACAATAACCATTTAAAGGGACAGACATGGACGCCTGGCTTTTGTTCTTTATTACCTATTAAAATCACAAGTGTCTATCTGGAGGGTACCGCTAGGGGGCAGCAGCACGCAGAGGTTTTGCCAGCGTTAGCACCGAGGGGCGCTCCCTACTTTCCTTTCCTTCATCCTGACTTCCGCCGGAAGCGGCTCCGGCAGTTGTTGTTTTCCCGATTATTGGGCTCTCGTTGTGTCGCGGCTCGTCCTTTTCCCCCTCCCCCGGCGGGTGAGGTTACCGCGGAGGAGCTGGAGAGTCGGAGTGGAGTTTAGACACTGGGAGCGAGATGGACATCCTGAAATCAGAGATTCTGCGGAAGCGGCAGCTGGTGGAGGACAGGAACCTGCTGGTGGTGAGTCCTGAAGTTCTGGAGTTTGGGCTTGAGGATGGCGTTACTGTGCTCGGGAAGGTGTTGGCGAAAGGGCGGTGGTATTGAGAGGGTTTGGGGCGGGCGCGGGGTTGACAGACCTGCCACTATCCCGGGCAAGTTGCCGACCCAGGGGTAGCAAGGGGTAGGAGTGTGGATTTGAACCCTAGTCTGGCTCACTTGGGCGGCGCTTGCTGTCCTAGCCAGTATCAGCTGCAGGCAGGGTGATAGAACTACTTACTAGTCACGATGTATTCCGAACCGTGTGGCGGAGAGTTAGTCAGCCTTACCCCTAAGCGGCCCTGGCACACGTCATAGAGCTCAGTGTTTGTTCCTCTTTGTGTGCGTGCGTGTACAAATTTCTGTGCTAGGGACTGCGTGTGTCTTGCTTGTGATTATTGACAAATGCAAACACCTGTGTAACCCAGGCTCCAGGAGGAGATAAAATAGCAATGCCCACTTTCCAGACAATCCCTGCGTGGATTGCCCACCGAAGCGGTTTCTTTATACCTCAGTTTTGCCTGCTCTAGAATTTCACATCGATAGGATGTACATTTTTACATGGCGCTTTATCTGAGTGTTTTCTGCATGTTTTTTTTTTTTTTTTAATTTCTGAAATTGTCTTCTGTTGTCTGAGTAGATCTGGTTCCCCGTTCTCCTAGCGATGAGCGTTTGAGCTGTTTGTCAGAATTGTTTGAACAGATTCTGAGCGCCCCGCCCCCCCCCCAGGCCTTGTTTGCATAACTCTTTGGAACCCCTGGGTTACAGAGTACACCTATGCTTAAGTCATTAAAAATGCCACCGAGTCTTTTTTTTTTTTTCTCGAGACAGGGTTTCTCTGTGTAGTCCTGCCTGTCCTGGAACTCACTTTGTAGACCAGGCTGGCCTCAAACTCAGAAATCCGCCTGGCTCTGCCTCCCAAGTGCTGGGATTAAAGGCGTGCGCCACCACCGCCCGGCCCACCGAGTCTTTTTTAACATAGCTCTACCGTGTTACACATCTATGAGAAGTGTCAGAGGGTTGGCTAGTCTGCACTCTTTTTTTTTTTTTTTTTTTGGTTTTTCGAGACAGGGTTTCTCTGTGTAGTTCTGGCTGTCCTGGAACACACTCTGTAGACCAGGCTGGCCTCGAACTCAGAAATCCGCCTGGCTCTGCCTCCCAAGTGCTGGGATTAAAGGCGTGCGCCACCACCGCCCCGCCCACCGAGTCTTTTTTAACATAGCTCTACCATGTTACACATCTATGAGAAGTGTCAGAGGGTTGGCTAGTCTGCACTCTTGCCCGCAGTTTATGTTGTCTGTCTTCAGTGGAGAGGTATCTGTATGGTTCTAATTTTAATCTTGATAATTTTAAGTACTTTCTGTGTGATTTTTTAAAAAAAAGATACTTACATATTTTTTTGTGAAGTGTTAAAACTGCTTGCAAATTTAAATTAGGTTAGTTATTCTCCAGACTTTAAATTAGGTTAGTTATTAATTCTCTGGACTCTTTATCCCACCACTTTCTTTGATAAGTATGTTTTCTGGATATTTTCTTCCAGACTGGACTATTTATTTCATTAACAGTGCCTTTTGATGAATAAAAGCACGCTCTCTCTCTTTCTGTGTGTTTATATTCATGGATAGGGGAGAGCATGGCAGGGACCCTTGGGCTTGTCAACGACAAGACAATCAGTATAGAATGGGAACAGCTACATAGGGTTTGTATGGGGACAGTCAGGAACCAGAGAGATGAACAGAGATGCTAGCTAAATCTCCAGGAGAGAACGTTTGGGAAAAGCCACAGCCTCAGATGGAAGACTGCACCAGGAATCTGAGGTACGGTGTGTGTGTGTGTGTGTGTGTGTGTGTGTGTCTTTGTCTGTCTGTCTGTCTGTTCATGTCTCCAGCAGCACAGAGGCAGTGGTGGGACCTCTATTACTGTTTAGGCCCTGGAACCCTACGGTATTTCAGCTGTATTCAGAAACACTTTCTCAGGCCCAGCATGTCGACAGAGTCCTCAACTTCTGACTGCCGTCTGCTCTGGATCCCAGCCATCTCCTCACTGGTGCGGATCGCAGCTCCCCTGCTCTCCCTGTATAGCCTGTCAGATGCTGGTAGACATGGACCTGTGTGGCCCAGCCAGGATGACGTTAGCCAGCTACTCCTTTGTTCTCTGTATATAGCCCGTGGAGTGCTGGTGGGCCCAGCCAGGATGGCCGTGGCCAGCTTGTTGGTGCTTGGTCTCCTGCTCTGTCCAAGGCACTGCTGAGTGGTCAGAGCCGCAGGACGTAGGGACCCGTGGGATCCCACCCGGCCTCCAGGGTTCCTCCCTGTGCTCTTTACCAAGCAGCTCATGAAAGCGGCAAAGTCCCCCTCCTCTTTGATTTCTGAGATTTCCTCCCGGATTTCCACCTCAGCTTGTTCATGAACTTGCCTTAAATCTTCTGCAGCATCTCAGGCTGTAACTGAGAGGCGTATTTGAAACTGTTGGTGACTCTTGTAGCTGCTGGTGGCAACTTGTGAAAAAAAAGCATCATGGCGTCCAGGGTGAACCTGGAGGTGGCAGTGCCAAGCCTGTAGCTCCTCTGGTCCTGGAGACCTTTGCCACAGCCACCACCTAACGGGCATGGCTTGGTTCAGCCATGTTGAAATCACCGCTGGCTTTATTTATTTATTTATTTATTTATTTATTTATTTTGGTAGAGCACCGTTTGTTTTTTTCTCACCCCACCTCTCCCCTCTCCCTCTCTTTCACTTCCTGCTATGTAGTCTTGCTGTATCACCCAGGCTAGCGTGAATTGCTACCTCAGCCTCCCAAGGGCTGGCAGTGCAGCGGTGTATCTAACTTTAGAGTGTGACATTTTTAGTGGTTATCACTTTCTGTATTTTCTCATTGGGAGAGCAAGACAGTGTCACCAGTTGGAAAACAGATGGGCAATTTCTTAAAATTCGGTGGACATTTGGCCTGTGAGCCAGCCATTCCTCCTGTTGGAGACGTTTGAGTATATTGTAAAGGCCCTGTCTTCTACAAGCTTACAGACATTTATGAAATACTGGCCATTTTAAGGACATTTTGAGTCAGATTTTCATTTGCTGCAAAGGAGGAGCTATAACAACCCAGAATTGATATGCTAAGATTGCTAAGATAAGATTCCAGATGATGAGACCTCACACAGTCCTTTGGAGTGCTCCTGTTGATGAGATTTTCAGAACTGGCTCTAAATGCTATAATTTCTATTTTGATTTGGAGAAAATTTGGTTTATCCTATAATAAAAGGATAAATCTCTGTGATTCAAAGTAAATCTGTCTGTAGAAATGATCTTTGAACTTGTTAGGAAACTGAATAAGAAACCATTCTGATATTGCTGTTGGTATATTCTCTTTGCTGTGAGAACTCCTACTCCAGTCAAGTGAGATACTTGAGTTTATCTCATATCGGAACACAGCTCTGGAAGAGGGCCCCCATATGGGGACTCAGGGGGATTATCTTCAGGACTAAAACTATTGAATTCTTGAGAAACTGAAAACTGTTTTTCAAAGGTTTCTGGGGGTGCTTGAGAACTACGAGGCATGGACTTCTGCCCAGGACACGTTAGGACCAAACTGTCTTGTCTTTCTAGGAAAATAGGAAGTACTTCAAGCGCAGCGAGCTCGCCAAGAAAGAAGATGAAGCGTACTTTGAAAGGTGTGGCTGCAAGGTGAGAGAGCGCCAGCTTTTATGTTAACCCATATAGTTCTGAGTTTAAATTTTTTACAGCTATTGGTAAATAACAAAATTATTGATCTCTGTTCAATTTATCAATGTTATACATTAGCCTATAAGTGAGAAGCCTTCTGGAGAGGTATGAGTTTTTGGTTTTGATTTGGCTTTTAAAAAAAAATAGATTTTGAATTCAGGAAAATACGTGCATGACTTTTGGCTTGGAATGGTTTGGCTTTCTGTGGACAGCATGAACTGGCTTGAGAGCAAAGCTTGAATTTTTTTTTTAAATTAAATCCTGATTCTGATAGCCCTTATCTTCATCTCTCCCACCACTCTCTCTCCTACCTCTCCCAATAAAACAGTGTTTTGAAAGAGCTCAAAACACTTCCTCCGTTCAGCCCTGCCTGAGCAGCAAGCAGTGTCGCCTCTGCTTCCTCCTGCCTACTTGAAGAAGTCGGTTTTACGTTAATATTGTCCATCATTCCTTTTGGGCCTAGAACTCCTGCTTGAAATAGAGTACATAGCCTCTGTGTGCGTTCTTCGTCTGCTTTAAACAAGGGGCGGCATTTGTGTAGTCTGTTGGATAGAAGACGACTTTTTAAATCCACATCCACGAGCCGTCTGAAAGGCTTCGCTTATGTGCTTTAGATGCATGACGGAAATGACCCTTCACCTTGTCTCCCTGGCGGTGCTTGGGAGGGGTTGACGTTTAGAAGGTGGAGAAGCTGCTTCAGTTGTTTTCAGAGCAGGCATAGTTTAATTCGAAGCTCAAAGCTAACAGGTGCCATCAAAACATGCTGGGCCATACATTTGGAGATACTCCTGTGCATGGACTGGAGAAAGTTCTGGAAATTAATTATATGGCTTAGCATTTGTAGAGGAAAGCATGAAGAATATAACTACTATATGTGTGCATTTGGCTTTATTTTTTTTTACTGTTGGAAAGGCAAGTGTTGAAGGAATATTTTAAAGATTAAAAGTTTATTATTAAAAAAAGCCAGGCAGTGGTGGCGCACACCTTTAATCCCAGCACTTGGGAGGCAGAGGCAGCCAGATTTCTGAGTTCAAGGCCAGCCTGGTCTACAGAGTGAGTTCCAGGACAACCAGGGCTACATAGAGAAACCCTGTCTCAAAAAAACAAAAACAAAACAAAACAAAACAAAATTTATCATTGTATTCTAATATGTGGTTTTAAAGACACCAACGTATTTACTTCTAGTTTAGAAAAGTAGAAGACGTTTTCTTATCTAAATAACCAGCAGGTGGCTGTGTAGACAGCGGAGTTTCCATGTCTTGCTGGCCCAGCACATGCCCTGGCTCTGTCTGGGCTTAGAATCCTTTATCACGTACCTTCTCTGGTGACTCAGCCTTTGTAAGTGTGGGCCTTTGCTACCCTTTGAGAAGGTAGGAAAATGGTCTAATGTAGTGCCCTTTCCTTTCTGTAGACCCTTTTGTTGACATGAGGAGTGCTGTCTCTAAGGCGATAGGGTCGTAGTCTTGAATCCAACTGACAGAATGCCTTAGACCTTTGTGCCAGAGCTGTGTGCTGTCTGTGTATATATACATATGTATGATGTAAAAGTACATCAGAACTTAGATTGAAGAAATACCTGCTTTCTTTTGCTCTTTGACAGCCTTCTCTCCCTGGAGTAGTGACAGTGTAATGTGCTTGCTTTTACTCCTTGGTAGGAGCTAGCCCCCATTTTTAAAGCTTGGTGCTGGTTTTACCTGTGTAAGTATTCAAAACATTAATAAAAATAAAACATTTCTATTTTATTTTACCTTAAACCATAACCTATAGAATCATGAATTGCATAATTTTTATTGTGCAGATTTTCTTAATGGGACAGTAGGTTCTTAAAGCAGTTCTTTCTGTTTCTTTGAATCTATTTCTACTTCTGAATTTTAAACTTATCTTGTGGGTGGATGGGAACCACACTTACAGTATATTTCCATACTACACAGAGAGGCTTTTAAATTGCTGGACTCAGTTGTCCCAGTCCGTGACTGACTCCTGCATTCTCCCGTGCATGGTCAGAGTGAGTGAGAGTCCGCACCCCTCAGGGGCAGTCAGCCCTCATTCCTTCTTGTCAAGGACCACAGCTTATTTTGTAGTCTAGTTGTGCACAGCTCTGAGCGTTCGCCCACATGCCTAGCAGTGGTTTATCCAAGATGGGCATACTCTGTCTGAAGAAGCTAAATGGGAAACAGTTCTTCAGTCTCTGTCAGGCTGAGAGACCATTGGATAACCCATGAAGACAGTTTCCCACAGAGGCAGGTTGGTTGTTTTTAAGAGAGAACGTGGGCTGTTTTAGTGTCTGGGGAGAAACTAGGTTCATATTTAGGCAGTGTTGAGTCCTTATCTTGGAAAGCATTGTAGCCTGCGACTATCGCAAGAATGCGCTCGCCCTGCCATGTGCATGCTCTCCCGTGTCATGTCCTGGATGGATGTTTGGTCGGCCCTTGGAAGCATGCACAGCTGCTCTGCAGCCTGGGCTCAGGGGACAGGGGACGGTCCCGCAGCAGCAGTACTCTCGTATGCCATGGCTCAGGTGCTTGGATGGTGAGTAGAAGGAAATCTATGTTGCTAAGTTTGAATGTTATTTCTTTGGCCTGTTACTATAGATACAGCCAAAAGAGGATGACCAGAAACCGCTGACGTCATCCAATCCAGTGCTGGAGCTTGAACTAGCAGAGGAGAAACTTCCCATGACTCTTTCTAGGCAAGAGGTAAGGTTCTGTTTATTTTGTAGCCAGAAAGAAAAATGTACACTAAGCTTGTGTAAGTTATTTCCAAAGTGAGATGATTTGACTTAAAAAATCTTGTGGTTAGACTTTTTGTTTTCCATGAACTTCTAAATCTGTTTTCTTTGATAGTGTTCTTACTTCAACAACAACAACAACAAACAGGAGCTAAGCTTTAGAGCAGTGGCCGCTTTTCAAGAGGACTGGAGGTGGATTCCCTGCACACAGGGTGGTGGCTCCCCACTGCCTGTAACTCCAGTCTCGGGATCAGTGGCCTTTGGGTACCAGACCTACATGCAGGGAAAACGCACATGTAACACACACACACACACACACACACACACACACACAGAGGCACGCATGCACGCACCCCTGCCATATTTAACATTATTGTGTGAGTGCATGCTGTGTGTGGGCACGTGTGTCAGGACGCGTGTGGAGGTGAGATGGCAGCCCTCTGCGATCCTGTTCGCCTGCTTGGGCAGCGACTGCCTTCCTGTCGCCAGGCCTCCTCTGCCACCCAGTGGTCTGTCCTTGTAACAACTGTGTAAGTTAAACTTAAACATTCTACTGTTATTGTTTAAATTGTTTTAAGTAATGCTGTTTTGCTGTTTATATCTCTTATATTCTGATCCATTTTTTTTTCAGATTAAAACACAGATCTGTATAATTTTCCCCTTCTTTTTCTTTTCTCTTCTCTTCTCTTCTCTTCTCTTCTCTTCTCTTCTCTTCTCTTCTCTTCTCTTCTCTTTTCTTTTCTTTTCTTTTCTTTTTTTTTCCTGGTTTTTCGAGACAGGTTTTCTCTGCCCTGATACTCACTCTGTAGACCAGGCTGGCCTTGAATTCAGAAATCCGCCTGCCTCTGCCTCCCAAGTGCTAGGATTAAAGGCGTGCGCCACCACTGCCCAGCCAAGACACAGTTTTTAATGTCTGTATAATTATTTCTCATCATTTATGAGAAATTCTATCTTAGTTTTTTTCTTGCTTTCTTGTTTGGTTTTTGGTTTTTTTGAGACAAGCGTTTTCTATAGCCCAGGCTGGACTGGAATTTGCTATGTACCGTAGTCTGCCTCATAGTCTTATCCTCCTGCCTCCTCTTCCTAGGTCCTGGGTTTTGGGTTTTTTTCTGCCATGCTTTTAAACTTCCTATTTTTATTGTCTTTAGATTGCTTCAGCATTTCCTTGTGAATGATAGTATAAAACCCTTGTGAGACATTATTTCATGCCTAATTATGATTATGTCCCTTAAAAAAGTTCTAGAAGCATGGTTTGTAGGACAAACACTTTGTGTGCGTGTGTGTCTGTGTGTGTTTATTACATACATATATACATACATATGTATGTATGTATAAAATTAAAGTATGTATACTTTTAGTTTTTTGACTATTCTTTACGTGTGTATTTTGCCTGCATGTTTGTATGTGTGCTTATGTGTATGCCTGGTGCCTGTAAAGGTTAGAAAAAGGCATTGGATTCCCTACAGATGGTTGTGAGGCACCATGTAGGTGCTGGGAATCGAACCAGGCTTCTCTGGAAGTGTTTTAACCACTGAGACGTCTCTGACTTTGTATGTTTTAAGATCTGTTTACATGTTATCAAGCATACATGTTATAAAAGAACATTGTAGACATTATATATTATACTAGTGTACAGTCTGATCTGTAGTGTCTACCCACAGCCGGGTCTACTTCAACTATTATTTTACTTAACAAATTAACATGATATAAACAACTTAAACTGATATGAACAACTTAAACTATATAAAGTATAAATAAACATGGCTTTCATATATTTTGAGTGATGTCCCCTCTTCTGTCCTATTTCCTGTCAGTGCTCAGTCCTCGCAGAGGCATAACTGGACACAAATGAAATGACAGACTCCTATCTCTGTTCCAATCACTACAAATGATGTAAGCTAAACAAGGTGCCGTTGGTAGAGTGCCTGGCTGGCATGCTCATGTGCAGAAGACGGGCTGCCGCGGCTGCCGCGGCCAGTTCTCTCCCCGTGTGGGTCCCGGAGGTGAAACTCAGGTGTTTGGTTTGGTGGCAGATGCCACCTCACTAGCTCACATTTCTTTATTTAATAAATGAGAACAATAGAATTCTTGTCTACTTTTTGAGATCAGATAGTTTATTGCCTCGCCTTTAGACATAGTAGATGGTAATTCCCTATTTAAATAGATGTCTTAAGTAGTACATAAGTTATAGTTACTTGGTTTATTAGTAGTCTCTTGTTGAAAGCACTGTTTTAAAGTAATAAGCTCAGGTGTTCTCTGTGTTTTTTTTAATTTTTGGCTGACTCAGCAGTCTTACATTCTTTTTTTTCGAGACAGGGTTTCTCTGTGTAGCCCTGGCTGTCCTGGAACTCACTCTGTAGACCAGGCTGGCCTCGAACTCAGAAATCCACCTGCCCCTGCCTCCCAAGTGCTGGGATTAAAGGCGTGTGCCACCACCTCCCGGCTCAGTCTTACATTCTTTCGATGCCTCATAAGTCTGCCTGTTTTTACCATGTCTAATTGTGGGTAGGATTAAATGTAAAGACAATGATATCAGAAGATTTGGCTTTGTTTTTGTTACACTCTTTTTAAAAGTTTGAAGGATTTTATATTTCATTCAGAAACACCTCTTTGGGTAATTAAATTATATTTATTAAACTTAGGTTTCAGTTTAAGATAAACATGTAAATTATTTTGAGATGTTTATTTAGGTTTTTCTTCCTCTTTGAAGTTTCCCAGGTGTTTGTTTCTCTTCCTAGGTCATCAGGAGACTGAGAGAACGAGGAGAGCCAATTAGACTGTTTGGGGAAACCGATTATGATGCTTTCCAACGCTTAAGAAAAATAGAGATTCTTACACCAGAAGTGAACAAGGTGAGAAGTCGGACCAAACCTGAAAACATAGGATAGTCCCGTGTAAGCTGGCCGCGTGGGGTTTGACTGTCAGCAGCATTGTAGGTGAATACGGGAAACAGTATCCGCTTAGTGATGCTGAAGTCAGCCCTCTGTGCTTTTAAGGGAAGTCTGTGTCTTAAGCATAACTCTTATGGTTTTTTTTTTTTTTTTGGTTTTTCGAGACAGGGTTTCTCTATATAGCCCTGGCTTTCCTGGAACTCACTCTGTAGACCAGGCTGGCCTCGAACTCAGAAATCCGCCTGCCTCTGCCTCCCAAGTGCTGGGATTACAGGCGTGCGCCACCACTGCCCGGCATCATCTGTTTTGATAAATAGCACATGAGCACAGTAACAGCACTTGTCTAAGGATAAAGAATATTGTCGTCACTCAGTCCTGCGTCACCTCTGTTCCTGGGCAGCTGCCTTTCTGACTGAAGACACGGAATTAAGTTTCACTCGCTGTTTTGATGTTAGCACTTTTATATTTCACCTAGATAGACACAGTCCCGTCGCTCAGCATGAGGTTTCTTAAAGCGCCACCCGTGCCGTGTGGGTGGTCTCCTTGTTATTGCTCAGTTAGTTTGGTTATATGACCATACTACCGTTTGCTTCTCATTTTGGGCCACTGCTACTCATAAGCAGTATTTCAGGGAGGAGGTATGTAGTGCCCCGTGAATAAATATGTCTTCTCAGGGAAATAGCTACAAGCAGCATTCCCGAATGAAAGGAGTAAAATGCATGCGTTGTATGTGCTGGGCGTTTCTGAAGATCAGCCTGTGGTGGTGTTAGACTTTGGCGTTTAAACCATTCTCTTTCTTGTATGTGTAAAACCTCGTGATTTTATTCATGGCCCTGATGTGAAGATGAATGAACATCCTTTCATACTTACATTCCTTTGTACAGTATTTGTACTGTTTCATTGCTGTGACAAGGGACCTCACAAAACAAGGTTAATGGTTTAATTTGATGACACTTTGAAGGGATACAGTCCCTAGAGCAGGAAAGACAGGGGGCCGTCGTCGGTCACATACACAAACAGGAACAGAGGGATCTGTGCTGGTGTTTGGCTCTCTCTCCTTCATTCCATCTGGGACCACAGGCCATGGGGTGGGACCCCATGCTTGGTGCCAGTGTCCAGGCTCAGTTACCCCAGTCCCTGGAATCCTAGCTACCCCAGAAATCTGTCTCCATTAGTCCCACAGGCAAGAACAACCATCACAGGTTTATGAAAGGCCTGCGTTCATCTTTTAAGTGGTTTGTCCTTTATGAATGAGTTAGAGGTCCCAAGTCTCTGCTGCAGATAAGGAACGCAGGCAGGGTATTTGATACG
Source organism: Apodemus agrarius (assembly GCA_964023405.1). NCBI lineage: Eukaryota > Metazoa > Chordata > Mammalia > Rodentia > Muridae > Apodemus > Apodemus agrarius. The sequence continues at coordinate 67,654,418 of OZ030019.1, read as the reverse complement.
ATTGGTCCTCCCTTGTGCATTATTTATTTTCTTAATGGAATGTTGCTGAGCAGAAGTTTTAAATTTTGATGAACTTCCAGTTGACTGATTCTTTCTTAATTTTTATTTATTTTAATTTAATTTTCTCAATCATTGTTGGTTTTGTGTTCTGTTTGAGAATTCTTTGCATAGGCCAAGGACTTGAAGAGATGTTTTGTGTTTTCTTCTAGAAGGAACCCTTGTAGATTTTATGTGGGAAGCTCTGGTTATGTGTTAGTGTCCAACATCTGGTCCATTCTGTGGGCACTTGAAAGGAACGTGGTTTTGGTTTGGTGGTTTGTCTGTGGGTGTCAGGGCAGTGTTTGTTCAGCTCTGTGGCTTCATTAGCTTTTTATCAATTCACTCTGTCAAATACTGAAAGATGTGCATGGTTTTCTGTGGCTGTGTAACAGACCTTCCCAAAACTTGGTGCTGTGAAGCAGTTTATTAGTAGCAAGTCTTCTTGGTTACTTATGACTTTAATGTTACCAGACAAACTCAGTTCTATCATTTGATTGGTCTAAGCTAGGCAGACCTTTGCCTAAGGTCTTTGCGTGATTACAATGCAAGGGAAATGGTTGCCTATGTGAAGACCCTCCCGCCACCCCCTGGACCTGGTGCTGCCTCTACCCCCAGGCTCACTGTCTGAGTAGGAGCGGTGGGAGTGGCTGGGCTGGCTCTCAGTCTTGCTCCATGTGCTCTGTTTGCTAGTCGGTCTTCCCGTCTGCTTTCCTTGTTTTTTTTTTTTTTTTTCTTGGTTTTTCGAGACAGGGTTTCTCTGTGTGGTCCTGGCTATCCTGGAACTCACTCTGTAGACCAGGCTGGCCTTGAACTCAGAAATCCGCCTGCCTCTGCCTCCCAAGTGCTGGGATTACAGGCGTGCGCCACCACGCCCGGCCTGCTTTCCTTGTTTCCAGACCTTTCCGCACGGAATCTCCGCAGTGCCCGTCTAGCCCTGTGTTGCCAACTTCCTGGGATAGTTCTCGTCTATTTTGCCTATAATGATGTGCTTGCAGTGTCTCTCTCTGAAGTGCCTCTGAAAATATTGTCTATTCTTCTAGTCACAATGCAAAAATTGCTTTTATTAACCTAATCACAGTCCCCATCGAAAGAATTAGTCACTTCCTTCTCTGTGTTCCCATAATTAACTTCTGCAGATGCACACCGTGTATTTCACTAATGGCAGGATTTGGGGCGTATTTACCCTATCCTGGGGTCAGGGGAGATTTGTTGTTGGATTTGTGGCCTAGACCTCACATATAGAGGCTCTGAGGAAAGAGCATAGGTCTAAAGAGCATGGGTTCTATTCCTGGATGCTAATCGTTAGCTGTGTGAGTAGCAAGTCTTTAATCTACTCCGATCCTTGCTTGTGAAATAGAGATGGTGGGACCTTTGGCTCACTGGGGTGTCTTGAGAATTAAATGTGGTAACCATTGGGAACCTGGTCCTGTACATTACATAAAGCAAGTTATCAGTGTTCGCCAAATTAAAAGTGTTTGAGTATTTCTCGTGTGTGTTGATGCTCAGATAGTCGGATGTTGCTAGTGTAGCAGTGAGCATTGAGGGTGCACATGCCTGTATTAGCTCAGAAAGGAACTTTGCTAGAGTTGAGAGCAGCCCGAGCACATAGTAAATGCAAAATAAACCAACAGCCACTTCCTGTAACAACTCTGCGTAGTTGGTGGAATGAGTCCTGTTTACAGATGAGGCGCCAGGCACACTGGTAGGTTGCTCGAGAACTCGCACACAGCGCAGGTCTCAGCCAAGTCTGCCTTTGCTCTCCAGCCCTGCCACATAGCACCTCCCACTCTGCTCCCCGCTCTGTCTCACAGCTGGTGCTGAGGGACCTGTTCTCTTCTCCTTAATTAAATATTCAAGCCGGGAGATACATTGAATGTAGAATGCCACTTTGATAAAAACAAAGTTTCAAGCTGGGCTTAAAGAGACTCTGGGTTTTTTTTTTATTGACATAGGGAGCTCAGAGCAATTCAGAGGTTAGATGTGTGTGTGTGACCTGGAAAGTGGATTGGGGACCTCTAATGAGACTTGGTCACGTTCACTAAGTTTGTTATTAAAACATGATATTGATGAGGATTTTTAGATTTGTAACATGTCTGTTTTCTTTTTCTTAGCAGTAGACTGGACAGTGTGCATACATTCTTTTAACTATTTTTATAAGAATTATTTTTCAAGTGATGCTAGTATTAGTACAGTGATTTGTTTCATTCCCTAGTTGACAAGCCCTCAACGTGACATGTTCTTTTTGGCGTGGATTTGGGAGGGGAAGGTTGAGACAAGGTCTTGTAGTCCAGGCTGGTCTCGAATGGAACCATCTGGTCTTCTTGCCTCTGCCTCCAAGTGCCGTGACCTCAGGTGTGTTCTGCCATGACCAATTTACGGTCCTGGGGAGCTCTGCACGCTAGGCAAGCACCCTGCTGACTGAGCCGCACTCAGACTAGAGTGAAGGAGCACAGGTGACGCGCACGGCGCCGCTTCCTAACTGGTGCGCTTCTTGTTCTCACCTTAGGGCTTAAGGAATGATCTGAAAGCAGCCTTGGACAAGATTGACCAGCAGTACTTGAATGAGATTGTGGGTGGTCAGGAACCCGGGGAGGAGGACACACAGAATGACCTGAAAGTTCACGAGGAAAACACCACCATCGAAGAGTTAGAGGTAGGCTTCCCCACACCCTCAGCCCGCGCTCCCGCATCCCTCCCTTCCTCCTCGGGAGCACCTCGCACTCCTTCCTGGCCACGCCGGCCCTGGCTTCGCTCCCTCGGTTCTTGCTCCCTCGCATTTCCTGCCTTCAGAGGTGATCACTGTGGTGTTGATGTCCATCCTTCTATTTGCTGTGATGTACTTGAAAAACTTGCAGTTTTTATGTGCATGTAAAGTAGTCGTGTGTGCTGTGGTAATCTTTATTTTATTGCTTTTCCCCATTTCATACTCTTTAAGATCCACATTTGCTTCTCTTGCTTTGGATGGGCTCTATATTACGGTATTCTTGTATTTTAGATTTCTTATAACAGGAGCGCTCAGCTCCTCCTTAGCCATGGACATGGACCAGAACAGAATTGTGGGGCTTATACATACGTGTTAATTTGTCTAAGTACTGCCAACCCACTCTGTGGCATGGTTGTCCGAGGGCTGCCCCAGCAGCACATGAAGGGCGTGCCCTTCCATTTCTGCTGGGACTAGCCAATATATAGCCTCCTGATTCTGACACCGTGATGAACGTGAATGCTATGTGCCATCTTCATGAAAATAACAGTGTCACGTAAGGATCTAGCATGTAACAAAAACAGGTTAGAGTTCTTTGCTTTATGTTTACCACAACACAGTTGTTACTTGTGTTTGCTTCAGTCTCTGGCTTCTGAACATGTAGCGTCTCTAGAGCGAGCTTGTGGTCGAGGACCATTTGACTGCACTCCCCTTCTGTCGGCCATTTATGATGCTCTGTAACTTCTACTGAATTGCAGTGAGCAGTCGATTGAGAGTGAGGCTTGTCCCCTTTACCCTTGAGCTCCCTTGCTGACTCCCCCACCTCTCCATTCATAAGAGGTAGCACATTCTCTACATAGAAATGTGCACTTTTTTCTAACTTGTCTAGAAATTTCAACAAATAAAATAAAAGTTGGTCAGTATGCATTATTAAAGCTTTTTTTAACCTATTGCTGGACACACACACACACACACACACACACACACACTCACTCCTGTACACCTTCTTTATAAATTGCTGTTAGCAAACAGGCGTGTTTTCTTTCTTCTCTTGAGGCACTGGGGGAATCCTTAGGAAAAGGTGACGATCATAAGGACATGGACATCATCACCAAGTTCCTGAAGGTGAGTGCTGTAGGGAAGGGACAGGGAGCGCGGTGTGGACAGGTGGTGTGGACGGGTGGTGTGGACGGGCGGTGTGAACGGGCGGTGAGAAGCCTTCCCGTGCTTGGGTCTCTCCCGGGCAGGGCACTTCTCAGGCCTTTGTGCCTGGTGCTGAGTGTGTGCGCCCCTGGAGCCCTCACCGTACATGCCGTGGATACTAGTGGAAATGCGTGTCTGCTCTCATTATCCCTGAAAGCCAGGGGACTGACTGCAGCAGCAGAGTGCCCACAGCGTGTGAAGGAGCTTCCTGGTCTCCTCGAATACCAAAGAGAAGAATACCCAAGGATACTGTAGGGAGAAGTGGGGAGGTCGGGGTGGGGCCTGGCAAGGACATCACCGGTGCAGAAAGTGACCAGAGCTAACCTGTGAGCAAGGTCCGTTTCTTGTGGTCTGTGTATACTTGCTTATTTATTTACTAATTCTGTATTTGCTGTCAGCATTTCTCTTTGGTTATCTAGGGAGAACAAGGTCATATCCTAAATTCATTTAAATATGTCTTCAGACTGGGAAACTTAATGCAAGGAGTGCTTTTATTTGCATTTACGTTTTATTTTACTTTGTTATTAAGAACTTTAAAGTATTTCCGTTTCGAATGCAGCGCTTCAGTTGTCAGGGTTGTGAGTATCGCTAGGCTACAGTGGGGATGTAGACAGTGTGGCCCCCTGGGGCTGCCTCTCCTCTCGGTGGTCTGTCCTCAGGCTGCTTTCTGTCCCCTGCCGTGGGAGGAGTCTGCACCCAAACCCCAGGGGCTCGGGGCTCATTTGCCAGGACGGCGTGGACCACAGTTTTAGGTTTATTTATTTATTTTTCTTCTTCCTTCACCACTAATTGGGTGTTGGTGGGATTTTAAAATTGATTTCTCTGTTTTGTGTAAGTCCAAATTGTATATAACATACTTCAAACACTGATTGAATGCCAAAGTGCATATAGATGGTAAACCTTATTAATAGAATTATGTGTAGTAGGTACAAGTGAAAATACAGTGAGTTCATTTCAGTCCAGTCACTGAGGAATTTGATAGCTCGTTTTTGAGCAGTGGTCCATCTTCACAATGTAGTAGTACATAGATTATGGACATCTTGACTTTGAAGCACGTGATGAAACAAACAACAAACAGAAGTTTGTTGATTAAATCTTACTTGACAGCAGGTGTGATAAGGATGATTCTGTACCGACCGGCCCTGTGTTGGGAGCTGGTCGGCACACACCACTGGGTGGCACTGCAGCCTTAACTTTTCCCCAACAGTTTCTTCTTGGTGTTTGGGCTAAAGAATTGAACGCCAGAGAGGACTATGTGAAGCGCAGCGTGCAGGGCAAACTGAACAGTGCGACCCAGAAGCAGACCGAGTCCTACCTCAGGCCGCTCTTCAGGAAGCTCCGCAAGAGGGTGAGGCTTCTGGAAGATACTTTTTAAACTCGTGTTTGTCTTTGTTTGTTTTAGATTAGAATATCTAGAATAAGTAGTTTTCACTCCATAGAGTAGCTTCTAAAACTAGTTATATTTTTTCTTTTTTCAGAATCTTCCTGCTGATATTAAAGAATCAATAACAGATATTATTAAGTTTATGTTGCAGAGAGAATACGTGAAGGTAAATTATTATGCTGTGTGGTACAGTTGCTGTGACCATTATCTAGATTATGCTCATGATACAGTGGTAGTTTGAAATGGAGAGGATTTTACATGGTGCATTTAAGAAGGAGTGGGAAGCCGGGCGGTGGTGGCGCACGCCTGTAATCCCAGCACTTGGGAGGCAAAGGCAGGCGGATTTCTGAGTTCGAGGCCAGCCTGATCTACAGAGTGAGTCTCAGGACAGCCAGGGCTACATAGAGAAACCCTGTCTCGAAAACAAAACAAACAAAAAAAAGGAGTGGGAAGCGTGTAGGAGGAAAAGGTCTCTGTTCTCTTGGCGTTGAGTAACAAACGTGAGACCTCACCTGTGTCTCTCAGTCATTTTAAATCCATTAAAAGGTTCTTCGGAGCATGTGCGATGTATAGACATGCTCGTCTTAGGGTTGGGATTGAATTTCAGAGTGTATAAATAGTTGATTATGCCATGGAATGAATCCTCCCATACAAGCAAGGTTCTTCAGACCACTGCGAAGCTTATTTAATGGGTAACATAGCTGAGCTGTTGTCCTGGCTGATTGAGAGGAATTTATGTATGTGTTGTTTCTGTAAGTGCTCATGGAAGGCAGACAGCTAGGACTCCTCCCGCCCTCTACAGTACTGTGGAGAAGGCACACTGCTCGCTGGGAGTGCGGTTGCTGTTCACTCCTGGCCTTAGCTCTGAGTGGGCTCTGGCGTGAGCTTAGAAGCAGGCATCGGAGGGGGGCGGCTGTGGGGGAAGTGGGGGGAAGGCATCTGGATCCTGATGATCTGACACTGAGGTGAGCCTTCCAACTCCATGAAGCCTGGAGTGAAGGTCTTTGAATCCCAGACGCAGTGCTGGAGCACTAGAGAGGGGACGAGGGACCTGCTGGCGCTCTCGGGTGACGCGGGTGACGTGATGAGAGCATTGGATTACAGGGGACTTGTCATTAGCCAGTTGTTCCAGTAGAGGTAGCTTTTCATTTATTTGAGTTCTTTGAGTGTTTCATGCATGCTTTGGTCATCTCCCCCGCCCCCATATTTAATAAGGATGACTGCATGGCGCGGTCTTCGTCACCAGCAGCCTGGCAGCTGCCTGCTCTAGCCGATGCCTTTGTCATTATCTTTTTCTCATGATGCATATCAAAAACTGGTGAGAGCTTACTTTGTATAGATGACAGTGAGAAACAGTACATGTTAATCATGTGTTGGGAAATTCTCTCTGGTTTTAGAAATGTGGGAAATTGGAAGTTGTATTAGTTGAAGTTCTGTGTGGAAGTTATATGTGAGAGTCAGTGACCAAAACCACACAGAGTTCCCTTTAAAATCAAACCCTTAAGATGTGCTGCAGAGCAAGGTGACACTTACCCTCGGGTGGACCGGGACCTCTCCGCTAGCCGTAGTGTTTGTGTGCAGACTGCTTGGCGTCCTTGGGGTCTTTAGAAGTTCCTTGCGTTTTGTTCTGTTTCCCCTCCTTTCTCCCAGCCAGCCGGACTTGACTGGAAACTGAGCTCTTTGTGTTCACCTGCGTCTGTCTTGAGCCTTCATAGCTTTATTTCAAGGCTCTTGGCAGGTGGGACCTCTGGGGTCAAAGTGGAAAGTCCTCGTGCTTCACACCCTTCAGCTGTGTGACCTGTAAGCCAGGGTCCAGGCCCGTGTGTCCACCGTTGTGGATCCTATGTGGGTATCCCAGCAGATAAAGCATCTCTTCCCCCTCCCCCCCCCACGCTGCTTCCAGAGCCCCACGGTGCTGTGTGGGGAGTGGATATGATCGCAGGCCGGGTGGTGACCGGCTGGCTAGCTACTGTGCCTCCCAGCTCCACAGACAGAGACTGAATCTAGTCTGTTAGCATGTGAAATGAACTGCCTGCTCTTGCAGTCTGAGATGCGTTGTTGTTCATGCACAAAGGCTTGAAGGGGTTGTTTGTCTTCCTCACATGCTTAGAATTGACTCCTGATTTCACAGGCATTTGTGTTTCTGGGCAGGGCTGTAAGTCACCCCAGACTTTAATTCTTGATTTGAGCAATGGAACTTAATATCTTTGTCAAGAGGTAGATAAAATGTGTGTCAGGAAGGGCTGTGCAGTACTGGAAGTAAACATTTGATCGGATGTATGTTTTGCATATTTGACTTCTTAACCTTTCCTTCCAGGCGAATGATGCTTACCTTCAGATGGCCATTGGGAACGCCCCCTGGCCCATTGGTGTCACTATGGTTGGTATCCATGCCAGAACTGGCAGGGAAAAGATTTTTTCCAAGCACGTTGCACATGTTTTAAATGATGAAACCCAACGGAAATACATTCAGGTAAGCAGCTTTAAGGGACAAGATTTGCTCTAACAATCTTTCTTTCTTTTTATTTAAAATAATGTGGTGTGTAGATATGTGTTTTTGCGTGCATTTGTGTGCGCACTCGTGCACGTGACATATGGATGTCAGAGGACAGCTTTGTGGCGTTAGTTCTCTCCTACTTCTGAGAAGTCAACTCAGGTCGTCAGGCTTGCACAGCAGTAGCTTTCCATGAACCATCTCGAAGGCCGTGCTCTAACATTCTTTAATCCTCCAAATGTAGAACTCTAAAAGGTAAGAAGGCTTATGCTAGTTCCCTTCTGCAGGGAGTGCATTCAGCGACCTCCCATGCACACCAGAAGCCCCGGATAGTGCTGAACGCTCTACACTCTCCCCACAGCCCAGAGACTTAGGCAACTATGGGAAAGTTTGGTTTCTTAATTAGGCTGAGTAAGAAATGAACAACACCGCTAGACATGGTGGATGCACCTGTATTCCAGGGCTTCATTGGTGGAGTTAGGAGAACCTTGTTCTGAGCCAGCTTGAAATAAAGAGGGAGCTCATATCTCAGATAATTATAATACACAGGGGGAGGGCAGAGGGGGGGCTTGTTAATAACTGCTTATAAAAAAGGGCGGTTGTAACAATGTTCTGTAATGAAAGTTGTGTGAATATGGCCTCACCATGAGGTATCGTTCTGCGTAAGGAGATGAAGTGAGGCTGGTGATGGAGGTGATGGTGGTGATGGAGGTGATGGTGGTGATGGAGGTGATGGTGGTGATGGAGGTGATGGTGGTGATAGAGGTGATGGAGGTGATGGAGGTGGTGTGGTGATGGTGGTGATGGAGGTGATGGAGGTGGTGTGGTGATGGTGGTGATGGAGGTGATGGTATTGATGGAGGTGATGGTGGTGATGGAGGTGATGGAGGTGATGGTGGTGATGGAGGTGATGGAGGTGGTGTGGTGATGGTGGTGATGGAGGTGATGGTATTGATGGAGGTGATGGTGGTGATAGAGGTGATGGAGGTGATGGAGATGGTGTGGTGATGGTGGTGATGGAGGTGATGGAGGTGGTGTGGTGATGGTGGTGATGGAGGTGATGGTATTGATGGAGGTGATGGTGGTGATAGAGGTGATGGAGGTGATGGAGATGGCGTGGTGATGGTGGTGATGGAGGTGATGGAGGTGATGGAGGTGGTGTGGTGATGGTGGTGATGGAGGTGATGGAGGTGGTGTGGTGATGGTGGTGATGGAGGTGATGGTGGTGATAGAGGTGATGGAGGTGATGGAGGCTCCTGCTGAGCTTCTAATGAGCCTATGAAAGCATCTTCAAGCCGTGAGGTAACTGAAATGTGGAGAATGAAACCCCAGAGAAGGGAAGTGACTTCATGGAGAGTAGGGCATGGTGAGGAGATGGTAGGGACAGTCCCTCGGGATGGGCTCTCGTCCTTAAGCAGCTCCACGGAGTAAAGGACACCATGACTTCATATGTGGGGGAGGGAGGGAAAATCATTAGGCTTTAATTTGCTTAGCTCTAAAACAGAACTCTTGGAATTTGTTGTTTTGAAATGGGGTCTTCCTGAACAGTCCAGGCTGGCCTCAAACTCGATGTGTCCACCTCCTGAGTGCTGGGATTATTGGTATCAGTCCTATCCAGCTCGCTGTAAACAAGCAAGCAAACAAATTACAGTGGGACACATAAGAGAGGTACAGGGCTCGGTTCAGACATTATAGCGTTTTGTGATAATGTGACTTGGAATGTGGATTTTGTGTGTGCTAACCTAAGAAGGTATGGAAAGTGAGGTCTTGGCTTCAATGTATAGTTATTTTTAAGTAGCAGATGAAAATATTTTTTAGTTATGTGACTGAAGTATTTGTACTTGTTTCCTTCAAGTTATACATGCCTCATACAAACTTGCTTGTATTGGGCTAAACTCTTTCTGAAAACTTAATGTGAATAAATAGTAATAATAATAATAATAATAACAACAACAACAACAACAACAACAACAACACAGCAACTATAATCTAGCTTTGGCAAATTGTCACAAATCCCAAATTGTGTGAACAACTTGCCAGGTGGAGGTTCTTAAACCTGAAGATGAGTTCTGGAAATTTACCTAAAATTTTCTTAAAAGCATAAAGTGCACTCAGATGCTGTGCCAGAGAGCGGCCGTGGCCGGTCATGAACTCTGTGTGCATCTCAGTTCCAGTTGCTGACTTAATTTGTATGGTGACTTGGCGCCCTATTCACATGCGTTAGCATTAAAAACATCTCAGCCTGACCCCAGTGTGGACTGTGCACTCTATAGTGTTCACATACACTTGGGCAAATTCAAAGATTTTCTGGTTTTTAGTTTTCAGGACTACATTAATGTTTTTATTGTGAGTGAGGGGGTGGCACACGCGCCCTGTGATGGGGCTCATATAAAGGTCAGAGCACTGGTTCTCTTCTACCTTTTGCAGGTTCCAGTGATCGAACTCAGGTCATTAGGCTTGGCTGCAAGCACCTTTCCTGCTGAACATCTCACTGGCCCTATTTTCATTTTCTAAAACCACGGAAAGGCTAGAATTAGAAAGGAGTAGTTTTTTTTCTTTGACAATTGTTTATAATTTTTAAGGATTAAATTTGTTAATCATGCTCATTTATACTATGGGTAAATTATAGTGTTTAAAAAAAGTTCATACAATTAGATAATTTTAAAGACAACATTTCTTGTAGACAATATGTGGTTTCTACTGCCACCTACACTAAATATATATATGAGGATTTCTAGTTTCTTTATGTATTGTGGGTGTGGGGGAGACCTGGAGAGATGGCTCAGTGGTTAAAAGCACTGGCTGCTCTTCCAGAGGTCCTGAGTTCAATTCCCAGCACCCACATGGTGGCTCACAACCATCTGTAATGGGATCTGATGCCCTCTTCTGACATGCAGGTGTACATGCAGATAGAGCACTCATACATAAAAATAATAAAACTACTATAGTTTGCTATTTTAAAAAAAATATTCTTTCAAAACATTTTGTGTGCTTGAATGCCTGTGTGGACGACTGTTCATGTGTGTGGAAGGTGCATGTGCCTGTGTGTACCTGGCAGATGGAGGCCGGAAGCTAACCTCAGATGTGTTTCTCAAGATGGCTAGCCACACTGCTTTTAAAAAAGGAAAGATTTCTGTGTTGTGTGCGTGAATGTTTTGCCCGAATATGTGTAGGTGTACCATATGTGTCCTTGTACCCATGGAGGCCAGAAGAGAGTGTTTGAGCCCCTGGAACTGAAGCTAGAATTGTGGGTCCTGGGAGTCTAACCTGTGTCCTCTGTGAGAGCAGTGAGTGCTCTTAACCCTTGAGCCATCTCTCTAGTCCGCCCCTCCAGCCTCCACCTGCTTGTTTATTGAGACAAGGTCTCTAACATGGTTCTTGGCCAGATTAGCTGGCCAGCAAGTTCCTGATTCCTCCTGTGCCGCCCTCCCCAGTGCTGGGATTACAGATGCACACCACTGCGCCCGACTTTTTACTGAGGTCCAGGGCTAAGATCCGGTTCTCGCGCGTGGGCAGCAAGCGCTGCAGAGTAAGCGCTAACGTTTTCTTGTTTGACTCCCCTTTTCAGCCAGGGTTGATGGCTGTAGTTGCATCACATGGAGGCTGAGGAGTACTGGACCTTTTGAGATAAATCACAATGGCACCAGGAGTTTAAGGCTAGCCTGGGCTAAATAGTCAAGGTCAAGTCTTTCCTGTCAGATGGTTAGAGAAAGTTGGTAAGTGCTGTCAGAAACAGACCAGCTGCCGCTGCTTTGGAGAGGACAGTGTTTGGATTCAGCCTGTTGGATGAGGGAAGCCTTGGAACTAACTAGGGCATCTAAGTCTCCTTGAGCTGATGCTCGGGACATGTGAGTGACTTCCTAGTGTTTTTCCGATTGCCTTGGGTGATGTTTTGTCACGGTGTCTGATACCTGAGTAACAAAATCTGAAGGAGGGATTGTTCGGCTCACAGTTTCAAAGGCTTTAGAACAGTGGTTCTCAACCCTCCTAATGCTACGACCCTTAATACAGTTAGTTTCTCATGCTGTGGTAACCTCAACCATAAAACAATTTTTGTGGCTTCTTTATAACTGTAATTTTGCTACTGTCATAAGTCCTAATGTAAATACTTTTGGATATAGAGGTTTGCCAGAGGGGTCACAACCCACATGTTGGGACCCAGTGTATTAGAAAGTGCATACATACTGTGATGCAGTGTTAGCAGGTTAAAGACAACCGGAGCGGCATCAGTGTGTGTGAGTATCCTGAAATCACAGCACTCTCCTTTGGGGTGATTTACTAACAACAAGCCCAAATTTGAATTCTCCATTTAGCTCTGTCTTGCTGCTGTTTGTAGTTTTATGGTTACTGGCTTGGTTTTTGTTTATGATCTGTCTTTGTTCCTCCGTGCTGTGCTTCTCGGTAATAAAGGGCTTGACAGCACAGAAAACGTGGCTGGGAGGGCTGAGGGATTCTGCATGCTTCTGTCTAACAGCATTTGCAAGGGAAGACGGTGCTTTACTGAGCCCAGCTGACCCTCGAGTAGCACTCGGCACCACAGACCAACCGCATCCTCTCGCTGTTTGCAGTGTTGATGGTGGAGATTGTCTTACGGTTGCTTCCCACCTGTTAGCTCCTGTCAGATTACCACAGCATAAGCATACACCCATACCTTCATGGTCAGGGGCATGGAGTGTGTAACTTAACATGGAAGCTATGCGTGTGGCTTCAACTGTAATAGCTGACCACGTGGGAAATCCAGGGCTCAGTAAGGTTGGCTGTGTGCTCTCGTGAAGGCCGGTTAAACTTACCCCGGCTGAGCACACAGGAAGATGGAGGGTTGAGTACAAAGCCTTGACTGATCTCAGGCATATTGTTAATTTTCTGTGAGGTCAGCCAAAAGTTTAGTCTCTGAGGTCAAGAGATATTTTCAGAATAATGTATCATTGTATCATTACAGAGGTCCTGGTAATTGTAAGTAAATACATTTATCAGATTTTCTGATAAGAAGCTAGAACAAATAAGGGAGTGGAGCATTCACATAGAAAATAAGTACACATTCCAGAAGTTCTTTGCATAATGGCGCAAAGGACAGTTGCTGATAGTAAGGAGGACAGTGAAACCTTGGCCCAGCAGCCCACTCAGTCAAGTATCCAGTCTGAGCCGCAGAGAGACAGTGGGCTGGACTGTAGTGCACAGGAGTGCGTGGTAAAGCCAGGCAAGAAAGTATGGGAGGTCACAGTCATCCAGGAAGGCCTGGAGCTGGCTAAGAACAGTTTCCCGTGTCCCAGCCTCCAGATGAGCACCTGTCAGTGGGCTAGTAAATACTTCGTGATCGGATGGCCGCTCTGCGGGTCCTCGTGCCCTTGCCTAGTTAGGGATGGAGACTGCTGGGTAAAGTAGTGCCCTGTGGTAGAAGAGGGAGCCTTGTTCTCTGCACTGAGGGGCCAACGAAGTTACATAAAGTTTGAATGTTAGTGTTAGGAAAATCTTTTTTTTTTTTTAAACTTCTTACTTGAAAGTCACAAGAAGTTGCAAAAAAACAGTATGAAACAGATTTTTAAAAAGTTATTTATCCCATTACTGATGGTTGTGAGCCACCAGGTGGTTGCTGGGAATTGGAGCTCAGGACCTCTGGAAGAGCAGCCAGTGCTCTTAACCGCTGAGCCATCTCTCTCCAGCCCTGAAACAGACTCTTCTGGTAGGCAGAAATGCCCCACGGTTGGGAGAGGGTGGCAGTGTTTGCAAGCTTTGAGTTAGCAGTTGCCCTTCCGTCTGTCTGGCTCTTCTCTGTCCTTTCTCCTGGAGGCCATTGCTTGACATTGTGCTGAACTGCCTGTGGCAGGCAGGCTTCCTACCCCAGGGAGCCGAGCCTCTGACCCCGGCCTCCTGCCCGGCCTATGGTCTGCACTTTCTTGCCTGTAAAATGAAACAGCAGTGCGTTTCCCTTCTCTTTCTCCTGTAAGAAAATGGACCACGCGTGTACAGTGTGAGTGGCCTTGCTTCTCAGTCTCCTTGGTGGCAATCATTTTGGCTAGTTTTCTGCCTTGTTGAAATGTACTTCAGTGTTCCTTGGTACTCATTTTCTTTTAAGGAGAATCCAAAGTCTTTTTTTGAAAAACAAAACAAGACCCGCTCTTATTTTGAAAATGTTGCCACAGGTTTTTTCTTTTTAAATTAGCATTGTGTGAAATTCAGCACAGAGTCACTGACCGTGTGTCTGTCCTGAAACCCATGCTGCACTCGGCAGACGGTGCCGCGCACTGCATTAGCACTGCCACTTCCTGAGTTTGTAAGTCTTGATTCCCATTGCGTAGAACAAACTTTTGTTACTCTTGGTCTCGTGGTGAGGCTGATTTGAAATATTCCCTGCGAGGGTCCTTTTCACCATGCTGCCTGAAGTTCCAATCTGGGGTTGGCAAACCTTATTTTAATTTTACATTTTTAAGATAGTAAGCATTGGGCTGCAGAGACGGCTCAGCAGTTAAGAGTACTGACTGCTCTCCAGAGGTCCTGAGTTCAATTCCCAGCAACCACATGGTGGCCCACAACCATCTATAGTGGGATCTGTTGCCCTCTGGTATGTGTGAAGAGAGCAACAGTGTACTCATATACATAAAATACACAAATCTAAAAAAAGAAAAAAAAAACAGGTAAGCATCTTAGACCTGCACTTCCTGTGACCTCACCAGCCACAGCTGTGTTCCAGAGACCCTGCTAACATACAGTGTTTTGTGAGTCAGTGCGACTCTGGCAAATGTATGACTCAGGCCTCTTCGACATGAAGATATTTGCAAAGGGGATCCTGTGAAAGTTATTTAATAATTACTTCTTTTAAAATACATGTCAAGAAATGCTTTAGTGTTAGACCTATATGGCCTTAGATGTATATAGCCCAGGGATTCTGGGAAGTCCATGCCACATTAGAAGCTAAGATCTGGGTCAGGCATATTCCTTCACGCTGCCTTGTTACTGTGGTCTCTTCCGTCAGTCAGTGCTACTCTTCTTTTGTAAACACTTATTCATTTATATTTTATGTCTGTTAGTTGCAGCCGTGAGCTATCATGTGGGTGCTGGGAACGGGACTTAGGACCTCTGCAAGCATAGCCAGGGCTCTTACGTCTCTCCAGCTGTCGTTGGTGCTGCACTTGACTAAGCCCTTTCTAGTTCTGCCTGTTATTGAACATTACCTAAATGAAAACTTAGAGGGTGTAACTATTTTTATTTGAAATACTGGTATGGCATGCTTTATGAAATGTGCTGGAAACAGTTCAAGAGACTTTTTGCTGAAACATGACTTCATCCTGTGGCTTTTATGCAAACTTCTGTAGACTTCAACTGTGGAAGGTGAAGTGTTCTGTTCCTCACAAAATTAAATACACCACGGGGAGTTTCCTCACCAGGCAGATCAAACAAAAGCTATCTGGCTTATTAGCTTACCTACGTCTACTTGCTAGGTTTAAATTGCTGGTAGAAACTTCAAGGATGGATCATTTCTGCTGAATACAGAGGAAACACTTTAGCTTTTGGGAAAGCTTTTACACAAATTATGATTTTTAAAGACTCTTAGAAATGAGTGGTTAGAATAATACAGTGTAGTTTTGCATAGAGGACATGTGTGTAACCTTTAGGAGATTAACTTGGAATATGGCTTTCACTAGAACCGTGGTGTAGGGGGACAAGGAAGAAAATGCTAGTGTATACATATATGTGGGGCCGGTGGACATGACAGGCCCATAAACTCCTCCAGCTTCACAGTCAGAGGCAGTACATGATGTGCGAGAGCCACCACCAACGGCTCTTGTGGGGCATTTACAAGTATGGCCAGGAACAGCGGAGTCTCTTCAGTTGTGTGAAAATGATTGATGAACTCAGCAGCAGGGGCAGTTGAATATGGAGTTCTTTATCCTAGAACAGACACCTGGGAGTGGGAGTGGAGGGGGCAGGAATTAGGCCGATGAGTGCTATAATCTTACATCCCAGGATTATCCTCCTCATAAACTTCCTGCTTTCAAACCTCCCCGGCTCTGTATGTGGGATCTGGAGCCTGTTCTCTAGTTGCCTTCTGGGGACAGCCACCTCCCTCTGCTGTGTGAATTCTTGCAGGGTCTCCTCGGAGTTGTCCTTGCTGCCTTTGGTTCTCGTCTACACCGACAACTGCTGCTGTTAAAATACAGTTTGCATTGTTCGGTTTTCCTTCCAGCTTCAGGAGTCCCTCCCCAGCCTCAGGAGTCCCTCCCCAGCCGCACTGTTGGCACAGCATTTGTCCCCTCGGGCAGATTGACCTTGTCTCTGGCCTTATTACCGAGGGTGGGTTTTCCTGTGTTGATCTTCCCTCTGCCTTGTCTTTTTCCTTTTCTTTGTAGCTTGGCACAGTGCTTGGCTTCTAGTGGGTACTGTTTAGTGCCTGCGTGTTCAGATGTGCGTTTTTATAAAATTACAGGCCAGGTGGTTCACATCTATAGTCATCAGCACTTGGGAGGCTGAGGCAGGAGGATTACAAGTGTAAGCCCAACTCTGGCTATTGAATGAGACCCTGTGTTTTAAGAAGTCAGTTAAAATGTCACTGGCTCCCAGCTGTCCGCTGTGTCATGGTGAGTTCTGCTGTTCTGTCTAACCAGCCACAGCAGTGGGAAGTGGAAAGCCAGGGTTCCAGTTGAAAAGACTTGTTTCCATTTGGAAAAGAAAAAAAAATGTCTGAGACACACGTTAGAAACCCATGCTAACCTATCCTACTCCAAGGAGTTATAGTAGTGCTCCAGGTAAGGGCGGTTACTGTGGCTGTTGAGTTGTAGGATCAGGGTGGGAAGGTACCTCATAATGTCTTCTCCGAGGAGCAGCTGCCAGGGTTCTAGCTAAGGAACGGCACCCGAGGCTGGCTCCTCGTTCAGAACAGGTCGTGACGTGCTTGGCGGCTGGGTGAAGTGTCTCGTCTCTCCTAGCTGTACCTTTCTTCCATCTATCCCTTCACGACTCTCAGAGATGCCAAATCAGTGTTGTCCTGTATGTTGCCATAGCTACAGTTCAGATTTCATACACATGCGATTAGAACGCAGCAGCAGGGGGAGGGGTGTTGACTATGGACCCTCAGGAGGTTCTGTACCCTAAAGCAAATGCCTGGTTAGTGGGAACTCTGCGGGGCAAAGCGAACTGCACGCTTCCCTTCCCGCTGCTAACTGGAGGTAAGCCGGAGAGCGCGGGTGCACAGACTCAAACTATCTCAGGTTTCAGGAATCTAGTAGACCGTCGCGTCTTTCACAGTAAGTCATATTTATGTTATCAGTTTTACTAGGAAGCAAACTGATTTTGTTTTTCACAATTTCATTGGGTCAGTGAATTAGTTGATATGAACACAGCAGCAAACATGTAATCCCATTTTATGAATGTGTGGTGAGCTCCAGACCAGCCTGAGCTACTTGTCTAAAGTTACACACACACAAAAAAAAAAAAACAGCAAAAATAAAAAGGTTGTTTGAATATTTAGAGTTTAAGAGGTCTAAATAATGGATTTTTAGGTATCTGAGACCATTTTTAATGCTTTCTCTCTGGATTTCCACATTAGTTTTTCAGTTACTGTTTGTATAACTGCAGCCCTGGATTTCCTTCCTACCAGATCATGAATCTCTTGTTTGAAGATGGCCCTGTGTCATTTTGAGGGGAGAAAATGAATTGAACATTACCTAATGTTCAGACAATATGCTACATATTCTTTTATAACCCATGTTATTATTCTAGGCCTAAATTTCATTATTATTCTTACTTTGATGAGAACTAGGTAGGTTTAATTTTTGTGAACTTAAGATTTAAAACACCTTAAAATAATTTGTGCTAAAAATTGGTATGGTTTAAGATCATTGAAATTAAGCACTGCTGTTCTCTGATGTTGTTTTAATAACTAGTCAATATTCAGTAAGGCATTTAACAGGCATTCCTTGTAAACAGGGAAATTTGGAAATGGAGTAAACAATTAGATTCTTTTCTGATTGCAAATTTCTGTTTTCAAGAGAAATCTATAGTGGCTTGCTGCAAGTTTCTGCTGCTGTCTTTGGCCTGTTTGTAAGGGTACAAAGAATGTACATAAGGACTTGAAAGCCTTTTTTTCAAGGCCTAGTGAGAAAACTAAGAAAAATATAGACTGATAGTTGAGAATTTTAAAAGGTCAGACCAAGAGAGGCATTGTCACCTTGAGTGGTTTTCTTAGGCAGTTAGGGCTCGGTTCTCTCTTGGAGCCTGTTTGAGGAGCACAGAGATAGTCCAGCCTTGTCATAATGAACTTTTATTTTATGTTCTTAGGGACTGAAGAGGTTAATGACAATTTGCCAGAAGCACTTTCCTACAGATCCGTCCAAATGTGTGGAGTATAATGCACTGTAAGATCTGCGTGCATGTGCGTGTGTAGCAGGAAGCCTCCGCCCGCCGCATGAGGACCTGTGGCCTCAGTTGCCACAGCTTCGAGGGAAGAGGGCCTCAGTGCAGCCCGCCCGGGGCAGCTTGGTGACTTTAAGAACTCTGCTGGCTTTCACATGGTGTTGGACTGCAAACTAATTTTTGTGTCTTCATTTTAATGAGCTGAAAAATTAAGTTCTAAAGATATGCGTAGTTTAAGTGTGTAGCCATGAACCACACAGGAGAAGGGGTTGGAGATGAACATTCTCGAGATCCAAATGTGTCAATGATACTTAGAAAGACTTGAGGGTGGCTCTGAACTTTCTGTAAATTATTGTGATTTGCACATTTTTCTATGTGGTATTTATAGAAAATATTTTTTGTATTTCAACAAAAGTGCGGGACCATTGAATGCCCCTTTATAGTTTTTACATGTCCGTGGGCTGTGTGCCATCTTGCAATAGAGCATATATAATGTCACTGTTGAGTGTTATTTTTCTTGAGTTTCAGATTCGCTTTTCTTTCTAAGCAGGGTATGTTTGTCACCTTTCTGGACAGACAGAGTTAACAGGAGATAGAAGGTTGAAAGATGGCTGTTATACCAGCATAAGTTCAGAACACCAGCGTCGAGGACAGGGTGAGGAGGTGGGCCATGGAGCCAGCGGAGCGCGGCAGCCCCAGGACCGGGTGCTGGAGAGTTTGGCTTTCCTGGCTTCACTGTGCCTCACTCAGTCCTCACTCACTTCACAAAGTAAGGCCTTGCTCTAGGCCTTACAGAGTGGAGCTTTGATCACTGTGACCACTCAGTGCCACGGTGCTGAAGGTCGGGTCGGGACTAATTCAGTGATGTGTGCAAATGGTGGGGTGTGGTGTCAGAGAAGGAAGAGGGAGTGGGCCAAACCAAGACTGAGGGCTTCTCAGCGCCAGGCTCTAAGTATAGCCTTGGGCAAGCGGGTCCATCTCGCTGAGCTTTGGCTTCCTTATCTGACAGTGATAAGAGTCCACACCTCACATCCGTACTGTGTAAGCTGCTGAGCCCGCTGCCTAGCAGGTGACACGAGATGTTATTACTGCTTATTACAGTGTAGGCCGAGGGCCTTTAGAGGGGGGCGGGGGGGGGGCGTGGCCAGGATGGGATAGTGTGTACTCATGTGACAGCAATAACAACTGTATTAGCAGCAATAGCAGAAATGATGGGATCATTCTTAGGTTTTCTCCTCTTTACTTTCAGCCAGGTCCACGTTTAGGAGTGCAGTGGACTGCCTGGAGGCCGCTGGGGAGGTTCAGGTCCACAGCTGCTCATGCTGGCCCCTCTTGAGAACGAGTGAAAGCCACTTTTGTCTACTGAGGGTCCAAGGCGTGCATCGATAGGACTGGATAGCCTCTGCCAGCTACTTGCAGGGTGGTGACTGTCTTGGGTTGAATCAGTGTTCCCTTGCACTATAGTTGAAGCCTTTTCTTAAGATTAAATCAGGTAGAACTTCAGATTTGTTTGACAAAGAAACTTTCCTGAGATGTGCAGCAAATCCCTCCTGTGACGTGCGGTTTTGTTATGAAGGTCTTCTTTATAAATACCATTAGAAATGCCCAAATCACTCATTGTTCTTCCACTGTTAGGTCACACACATGATAAGCCATTTTATGTTATCTTCTTTTCTGTTGTTAATATTCCACATAAAGGGGCTGGAGAAATGGCTCAGCGGTTAAGAGCACTGACTCTTCCTGAGGTCCTGAGTTCATTCCCAGCAACCAGGTCATGGCTCACAACCATCTGTAATGGGATCTGATGCCCTCTTCTGGTGTGTTTGAAGACAGCTATAGTGTACTCATATACATAAAAAAATAAGATATTTAAAAAAAAATTCCATGTAAAGAAGAAGTATATCAAATGACATCTGTACTTCCTAAAATTGATCTGTGTGGGCTGGGGATTCGTGTTGTTATTTTTCGTTTGTTCACTTTTTGTTTTTGAGCTTGTTTTGTTTGCAGGGGAGTATGTATTCTACAGGACAGTGACTTTAGCCATTCTGAACTTGGGTGTAGAGAAGCATGTTCAAATATGTGGCTCTCTCAGTAAAGTTTTTCATAACAAATTAAAAAGCTATGTACAAATTAAAGAAGCTACATAAAAATTCCTGGGATATGCAGAAAGATGACCTTTCTTTCAAGTCATGGAATTTTTTTTTTTTTTTTTTTTGCAGTTTCCTGTTACTTTCTTTTTTTTTTAAATTTTTTTAATTGGATATATTCTATATTTACAATTCATTTCCCTTTTTCTGGTTCCCCACCCCCAAGTCATGGAAATTTTACTTCTGCATATATTATATATTTTTTGTTTCAAGATTGTTTTTAAAATAACAGACATGCCTTGTCTTTTAAACAGTCACAACTCTATTGACTGTATCCCTTTCTCTCCTCCTCATCCTTCCATCCACAAGAACTGGGGTTCTCTGTGCTCACATTTAGTAAAACAGCCCTTCCTTAGAGATAAATGCATGTGCTGCTGGATTCACTGTGGGATTCGTCCTGACCAGGTAGGTGAACATAGAGTACATCGGAAATACATCTAATGCTCCTAGGCTTGGCCTAGACTGCCTTAAAGTGCCAGAACACATCCACTGTCCGTCCAGCACAGCTTGCTTGTATAGTAAAACCTTCGAAGTTCATGGACCATTCTGAATGTGGCATGGCTGCTCTGGATTAGTGTCAGTAATTTTGTCTGAGGATCAAGTTTGATGGCTCATCGTGGAGGGACCACTACCCAGCCTCAAGAGAGGGTTCAACTGTGAGTGGCTAACTCTGGAAGAGACCCCCTTGTTCCTGTTCCAGGGTGCCGTTTCTACTGAGTGCTTACTGATCTCTTATGATAGGAGGTGGGTGGTCGTAAGGAGACTGTAAGGAGACTCCTCATTCCCTAGGAGTATCACTGTGAACGGGTCTTTCACCATTTAATGGCCTATAGCTGGAAGTCTGGAATGGCAGTAATTTCAGTGTCGGAGGGTGGGGATCAGGGAAATACAACAGCGGCCAAAGAGTTGTCTAGATTCTGTAGGAGAAGGGAGCTGGTCCTGGGAGAGCAGAATGAGGCGGGCAGTGTTCACAAACAGAACTTGGGAGTCATTCGTGGGCCTGCAAGGCCCAGGAAGTAAGCAGACAGGGCTTGTGACTGGTGCGATTTAACCTGGTCCAGCGCTTTGGCCGTGCTGGAGTTTTAGCGCAGTAAATCATTTAGGAATGCGAACCTTTGCTATGGCTGTTGAAAAGGAATTCTGAAACTGAACAGCTTGGGAAAGGCCAGAAATGTTTTCCCAGTGTTTGGGAGGCTTGGTTTCGGGTGTTCGTGTCTGGGTCCGTTCCTGGCGCACAGTCCCCACGAATGCTTCTCGCCACAGAAGGTGGTCGGAATGAAGGGGCGTCTGGAGTTGAGCTTTCTGTTTCTTTTGTCTGGGCAGCTTGAGCAGATAACTTAATGGGTCGGACTCCTCCCTGTTGCAGCTTTCTCCCACAAAGCCCCTGAAAACACAACTTTATCCTCTAGAAATGTATGGTATGGTATCATGTTGGGAGTCTTGAACCGAAAAGCACTTTCTCACGGTATACTGATGGGAGTTTCCAGCCGTCTGGAGAGCCCAGGCCAGCACACGTCTCTAGATCATCCCTTTGGGGAAACTGCTGTGGTAACTGGTGTTCATCACAGGCTCCACAGCTGCAGTGGCCGAATTTTAACCCCTGGAACGTTAATGGTTAACAATAACACAAAGTCTTTGGAAAGTTTAAAAACAATTTCTGGTGGTGTGGCGGAGCTAGGGAGCACCCCGGGGCTGGCTAGCAGCAGTGGCTGGATGTAAGGCTAACCCCAGCCAAAATTTTGGAGTTGTGCTCATTACAAAAAGAATAAGGTTTATACATTAGCCAAAATAGTTTACTATTAAACCTTTGACTATTTGTGTATTTTCCACATTTTAAATTGGGATACTTTATACAGCATTCTTGAACTAGTCTGGGCCCTGCCACTTATGACTGTATTTTAGCTAGGCCACTTCCTTTGTCTAGTTTCGTCCCTATCCTAAGCCCTGCTCCCCACCCCCACCCCCATTCCCCCCACTCCCACCCCATCCCCCCCACCCCCCAGTGGCCAAGCATAGTGCATACCTTCACGAAAAGAGCAGTGGTGGCTGGGGAGTTTCCCCTTTCTCTGGGTGTTATTGGTGATCTCAGCTTCATTCAGTGAGCTTCCTGCATGGCGGCTAAGTCATTCCCACAGGCTTTCAGCGGCAGCTTTACAACCTGCCAAGACCAAATCGCCTTTGCATTTAGCGTGCTCTTCTTTGAAGACTTAGAAACACCATGGCCCATGGGTATTGCAGCCTGAGCTTGGCTGAGACTGCCCTACTGTGAAGGAGCTCAAGTCATAGATTTGAGTGTTCCTATGACTACAGTGAGCAGTGAGACCCTACATCACAGATCCACCCACACAGAGGACTGGACCAAGCACTGCCCAGCCACGTCTGAGGCAGTGTGTGCTCCTGTTCTGGTTGTTATTTGTTGGGCTTGTTTGTTACTGTTTGCTGATGGTGGTGTTTGCACACATCTCAACATGTGAAGATGTCAGAAGACCTCAGTCATTGCTTGAGACAATGGGGTGGCCGGCACACGGGGCCTGGGGCTTCTGTCCACTTCCCTTCCTCTTGTAGGAAGCCTGTAATTGCTGGCATTACCGTGTGCCCAGCTTTCTGTGGGCTTTAGGAATTCCCACTCAGGCCCTTATAATTGTACGTCAAGTGCTCTCGCCTACTGACCCACCTCTGCAGCCTGTATGTTTTCTTTATAGAATATGCTGGTTGTGACCCTCTCAGTCAACGACCTTCTAGTACATCGCGAAAACTACTGATTATAAGGGATTACTAGCTGAGGTAAGGAAGGAAATGACTTTGTTGAGCGAAGTCAAAAGATAAGGCGTTTAATCCTCTTTAATATATAGGTAACACTTGGCTCTTACAGTTGGTAAGACATTCAGCAGACTGTAAAGCCTCGAGTGCTTCCTTAAGTACGTAACAAGTAAGTTAGGCTTACTTGATTTTGTGTTTGTGTGTCGTCCCAGTTTGGAGATATCTGCCTGATTTCCTGATGTGGCGTATTCAGTGGAAGTTCAGGTTTCTAGTGGTCATTGTTGTGCATAGCTGTGGCTTGGGCGGGTTGTTCCACTTTTGCATGAATCCTATTTATGTCTTTATGGTGAATATAGATTTCTGTAGCTAGTGTACATACCAAGGGAGTGTAAGGTAAGCATACATTCACCTCTAGGAGTTCCCATGGGGCTTAGACTAGTCACACTCCTGCTTTGGGGATTTGAGAGTTTAGCTTGTGTACATCGACTCACATGTGAAGTGTCTTCTAATACCTTTGCTTTAGCAGGGTGTGTGTGTGTGTGTGTGTGTGTGTGTGTATACATGTGAGTACACTATAGCGTCCTCAGACACACCAGAAGAGGGCATTGGATCCCATTACAGATGGTTGTGAGTCACCATGTGGTTGTTGGGAATTGAACTCAGGACCTCTGGAAGAGTGGTCAGTGCCCTTAACCACTGAGCCATCTCTCTAAGCCCCTCTTGCTAATTTATACTTATGTATACATTCTTGTGGACATAGGTGTTGTACGTCTCTGAGGCTGACTGTTGTGCTAACTAATTGTTAATGGGAGGGAACTAATCTCATGACTAGCTTGGATAGTGATAGAACCTTTTCAGCTATCTTTGAGTAGAGACTCTGTACTGGCTGGTTTTGTGTGTCAACTTGACACAGGCTGGAGTTATCACAGAGAAAGGTGCTTCAGTTGGGGAAGTACCTCCATGAGATCCAGCTGTGGGACATTTCCTCAATTAGTGATCAAGGGGAGGAGGGCCCATTGTGGGTGGTGCCATCCGTGGGCTGGTAGTCTTGGGTTCTATAAGAGAGCAGGCTGAGCAAGCCAGTAAGAAACATCCCTCCATGGCCTCTGCATCAGCTCCTGCTTCCTGACCTGCTTGAGTTCCAGTTCTGACTTCCTTTGGTGATGAAAAGCAGTGTGGAAGTGTAAGCTGAAGTGTAAGTAGGTTTCTTTCTTCCCCAACTTGCTTCTTGGTCATGATGTTTGTGTAGGAATAGAAACCCTGACTAAGACAAATTGGTACTAGTGTATGGGGTATTCCTGTGACAACCTGACCATGTTTTGGGGAGGACTGTGGAAGGACTTTGAAACTTTGGGCTAGACGATCCATTCGGTGTTAAGAGCTCTGTGGGATGTTGTGTAGGAGCTTGGAAGATAATGTTGAGAACAGCGTAGAAGATGGAGGCCTGGCTTGTGAAATTTCAGAGGAAAGATTAAAGACTCCTATGAAGGCCATGTTTTGATGGTGAAGATTCTGTGGTTTTGGTTAGCTGGGGCTGAAGTATCAGCTGTGATAAACAAGATACCAGAACCACTAACACAAACCTTTGTGTTACTGGGACTATTGATGCTGGTTAGCTGGAGCTGAGAAATTCACGGTGATTAAGACGAGACCAGTATCACTGAGGTGAAATCTTCTGGGAAGTGTTTTCTGAGAGCACAGAGGCTGTGTTCCAGAGATAGCCACAGTTGTATTTTATGCTGTGACTGGACTTGGTACTATGTAAGAGTCACCCAGGTGGTACTGGTTTTGAAGGCATGAAGGGGTCATGAAGAGCAGCTGAGGCTTGGCACTGTCAGAGGTCATGGAAGGCCATTGGTGAAGGTGCAGAGTCAGTTGCAATTGATGGCCCAGGACTTGAAGGGGTCATTCATAGGAGTTGAGGCTTGTCACCATGAAAAGAGCCTCTGAGAGGCTATTGGTGAAGTCTAGTTATAGCAGAAGACAGCAGTGTTTTGGAGATGCCAGTGCCATGAGATGACCACCAAGAGCAGCAGCAGCAGTGGAGTACAGGCAGCTAGAGCCCAGAAGACAAGGTGTGTGCTACAAAGGGCAGAGCTGGAGAAGTGACCCAAGCCCTTGGAGGAGCCCAGAAGATTGTGAGTTGGAATCCAGACATTGAACTATTGGAGTTGAGTTTTGCTTTTGATTGTGACTGTGCCCTGATATTTTTCCCTCTTGACGGAAGAAAGTATTTTAGTGGAGCCCATAATTAAGAGACTTTGAATTTTTAAAAGACTTTGAATTTTAAAAGATATTGGACATTTTAACTTTTAATATGTAAAGGCTGTGGGACTTTTAAAGTTATATAGATCTTGGGGTTGAATAAGAAAGTAAGAGTTGAGGCTTAATAGTGATTTTTTGTGTATCAAGTTGACAAGGGGTCAGTTGTACTCGCTGGTTTTGTGTGTCAACTTGACACAGGCTGGAGTTATCACAGAAAAAGGAGCTTCAGTTGGGGAAGTGCCTCCATGAGATCCAGCTGTGGGGCATTTTCTCAATTAATGATCAAGGGGAGGAGGACCCCTTGTGGGTGGTATCATCTCTGGGCTGGTAGTCTTGGATTCTATAAGAGAGCAGGCTGAGCAAGCCAGTAAGAAACATCCCTCTGCATCAGCTCCTGCTTCCTGACCTGCTTGAGTTCCAGTCCTGACTTCCTTTGGTGATGAACAGCAGTGTGAAAGTGTAAGCTGAATAAATCCTTTCTTTCCCAACTTGCTTCTTGGTCGTGATGTTTGTGCAGGAATAGAATCCCTGACTAAGATCCCATTAAAAAAAATCAATTTATATGTTAATCTTTTAAAAAAACCATTTATAGACTTATTTTTATGTACATGAATATTTTGCCAGCATGTGTGTTAAGCTTAATGCACTTGGGCAGTGCTTATGGATTCGAAACAGTATCTGGTCCCGCAGAAGTAGAGGCACAGATGGGAGCTGCTATGTGGGTGCCGGGAAGCGGATCTGGGTACTTTGTAAGGGCACCAAGTGCTCATAGTCACTGAGCCACCCCAGCCTGTATGCCAATTTTAATGTGACGTGTTTCTCTTTAATGGTGTCATCATAGTAGCAATTCTACAAGCATAGGATCTGAGAGAAGGGAACTGAATTTTTGCACTTTGTGTAAAATCATAGTAGTTTGTTGTCTATTCATTCATTTGTATCTGTGTGTCTGTGATGTAAGCCCACGTGTGTGGGAGCTTGCACACTTATGCACATTGGCGAAGGCAGAAAAGCGCTTCCTGTTCCTTTGAGTAGTCTCTCTCTGATTCTGGGACTCACGTACATCTACTCCAAAGCTTTGAGCTTGGTGCACCCTGTCTCGTGTAGCTGTGGCCTTAACCTATTCTCACACCGGTTGAGTTTGTGAGCAGTCTTAAGAACTGTATCAGCAAGCTTACCTGCATTCTTCCTTTGCAGACTTGGTGGAAGTGGCTTTATTCTTTCTGTCGTGGGCTCGAGCTTCTACTGTGCCTGCTTTCCTGTCCCTCTCTGGTAAATGATTTCATTTTTATTTTCTCCCCTTTCCCACAGTGCAGTGAGAGTATAACTTTCACAGGGATGGACATTCTTATCTCCTTGGTTTACTGCAGATGTGGGAAGAAATAGAGCAGTCAGGGATAATTGTAAGAACTTTGGCCTGCGCCGTAGGAGGATGGAGCTGCCTCTAAGTCGAGGGCGGCCATTGGAGCGGGTTTGGAGGGGAGAATCAAGAGTTAGGCTGTTGGCATTCACCACGTTGGCCATCTCTGTTGGTTGGCCATCTTGCTGTTGGTTGGCCATCTCTGTTGGTTGGCCATCTTGCTGTTGGTTGGCCATCTCTGTTGGTTGGCCATCTTGCTGTTGGTTGGCCATCTCTGTTGGTTGGCCATCTTGCTGTTGGTTGGCCATCTCTGTTGGTTGGCCATCTTGCTGTTGGTTGGCCATCTCGCTGTTGGTTGGCCATCTCGCTGTTGAAGAGGCGGTAGGAAGTGCAGATTGATGGAAGAGCTCCGTAAGGCACGGAAAGCACCGATGCCATCAGCAAAAGGGTGGCACAGCAACCAGGAGAGCAGGCATGTCATGGCTGGAGCCTGAAATGTCCTCAGGAGGCTTGTGTGTTTGAACACGAGGTCCCTAGATGGTCATGCTCTGTTGGGAGATCGCGGGACCTTCTGGGATGTGGGGCCTTTGTAATATAAGTAGTTCACTAGGGAGTGGTCTTTGCTGTTTGTATGTGCCTCTTGTTCCAGTCGTGTGTTTTGTGTTCTGGTCAGCCAAGAGTCAAGATGCCTGCGCTTGCGTGGACCTGGCTCCTCGCCTTCCCTGCTCTGACGGACTGAAGTCTGTCTAAACTGGAGTCAAATAAAGCCTCCTTCCCTCCTGTTTCTCTCAGGTTCTTGTAACAGTGATGAGAAAATACAGGGAGCCAAGCCTAAGAGAGTCCAGACAAACAGGGCTGTGAGGGCAGGTAGGTGGAAGGCGGGGGAAACGAAGGTGTGATAGACCGTGGTCGGTGTGAAGGAGGTGTCTCAGTCTACATCCAGTGCCTGCTGGTAAGCCGCATAAAATGACAAAGGCTGTCGCATTTTGGCACCATGAGACGTCCATCCTGATGACTAGGCTCAGTGATGGGGCCGGGGGTCGGGGGGTGTGGGGGGGTGGGGATGATTGCAGTGAGTTTTAGGGGAAATGGGTACCAGAGAGGCAAAAGGAGCCTGCCACTAGCTTATATGATCTTATAAAGCTTGTGTCCACTAAGAATAAAAAAAGCACGCGCGCGCACACACACACACACACACACACACACACACACACACACACATGTCCTCATGCACGCACCCATGCACAAGTGCACCTCTAGACTATTGATTACGATCTATGCTGTTGCCTTGTAGACCTTTGAGATCTTGGCTGAACAGATCCGTGGCTGGGCGCACGGTCTAGTGTAAACCAGGCAGCTTACATACCTCAGTGGCTGGTCCACCTGTCCTGTCATCTCAAAAGAGGCCAACTCCTTGAACATGGTCTGAGTCGGAGCTCCTGTATACAAATGCATTGTGACAGTGTCCTTGGGAATTGGCTTAAGCTCCTCCCGGTTGAATGCCGGTAGAGCTCCATTTCCTTTACATATCATCCCGTGCTGCTTTTTCTGATTCACAAGCTCACAACATTTTGAGCACATGTATTTTGTACCGAGCGTGCAGTGCCTTGATGTAGGTCACTGCCTGCTCTCCGGTCCTCACGTGGATCTGCACACTCTGGGGAGAGGTTTGGGAAGTCAAGGGCTGGCTAGTTTTTAATATTTTCTACAGGACAGTGTTTACTTGTGTTCTCTAGGAATCAGGATAGAAACGAGAATGATTTTGTTGACATTGTGAGAGGAAGAAGTAGGGGTGCGTGTGTGGCCAGTGCTGTCTCCTGGCTTCCAGTTGCTTTCCTCTGACAGATCTTCGAGCATAGGCTTATTTCTGGCATCTTTATGGATAACGTATTCACAAGAGGCCTTTTTTGTTTCAAGTATAGATAATTTGGGGGATGCTCCGATACTGCCCTAAGAAGTTTCCAGGCAGTTGCCAGAGCTGAGGAAGTAGTGAACACGGTTCTGTCTGCTCGCTGTAGACAGGCCCAGCTTCCCAGTGCCTTGTTGCTCTTACTCGCAGGCTCTAGCTTCTCCACCAGGAAGGGCTCCGTGCAGGCTGTTCCTGGAGGCTAGACTTTGAGTTTCCTGCTAGGAAAGAGCTGCCTGGGCAGGGATACAATTGCAGCGACCTGCTAATGCATGCCGGTAGCCATAGGCTGGAATTGGGGACTTTTGTAAATGCAACAGGCTGTTATTTAGGTGATATGATTTAGAGGGTGGATAATCGATAGCAGAAAACTAGCCTCTACCAAGTCAACAATACCATGTGTAGTTGGGTGTGTGTGGTGGTGCGTGCCAGCACTTGGGCTGGAGGCAAGAAGATTGTGATTTCAAAGCTGTTCTGCAGAATGAGACTGTCTCAAAGAACAAGCCAAACCTAAAAGGTATACCATAGGAAGACTGATGTTTATGAAAAAAGAAAAAAGGAGTTTAGTATCTTCTCGACATGTAGGCTCCTAGAGCATGGTTACACATTTATTATTTAGAAACAAAGAGTGTCCGAGAGGCGACTGAGGTGTTTTCATTTTGAAAATGCTTTAATAAGTGTTGACAACACTGTTCTGCAAAATGTAAAGGTACTATACAAATTCTTAATACAAAAAGAATAAATTAAAAGCAGATTTTTTTTTAATTCTGCAACTTTGTCTACAACATACATCTTTTTCATTGGTTACAGTTGAACAGAACCCAGTCAAATCGTTTTACATGCTCTACAGTCAGTTTCAGGAGCAACCTAATCTCCCCCCACCCCGATTATTAAACTAGAGTCCATTTTACACAACTTGTAATAAACTATTGACATGAATGGATATGTAAAACTTTACACCTAGTTAACTAAGCAGTAATTGGTCATCTGATAGCACCTGGGTGAGGCTTGCTATATCTTGAACTAAACTAATACTGGATGAAAACAAATCGGGCTTTGAACAGTTCCAACACTCACCTGCATATAACAAAATAAACCAACCTGGCTCACAACATAGTCTTCTGGCTGAAACAAGCAATTTCTTACATGAATCCAACGAATCCAATAGGGGCTTTAGTCAGACTGGGGACTTCATATTTCAATCCACCTTTAAAGAAACAGGGTTCTGTAAAGAGTTCGTAGGTGCTTGAATACAATACCTAGAGCGTTCACCACCAACCACAGCGACCATGTATCATGTCAGTCTCAAAGGACTAATGCGTATTATATTATGTACATTGTATTAACCGAACACAGCTAAACAGTAAAACCTGTTTTACTTAATCTCTGTCCTTACTACCAGACTATCATGATGGTGTTCACAGCTCCCATTCCGTTTCCCTCTGCTCCCCAAATCTCTTACATTTAGATTCTTTGTGTATCTCTCATAGATCCGAAGGACTTCAGAATTGATTTTCAAACTGCCCTCTATGTTATAACCTGTAACCATGTAACCTTGCCTTCTTTATTTTCTTTTGGACGTTTTCTGTTGCACCACAGTTCAGGCTAATTATTCAAGCATCGCCTTTTGGAAGAAAGAAAATGGGGCACAATGTGTCACATTTCCTATTAGCTAAGGAAGGAAGGAATAATCCCCAAATAAACCTGCTTTATATAGCTTCGTACTAGGAGCAAGAAAGGTGGCCCGTCCCCATGGAGCCCCAGGGTCATTTTGTACCATCGTATCCGGTTCCTACTCCTCCTACAGGGTTGTCCCTGAAGTGTCTGGGAAGAGTGCTGCTTCTGGAAGCCGGGCTTATCAGGCCAGCCATGCCTGGCTCTGGGATATCCCGCCTTGAATGAGCGAGAGAAGGCCTCAAGCCAGACGGTCTGAATGCTCCCCACTTGACTTCCAGAGCTTTCTAAGCCACTGCAGAGTAAGCAACAGGGTTAGTCCGTTCTGGTATCCATTTCTTAACCTTCCTGGTCTGGTAGAGTCTATTGTTATTCTTGGATTTACATACATGAGAAACAAAGTTTTTTTTTTTTCTTTTGATGCCACAGCTATCTTTAAGATTTGCTTTCCCACAGAAGTACTCCCTCCCACCCTGGCTCCTGGTCCTAGATGCCTTTCCCACAGGAAGTCACTACAGAGGTAGAGGTAACCCCTGCCATGTGCACTATCCCCACAGACTCTCGCGCCGTCGTCAGTAACCTAACTAGACTGTGCACTGGTTAGTTATAAAAGTAGCTCTGAGGCCTTTGAAGATTGATGGCTTGCTGGTTGTGCGTTAAGCATAGCTCAAGACACATGTAAACGAGCAGCTCGCACGCATGCTTCTTAGTTTATTTTTTTGCCTTTTATCCTCGTGGTATCTGTGGACAGAGGTGGTATATCACAGTCACAGATACTGCTGGAGGTGGATGGGCCCTTTGGGAGCGGAGTTGTTTCAACTCTGCTCTGCCTGCCGACTGGTAGACGTGTAAAAAAAAAAAAAAGTGTTCCTACCTAAGGGGCGTACTTGAGTTCTCTGACTAAGTGACACACAGGAGAGGTCTGTCCGAGTTCAGACAAGTGTCAACAAACAGAAAATGAGCCACAACGGGAAATACTTGACTAGATTGCAGTGTGCTTTTTTTCCCCCCTTGGTTTCCCATAAAAAAGAAAAGGAAAGGCCTTGTACAAAAAAGAAAGGTTACACTTTTACTGGTTGTTTTAACGAGAGAGAACTGCTTTTGGCAATTATCACCTTTAGCTTCCTCCCAATCCCAAAAGGGAAGAAGCTTTGGGGGCGTAGGCTGAGCCCCTGCATAGGGCAGTGACAACGGCACCCCGCCCCTTCTCCCGCGTCCAGACAGACAGAGTCTGAGTCTGCCCGGCCAGCCGAGCGGCCTTCATCTTCACTGTTCCCAGGCTCTTGGGGGTACGTGGTGTGCTCCAGGCGAAGGGTCGCCACAGGGCGTGGTCTACAAGTGGTTGACGTTCACTGTGCTGCACAGAAGCAGTTTAGACTTGAAACTTCGCTGCAGAGGAAGCGTGTTCCTCCTGGCCCCTCCTGTCTGTCCACGGTTGACTGTGGCTAATCTTTGGCGGCATAGAACCAACTGCGATCCTCCGACGTGCACGCTTCCCCTGAGGAGCTCTCGCTGGCTGCTTCACTACAGAATATTTATTTCAGGTGTAAACTGATATCCCCATGAGACGCTCTCCTCGAAGAACTCGGCTGGCCTAGGGTGGCAGCTGGAAACGCGTCCGTGTCTGCGGGCGGGGCTTGCTTTTCCTCTGTTCTCTTCCAGTGCCTCTCTTCCACAGGAATTGCATGTGTTGGCGTCCCCGACAGTTTGTGGCCTGGGGCTGTCATGGCAGAGGGAAACCACCAAGGTGCCATTGAGGACTGTTGTCTGGCTCTCTGGGCAAGAGAACCAGGGGACACACAGTGGGTTCGGAACCTTCCAGAATGTCTCCTCAGTCAGGTTTTTGAGGGTCAAAGGGACGTGGAGACAGGAGAGGAAAGTGCTGAGGGCCGAAGCCGGCACAGGTGACAGTGCATCTGGGTAAGGCAAATGAGAGGCAGTGAGGTGACGTGGAATGGCGTGGCGGTGGTCACATCCGGCCCGGCCGGCTCACACGAGGGTCCCGGGCTTGGCTTTTTCCTGCCCGTACCATTGGACATCAGCTAGCTCTGGATAGAGGGAGGAATCCAGGAAGCAGCTGTCATTGTAGCTCCTGCGGATGCAAGAGAGAGAGAGAGAGGGAGGAGTTAGAGGAGAGGCTGCGTCCGCGTGACCTGCCCCCCACAGATGAGCTGCCTTCCCTGCCCCACAGAGGTGAGGCCTGGCAGTCTCCATTACAGTTGGTGTACGGAAGGTGGTCAGAGACCATAGGAGTCACACAAAAGGGACATCCTGAAACCTCGGCAAATGGAAGTTAACGCTCAGTACAGTGGTCCTCAGGATCACATAGGACCCTCAGAAATGCTCACGTCCAGGCCCGAGTATGGAGCCCTCCCAGGCCCACAAGAGTTTCAGATGCAGCCAAAGCTGAGAAGCCCCCTGGAGCTGTATACTTTGGGGTGACTTCCTGCATGACAGCCAGGACCCAAGGCCTAACTTCTGTGGTTGATTATCACTGTCCTGGAAGAACAGTCGAAACCCGAGCCTTCCCTAGAGTAATACTAAAGTGATACTCTGAGTTGAGGTTTTAATGCGTTTTAAATCAATACTGTTGTGATCTTATAGAAGTATTTTTTAAAAACATACAGTGGGGACTGGACCTGTAGCTCAGTGGTAGAAAGCATGCTTAGCATCTAAAGGGCCTGCACTTAATCTTCAGCACCAAAAAAAAAAAAAAAACAAAACAAAACAAAAAAAAAAACCGTGTGTATGTACACACACACACACACACAAATGTACTTGACTCTACATAGAAAAACATACATAGAAGAAAGCAGACATTTCATCAGGTAGTGTGTCTAGGAGTGAGTCCCAAGGATCCACGGGTGCTCACCCGGATCCGTGTCTAGCTCTCTGCTCAGCTGTCCCTAAGTCACCCTTCAGTGCCCAGGGCCAGGGCCATGCTTAGGACTGGGGCATTTTAAAGAGTGTCTTAAAGCTGTCAGCACGCTCTGAAGACAATCTGCCCCCTCATTCCTCCTCTCACCTGACCTCTGCAGGAATCACTGAGTACTCGGTGCTGACCTCTGCAGGAATCACTGAGTACTCGGTGCTGACCTCTGCAGGAATCACTGAGTACTCGGTGCTGACCTCTGCAGGAATCACTGAGTACTCGGTGCTGACCTCTGCAGGAATCACTGAGTACTCGGTGCTTTGTGGATGTCCCTCATCTCACCTAGCAGAGCCCGAGAGAGCTAGAAAAATCCCAAGCTCTCTGGAATATTCAGGGAAGCCACCAGGATAATCTTGTGCTTGGCACACTGGAAGTACGTGAGGTTAAATGTGGCTTTAGAAGCAAAGGCCCTTAGTTACGTCACCGGCCACGGGTGTCTTTATATGTATCTGTCTGTTGGGGTAGATGATAAATAGATGATTTGGTTATTTTTTTACCTAATCTACAACCATGGCTACCCATTGCGAAAGTGACTTTTGTAAATTGGGCCAGAAGAACCAAAAACTCTTACTGGGAAAGGTGGTTGGACTCTGCTGCAAACATGCTATAACTCCGGGGGAAAGTTCCTTCGTCCCTATTACCGCTATCACAGGGAGCACATGACCTCTCCACGTTAGCTCGCCGGCCACTCACTGGTTCAGACGTGGCCAAGGAGCTTTGAAAGCACGGGGATGCCTGTTTCCTCACCGTGGATGCAGACACCTATCGCGCTCTGGCCCCAGCTCTGCCTCAACTCCCAGTTTATCAGCTTCTCCAGGCTGATGTGGTTAAAGGTATTGGTCCCACCCACTCTCCTATGGTGCAGCTTCCTAGATTCTTATAGAAGCTTGTTGTCCGATTCACTTGTGATGTGGGTCTCCTAGGGACACTTTCCTGACTGCAACATTGACTCTAAGGAGTCACACCATCAAGTGTTTCTGGAGGAGAAGTGCTCCGAGGAAATGAAAGGAACGGGGAGTCTGAGGACTCCGCCCTGTGGAGCACCACACTGAGCACTCTGAGGAGTCACGAGTTACTTTGTTTCACTTGGACCATCTCACAGAGCATCGCCTAGAACCCAGAGTATCCAGCCACAGAACACAGGCTGGAAAACACCATAGGACATTTTTGAATTAGGATGTTGGATCCTAAACAGCCTGGGGTTAAAGAGGGGGGGGGGGATGCTTTGTCTCCGTATCCCGCTGTGAACTGAGAATGGAGTTTCACTTACCCTGCCAACTGGTTGGACATATCTGAATCAGTGGAAAGTGCCGTAAAGTGGCCATAAAGCCAGGGTGGTAAGGCCACTGTGTGTCCTCGTGACTCAGCGGGCCCTTTGTGTGAGCTGCTTCCCCGCAGTGTTCTCTCCAGTTCATCTTGAACTGACTCACCCGTGCTCCCACACTGTCTTCTCAGCTGTCTGCTACCATCCCAAAGCACAGGATACTCCCTTTACAGTGGAGGAGAAAAATGACTCCAACTCAAAACTGTTCTCAGTCCCTTTGCTGTCACCAGAGTGTGAGCTGTCTGTCCACCCCCTGCTTGGCCAACTGTAAAAACTCCCCCGGCTAACGCACGGGACTCAGCCATCCCCCACAAGGGCTCCCCCTGTGTATCCACACCTCTGTGCTTCCCTCTTGGAATGGTTTCTCTGCCTTCCTGCTTCAGGACCGGTCTTTAAAGCCAGGCTCAAGAGATGTGTCTAAGAACCAAAGGGCATAGTCTCTCAGCTGTGAATCCTTTTAGCATTTTGATGATTTAGCATTTGAATTGTAGATCCCGCAGTCCTTTCTTGTGGCTGTCTCTTACTCGGAGCCTGATTGTCATTTTCTTCTAAAGCCCTTTCTCCACTTCTGAATGGGCCCCTTATCACTTTAGTGATCCCTGCTGTGCTTCCTGAAGTCAGTGCTATACATTTAGTTACTTAGACTTGGAGCTCCCACTGTTTTGAACTGGGGAGAGCAGTGCTTTACAGGTGACTCGGCAGCCAGGGTGGCTACCAGGAGTCATTCTGAGCTCCAGGGGGTGGCGGTAATTTACAAACTACATTTTGAAAAGCAGGACTATGACATTTTGGTGCAACATGCAGATATCACTGAAAAGCACTAAGACAGTGACTTACAGTATTTGGGGTATTAAAACAGCAGTGGTGCAGTGTTCATGGAGAGTGCGTCCCAAGCTGGTGGACAACGGACCACTACAATTTGTACTTAAAGCCTAGAAAGTCTAAATATACTTGGGGGGGGGGGCGCGTCTTCCAGGAAGGAGCATGGGGACTATCCCACATCTGATGTAAAAACACACATCCAAACACATAGCACCACATGTAGCTAGAAATAAAACATAAGAATAATAGCTTCCACACCATCCAGACATTTCCTCCTGGAAACTCTGACATGGGCAGAGGCAGCACACATGCAGGACATCTGGATCACACACGTGGGCAGTAAGAACGAAACGTTCCCTTACAATACCTCTATTCATCAGTACTTTGGTGAGTTGGAGACTCAGACCCATCCATGATGGGAGAGTTTTCTGTTGCTTCTCTGAACAAAGGAAAGCAGAAGGAGAAGAGAAGAGAGGTCGTGTTACATAGGAGAATGGACACACGCGATTAGTAGCAGCTTATTATTATTAACACACTGGGAGAATCATGCAGAACACTGGGACCTCAGTAGTTCTGGTAGGAAGGCAGACAGCGGCAATTTTTACCCACTGTCTTTTTTTCCTCATCACATTATTCTTGAGTAATTCTCAATCTGGCAAAACGCTGGCCTTCGAGGACAATAGCCTTCTGTTTCCAGTTTGCTGTGAGCCCTCACGTGGTAATGGAGGTAACGTGAGTGAGTGGGCGTGGGAGGACTGCATGGAGATTTCAGAGCCTGTCTCTCAGGCAAATGATAGTCATATGGTTAGATCAGATAAAACTGGGCATGGCCCACAGAGGGTCCCAGGTGCCCTGGCTGGACGATACCACTTAGCCTATAGAGGTATACAGATGTGTAGCTCTTGTATGAATCCCAGGAGATTCTCAGAACCTAAGCCAAGAAGCTGTCTGGATTTAGAAGCTGGAGCTGGAGAGCAGATGGTGTGGACAAGTGTCAGTGATTTATAATAGAGAGGTAGCTACTGGCGAAAGCACCCTAGGAGTAGACACGAGAGACGCTGTAGTTACAGACTATGTTTTGTTAATTTGAAGAGTAAAGAGGCAGTGTGGGGGTGGGTCAGTGGGTATCCAACCATTGATCCTAATGACCCAAGGGTTCATGAAGGACACCCAGTGGGCCTACCCCAGAGCTTCTGATTCGGTAGGTTTGGGTAGGCTCAAGATCCCAGGTGAAGCCCAAACTGCTGGTCTAGGGTCCACATTGTCGGACCTACCAGAAAAGTGTAGAGTGTGTGGCTTGTGTCCTCTGCCTCAAGAATACAAAAGATCTAGCTACTTTCCTTGCCAGGGAGCAGACAGGAGTCCATGAAACTCACTTATGTTCAAAGAAGCCGTCAGCCTTTGTGTTTTAAGTACTCAGTAAGTGTTGGCTCCCCAAAAATGAAGTTTCCAGAAGAGGCCTGGTATCAAGCCACTGCAGATAAATGTGAAAGCGTGAAGATGCCAAGCGTGGGAGCCTGGACGCAGGCAGTGGAACCCGCTGGCGAGTGCGGTGTTCTTATAACTCAGCTCGCAGCTGTCAGATTCTCCCAGACATGCTCACCAGCGCCCAACACAGCAGGAGCTGGGTTAAGCTGGATCCGGGGCCATTTCCAGTAACCAGCAGGTGTCCACAGAGTGGACCATCTGAACAGCAGCAGCAAGGGGGGGGGGGCGGGCAGGAGGTGCCGGCGTGTGATAACCAAGCAGCACACTCGTGTCTCCTGGAGTGTCCCCACTGGCCCTGAGTCCACACTTAAGGCTCCTCACTTCCAGTGTCAGCACTGTGCTGTGGGCAGCCTCTATTTAAAGGGCTCCAGGCACAGGTTCCCCTTTGCTGATGAACAGCCACTTAGCTAAGACAGGAGCCCCTTTCCTTTCCTTTCCTTTCCTTTCCTTTCCTTTCCTTTCCTTTTTCCTTTCCTTTCCTTTTTCCTTTCCTTTTTCCTTTCCTTTTTCCTTTCCTTTTTCCTTTCCTTTTTCCTTTCCTTTTTCCTTTCCTTTCCTTTCCTTTCCTTTCCTTTCCTTTCCTTTCCTTTCCTTTTCCTTTTCCTTTCCTTTCCTTTCCTTTCCTTTTCCTTTTCCTTTCCTTTTCCTTTCCTTTTCCTTTCCTTTTCCTTTCCTTTTCCTTTCCTTTTCCTTTCCTTTTCCTTTCCTTTTCCTTTCCTTTTCCTTTCCTTTTCCTTTCCTTTTCCTTTCCTTTTCCTTTCTTTCTTTCTTTCTTTCTTTCTTTCTTTCTTTCTTTCTTTTTTTTTTTTTTTTTTCTGAGACCGGGTTTCTTTGTGTAGCCATGGCTGTCCTGGAACTCACTCCGTAGACCAGGCTGGCCTTGAACTCAGAAATTTGACTGCCTCTGCCTCCCAAGTGCTGGGATTAAAGGCGTGCGCCACCCCCCACCCCCCGCTGGAGCCCCTTTTCTTTGGATGCATCCCAATATTCAGACAGTGACCACACTGTGGGAAGCCTGTGTAATGGCTGACTCAGGGTTCTCTCTCCTACCCCTGACATTTTTGCAGAAAAAAATAATCCAACCGCTGCTCAGAATTGAATCCGCTTCGCTGACTGCCCTGCTACAGCCCAGGAGTCGCGTCCTATCTTTAGATAGGACACACAGACTTCATCCCCATCAGAAACAGCAAGCCAGCTGGGGAGAAGGTGACAGCCCAGGGAGATGGGTTCGCGTCTCGGCACCCACTTGCTGATGCATCTTCCCATTGCTGGGAACTCAGTACAGGCGATGTCCTTCCTAGCTAAAGCAATTTAGAGCCCAGAAGAACCAAGCCAGCCACTTCACGGGACAACTCACCCGGTCTGCCACGTCAGGATGTGGTGGGGGCTGCTTGGCGGGGTGGCTCCAATTTCACTGGACGGTGTTGAACTTCTCTGGCTTTGAGGTAAGGCAGCTACACGAGCCGGTGTAGGAGAAGCGGGGAGAAGACAGGTTAGAGCGAGCATGGGACTTAAAGTCGGCGACAGACCCAGTGGCAGGCTTTAACCAAGGTCGGCTATGAAGGTCAGGGTCTAGGTGACCCCATGACATTCAGTGGGAAATACCTTGGTTTCCCCAACTGTATTTTCTCTTAACTTTGTCCCTCCATTCTGACCATGGCCACAGAATGGTTTCTCCAACTGCACAGAATGGGAAACCCCCAGGTTTCTGTGGTGGCGAACCTGGGGCATTTTAGATGTGTGTCCTATGTGAGGACCGTGCTGTATTGCTGGAAGGGCCTCCAGACTTACCCTCTGCTTCTTCGGTAACTCTGCAAGTGAACAGCACTTTAACAGCTCATATGGGCCATAGATTTACTCCAAATGTTTGAGTAGATCTATTAGGAGGATTCAGCACCAAGTAAATCCTACTGAGATGCTTCCTTTGCACGTTTGGTGGGGCGGAGGTGGGTGGGTACAATTTACTAAAATCTTAGTAATATCTTCCGGCTATTTAGTAAAGCAAATCCACACAAACAGGGTCATTCTGGGAGAATGAACCACTCCTGTCTTCTTGCCCTTGGTACCTAGCGACTGGATCTGAGAGAACTAGAAATGATCCTAACCTTCAGAGGGTCACATTAATATATCCATTCTCGGGATCCTGCTGGGAAGTTGGTGGTTTAGGTTACAGAGACTAAGCAGAGCAGGAAAAAGGTTGTGGGACCATGAAGTCGGAGGTGCGGCCAGGAGGCCGGGATGGTTTGTAGTCTAGTCCCTGGAGCGTGTTTGGCGTGTGAGCCTTGATGAGAGCAGGGGGATACGGAGACAGTGCCTGCAGCTTCCTGTCAGGCTGGACCTTTCAAGATCTCTCGGCTCCAGACCCTGGCTTCTTAGTCAAATTCCTGACATGGAGTGCCACTGGTTTTCATTTTTGCCTTTATTCTTGTTTTCCTCCTACCCTCTCTCATTTCTGCTGCCTACAGTAAAAGGTTGGGGTATTTTTTTAAACCTCTCTCTAAGTGGTATGAGTATACCAAAGACCACCAGTGATCTAGCAAAGGTAAATGCTCAATAATGTCGGTTTTTAGCATTGCCATTTCATAGGGAAGGTTTTTAGCATTAGCATTTTATAGGGAACTTAAGGAAAAGGACAGTTCTCTCATTGTTTGCTTGATTTAGTACCGTACAGTGCTTTGGGTTCGAACCTCAGTGTGACACAGTATCAAAGACACTGAAAGTAGCAGCAGAAAAGCCAGGAGTCAGTTACCTATGCCGACACCCCGGTCAGGGTCAGAGAGCAAACACTTCTTTCCCCAGGGCCTCAAGATCCAGGCCTCCCTTTCAACCCAATCTTTCTTGGCCAGGTTAGAACTTGGGTCTGTTTTTTTTTGTTTGTTTTGTTTTGTTTTGTTTTGTTTTGATTTGATTTTCGAGACAGGGTTTCTCTGTGTAGTCCTGGCTGTCCTGGAACTCACTCTGTAGACCAGGCTGGCCTCGAACTCAGAAATCTGCCTGTCTCTGCCTTCCAAGTGCTGGGATTACAGGCATGCGCCACCACGCCCGGCTTAGAATTTGGGTCTGTAACGTACTAGAATTTTTCTTCATCGGGAGAAAGGTACACCCTTGGCAGGATACACCTCCATGACCTGACCCCTGTGGCTTTCTGTCCTTAATTAGAAGGGATAAAAGGAATGCTCGTTCTGTGTCCAGGTTAAGGAAGGAAGAATACCTGGGTTGGGATAAGAACCCAGGTATTTTTTGGTGGAATGGCTTCCCACATTCCAAAGCAAAGCCTCCAGAATAAATGACTCCTTTTCATGGCTGTGACGTCTAAGCAGCCTTCAGGCTACCCAGGTTACCGCCGCCCCACCACCCTGCTCACCTGATGTGGCCTTGCACATCTGGGGCATCCTGGTGACCCTGCTGTGCGCCACGAAGGTGCTCTGGGAAGAGGTGCTGTACTGAGAGCCGCTGTCCGAGGAGGTGGAGCTGGTGTGCGACAGGCGGCTGTGCTCCTTGTGCGAGGCTGTGGAGCGCTGGTACCACTGGCGCAGC
Source organism: Apodemus agrarius (assembly GCA_964023405.1). NCBI lineage: Eukaryota > Metazoa > Chordata > Mammalia > Rodentia > Muridae > Apodemus > Apodemus agrarius. Next base: position 67,614,038 of record OZ030019.1, on the reverse strand, counting down.
TCATCGGACACGGCAGCACGGCCGGAGCCTTTGTCGTGGGCGCCGTCACGCCCCAGGGAAGGAGTCCGCAGGATCTGAGAGCGCGACGGTGTAAGGCGGCCTGCGTCCCCCTCATCGCCACCCCCGCGCCAGCTCTCTTTGAACAGGCCACCAGCCGTGTAAGAATTGGAGGTCTTAAACTGCGCCTTGACGCTGTAGTGGCCCTCCTGGTCACTCTCCAGGCTGCGTACCACCACGGGTGTGGCACTGCCCTCGATATAGAGTGGGTACTCCTTGATGCGGTACTGCGAGCTCGGCTGGCTCTGGCTGTGCAGGTACACACCACCGCCAGTGCTCGCAGCCCCACTGCGCGCCGCCAGGTTGGGCATGCTGCCCGAGCTGGCTGAGCCCAGTGCGCCTGCTGCCCGCTGCCTCTGTCGTTGTCGCTGCCGCGCCTTGGATGGCGAGTCCTCGGCCAGCGTTGAGTAGTTGGCATTCATCTGTGCTGGGTAGTAGTGCTCTGAGCTCGAGTGGCTGGTGCAGGACGAGCAGTCATCCATGGGGTCTGAGCCATTGCTGCTACGAGTCCTCGGGGTGTAGAAGTCGGGGCTTCCGGTGTCATTCTCTGAGCCCAGGAGCTTGCCCTGGGACTCCAGGCTGGAGCTTCGATGCCTAAAGTGCAGTGCGAGGCTGTGCAGTCTCGTGGGGCTGATGTCCACCGACCTGTTGGGGAGACGGGGTTGGTCTTAAGAGTCCGGGATCTAAGGGTCCCATGAAAGCCACAGACCCGGCTCAGGGCCTCTATCAATGGGAGAGCCCAGCAAGGTTGCCCCCGGGGAAAGCCAGGAACTTTCTTCCCTAGGTCCCAGGTGAGAAGGGAGTTAAGAATCCCGAGAATCCACACGGAACCTAGGAAGCAGATGAAACTGTTGACCAATGTCCTGAGGGCTTTTGCTTCTTAAGAAAATGATGCTATTGATAGAGAAGCAAATTACTATGTTCTAAGCATTATATTAGCCCCTTTAAAATATTGATTGTAGGTTAAAACAAAACAAAACAAAACCAAAACCTCTAAAAACTAACAACAAAAAAGTGTAGCAGAGGCCCTTTCATGATTGAACCAACGACTCCTCTGAAATGAATGCCAGCGTGCCAACGGCTGTTTCTCATGAGGATTCTAAAGTGGAAGGCTGGTGAAACATGGAGCCCCTACACATGAATGAGACGAATGCCTACCAAGGCTTTGCCTCCGACCCATCAATATCAATAAGAGGAAGATGATGGTAGCCAGCGACGGGGTGTCTTTATGCAAACTTATGGCGACTCTTGGCCACATACAGGCAGAAGTGTACTACATAACCCTTCCCAGTGACCTTCCGTGGCCCAGCTGTACTTCTTAGAGAAGGATGTGATTCAGGGAAGCCTATTTTTCCATCCATTTCTTTTGGTCATTATACATGTATATACCTTGAGGCATTAAAGCAACCCCAGAATAGATTTTAGACCTCATGAGAAAGATCTATGTGGAACGGAGGGCGGAGCAAAGGCTAGCCTGGGGTGTGCACGGCTACTGTGCTCCCCCACATTAACTGGGCTGGTTTCTTTGTTTCCACTCCTCAGATCCTTGTTAGCTGTCTCCAGGAGGCTGGCATTCTCCGGCTCCACGGGTCCCGGAAATGGATAGAGTTGACGGTATTGGGTGTCCGGGGTGAAGTGGGCTTAGTCAAGCCTGACCCCAGCTCCCCTGTCAACTGGGCTAGGTTGGAGCCATTGACAGCTGGTCTGGCCCAGAAAGGCAAGTGGCCTGAAGGCCCAGCAGACTCACCTTGTGGAATGAACATAGTGGGGACTCCGGACGCGCAGGTCTGGGGTAGATGGCATGCTAGACTGGGAATTCCAGTGCGGGAGGCTTCGGATGGGGCTATTCTGCAGGGAGCTGCTTACTCCTGCCTCGGTGCAGCTTCCGGTGCTGGGGAAGCGCTTGTGGCTGCTGCAAGCAAGCAGAGGGAGCCCGTGTGGGTCACATGAGTCCAATGTGGCAGGTCCCCCATTGGCAGGGGCCGACTAGCTTGGGACAGTAGATCTGATTGTAGGGAGAGCCGGAAGAGGGTGTAGGGTTCTATACCACCTTGAGGATCCTGTGATTGGGCTCTCCTTTGTCATTCTGGAATGCTGCTGGCTACAATTTCCTAATTAATTCCTGTGGAATTTAACAGCATTAACGCCATCTGCCAACAGGTTGACTGAGCCAAACCCTTACCCGCACCCCCCTCCCCCAACACACAGGTTCAGATGACAGATTTGTACTTCTATGGGTTTGACAGCAGGGGGCGCTGTGAGCAAAGTTGAACTGTAAGTTCCAGGAAGGAAAAGACTATCCTTTGGGAACACTGTGGTTTCTAGGTTCTAGTGTGGGGCAAGCATTTGATTCGGTGCCAGTGTGGCCGGAGACCTCGTCTGGGCTTCCCAATGCTCACCTGGAATGGCCGTGGGAGGAGCGTTTCTTCACCTTCTCATAGGGCTCGTCTAAAGATGACTCGCTCCACATTTTGGGCTTTAAGGGTGACTTGTCATAGTCAGTCCGGTGATAGTGCATCTGCCGGAGTCCCTCCAGGGACTGCGGGGGAGGAGGCCTGTTGTGCGATGATGGCGGCCGGGGAGGGAGTCCCTTGTGTGGCGACTGTAAGGGGGATATTGTGCTGGTAACCTGAGAGTCTTCTGCACAGACAGGAGGAGGAGGAGGTCAGAATCATTTCCACAAAGTAAGAGATGGAGCCTTTGCCCAAACACACCATATCAGCACCATGGAGCTACACATCAAATATGTGCCAGGACCGGGTGACCCTACCCCCACTGCTGGTCAATCCAGGTCAAGGCAGAGCCTAAACTGCAGGGTTAACTGAATGTGAAGGGAAATCCTGTCACTTCCAGGTAAGTATGAATAAAGTCTGAGCTGGATTCAGGGCCACCAACAAGTGATCATTTCACACCAAACGGGCAAACTGGTGCGTTACATTCTGACTTTTTTTTTTTAAATGTGGTGCTAAGAAATGAACCCAGGGCCTCAGACATGCTAAGTCAATGCTCTAGCATGGGGATATGCCCTGAGTTACGTTTGAAGAAACACTAAACACATCTCCTTAGCTCTGGGGAGAGGGGAGTTAACCTTCTTGAGGATTTTATTGGCTCTGTTAATCCCTCTGTCCTCAGGGTTGGAATGAGAGCTGGCACTCAGTAGGTACTCAATAAATATTTTGCTGGAGGGGAAAAAATGGATTGAAAGTGTATCTGTCAAGTATAATTAAGTGCTGACAGATCTGGCTTCTACCATCCCCACTTCCCTCACAAGCTTCTTAAGTTCTCTATGATCTGTTCTGGCACATTTAATTCCACGATGCCGGGATGGAGCCCAGGGCTTCGTGCTAGGCTCTCCATGGAGCTGTGTCCTCAGCCCTGCTTACGGTGTTTTGGAGAAAGAGGGTCCCAGTCCTGTGGGACTGTAATGGCCCAGGGTTACAGAAGAAGGGTCCAGGGAGCTTCAAACCTGGAAACCTCAAAGGTGGGCTGGCAGGGGTTGGCTATCTCCCCAGTTTCAACCCAGCGCCATAAAGCCAGCTCCGCCCACAACATAGTAAAAATGTGTCACCCTGACAGTCAGGCTTCACTCCTTATCTGACCTTATGAGCCCCTCCCCCCTCTCTCCTCCCTGTCCTGGTCATCAGTACAGGCCACACAGACCTCGCTCCCGAGGCTCAGGCTTCCTCCCCAGGGGCATAAATACCCACCGCACCCCACTAAACTGAACCAGTTCTCTTCCTGGCTGTGTTCGTTGCCTGCACGCTCATCGCTGCCTACCATGAGCCTGCACTGAGCTCTGAACTCACCTGCATCAGGCTAAGCCTCCCTCCCTCACACCACTCCAGCTTGTGCATGTGCAATGCATAGCCCCCCCAACCCCCAAGTGGAAGCCCAGCAGCACAGCTGAAATAGTACCCTACCTCCACCATCTCTGGAGTGCAATTCTGCACATCTGTATGCTGGATGGCTTCCAAAGGAAGCAAACACATTTAGCCAAAGAAGGCAGAAGTCTCAGGAGGCACAGTGACTCTTGCCTGTAATTCTAGCCCTTGTTAGACAGAGGCAGGCCGATCAGCAGTTCAAGGCCGGCCAGTTTCAGTTACACAGTGAGTTCAATACCATTCTGAGCTACTTGGGACCTGGTCCAAATTATAAACATCAATCCCTAACCAACCCCCAAAGGCACTGTTTGGAAGGAATGAGCTATGGGGCAGAGAAGGAAGGAAACTGAGTAGAAATCTAGAGGTGAGAGAGCTAGGTATAAATAGGAGGTTCTACTCAGCTAGGAGAGGCTGGAGAGAGAGGGGGAGGGAGGGAGGAATTCCGAGTGTGCCTAGATAGTGTGGGACCTTGAATTCCGGGCAAGGAGTTGAGATTTGGCCCAAAAGCTACAAGAAAACTTTAACGTAAGCACAGATGTGTCCGGGTGGAAAAAAAAAAATCCTGTTTTTGAAACTGTTGCAGTTTTGACCCTGGGAAAACCAACAAGAGACACAAGGAGGGTGCAATGACGAGATCTGGTGATGGGTGGCTTTGGGAAGAGAGGGAATGCCCGGTGCTCGCAGGGGAGGGCTAGAGGGAAATCTACCAACCGTTCACGGGATCCTATATCCATTTCCAACTCTTGGTGTTTCATAGCTTAATTCTCAGTCACCAAAATCCAAAGGCCAGATATATGTGTTCTGGTCTATTCCTGCTAGCCCTCCAAGTCGGACAGGAGGAGTCTCTAGGACCTGAGAGGAGAGCCTCAAGTGGGAGCACAGGACACTGGAGGGGGCAATCCCAGCTCTCAGGAGGTTGGAGGCCCAGGACGTTGGGCAAAACTGTTATCATGATGTCTCAAAATTAGCTAATGACTACGTACAGCCCTGGGAACAACTAGCACAAGGAGACGCCACCAGCTCGTTCCTTCCTCGGCAGATTAGGGTAACACTGATCAATGCTAGACCAGGGAGGGTCTCGTATTCCACCCAGGCCTCTGCGTTCTCACGGAACACCCTGGCTCCCCACCACTTAATGCAGAAGACAGTCAAATGCAACGATCTGATTTCTAATAGCAAGGGCAAGACAACTGGGTAGCTATTCCCTAGACCTTCCCCACATCAAGAGCAATCCTTATTATTACGGCAATTATCATTATTACTGTGACTTGGGTAGGCCTTTCATGTTTTCTGCCTGAATAGCCACTTACCACTGGGTGCCTGAGGTTTTCCTAGAGGGCAAAAATAATTAACTACCGGTTAATAGATTTCCATATAATTAGTGCTCTCGGTCTTCCAATGTTTTGGTTTAGCAACCATCGGAAGAGCTTCAGAAATGGTCCTAAGTCTGGAATGCCGGCTTCTGTTGCGGGGTGGGAGGGGCTTTCAACTTCTTTTCTAAGACCGACCAAGAAAATATGCCCTGGCAGTCGCCAGGTTTGAGAATTCAACAGGAAACAAAACAACAGTTTCCAAGATGGTTCATGTTGCTCAAGGGACATTCTTACTCTTAGGAGCAGAGGCTGGGCCAAGTCCTTCCTATAGCTCAGATTCTTCCAGTGGTTCCCAAGCTTGTGTGACCCAGATCAGTGTCTGCCTCTTTCCGTGTGTGTCAGGACCACACAAAGGAAGACATCTACGATGCAGGCTCTTTACTTCAAGATTTCCTACTAGTTTTTTTCCTGTTTTGTTGTTTTTGTGTTGTTGTTGTTTGTTTGTTTGTTTGTTTTTGTTTTGGCCCAAGTATGGAACTCGGGCAATGGGCAAGCGCTCTCTCAGAAACTCCCAGGCTCTTGTTTGGTTTTGACACAGGATGTTGCTATATCATTTGGGTTGCCTTGAACTTTTGATCCTCCTGACTCTGTTTCTACCTCTCCTGTGCTGAGATGACAGGATTAAAGCCACCACGCCAGCCAAGAAAGTGCTTTGACTATTACAGAGACAAGATATCACTTCAAGAATATCATCTAATCTTTTGGCGTATATGGGCCAAGAATAATTCTCTAGGCCATCTGTCCCAGGAGTGTCCAACCCATCTCCACGGGCTATCAGAGCATGCGTGTTTACTTTCTATACTATCGGAACACAAGGGTAGCAGACTGGACAGCCCTGGAAAACCAGTGAGAATGTAGAACCACTGTGAGCTCAACAGTGACTCTTAGGGGGGAAAAAAGAGCCTGCAAGGACTCCAGTAATCATCTCAGCCTGCCTCTTTCCTGTCTACAAGGCCATTCCCAGGAAGCACATGGAATAATCTGGGTTTAATCTGGATTCCACTTATAAGAGCAGAGAGTGGGGAAAACCTACCATCTTCCAGAACGAGGGCATCCGAAAGAGAGCTGTCTTCACTGGCGATATTTCCATCTAGAAGATAGAAAAATGAAAGCGTACAGGGTTAACACGTTTTGGAAACAAAGCCCAGGGTGTAGGAAAGAAAGCCCGACCTTCCCTCCAGTCCTGGCAACGCTCTCCTCTCCGCATCAGTAAGGGAAGAAGCCATGAAACATAAAGATGCTGTTGGGTGTTCCCTTTGACAGCCTGCTGGTGGGTTGTTAGGTCATCCTCCCCACCCTGGCTCTTCAATGGGCCCTGGTCTTTGTGTACTTAGGCTCCTATTCACTAGCTGCTGTGGTTTAGCATGTCGGAGAAAGGTGGTGGGACCTGGTTAACCCACACCATTGTTCTAGAACAAACTCAGGGCTGGCGAGTTGAATAGCAGCTGCTATTCAACAGATCCGAAACCAGGGGAGGGAACCTAGTTTTGCTCACAAGGCAATAAATGGTTTCTCAACGAACTTGAGTTATTAGGAGAGAAAACAAGCCTGCTAAATACAGACTCCATCTCTCCAAAGCTTATTTTTATAGTCACCACTCAATTAGGAGCAATCTCACGAGGGAGACCATAAAGGGATCCTCCCTCCCACTGGGGAAACTGAGGTACTCCTAGGAAAGGCGGGGTTGTCTGAAACGATTCTGTTCACAGGGAGATGTTCTGAGTTTAGGGTTTCTGCTTGAAACACACGCCGAGGCTCAGACAGTCCTCTGTGATGAAAACATTACTTCCTTGGGGCAGTGAGGCACAGAAGGCAGACTCTTGAGCAGTTAACAAAAATGGCTGGAGGCTTGCGTGGAAGAAATCAGAAGCTGGGACTCGCAATGATTTTGAAGCCAGCGCTGCCAGCAGACCCAGGGAAATACCCTTCACTCAGGCGGGCCTCGAACGGGCTCCCTGAGGCCAGCAGGTGAGCGAGCACCCCCACGCCCCAGGCTGCTCTTCCCAGACATAGCTCTGATGCTTCTTCTAGATGTTTCTACAGAGCAGGGAAGTTCAAATGCCTTCGAGGAGGCCCCAAAGGAGGTGATGATGAAGGACTGGCTCACTGTAGCCCTGCTAAAAAGTGGGGCACAGTTTCCTTTTCACGGCAAAGGACAGCAGAGTAAGACACAGAGAACGGGGGTGGGGGTGGGGGTGGGGGGCACTTCTGAGTTCCTGGAGCAAAAGGATGCAATGGTCAGCCCCACCCTTCCCAACTACAAACCCATTTTCTATTATTTGATAGGTGGATGCCAAGGAGACAGGATTCAGTATCTCGTAATCTCCAACGCCACCACCAGTTCCTTAGTATACCCACACTTCTAGGGGACAGGTCTGTATCAATATATTTACAATATATGTAACATTGGTTATCATTGTCACCCCTTTTAAGTGTCCATGGGCCTTAAGTACAGTGACGAAGTTATACAACCACACCACACATCTTCTGCTTGGACAGGGCTTTCATTTCCCAAACTGAAGCCTTGCACCCATTATGAAACACACACACACACACACACACACAGAGAGAGAGAGAGAGAGAGAGAGAGAGAGAGAGAGAGACAGACAGACAGAGAGAGAGACGGAGACAGAGACAGAGACAGAGACAGAGACGGAGACAGAGAAACAGAGACAGACACACAGAGAAATCCAGAAACCTCTATATCAGTTTCTGTCTTCTTAGAACTAAGGTGGAATTCTCAACATGCATACCTTCCAGAGAATCCTAACCTATATTATCAAGAATTCAATGACATGGAGAAAAAGAAAAGATGGTAACCGTGGGAGAGACCTGATGTTTGGTGGTGGGTTTGTGGGACTTCTGGTTTACCATCACCACCAAAGCCCCGAGCCTGGATAAGAGCGCACTCTCCGACAATCCGTGAGGCACCACCCAGTCCTTCAATCCACAGTGCTTGGGATAGGAAGCTCCTAGAAGCAGAACCAGCCCGAGGGAGGGAGACAGGGGACGGGATGGTGGCCTGAAGGACTTCGCTCAAATACACTGGCCATGTACTTTGCTTTCCAGTCTTAGAGAAGGAGGCTAGGTCTCTGAGAACTGCAGAACCTCGGCTATCTTGGGCTAGGCTGGGCTATCTCAGTAACCTCCTCAGTTCACGGTGACATCCAAGAACAGAGCCGGCTCATCCCAGGTTCCCCAGAGGTGTCATAAGTGGTTCTGTGCACGGTCCCTTTCATTTGTGCCTCCACGAGTGAACATCAGGCTTACCCATTCCCTTTCAGGGACGGACCATAGGGTGTGTGGGTAAGAGGCTATTCAGAGCCTGCACGGATGCAGAGGACGACCTCACGGGACCTGGCTGTCGGGGGCAGGGCGGGAGTCTGTGGGAGACACTGACCGTCAATGACAAGCGAAGCCCTCTGGGTGGGTTTCTTCCCTGACTTGATGCGGTTCTCGTTGATTGCCTTCTCAATCTCCTGCAGCTTCTTCAGGGCATTCAGGTAAGAGGTCTTCCTTTGCTTCTTCAGCTTTTTGCTGACATTGGGGTCGCTGGCTAGACGGCGGGCGGCCTCGGTGATCTGGGACTGAATCGCAAACTCTCGTTCCAGACGCTCCAGCTCGGCTTCCTGTGGAGGGAGGACCAGTGCTTACACCTTCTGAAGAAGCTGCTGCCCGTGGAGCCTCTGCCCTGCGCACCTCCAGCCCAGGCCTCAGCCCCCAGCCTTTCTGGGCTTCCTCCACCAAAGGTCTGAGGGCCGAGCCTTAGAGGAAACCCAGAACCCGTTGCTAGTAGCTATCATCTTCTTTCTCCACTTGGAGCATGATCGCTGGATCATGTCACTGTCCTCTGGGGTTTGTTCATACGTGGACATCTCCTGACCTTCCCATGTATACCCCTATTGTACATCTGTGTGTGCCTCGTGTTAGGAGGCATACCCAAACACCTACGTGTCTTCTGACAGCTCTTTCTGCAAGCCCTGTTCTTTTCACACTTACAGGTTCCTTAAGGCCCTTCTGGGCCCTCTAGGGGGCAAGGATGATGTGGGAGTGGGTGGTAGAACCAGTGCCCGCCCCCTTCTCCTTGGATAGGCTTCCGACTCTCCCTTCCCCCTTCCTGGGTACCGCCCTCCTATCTCTACCAATTCCTTTGGCCCTTTTACCAAGATGAGTCTCCCTTGAGTTCAGGGCCTGGCAAAAATAAGGATGTAGGTGCCTGCTATGCCTAGGAGACCCAGATCCTGGAAGAGCCCGGATGGAGCATTTGTTGCTGGCCTACTGTCCAGATGTATGCACACCAGGTGATGCCAGGAGTGGAGGAAGATCGTTCGTGTGTGTGTGTGTGTGTGTGTGTGTGTGTGTGTGTGTTAGGATCTGTGCTTGAATTCGGAATCCCCTTAAGTATCAAACAGTCATTTCTTTGCTTTTTCTTTGATTTGTCTCTTCCCTGGTTTTTATGCTTTGGATGTAAACTATCCCTCATGTTTGGCGGTTGCGGTTGCTGGATTGTTTTGGGACATTTGGTTAGGAAGTGGTTAGGAAGTGAGTCCTGGCTGGAAGAAGGAGATGCTGGGAATGTGTTCCAGCGGGAGGGGTTGGGGGTGAAAACTCAGCCTCCTGCCCAAGTTCTCAGTTTCTCTTCTGATGCCAAGGTTTAACAGGCCCCACCCCAAGCCCCGCCTCTAGGTTCTGCTCCCTTACCACAGGCTCTTCTGCACAGTGAAATCACAGGCCCTGGAAGCAGGAGCCCGAACAAAACCTTTTTCTATTTTAAGTTGCATTTACCAGCTATTCTGTCATAGTAACGAGAAAACAGTCTGACTTACTAGGGAAACCATTTCATTGAGGCTAGCCCTAAGCAGCAAAAGTTATTCCAGAATTTGAGTATTAGGTGAGCGCAAGGCAGGCTGGGCATGTTCTGGGAACTCACAGGAGGTATGGACTCCTATAAATGATATGGATACTACATAAAGGTATGGCGACCACACAGTGGCTTCTCTTCTCCCAGTACCCATACATGACCACTGAAGAACATATCTTGTGCTACGTGATTTGCAGTTACATTAAGGTTTGGCAGAGACTGACCAAACTAAGGAAGCAGAGACTGTTGTGTTTCCTGGATTTCACATGTCTTGCTATTATGGTGGCCCAATATTATTATGCTTCTGAGCACAACAGGCCAAGCTCAGGGTGGGGTGGGGTAGAGAGGTCTACTAAGGAACATACTCTTTGCCTGATGTCATTGACTTCTGAGCACTTCAAGTCTAGAAGAAGCAGGAAGCAGGAGTGGGAGGGAAAAGGGCTAAAAGGGACCACTTAGAGACAATAAACTCCTTCCAGATCCTTCCAGAGCTGGCCACACTAGCTCTCTCAGAGGAAGAAGGATATCAACATGGATTCCTGCCCAGAGCAGGAGTCAGGGACAAAGACCAGTCTGTGAATTTGGGCTCCCTGAAGCAGCTGTTCCTGGGCGGTTATGATAGCTCTGGTCCAAGACGTTGACCCTGAGATTTACAGGCGTCTATAACAGGTCTTGATAGTCCAACCGAGTCAAGGACGAGACTGAACGGCTTGACCGTGGCAACAGTCATATATCTAGGAAAGCCAAGCCGGCCTCCAGCAGCACTGGGGCAGCCCAGAACAAAAGCGAGGCTCTTTCCATCAGGAGGAAGTGCTGCAGAATTCTATCTGCTTCCTGTTACGAGGTTCGGAAAGATGCAACGGGGCCCCGCAAGGAATCCTCAGAGGCCTAGAGTCTGCTTTCCTGGACAGGAGAAACATCTACAACCGTGGGAACCTGAGCCAGGCGTGCGAGGAAACTCGCCAAACACGGGATGCTTTTCAAAGCTTGCGCTGTGATGCCGAGCCGGCCTGGAAGCCGGACACCTGACCACATGGTGCTCTGAGCCGTTCCCCTCGTCTGACATCTACTTCCAGCCACTGTTTGCTAAGCAGCAGGCATGTGTAAGTGTCCAGGGGCATGATCTTCTAGCTCATTTATTCCTAGTGATAACCCAGCAAAGTCAGCGTCAAACCTGAACATATGGCCTGACTCTGTATCACTTTGGATGAAGTGCTCTGGCATGCCCGGTGGCCGTCCAGGGATCTGTGACCTGGGCATCATGGACCTGAGCATGCCCACCCTTGACCTTCCCCACTGACCTCACTTTGGAAAATGTCTTTCTCTAAGTTCCTTAAAGGGCTAAATGCACCTTCCTTGCTTTTCTCTCCCTTGCCGGTGGTGACTCTTGATTGCCAAATGTCTGCAAGGGATTTTCAAGACTGAGTTACCCGAAGTGAGAAGCCCCGCCCTGAATGTAGGTGATGTCATTCCGTGAGACGGAGGAAGACGGCGGTCATTCATCTCTGCTTCCCAACTGCAGATGCAGTGTGAACCTGCCCCCTCATCATCTCTGCTTCCCAACTGCAGATGCAGCGTGAACCTGCCCCCTCATGCTCTGCCTACCAAGCCTTCCCCATGAGGACTGCATTCTCAAACTGTGAGCTCAAGTAAACCGACCCAGAATCCCCCCCCCTCCGCTCTCCCCCCCTTCCCTCCTCCGCTTTTGTCAGGACATTTTGTTTCAACAAGAATAACTAATGTGCCAGGCTGTGCTGTGGGTCCTGAAGTGTTCTTGAGTCGTCTGTGTGCTACAGCATGAGAAACTCTAGTCAGAAGAAACTTGGAGAGATCTTGAGGCCGGAAGGCTAACCTGGCCTTTTGTTTCTTGTTGTACAAGGGCAGGATACTTTGTTTCGTTTTGGTTTTGATTTTTTTTTTGTTTGTTTGCTTTTGTTTTTTGACACAGTATCTCACTGTATCTTTCTGGCTGTCCTAGAACTCACTCTGTAGACCAGGCTGGCCAGACACTCACAAGGATCCGCCTGCCTCTGCCTTCCAAGTGCTGGGATTAAAGGCGTGTGTCACTATGCCCGGGTGAGTTCTGATTACCCTCCTCTATAACTCTCCAGGCTCAGCTCTCACCAGCATTCCATTCAAATGAGATAAAAATCAGGTTGAGATATGGCTTTTCCAAATAGAGATAGCTGTGGCCATGACAGAAGCAGCATGGGACGCATGTCCCTGCAGTGATGTTAGCAGCCACGTGACTGGAGATGGTAGCGGGCCGGTCCTTCCTGTCTTTCCCCCAGCCAGTGAGAACTGTGGCTGGAGATTCCATTCCTCCATGTAAGTCTTTCCGCAGCCAATGAGAGCTGGGGGTGTCAGGCAAGACCAGGAGTAATAAAGGCTATTACTAAGATGTGTAATTGCATGCTTCTGGAATGTTCTCCCTAACCTTAACTGACCATTCGCAAATAGTCTATAGTATTAGATAAACAACTTCAACAGAGACCCAACTCTGTACGCTCCGACAAGCAAACTCACCCTATCAAGGAAAACCACATAGCAACTAGCCAACTGACCCAGGAAACGGTAAAAGGAAAAATACGGCCATTTGGAAACAATGAAGAAATTATAGAGAACCTAGCAACCCCAACAAGGACAAATAAGGATAATGCAAATGGGCTAACGGGAAAGACTCCAATGAGAGAGCAGCGTACCTCTCCTTTAGGCAGGATTTTCTGTTCATCCAGCTTGAAGGCTGTGCCAATTCTCCTCCGAACAATAGGTGGTTCCTCTCCTGGATCCAGGGGATATTCAACCGGCAATTTTCCCGTGAGTTCCTGTGTGCACAGAAGAGCATTGTATATCACATAAATCAGAGGACATGCAAACCTTTTAGCTAGGACACACGATCCGATGCACTGACCCAGTGGGTACCTGAGACCTGTTAGCATGTTGTGATGTTTAAGTGAGAGTTCATGGGATAGCTGGGCCTGATGGTGCAGACCCGCCACCCAGCTACTCAGGAGGCTGAGGCAGGAGGATCACCAAGTTAAGACCAGTTTGGCTAACTAATGAGACCATCTCAGAAGACCTCCACCAAACAAAACAACCTCCTCTAAACATGATTTGCAGATAGAGTTCAGTGGCAGTCTTCTTGCCCGGTCTGCATGAAGCCCTGAGTCAATCCCCAGTATTGGTGGGGTTGGGGGTGGGGTAGGAGGAAGAATTCACATTATGCAATTTAATCTCTACCAAAGTATGAATGCCAACACTCTCTCCTCTACAGAACAGATGTGCTTTGGGGTTTCATTCCCCCAAAAATAATTTTTTTTGTCACACAAACAGAACTTCTCTTGGACCTCACAGTGGTCCATTTTCATCCATTTGCTGATCTAGTGAGCATTTCCTGTGAACCTACTATGTGTGAAGAGATGCCACACGGTCAGTGAGCAGCAGTCAATGCAACTGGTTCTTTTCCCTTGCATCAGTTATTCCCACTTGGAAACTTAAGTGTTTGTTGTTTTCGTTTGTTTGTCTTTTCCCAAATGAGTTTTCCTATGGGGAGTGTTATCTGGAACTGCCAGGGAACTGCATCATCTACAAAAGACTGATCATCCCTTAACTCGTGTGATGAGACAGCAGCAGACCGACCTCAAAGACCAGGTGTGCTATTGCAAGCCTATAACCCCCAATACTCATCAAGGCCACAAGTTCAAGGCCAGCCATGGCTACATATGAGAATCTGTCCTTTTTAAAAAGAAAAAAAAAAGACACTAACTTCTGTATGAGAATTTTAGTAAAAACGAAACGTGATCAGAGGAGGTGTACACACACACACACACACACACACACACGCACACGCACACGCACACGCACACTACACAGAGAAATTCTGGTGTGTGTGCATCTGGGGCTCTGGGAATCTAAGTGTTAAGGGCACAATGACCGAGAGTAGAGGACAGACAGACGCCACAGTGACTCGGGCCAGCGTAGACCGTCTGAGGCATTAGAAGGCTGTGCCTGAGTGTGCCACCCTGGGCTGAAGGAGGATCGGCTGAAGTCTGCAGCTGACTAAGACTATGGGAGCCGGCCAGGACTGCAAGAAGTCGTTCCGAGACTGCAGAGAGGCACTGGAGAGGCTGGGGACCCCACTCTGTGCATTCGGCGGGCACATCTGGATAGGCGCCAGCTCTGGCTTTCTGACCCTAAATCAGTGCAGATGCTACGCGGTGACACAAGGGATGTCTGTGGTGAGGACGAGCTCAGAAGTGTCCTCCTGAAAGCTTTCATGTCGGGCAGCCCAGGTCTGAGGGCCCATAGCGGGCAAAGTCAGGTCACAGGAAGGACCCCCGGAAGCCCTTCTTGTTGTGGTAAGCAGACTACACGGGGCTGTGTGTCTATAATATGGTATGTGTGTGCACAAGCCCCTCTTCCTGGGCCCCTTCTCTGCGTTCATATCACTGGAAGTAGCTCAATGGATCTTTTATTCCTTATGTAGGCATTTTAGAATTTTAGAGCAGGATGTCCCACTGTTTGATGATTGCCTCTGGAATATTCTCTAAAAAAAAAAAAAAAAAAAGATTCAAGTGTCTCTGAGACACTTGCTTAAACTGTGACTTCCTATCTGCTCCCCTCTTAGGTCTTCTACAAACAATAGTCTGTTAAGATTGATATTTTAATAAACGTGTAAACAACAAACGGTCAGGACTTCCTTTTCTGAAACGGCCGGAGAGGTGGTTAACAGTGCCGTGGATTTGTAACTCTAAACTGTTTGTGGTTTCGGTCTATATTTTTAAAACGAGGCTACTGCTTGAGAGTACCCAGGTCAAGGTCTTGATTCTCCGGCTATTTAATCTGATTTCACAGGTAACCAGAGCCGCATGGCGGGGAGGTAATTTAATGCACTGCAGTGGGCCCTCTCGCTGTAGAACACCCACCGTTCCCTTCCCTTCCCGCTCTCTCTCACTCTGGCTGTTCTCTTCCCAAGGGGTCAAACAGTGTTTCTTGCTACTTGAGTCTGTCTGGAGGGTCTGTGACCCCGGAATTAGCAGGGAGGCTGCTGGGAGCCCTTTATCTCACACATGTCAGCGGACTCTGGTGGAAGTTGACACATGCGAACAAGGGGCTGGCTTTTGAGTAGTTTCTACCTAAGTTATGTTTTCTGTTCTCAAAGTCAGAGGAAGTGGGAGCTTTTGTTTTATTTTGCCTTTGTGAACCTTTTATGGTGCACGCCAGCCTTGCCTTGACATGTTTCTTACGTGCTATAGTGCACGCTCTTTGCTTGTTTTAGGGACTTCTTTTATTAAACACCAAGACCCATTCTTTTTTCTTCTTCAAGCACAGTCTTTATAAAATTGCTGCTAATATTTACAGTATCGCATAGTGCACACACACACACACACACACACACACACACACCCCTTGCCCCAGCCAGGCCCATGGCTTTCCTGATTTGCAATGGATTTGTGCTAATGTGGTTCTGCCTTGAGCGAGCTCCGGTTTAAATCAATCCAGACATAATTAAGCCAAGTTGAAATGTAATGTGATCTCACTCTCAGGCCCACTGGCTTGTTCTTCCTGCTGCAAAGCATTAGTGCTTGGGGGAGGGGAGAATGCCCCTCCTGGATTTAGTTAGGGACCCTCTCCACGCTTCCCACCCGGAACTGTTTACCCGGGGAGCTTTTCGTCATGGTCTGTGGAGCACAGCCACTCCCAGGAGAGCAACACTGTAGTCATGTGAAGCACATGCACATGTGTGTTTGTACACACAACACACACACACACACACACACACGCATGACTGTATGTGTTACACTAAGAAATGACGCCTATGAGCACTGAAGTCTAAGAGGGAAGAATGGACATTTTAATAAATGTCGAAGTGGATTGTGGGAGCCTCTACACACACACACACACACACACACATACACACACACTCACTCACACACACACACACACACACACACACACATTGTGATTGGGATTAGCACTCACTGAAACAGTCTGACCTTATCTGTGAGAGTGGTGTGTGTGTGTGTGTGTGTGTGTGTGTGTGTGTGTTGTACTTGTGACCATATGTGGAGGCCACAGGACAACCCTTGGCCTCCCATCTCCCCAAAGAGAAGGCAGGCATGGTCTACTCTGCCAGGCTTCTATCTAGGTTCTTGGGATTCACCTCTGGCCCTCACACTTGCAAAGCAAGTGCTTTTATTCACTGAGCCATCTCTCCTGCCCGATGCAACATTGCTTTACACCAAACTTACCTCAATCACTATGCTGGGTATACAGCTTAGTGGGAGAACACTAGCCTGGCATGTGTGAGGCCGTAGGTTCAATCCCCAGTGGGGCAGAAACAAAACCAATAAGGACAAGCAGAGGAACCATCACCACCACCACCAACCACAAACTATCTAAAGAAACAGCGGGTTTAATGGATTACTATGTATTTCAAGTGTCGCCCTGGTGTCTTTGTTGGGCTGCAGCGATGTTACATTGTATCCAAAGACAAACTCAGAAGCCGCTAAAGCTTTCCCAAGGCATAAGCTCCTGGGAAGCAAGACGGTGATAGGACATTATATAGAATGAGGCAGTGTCCTGTGAGGGCACGTCCTGTGTGGTATGCCACGCATGCGTGGTTTGGGGATGTTTAGAGGGACATGCCATTTAGCCTCAGGGTGTATGTGTCATGTGACTGCTTTAACTGGCAACGGTGTTTCCTTAGTACCCTTAGTACCTTGCTTCTAACAAAGGACATCACCGAGGGTGGGTGTTTCCAGCACCCGGCCTGAGAGTTTGTATTGTCTCCACCCTGTCTTTTGTCCAGAGCGAAGATGTCTGACTGGACAAACAACACAGACTTAATTGCTTACAGCTTCCCGGAGACACAATCGCTTCAGTTCCTCCAGCCTCTGGCGCAGCGTCTCCTCCAGAGCTTCCTGCCTGGATTTCAAGGCAGCCAGCATGTCTTTCTTGGCCGACTGCGAGCTATCTGATTCCTGAGAACCTGTTGATAAACAGCAGGGTTACTAGGCTGGCTGACGGGAGCCGCATGCACATCTGGACCACTAATGAAATTCACCGGGGCTCACAACTCGGATATGGGATTTACCCCGGGACTCAAGGAGCGTGAAATGAGACAGGTGTGCAATGTCCCAAGCACAAGGAGTGAATTCAGATACCACATGGAATGGATAGTTTCTCAGAGGACTGGCAGGGGAGCAGACTCTCCTGAACAAGAACATTGTCATTTCTGAGTGTCTTAAGACATGTCACACCAACCAATTTTAATACATTTTACAGAGGAACAGGAAAAGCAAAGTTTGTTAATATGAGTAATTTATATTAGTAATTTGAATACATGATTTAGATTTTCTTTTGTCTACTGATGTTTGACAATTGCAAAGATAGTATCTGTTCTTTGTAAAATATTTGAAAATATAGGCAGGTATAAAAATAATTAACGAATCATCTAGAGATACCATATTATGCACTTTCTTTTGGCCTTTTCCCCAGAGGATACACACACACACACACACACACACACACACACACCATTAGAATTTTGTTCACTCTTTTATCTGAGTGCTATATGCTAAGAAAAACTCTCTCCTAATGGAGGGACTACAATATAGAATAAGAATATACAATATACTTTTCAAGACTTATAAGCACTGTCCATGCTTCCCTGGCTAGAACGTTTGCAGGATTCAAACAGCAGGCTGCTAGCTATGCAAACGTTTTAGACGGCAACCTTGGGAACCAAACAACAGGAAAATAAGTTGAAGATGCCACCCAGAGGGATTTAGCTTAGACCGAAAGATTAATTTCCCGGCTGCAGCATCTGGCTCCCGGAGCAGGTTTCTTGTAGTGAGGTTAGTAGCCCTTTCTACCTTGTTGGGTTCTGGAAGGTGTACTGATGGCTGCCCTAGACACAGCCAGGTTAACAGCTGCATGTCTTCTCTCATCCGTGCTAGCAGAACTGTTAGACACTAACACACATCACTGACTATGCATCCCGGAGGCTCAGACCTGACCACCACCAGCTCTCTCATCCCTCGAGAGCTGGATGTATGTCTGTAACTTCTGGTTTCTCAAGATGCTGAGGGAGGAGGAAGGTAAGTTCAAGACCAGCCTGGCCTACAGGAAGCCACTTCAGGGACTTAGGTTAGTGTGAGTAAAGATGAACATCCCTCCTGTGAATTTTAACGCCTTGCTGGGAACAGCTAGAGATCTAAATGAACAGGGGTGACTACTGTACACCTGGATCCAGATGCTATTGTTTTAAAGATGTCAGTTCGCCATGGATTAAACAATATAAGAAAAAGCAATTCTGGGGCTGGAGAGATGGCTCAGCAGGTAAGAGCACCGACTGCTCTTCCGAAGGTCATGAGTTCAAATCCCAGCACCCACATGGTGGCTCACAACCATCCATAAAGAGATCTGACACCCTCTTCTGGTGTCTGAAGACAGCTACAGTGTACTTACATATAATAAATAAATAAATAAATAAATAAATAAATAAATAAATAAATCTTAAAAAAAAAAAAGAAAAGAAAAGAAAAAGCAATTCTAATAAAAATCCCAAAAAGGACTTTGTAGTGGTGGGTGCAGTTCGGGAATTGTATTTCCTTAAGAGACAACTGAGTGTTTGGACGGTTTGGCAACCAGGCAATGCATTGAATGCTATCTCAACTGTAAAGAAGATGTCTCAGAGTGCCTTTGCACTGAACAACTCTGCCAGACTCAAATACCTCTAAACATACCGCCGTATTCTTTAAGGTCTCTGATCAGGAAGCCCATATTCCTTTGATTTCCATTCTCCCAGATCCCTGGGATCCTAATAGTGAAGAATCCTCAGTGTCTAAGTACAGTTTGACTCTGACTTAGGCTACGTTCTCTCCCTTTCCTGGCCCGTTTGAACTTGAAATTGAAGACATCTATCACTGTAAGAACAAACCATCTTTATGCTTCCCCAGGAGCAAATAAATATTGTCAGTTGTATACTTGGGTGCTATAATTAAATTGTATCTCATCTTAATAAGAAAAAAAAAAAAAGGAAGGCCGGAAAGGAAGAGTAATAATCTACTGCTTGTATATCATTCCGTTATGGAAGCTACCTGCCAAGCTTTGGACCATGCCATAACTCTTTCCTGAGTTTTTGACATGCTTTAGTTGCAGGTGTCCAAACTCAATAGCAATGCTATTGAGTCAGCAAATGCTTGATCCTTGCTGAGACTCCATTACCTCATGGTCCTCACAGACTCAGTCCAGATGTGCCTTTCTCAAGTGTCACACCACTGGATCTAATTGCAGGCGCCCCGGTTTGCCGTTGGTTAACATTTTTCACATCCCTCAGTCCACTACCGTGTGCTTATCGGCTCTAAACCCTCTCTGGGCTGTGCCCATCTAATGCAGCCTGGAAAAACCATTATGCCTCTTAATTGGGTCTCTCAGTACCCATCACCAATCCCATTTGAAGATAGGAAAATTTAATGAGGCATTCTCTGCTCCGTCATCTAAAAAATTAATAAGGATGTAAAATAATACTGGAAGGAAGTCAGACTTTAAAAACAGGCCTGGGGAAAATTTGAGTTAAAAAAGATTAAGGAATTTCTAGCATGAGTGAAAAATTCATTGTATTCCCTTCACCCCTGCCTAACCTTCTCAGTAGGAAATGGTGATTTATTACATCGAATCTAAGAGCCCTAGATATTTGAGAACTGCAAAACTCACCACAACATTAAATTTTAGGAAGCAAGCATACAATTTGTGGATGATTGGTCTGCTGTTACAGGATTAGTAAAGATTTGGCCTTGAGTAGTGGGGCTTATTACGGCTACTTAAATTATTATTTCTAATAATTAACTTAAATATCAACCCACATTTAATGGGATAGAGAGCCCAGGCAGGCTTGATAGCTCTGAGTCTGTCTGTACATAGCAGGCACCCCAAATGCTTGCTGGCCACACTGCACACTGGGAGTCTGGAAATTGCTTCATGAAGAATACAGAGCCTAGAAACTAGGTTACACCTTAACTGAACCAGGCAACCCTGGACACACAGGTTTCCATTTTAATGGTAACTGGACAGCCATGTTGATGGGAAACATCTGGATTTGATAGAGTCCAAGCCATTCATTAGATGGGTAGCTCTTCAATAAGGCATGTAGTCTCCTATCTCGGTAGTAAAGAAGGAATGAGAGAACGCATATAAAATACTTAGCACTGTGCCCGGACTAGGCAAATCCTTCACATCAGTTTAATTTCCCATAGTGGTGTCGAATTAGAGAAATTATTGAAATGAACGGTTCCTTCTTAACGAGGTACCAGTCAGAAGATAAGAACGTTGCTCGACCATTCAGAAGATTGAGGAGTCCAGAGCTCCAGCTACAGAAAGAAGCAACAACAGGCAGTATTTTCAAACCACCTTTCCTAAGCACCAACACTGCAGACCAGGGGCTCCTGCAGATGGAGTGGAGGATAGGCTGGGATACTCAGTGGACTGTAGGTCTCCCTCCCGTATTTTACAAGCTTAAGGCAGCGCCACATAAACCTGGCACCTTTGCCAGCTGTGGTACGACACCTTTAATCCCAGCACTTGGGAGGGAGAGGCAGGCGGATTTCTGAGTTTGAGGCCAGCCTGGTCTACAGAGGGAGTTCCAGGATGGCCAGGACTAAGCAAAACCCTGTCCTGGGGGGTGGGGTGGGGGAGGAAGAAAACCCTGCTGCATTTGCAAAAGAGATCCCACTGCCTTCTGTGTTGAAGGGTAATTTGAGGCAAGCCATCTGATTGCTTCTATGTGTAAGAGCTTGCATGTCCTAAGCCAGTGGGCTGTGACCACCAGTAGCTAAGGATACATGGCCTCCCCAGAGGAGAGATGACCAAGTGTCTCCTGACAAGCCCACTGAGAGCCTCTCAAAGAGCATCTGAAGAAGAGGACCGTAGTTCTCTGTGAGGCTGAACACCCTCACAAGTGACCTCTAGGTGTTCCCTGAATGAGGCTCTTGCCTTCTAAAAGGGATAAAGAAAGCAAGCCAGCAAAACTGGCTGACATCAAAGGGCCGAGATGCTCTCTGGGATGGCCACGTCAATAGGGAAAAAAGAATCAGGAACTCAGGCCAACGGGAGTTTCTCCAACTATAAGTTTAAGACACACAAATAAATGAAACTTCACCCTGTCCCTCTGGGTTTGTTTGTTTGTTTGTTTGTTTGTAGACAGGGCCTCATTATGCAGACCAGGCTGACCTTGGACTCTTAGTGATCACTTGCTTCTCTTCCGTGCTGGGATTAAAGGCCTGCACCACCACACCCAGCTGATAAAAATAACTGCATGGTCTGTATTTGGATTTGGGAAAGTCTGGCACTCTAATTTGTCTATTATCAATTATTTGAACCAAGACATATTGCACATGCAAGACCTCTTTAGAGTTATACGTGAAGCCCATACAACTGGCCCAAACCACATAAATCAGCTATCTTTGAAAAGGACAGTGACTGAGAAAGACAGTGGGGGTTGCCATCCCGTATCTACTGTTGAACAATACAAGGCTTTGGCGATTTACCCTCTTGAGAACCATCCTGGTATTACCTAGCAAGTGGCCACCCGACCAATCTTCTAAAATGTCCTCAAACTTGATGCCCTGATTACCCAATAAACAACCAACTCAGGCCACTCCTTCTCAGCCACTACCCTTCATTTCTTCAAGTTTTACCAAAGGAACGTTATAGCCTGTACAACCTCCTCCGTTGACTGCCCAAACCCTAGGAATGACAAGCTCTCTCCCAACTCTGGTCATTTTACCGCCACTACTGCAGCCCCTTGGCAGAGGTTGGGGGGGCGGGGCACAGTAGCCAAGGGCTGCCCGGGATGGGATGAAAGGGATAGTGGGTTAGAGTAGGAGCCAGTGAGAAGCAGGTGAGATGAACATTTTTGAAAGGTAACTGATGATGCATGAACATCCTTTTGGAGAGAGTACTAAGCATTCCTGAGATTTACAGAAAAGGGTGGTCTCTGAGAAACAAACTGGTATGGCCTCCTCCTAAGGCAGAAGCCTGCAGTCTGGGGGTCTAGTCGCTGCGTGTAGTTTCAGCTCAGCTTCTGAGTGGATCTGGGACGGGGTGGGGGCAGGTCCTAGAACTTTCCTAGGTCTCTGTTTTCTGAGCACTGGGCAATGAAAGCAGGGCTCTTCAAATATTAGGAGAATGAAGCAGGATAGCATCTGGAAGGTGCTCAAAGACAACTCAGAACATACTAAACGCCACGTGAATACTAGTTCTGGTTCTCACGAGTCTTTCCTGGCTTTTACCAGGGGGTTGGCATCCCCATCTCAGTTCACTGAGTCCTCAAGAGTAGCATCACCTCCACATTCACAACAGAGGTCATGGTGGCCAGGGAGGCAGAGGTGGGACTCAAGCTTTGCTCTGTGCGGCCCGCTTAGCCCTCTGAATGGAAACCCCGTGAGAGGGGGAACATCCCGTCTCACTGCTCTGGTACCACGGGCCACGCCTTGTGGGCTGCATTTGCTTGCATCTCCCTTCCCAGCAGAACCACACACCACGTACTCTGATCTCCAAAACTCAAGAGAAGGTCGAAGGAGAGGAAGCCAGTGGCGGTCTTCAGGTCTCCTGGTGCAACAACAGAGACTTTTGGAGTCCCTTTCATGTATAAGGTAATATGGGGGAGACACAGTCTCAGCCCTTGGTACTGCCCACCGGAGGAACCGGAGACAAAGCAGATCAAGGAGGATAGAGGGCGTGGTGGTTGCCTGGTAGGCACCACAGCACAGGGGCCAGCTGGGAGACTGGCCTGGCTTCTGGATGGCCAGCCTCTCTCTGACAGCCAGGAAAACCTACTGAGTTCAGGAGAACTGAGTTCTCCAGAAAACCGTTTCTGAGTTAGTGCTTAGCAGATCTCTACTCGGATGATAGAAGAGAGTCCATGAGCACACTACACTCCTAACTGAACTAGGTCATCAGCGGGAGGAAGAGCTGATGATCATGAAGAAGACAGCTGTTCATAGGCGTATTTTTGGAGAAAGGGTCTCTAGCTCAGGCTGGCCGTGACCTCCATATATATGAGTTTGTCCCTGATCCTCCTGTCTCTGTTTACTGAGTTCTGGCATTAAAGCGGTGAATACGAGCACACTTGGTTTATGTGGTGCTGGGGATTGAATTTAGGACTAGATAAAGACTCCACCAAGGAGCGACATCGCCAGGCCCAGGAAGATGATTCTTATCCAAACACGGGCTACTCAAAGAAAGTCATTTTCAGTGGGCATTTGGGGATGTTCGGAGGAGGCCGGCTGACATCACAGATACTACTGTGGATTTGGGACTAATCTTCCCTTTCCCAGCCGGGGAATCTGGACCGGGCTAGTGGCAGCTGCGTATGAAGAGACCACATGTGGGAAGGACTGCAGAGAAAACTGCAGCTCTCTCCCTGGGACCATATGGAAGGATCTCCTCACTCAGCTGTGATGGAGAATCGGGCATTCCAAAGATCCCAAGCCAGTCGGCACCGGATATGAGTTTGCATCCTGCTCATGATATGCAGAGACCTGTGCATCTGTTTTCACAGAAAGATGCGGATGAACGGCCCCCAGCCCCACCCCCAATCCAGAAGGCGGAAGGGAAGCTTTCCTCTTTGGAAGGAGGGGAATATGGTACAAATAGTAATCTTCCTCCCACCCCCCACCCCCCTCCCCCGCCGTGTCCCCAGCAAGAAAGAAATCTGTTGTCTGTAAAATTGAGGGAAGGAAATGACTGCCTGTTTGGTCTTTAAGGGGAAAATGAAAAGTTACGACAAGAAAATGGAGACAGCCAAGTCCCAACAGATCTATAGAAGCTGTGAGGGAAGAGCTTGGCAGATACCCAGGAGTAAATACTGGGGAAAGGGTTAGACCCCCCCCTTTACGATAACGAGATATTTACTTCCCAGAGACGTTCTCAAGGATGCATTCCCTGCATCAGAGCTGTCCCAGAGACCCTGGGGTACAATGCCACGTTGCAGATGGCGGCATCAGCTCTCCAGGGACCATCGCTGCAAGTTCACTGTGATTTCCAGCGTGAGCAACGCATGCCCGGAGAACTTTTCACCAGCCCTGGAGACTTTACAAATGGAATCACTTAGTTCAGGAAGCAGTGACGTGGAAGTTCTTTGAATAGCAAGCAACTTTTGGTGGCATCTGGGAGTTTTCGGGGTGGCTTGTTCTTGGGGGAGATTCAGTGGCACTTTTTGCCAAAAGGGAAGAACACAAATGCCACTTAAAGGGGGTACCCCATGCCAAGAAGAAGGGAAGGAGGTAAACAGAGAGACACTCTGTGTTTAAACATTAACAGCGTCTGATAAAATATCTAACTGAAACCACTGGTGCTGGGTAAGGCGTAGGAGCACGGCTCCTTGGCTCAGGAACCCGGGGGGCTGACCCTGCTGTCTCAGGGCTCTTGCTCTGTTGTCATATGGAGGTTTGGAGATTAATGTCAAATCTCCATGATCTTTCCTCTGTGCTCTCAGCAAAGATGGAAGCTGAACTCAAAGTTTGGCTAAATAGAAATACTGAGTGTCTGAGAGGTGGCCAGGAGACCTCTCTTCTGATGTTTAGAACCTTACCACCAAAAGCCGTTCACTCAGACTACACAGTGTCCATTTTAGTTCTCTTTCACAGGCACATGTTATACCTTTACTTGTAACACCCGGGGGCACAAGGATACCCATAGGAGTGAGTCTGTTACCCCCACCCGCCACCAAATGGAAGCGGAAGAGACCACCTTCCATTTTCCTCTCCTTTCCAACTCCGGCCAGACCTGCTCACGCGAGTCCAGAAACATCCATTCCGCAGACCTTTTACAGCCCGCCCAGTTTCACGGTCCAGCATAAACAACCTCTTTGGCAGTGCCTGGGAGGTTGTGCCCAACAGCAGAGCCGAGGTTATGACCAAATTTAAGGCCTCTGGAATGCAGTTCATCTTGGACCTAAAAGGAGAGGCACCACACAGCCAATAGAAAACTCTGAACGGCCAGAGCCAGATCCAGGAAGAAGACAGACTTCTTCCTCCTGGTGGTAAAAAAGAAAGGATGTACACAAAAGGAAGACCGCTACCAAGAACCACTGCATGATTTAGACCAGTGCGGCCGTGCCTTGTGAGCTGGGACAGCTCCGAGCACGCAGCTGGCAGGCGCCTGCATCACCTCTCTGTGGGGAAGAGATGCCAGATAGCTGGCATTGTCATTTTTTTACACAAGTTATTAATAAACATCCTCACAATGGGAGGAAGCCGTTGCATTCAGAGGAGGAGAATGTGGGAACTGCTGAATAAAGAAGGTGGACCCATCCCGGGCAAGGCGGGGGCTGGGGTCGAGCACAACATGTTTTTTTTCCAAGTGTCAAAGCCACAGAATTATGGCGGGATGCAGGTTTGGGTGTGGCTTTACTTTTGAAAACCACAGGTCCATCACCATAGACTTCATGTTCCTGCTGGATCGGATGGAAGGAGACCTGGCTGCCTTCAAATTAACCACACAGCCACATTTTTATCTATAAATTCATTTCTCTCCCTCTCTCCCTCTCTCTCTCTCTCTCTCTCTCTCTCTCTCTCTCTCTCTCTCTCACACACACACACACACACACACACACACACACACACACTTGGTTTGGGTGGCTAATACACCAAGTCTCGGGGCCCTGCAGGACCCTGGCTGCTTCCTAAGTGGTTTTGTGCCATTTGTTTTAAATAGCCCGGGCTGTGGTGGCACACGCCTGAAATCCCAGCACTTGGGAGGCAGAGGCAGGTGGATCTCTGAGTTCAAGGCCAGCCTGATCTACAGAGTGAGTTCCAGGACAGCCAGGGCTATACAGAGAAACCCTGTCTCGAAAAACCACACACACACACACACACACACACACACACACACACACACACACAAGCCCGAGAGCAAAATCCCATCTCTGACAGTCCCCACGCTGTCCCTGACATCCTGACTATCCAGTGGAGACAGATTCTCAAACCACTGCTGACCGGAATCTTAGACTCACTCCCAGAGAAGCTATGAGAGGCCGATTGTCTTCAGCTACAACCTCAAGTACGGTTGGTCATGTTTTGTTACGCCTCCTCACAACCCCTTCCCTGTGACACTTCAAGTAGTGGGGGAAGGAAAAGGAGAAATAAACCCTTTGAGGATCCTGTAAGAGATTTGGGTCTTCTGCTTTTCTTCCTTTTTCCAATGGTGCTGGGGATAAGATTGAGGGCTACAGGCAAATGTCCTACGCACTAAGCTGTCACCTAGCTCGTGTAGAAAGAGAAGCTGGGATGGCGGGGAGAGAAAGACCATGCTCAATTGAATGGTTTGGATTTACACTTGATCGCTCAGACTGAATCTGGACATCCTAACAATTTGTTACCTAAAGCCTACATGACCAAGCCTCCATGGCCAAAGCTATCCCCAAATGTGGAGGAGATACCCAGGCCCTTCCTCACGGGCCACTGTCACCAAATGCCTCTGCTTATTCCCTCCCTTTGAGGAGGTCGGTTAGCAGACTTCCTGAACCCCTTATACACGTAGGTTTTGACCAACACAGGCCTGCACTCTGACTTAGACAGGACACAACTCTGTGAGTCTCCACTAGGATAGAAACTGACACTCTCCTCATGGGAGCTCCTGTGTAAAATGTCTTGATTCCAGGCTTAATCAATCACAGAGCCATATGCCCGTTTCATCTGGAAATGCTAGTCACTACTCCTCCTGTCCTGCTCATACACAGAGCATTGGGGTGTGTGAACTTCTGGCTTTTGGAATGGGTAACAATGGCATTCCTTCATTTGTTGGTATTAGAGGCCTCGGATACCAAGAACTGGACTTCTTAGTGGCTTTACAGGTAGTTACACACCCGTAAATACAAAAAACTTCCTTTAAAGTTGCTAATAGCTTAGAACCACTTTATCTCCATGGTGCATCAATAGACAATACTCAAACTCTTCAGAGGGGCACTCTATGTTTTTAAATCCCATCTACACTAAGTCCCTCCCCAGTTTTGACTCAGGCCAGCCCTACACAATCGAGTTCAGAAACATCCATTCAACAGAAGGAGTTTTCGCAGCACTCAAGGTTCTCCAGTCCAGTATAAACAAACCCTGGCAGCACCGACTCCTTTGGCAATGCCTGGGGGGTGGCGGTGGAGGGGGTTGTGCCCCAAAGCGGACCCAAAGCTATGATCAAAATCAAAGCGCGACATCTCTTAGGAGTTAAAGTAAATGTTTACAGTATGGAAATAAGTCAGCATTGTTAATATAGTTCTGTTATGCCTGATGTTGCACTACTGGGATGTCGGAGGAAATGAGTAGAAGCAACAAGGGTTGAGGGGCCGATTCAAGTGACTTCAGGAGGTCTAACCAGTGTGACAAAGAAGGTCAAGTTGACAGCAGGGTAGAGATGTGCCCTAGTTTAAAGATGCTTGGATGGCGCTCCTATCGACCAATGTGGTGTTGCTTTTACCTGTGAGGGAGGATGGGCTGGCAGTCCCCAGAAAGGAGACTTTTTTTTTTTTTTTTTTTTTTTTTAGACAGGGTTTCTATGTATAGCCCTGGCTTTCCTGGAACTCACTCTGTAGACCAGGCTGGCCTCGAACTCAGAAATCCGCCTGCCTCTGCCTCCTGAGTGCTGGGACTACAGGTGTGCGCCACCACCGCCCGGCCAGAAAGGAGACTCTTAACACACAGGCCTTACTGCTATGCTACAGAATTCCTTATCAACAACTTCACTAGTGGCCACTGGGTGCTGGACAAGGAGCTTCTGCGAGCTGGGCTCCCGATAGGCTTCTAAGACACATTTACTAGAAAGCACTTTCTAAAGATGGAAGGAGGAAAGACAGTTTGTGCCATTGGATGGATGCTGGGTTGTCTTGTTCACGAGTGAATGCTGTTAGCATGGAAGGTTACGCAAGTAAGTGTCACAGCTGTCCTGTGACAGCAAGAGCGTGAGAGCACGTCACAGACAAGGGGGCAGAAAGAAAGAAAAGGAAGATGAGGCAGCTGTCCCAATTTTAGACCAGCAGCTCAAATTTCTCCACCCTGGGGGCAAGAACCCGGGGGCAAGAACCCGGTTCATCCTAGGCAGGGGTACCAAAGCCCCCCCCCCCCAGGTGGAAGCCGCCTCCTCCCAGAGCAAGCACTCACAGCAGGCAGCAGGCTGTAGTCTCTGTGGGAGGGACCAGATCCTGTACCCTAGAAATTCCCTTTGTTAGCAGATGGCAAGCTCCTGTTCTGGTTCCTCCCTCTATTGTCCCAGCTGTTTTCCTAAGTCGCCAGGGTGGGCGTGGGGCATTCCCAAAGAGCCTGCACTGGCATTCAGAGACATTTTTCAGGCTCAAACTTGTATGGCCTGGGAGAGGTTGACAAGTTCCTTGGTCTCCTCACGGGATTCTCTCTGCCTCCCACAGTTCTTGCTTAGCAATTTCAGAAAGGGCTGAACGGCTGGAAGCTCCTGATGGTGCCGGGTACAACCTGCAAGTGGCCTCAGCTGCTCCCCTGGGTTTCTACACACCTCCCCGCCCCCAGGTCCCACTATAACATTTGACTTTTTTTTTTCCCCCCGAGACAGGGTTTCTCTGTGTAGCCCTGACTGTCCTGGAACTCACTCTGTAGACCAGGCTGGCCTCGAACTCAGAAATCCACCTGCTTCTGCCTCCCAAGTGCTGGGGTTACAGGCATGTGCCACCACGCCCGGCCCACTATAACATTTGAAAGTCACTTCAAATATCTTGAGAGAAAGATGCTCACACATTACATGTAGGCATGGGTCCAGCAGGAAGACTTCCTTGTGGCTTATCTTTCAGCCCACTGGATTGATGTCTAACGCCAATCTGATGGCAGTATAGAAATGGATTTCATTCTGGCTTCAAAGTCGCTCAGATGGTACTCTTGGTGGTTAGGTGGGGTCAGTCTCACCTTAGAGACTTCTGATAGGAATCTGTCTTGGTGCCCTTAGAGCTTGCCTCAGAGATATGAGGGACCCAGAAAGATGGACCCGGTTATAGGCTCGCAGCGGAGAAGCCTGGGTTTCATTATCTTGAGCCGCGCGCCCACTTTAATCTCCTTTTGGCCAGAAGAGTGACCACCAGAGCACAGTCCCTGGACCACCAGTCGCAGAGTGATCTGGGAACTCGGTAGAAATAGAAACTCCCTCTTGGGCTCATGAAGATTTACAGCCTCTTGTGAGATGAACTCCAAGGCTGGATCATATTGTACCCCTCCGACCCTCAGCAGGAAGAGCCCGGGGTGGATGAAGGCTGGGTCTCTGTAACTAGATGAGGAGGCAGGTAGGAGGGCTGAAGGGGAGCCAGGAGGTCATCACATGCTCTGTCTAAAGGACAAAGTGGTGCCTTTAGTTCTCCTTTGTCCATTCAGAGGGAGTCTGGGAGGGGTTGTAGCTCCACATAGACCCTTAGGTTTTGAACGCTTCCGTCTTGATGCAAGAAGACAACATTTTTTTTTACCGTCTCCCTTGCAAGCCTCTAAGCCTCGGGAGCAGTGGTCACCCGGCACACCTTTTGTATGAAACAACTTCGAAGAATTTCAGGCAGGGGCAGAATTAAGAGTTAAGAGTCAACCTCATGGAGACCTGGCAGAGACAGAGCCGGCTTCTACGCACCTGAGGCTTATCTAATTTTGACAGTTCCTTTAGGACAAACAATATGCGACATGTCATAGTATAAAGCTCGCAAGCATGTGAACATATCACTGGGTCACAACCTGTCCAACACGGAGACCTGATTCACACTCTCTGCTCTACAGCAAACCCACGGCTCGCTCCAGGGCTAGCCTGTGCTCTCCTGTCCTTCAGCTCTTTCCGGCTTCAACTTCTGACTATGAGTGAGCAACACACAGCCCAGAAGCTAACTTGAGTCCACTCATCTTCCTCTTCTGTCTTTCCCTTTCCCGTTACAATTGTTTGCAGTCGCTGTCTGGAGTTCTAGCCCCGGAAAAGGACAGGAGGTAAAGACTTCTTTATTTCCTAGCTCAGAGGCGAGGTGACATGGCTCCCGTCCTAGTTAACTGTCAACTTGACACAGCCCAGAGCCACATCTGCCTGAGTCTCAAGTACAGGGCTGCCCAGATCAGATCAGTCCGGGGTCCTGTCCGTGTGGGATTGTCTTGACTAGTGATTGATGTGGGAGGGCTCCCTCCGCTGTAGATGGCAGATGGTTCCATCCCAAGGCGGGTGGGTCTGGACTGCATAAGAAAGCCTGTTGACCATGAGCCTGGGAGAGCAGACCGGTAAGCCGCCTTCCTCTGTGGTCTCTGTTGAAGTTCCTGCCGTGGGTTCCCGCTCTGGCTTCCCTCAGTGATGGATGGTTAACTGGAAGTATAAGATGAACCAACCCTTCTTCTCTCCTCATTGCTTTTGGTCACAATGCCTAAGCACGGTGACAGGAAGCAGACTCGAGCAGCCGCCTGTTCAACGTCAGGGTTCAGACGGACAGCTTTGGAAGCGGCGTTGGCTAGTCACACCTGGCTCACAAAACACCCCTCCCTGCCTTTCTCCCTCTGACCTCATATAAACCCGGGCCTGTCTTGTCATTTAAGCAAGCAGCAGCATCCCCCTGCCTCTCTGACTGACTCAGAGGCTGGCAGGGAGGTGGGGGCGAACCCACAGCCTTGACTACCAATGAACTACTTGCTTCATCTCCACTCTTGAAGCCGAGATAAAGTTGACGAGGACCTCCTCATCTTTAATGCCAAAATGACCTGCCTGCTGCTCACAGAAATAAACACTAGAGAGCTGGGTGTGGTGCCGCACTCCTTTGATCCCAGCACTTGGGAGGCAGAGGTTGGTGGATCTCTATGAGTTCGAGACCAGCCTGGTCTACAAAGTGAGTTCTAGGACAGCCAGGGCCGTCACGCAGAGCAACCCTGTGTTGGGGAGGGTGGGAGATTTAGGGTGTAGAACCAGGTGGTGACAAGGGCCACACCTTTGTGACAGCAAGCCTTTCTTTTACAGATGTCCCCTTGAAAGCAGACCGTAGCAGCTCGACCCTGACCTCTGTCCTTGACCAGGATAGTCTCCCTCTTCAGGGCACTCAAGTAAGCCCCACTCTCTGCCTTTGGAGTTGACACTCTGGATAAGAGTTAATGATTACATTAGCCAGCATTCTAAAAAAAATCCCATGAGTGCCCTCAGAGACTCTGACAAACTTGTCCCACACTGAAGTTACATGCATTTCCCTCTGGCCCTTCAGATACCTTGAGAAACATTTCTTAGACCCACGTTTGGCTTCAGACTTCGGTCTGAGAAGTAAAGCCAGCTTCGGGACGGCACACCCAGTGGCCTCCCGGGGCTGTGGACGGCGTCCCGGGCCCCACCTGAGGACAGCAGGCTCCCACTGCTGCCGCTGATGAGCTTCCCCTTGCTCCCCATGTTGGCCAACTTGGACGTCTTGAGCGTCCCCGTCTCTGTGAGGTCAATGGCGATCTCGCTTAGACTCCGTGCCGCATGGATCTTGGACTGGAAAGGGAAGGTGAACAGGTTATGGAAGGAACAGAAAAAAATCCTTGCCTACTTGTAAGCCTGAAATCAGGGGTCTCAGAAGCTACAGGAACTGGAGTTCACAGGCCAGGATACGGCGGACTAATACTGAGCACAGCGGGAAGACTGTGGTCTCTGCAGTCTGTACTCTGGGGAAGGCATTGAACCTCATCGAGCCTTATCGTTCCTAGGTATAAGCCGGGGAAGCTGCCACCTACGGCAGAGGGATGAGCTGGAGTCCCAGCAGACGGGCTGTGTGTAGAGCATTCCCTGCCCTTCCTCTCACTCCTTCCCCTTCCTCCTTTCCTCTCGGCTTGACAGAGCAACAAATGAAGTATTGTTTCAAGGCCAGTAATCCTAGTTACTTGGGGGAGCTGAGGCAGCAAGATTATAAATTTACAGTCTGCCTGGCCCAAAGAACAAGTTCAAAGCCAGCTCGGGTGACTTAGCGGGACACGTATTCTCAACATAAAAAGTAGAATGAAGAGGTATGGCTCATGGTAGGGCATTTCATTAGTGTGTGCAAGATCCTAGGCTCAACCCCTAGCAACACACACACACACATGCATGCACATACATAGTTGTGACTATACTTATTCTATGCTTTTTTTTTTTTTTTTTTTTGGTTTTTTTTCGAGACAGGGTTTCTCTGTGTAGCCCTGGCTGTGCTGGAACTCACTCTGTAGACCAGGCTGGCCTTGAACTCAGAAATCTGCCTGCCTCTGCCTCCCAAGTGCTGGGATTAAAGGCGTGCGCCACCACGCCCGGCTCTACTTATTCTATGCTTAAGCAAGGAAGAGAAAATGAATTCCCAGCTTTATGAATGACAGATGGGAGTTGTGAAACAAATTCACGGAATAATAAATGTAGAAGTTATTCAACATCTTCAGTTATTACCATGTGCCCAGGGAAAGTTTAAATGATAGGATGGACGGATACTAGCATCCTATAGTCTATAAAAACTATATATACAAGACAGAAACCTCTGGAATACTCAGGTCCTACCAGCAGCATTGTTCCAAGATTTGCTTCCATTTTCATTGATTAAAACTATGAAGACTCTAAAGTCTTCATATTGCAATTCAAAGTCCACTCCATGTTGTGGGCAGATCAACTGACCTTGCTGGGCTAAAAGTCATAGCCGATGAAGACAGTCCACAAACTATTTTGTTTCCAGTTTACAATTCCATCCCTAAAAATGATTTTTTTTTCCAGGAAGGCCATCTGTTTTAGTTACATCTTTTGTAATGTGGAAATGCGTCGTATTTTCTTTCTATAGGCACTACTTGGCATTTTGCAATTTGTTGCTGTTATTTTAGAAATCAGTGTCTTTAAGATACCATACACATCAGGAAAACCACTGCAAATTATAATCCAAGCACACCCTGGCTCTCTGTGGTGGGGCTGGGGAGCTCAGTGGGTGGCTGCTGTCTGGGAGCAGGTCTTTCCACACCCACAAGGCTGCAGACAGAGTCCGACAGCCTTGGTGAGGCCTGCACACCGCTGTCCCCTCTTCCTGATTTACAGGCTTCCTCCTTTGCTCAGAGGCTGGTGTTTGTTGTCCCAGAGAGGCTCTATGGGCCCTTAAGGCCTTGCCTTTCCTCTGGCCTGTGGTTGCCTCTCCTGATGGAAGACAGGGACTTCCGGCCAGAAGAAGCCCCTAGACTTTTGCTCTCACCCGAGCTGTTCACCCGAGGTGAACTGCCTTCCTCCTCTCGCCCTTCTCCCGCATTGGCGCTTTGACCTAGGGTCTCCTTTCTTACATTTAGAATCTGCTCGACTTCCTCAGGTTAGGGCCCGCTTGTTCATAAACAAACCCAGCTGCCAGCCTTGGCAGGCTTCGGGCCGCAGCAGGAAGCAGGAAGGGCTCTCTGTTTCACGTGGACGCCACATATCTACGGCACCCATCTGGCCGGGCTTTATCCTTCAGGCCAGCAGAGCGAGCACAATCCATTACTTCCTCTCTCTCAGCACTGCTCGTTACCAAGACCTGTGTTTTCACAGACGCAGCTCACACTTGAACTACTACAGAGCAGCGTCTCATCAAACCCACATAGCACAGTGCCAAAGGCCCAGGAGCGCCCCCTGCTCCGTCACTGGCAGACTCTGATCCCTGACCTCTCTGATCTTCAGATGCCTGTTTACACCATGGGGGATCTTCAAGCCCACGTCAGAGAGTTGGGATGAAGACCAGGCCAAAGACCCTATGCCAAGAGGCCATTGCAAAAGGAATGGGGTATAAATTAGAACCTGGGTGTAATTTTATGAATGAGGTTAGATTGATGGCTCTACTTGACGTTTTAAGGATCCCATTGATGACATGGAAATCCTCAGATGAGCCCCCTACACACCTCCCCACTCCCCTGTCCACCCTGCCCTCTTATAGATCAACCTCAGTGGCAGAAAACCAAAATTCAGAGGCAGCAACAACAGATAGTCCTTTTTAAATATAGTGTAGATTCTGGTAACTTTAAGAACTTTCTGGAATGGGCCTATCACAGTCACCCAACACTGCCTGGAGATTCT
Source organism: Apodemus agrarius (assembly GCA_964023405.1). Taxonomy (NCBI): domain Eukaryota; kingdom Metazoa; phylum Chordata; class Mammalia; order Rodentia; family Muridae; genus Apodemus; species Apodemus agrarius. The sequence continues at coordinate 67,579,836 of OZ030019.1, read as the reverse complement.
GTTCTTGCATAGCAAGGTCTCTGGGCCAACCCCAGAGCCCCTAAACATCCCAAACGGTTGCTCACGCGGCGCTGATGTTTGGTGAGTAAGCCTTAATTTGTTTTATCATGCTGTTTATTTTAGAAGGAATGTGACAGAGTGTGGATGAAGAAAGACGAAAAAAGAAAAGATTAAGGAGGAAAGATGTCCGCACATTAACTCCAGCGCGTACCGCTCTGAGGTCAGAGGAGAAGGAGCCATTCGTCCCTCTGAACAATGTGAGCTTTCAAAGACTTTCCCCTGAAGTCTATAAGACATTCTTTGGCTCCAGGATGCAAAGGTCACTGGATCCTTTGGACAGCGTCTCTGATCTTTAGTATCAGCAGATGTAATCGATCGGTTCTAATTCCCTGTCTGAAGAGCTTCGTATACTCAATGCGCTGCGGGGAACCAACTTCCCACCACTCTGCCTTTGACTGTAGAATGTTCCCTTTGAGTTCATGTTTGGGGAGTCGAAGGAGAAAGAAGCAGAAGAAGAAAGGGAAAGGAAGAAAGGGGGGAGGGAGAGCAGACAAGGGGAGAGGGGAGGCTTTCAAAAATGATTTGCAAACTAACGCTGAAGAAGAAGAGTCATCTGGGTGTCGGGGAGGAGGTCCGTGGGCTGGCTGGCTTGGCGACTGCTCTCGCTGACTCAAACCACTAGACCGTACTTGTTTCTCTGGCCTTGATAAACATCACTTGGGAGGCCTGAACTATGCCGGGAGCCCTTCAGAGGAAGGAACGGTTGGCACGGCCCCATACAGTAGAATGTCGAGCCTTGCCAGGATGCCAGCCCACACTGGCTGTCCAGAAATATCTGAAGCTTTCCATCCCAGACCTGTCGGCACTCACTCTTGGAGTCTGTGGTGCCCACCAAAGATGGGCCACACGGTGTCCGGGAATGAACCGTGTTGCCATGTGATTCCTTTGGGGTGTTTCGCCATCTCTGATTTAAGGTGGGGCTTCTCAGAAAGTTTAAACTGGAGGCAGCATTAGATAGGGGAATGGGTTAGCTTGATCATGGTGTTAGTAAGACACGATTTTCCTTAAATAAAGCTATTTCCTAAAGCAATTTCATAAACATCATGTCACTTCACTGACTATTAATCTGGGTCAGGAAGTTCCTTTTCTGTTCTCTAATTAGAGAAAGCAGAAACATGTGTGATACCCGGGTCACGGGGCTGGAAAATAGTCATCTGATGTGCAAACAGAGGAGCGCGGTCCTCACTTGTCTGCAAGGTTAAAGAATCGACTACTCAGCGACACGCAGGTAAGAACAAAGCTCATTGGTTGAGAACTTGCTTCACAAAAACATCTCAGGTTCCTAGAACCGCAAGAAAACCAATGCTTCTTGCCTGATACATAGCTCTTGCGGCCATGTAAAGATTCCTGGGTAAAATTCTATTCCTCTAGGACTTTGGCTATTTTCTTTTGTCCTTCAGAGTAAACAGAAAAGGACAGCTGAGAGCTTCCTTATGCTTTTGGCCTTTGGTTTTGCCTTTTTTTTTTTTTTTTTTTTTTTTTTTGAGGCAGAGTCTTACAAGTAAGTAACCTTAGGTAGTCTAGGACTTTCTGTATAGATTAGGGTAGCCCTGAAGAAGCAGTCTCCCTGTCTTTGCCTCTCAAGAGCTAGAATTACAGGTTTGGGCCACCAGCTATGGTTGGATCTCTCTCTCTCTCATAATTTATTTTTAGTTTCTGTGCATTCATGTATTACCTGCATATACGTCTGTGTGAGATTGTCAGACCCCCTGGAACTGGAGTCAGAGGTGGTTCTGAAGTGCCCTGTAGATGCTGGGATTTGAACCCTAATCTAGAAGAGCGGCCAGTGTTCTTAACCCCTGAGCTGTCTCTCCAGACCTCGGTTTGTCTCTTAAATAATGCTTCCTGTTAAAAAAAAATGATTGGTGGTCATTTCTTCCTGGGCTCCACTTACTGTATCCGTCGTGGCTAACTGGAAGTCTGCTAAATAAGACTTCTCATAGGCATTTTGTAAAGAACCCCAAGAATAGACTACTTGAGACACTCAGGAAACTGAAAAAAAAAAAAACCACACACACACACAAAAACAAAATAAGCCAGCTTGGGGCATGGGGAAGAGGACCCCAAGCCAGTCACTGACACTGCACTGTCCTGTGGGTGACACAGGCTACTTCCTGTCTCCATTTCGAACTGTGGTATTAGAATATGGGGGTGGGATAGGACTCTGCCCTCAAGAGTCGCCTGACAGTGGGAATTCAGGAGAGACATTCCACCTTCCAACCGTTATAACCCACCAGCAAGCACCCTGGATAAGATCAGTGTTCGCGGGCGCTGACCTCTAACGCTGTCTACCAGAGAGCAGGGCACCAGCCCCCACCCACGGTCTCAACATCTACCATGAGTCACACCCCTGTGGCCCTGTTTCTTTTGATCTAACCAAGCTTCAAAGGCTTGTGCCAAGGCCCGTCACCACTAGAAGAGTGTAGGACACGCTCATGATTTCCAGCCACAAGAATACCACACACACCTCCAGATTCAGTCACCGCAAAAGTGACTAAATAAAGGGGTCAGAAAGACTTAAAAAAAAAAATCAATACTTTACAAAGCAGATAGTGGCTGTGATGGGGGACAGGCTGTGATTTGGAAATGAACCGGGGAGTGGGGGAGAGGGTGTAGGGGGAGGCCATTGCTGCCGGTTTCCCTTTACTGGTTGCAACTTATCTTACTTTCAGGTCTTGCTTTCTCCTCCAGAGGAAAAAGAAACCCCACAGTAAAGGAACAAGGAGCCAGGGGGGGACCCATCCAATCGAGGTGACCCACGAAATGCCACCTGCCCCCCTCCCCCCCAGCTAGTGGGAGCCACTGGAGGGGCCAGGGCTGACTTTGCCCAGTCTTCCCAGGACCCGAAGTCTGTAGAATCCTAAAGCAGTCTTACAGGCATCTCCACACCAGGGCTCTTCTGAGATCCCTTGAATGGGAGTGGCCTGTGGGGTGTCCGGGAAAGAGGGAAGGGAAGTCAGGTGGAGAAAGAGAGGGCTGGCGGGCTGCTGTAAGCCCTGTGTGAACGCCTTCAGGTTGGGGGCGGAGGAACCTCGTGGCATGGCGCAGAGATGGCAGGTTCCCAAGGCCCCCACCCCCCAAGCTCCAGGTGTACCCCAGGGAGCCGGAGCCCGGTGTGGCTTCTGTTTTTGTTTTCCTTTTCACTTTTCCAGTTTTACACTTTAGAAGCAGAGTTGGCGGTTGGAAAACCCTGGAGGGCGTTTCACAGCAGTCTCCCTAAGTGGTCCGTCCTGTCTATGCCTTGTGGATGGTTATCTGCATCCCCACCCCCCCACCCCCCATCCCAAAGAAAACAATATACCGCTGTTTAAACATCAGTGAGGGTGGGAAAGCTTACTAAGAGAGTCTCCAGAGGCCCCGAAAGTATGTTCAGAATTCCTAAGGGCTGTACCTGAGGCTTAAGCCCCTCTGGTGGTTGGCTGGGTTGTACTCTGCCAGGTAGCACCCAGTGTGGCCTCTTAAAGATTTTCTGATGGTTCTCCTACCTACGGGCCCAAGAGGCTAGCCCTTACCCAGATAGGTCTCAAGCCAAGGACACGGCTCCTCCCTTCCCCCCTACCTAGCCCCATCCCAAGGCTGCCTGAGTCCGATGGCTGCCTGGTGGAAGGAAGGTCTGGTCCTTACCTTACTCTGCTTTCTGTCCAGATAGAACTGATGCTGGCTAATCGCCATCGCCCAGATGGACTTGATGAGGGCTGGGCACGCGTACCAGGTGTGCACGGCAATGCCGCTGTGCCCAAAAGTCCTCCTGGTCACTGAAGCCCTGCAAACGCAAGAAAACAGAAGCGTCATTTCAGTCCCCGTGCTGGGCAGAGGTGTCATTCAATGAACAGCTCTAAGCCAGAGCCCATCGTCAGGGAGGAGCGCACCCGGAAACACAAGGATACCGGTCCCTAGCCACAGCAGGAGTCCCATGGCCAGGCCGTGTCTAGAAACCGACTCCTCACGCTTTAGCCCTGCGGCAAGATGGGTCACTCTAGGCCACCTGATGGTCCTTTTTGATCTTCAACTCTTGGCAAGGAGCCAAGACAAATCTCAGAGCCAGGGGGAAAAAAAAAACTTCGACAATGCTCTTAATGCTGCCTGTGAGGAAGATGGGTGAATTCTTCCCTCCTCTCCACAGGCCCCAGCATTTCCTACATGGCGGGACTTCCTGCATTACTCTAACTGGACAGATGTCCCCTGAAAGGTCTGGCTCTCCAGTACAGATACATTCCCACTGGAGTGGTGCTAGTGAATCTGCTTTAAACTACTCAGTGGGTGGTATGTGTGCCCTCTTTGCTATCCACCCCAATGTTTTAGATTTAGAATGAAAGACACACACATACACACACACACACACACACGCACACGCACACACGCACACGCACATGCACACGCACACGCACACGCACAACTTATTTTTAATATGCCCTAAGCAGATCAATAGCTGGGCCACTCCAGGAGAAGGTTCCGGCCTGAGGAATGTAGAACAGAGAGACAGACACTGCCAAGATGCAAGAGTTGGGGGGGGGTCGTCATGGCTCACAAGGGCTACCAGCTTAGGTCTGTGTCAGCCTAGATGGAAGATAGGTTTCAGTAAGTAATAACTCAGGAATATCGAAGTGGAGAGTGTGTTATCCTTGGGGAGATTTGGAAGTACCCAGCCATTGCGCTGTTTAAGACATATTAAAATAAAAGGCCACATGTATATGTCTTTCATTCGTAAATCCAAAACATGATGGCGGGTAGCGAGAAACCGCTCGAGCAGAAGAGAAGAACTCCGAGCAGATTGACTTCCTACCGCTTCATCTATAGCACAGAGCTGTTTCAGAATCAGGAGAGGGGAGGCAGAGAAAGAGGAGCCAGCCACTCCCCTAAACTCTGTATACACTTAGAGTTCTAACCGGAGTGTATCTGGAATAGAGAGGCACGTCGAGTTTAAAAATAAAACCGGGAAGCATCAGTCTCAAGACATGAATGGAATTTTGGTGGGGGATAAAAGGTTTATAGGACCACATCCTCAGTGAGGTACACTCTTTCTATTGTTGTGTTTTCATTTTGTTCTCTTGAAATAGCGGGTTCTCTGTGTGTCCCTCCCTGGCAGTCCTGAAACTCACTCTGTAGGCCAGCCTGCCTCTGCCTCGCAAGGCCTGGCGTGAGAGGTGTGCGCCACCACTGCCCAGCGTCCGGGAACTAGATTCTATAGGATGCACCGATAAAGGGGACAACTGGGTCAGAGAGATGGCTTGTTGCCAAATCTGACGACCCGAGTTTGATCCTTTGGAACCATATGATATGGCAAGCTGTCTTCTGCTACATGTACATATATGCATAGGCACACATATGTACACATACGTGCATATACCCATGCTAACACAGGCAACACCTACCTATGCACGTATGCACAGATAAACATAATTAGGTATTTTTAAATATTTTTAAAAATCTTAGAACAAGTTAAAGTGTTTGTGGTGGGGGAGGGGAGGGGAGAAAGGGAGAGTGACGTGAGGCTGGGATTATGGCTCAGTGGGCAGAGCTCTTAACCTACAAAGCATGAGGACGTGAACCCGGATCTCCAGAGACCCCCCCCAGACTTGGACCCCATCTCCATCTGCAGTCCCCGGGTGCTTAGGGTGAGATGGGAAGCAGGGACCGGACAGGAAACCCGGAAAGCTTTTGTGCCACCTAGCCTGGTATGCGTGAGTAACAAAGGACACAAGACCCCGTCTCACACGAGGTGGAGGACGAGAACCTCTGACCCCATGTGTGCTGCGGCCCCCACTCACAAACCACTGAGCATACCAAAAAAGAAGCCGGAGCCGGGCGGTGGTGGCGCACGCCTGTAATCCCAGCACTCTGGGAGGCAGAGGCAGGCGGATTTCTGAGTTCAAGGCCAGCCTGGTCTACAAAGTGAGTTCCAGGACAGCCAGGGCTACACAGAGAAACCCTGTCTCCAAAAAACCAAAAAAAAAAAAAAAAAAAAAAAAAAAAGTAGCCGGGAGGTGCTGGTAGGTTAGGGTGTGAGTGGGCGCTTGATCCTTGCCTCAGAGGAAATACCTATGGTTTTGAGATGGAAATATCTAATTTGAAAGAACTGTAGACCCCAGCGGGACTTAGGAATAGCAGCATTCTCTCCAGCCCTCATTTTCCTTTGAAATTTAACGCTGGTCTTACCATCCTATGCTATAAGCGGGGCTTCTTCATAGCCACATTTAAGGGGAAATTAGAAACCGGATACTAGGCAGGCTGGGTCACTCTCTGACTCCCAGTTTGGTTAAAGAAAAGTTAAGGGAGAAAAAATTATCAATGAGTAAAACAGCTCTGTGGGGAGAAACTGAAAAAGGAGAGAGGGAGAGAGGGAGAGAGAGAGAGAGGGAAAGGAAGAGAGAGACAGAAACAGAAACAGAGACAGAGACAGAGAGCAAGAGAGAGACACAGGGGTAGGAGTAGGTGTGGGGAGGGCTCCCCCATAGATTTTTTGGGGAATCAAGTAGCTACCATCTGAACTCCTAGTTTGGCTGGGACTAAATGAACCACCCTCCACCCTGAGGAAGGCTGAAGTATGTAGAAAAATTAACTTGAAATGTACTTTGTAGAGTAGCGAGAGCTGTAAAATCCAGGCGCTACAGCCCTCCAGGTAACAAGAGTGAGGAGGCTTAAGTGGTTGGTCGGGTCTGGGAAGTCAGTTTCGTGGGAACATCTACTCTACACCAGACACTCAGCTCTCCACCTGCTCCATTAGCACCTTATCTCCCTGCTCATCGCTCCTGAAGCCCTTCCCACCTCAGCGATGGGTCAGAGTTGCTGAACTCGGAGGGTGACAGAGACCAAGGGAGCTAAGAACTGAGACCACGGGGAGGGACTAAGGGCCACCGCGGAGCCTGTGGTCTACAGGGCGGGCACGACAGGGAGGGAGATGTTCCGCTTAGATCTCTCCCAGAAAGTTATCTTGGCCCCAAGTGATGTCCCTGTCAGGGTGGATGCAGGGCTGCTTTTCCTCAGGGAAGATGGTCATACGCTGAGCTCAGATAGCCTGCCATTTTTGGGCTTTTCTGTCCACATAAAACACCCATTTCTTCAGTTGTCCATAACCGCTGAGGGCCCACCCCCTGGCTTTGATCTTAGTAACCCCATGGGTTTCAGCTGAGATCTCTCCTGCGCAGGAAGGCCACATGACCAGAGAGGCCTTTGGTGTCCCATCATTCAGCACTTTGCTCTGTATCATGTGACACTCAGTACCCTGGGCCTGGTGAGCATGAGTTCTGGCCTCCCACTTCCAGGGTTCAAATCCAGCCTGTACCGTACACTAGCTACCCACAATCCATTTCTGTGCCTTGATTTACTTCCTGGGTCATGGTAAGGAACTACCTGGGGAGCACGTATGTGCAAGTGTCAAGCCAGTGCCCATTCTTGGCAAATCCCATCAGTGAGCTCTTTCGCTGGTGTCTGTCCCCAGCTCTGCTAACAGTTCCTGATGGAGGAGGGTGCTGACTCAGCCTTTCATATCTAACCAGAAGAACATACAAGTTCTCCAAACATGTATGAGCTTAATAAGCCAAAGCCCACTCTATGGTAATGTATGATGTTATGTGTCTCTCCTATATTCACAGACACAGAAGGAACACATGGACACACTACACACATATACAGACACATACAGACATATACACAGACACATACTACACACATACTATACATACACACACTGCACACACACACTACACAGGCACTACACATATACTATACACACACATTACATACACACTATGTACACACTACACACTACATATTTACTATACACACTACACACTACACACGTACTACACACACACTACACACAGTACACACATAGTATACACACACTACACACTACACACACACTATACATACTACATATAGTATATACACACTACACATACGCTGCATACACACACTATACACACACTACACAGTATACATACTACACACATACTATACACACACTACATACACACTATACACACACTACACACTATAAATGCTACACACATACTACACACTCACTACATACACACGATACACACACTACACACACTATGCACATACTACACAACACTACACACACACTACAAACACTACACACACACTATACACACATACTACACACACTATATATACACACTATACACACACGCACTACACACACAGGCAGGCAGACACACACACACACACACACACACACAAATCCTTTCCCTCTGTCTATTCCTTGCACTCAGGCCCACGGTTGGTCTTTTTTCTTCTTTTTTTTCCTTTTTTTTTTTTTTTTTTCGAGACAGGGTTTTTCTATGTAGCCCTGGCTGTCCTGGAACACACTCTGTAGACCAGGCTGGCCTCGAACTCAGAAATCCGCCTGCCTCTGCCTCCCAAGTGCTGGGATTACAGGCGTGCGCCACCACCGCCCGGTTTTTTTCTTCTTTTTTAAGGTTGGCTCTGCTAGGCGGCCCCTCTCTGTCTATGATCGCGGTGTAGAATTCGATTCACTCTTCTTACACTTGGACTTCTCTCCCTCTCATTTGTCTATGAATCTTAGTCTGACATAAGTTCACCTGGAAAAATAGCAGCGAGTTTCCCCTCGGCTGGATTGTTATTTTTGGCATCCACCTGCCCCTCTGTGGCCTGTGCAGACAGATTGTGCTCTGTGGAGGAGCGGGTCTTTAGACCATGAAATGCATCCCACGGTTCTGAGAACCACCAAACAAGCCATCCTTTCTGTTTAATGTTACCCTCTGCACCTGACTGCAGAGACTCAGATTCTAGAACGTTCTGTTCTCTAGTTGCTAGTCTCACGGTAACTGTGGGGCAGGGATAAACTCTCACCTACAGAAGGGAGGCTGTTCTGTGTAGATTACGAGGAGGTACACAGCCCAGCCGGCTTATCAGCGGCAGCAGGCACGAGGGCTTCTGCACAAACCTCGGCCTCTCCTGCAGGCAATGTCTCATTCTGAGTCCCCAGCTCCCTGGAGGGCACAGCTGCCTGCCTGTACCCTCAGGACCCTCGTGCAAGGTGGGGTTGCTGCCAGTACTTCCTCCTAAGCTCAGGGCCAGGTGTCACCAGGACCAGAACCCACTCTGGCTTCTCGAGTGCATCTGATCTGTTTAGGATTGTCCGGGGCCTACTTTCTTGTTGGTCTGCATCTGGACCTGGACACAGCAGTTTATTCTTAGGTGCCAGGCCGGCATGGCTTAGGGAACCCTGCTGGGGGCTATGGGCTGCTTTCGACTTTAGAATTGCCAGCCCGCCAAGAGGAAAGGCACAGGGTTGGTGGTGCCCAGACTCCTTCCCTCCCTGCAGGGCTCTCTGTGTTCCAAACTAGAACCCTATTTGTTGTTCAGCATCCCACTGGGAGCAGGGTTTTAAGGCTGGTGTTCTCTGGTACAGCTGGTGTAGCGCAGGAAGGAGGAGGAGGAAGAGGAGGAGGAGGAGGAGGAGGAGGAGGAGGAGGAGGAACTGCATTTACTTCATATCCACCCATAAAACGAACATAAAAAAGAAAATCACAAGCTCCCACACCAGAATAAATGAGCCTAAGCGCCGTGGTTGACAGATGCCTTTCCGTCTCTACCGTCCTGCCTGAAGTGGGCTCAGCAGCTCTGGTAAGGAAGCCTTTGGTCGCCTGTCTGTTAAGAGGGAATGTCCCGATGTAACTCACATGTTGTTCCCAAGTGCCACAATGCTTCCTCTGGCAACACACACACACACACACACACACACACACACACACACACGAGAGAGAGAGAGAGAGAGAGAGAGAGAGAGAGAGAGAGAGAGAGAGAGAAAGTGACATGAGATGGCCACCAAATTGCACACTCTTAGCACTTATCACCCCAGAGCTTCCCAGGCTGGGGTGACCTCTGTCCCCCATGATTCTCCGCCCTCTCCCCTCACCCCCGCGAACATAAACCATCACAACACAAAACTCAATGTACAAATAGTTTGCGGCTTCTTATGCTTACCTGCGAGGGTCATGGACTTCCACGGAAAACTTCTTTTCCCTGAAATACAGATTCTCCAACTGTCTCCATTGAAATATCTGGACGGAAAACAACGTAGTTTAAGTTCAGGAGTAGCAAGTCCCCGGTCGCAGTCACGCTGTCTGTCCCTTCTTTGCTGATTAACCTTTCAACAGCTGAGAGTTTCCTTATCAAGGCAGAGAGAGACCTCACAGTTGTCGGTGCCTCCTCCGGGTAGCCCGCCTACTACAAGTGCTTGAAACACACACACACACACACACACACACACACACACACACAACCAGTCGGTGTGGATCTTTTTTCAGCAGGTTCCTTAACAGAGGCAAAGCAAGTTCTTTTTCAAGTTTGTTCCCCTTTGGCTCCCGCCTTTGTTGAATTCTCCAAGACAGTTCCCAGCTCTGCAGACTTTTCCCTCCAAGGAGAGGGAGAGGAGGTGGGGGCGGGGAGCGGAGAGGAGGGAGGAGGAGGAGGAGGATCGGAGCCGGGAACGCGGCGCTCAGGAGGGAGCGGTAGCCATCTGTGCACGCGGAGGGCTGAGCCGCGCTTCCTCCCCTCGAGTGCTGAAATGGGAAGGCGTTCAAATTCCCAGCCTCCCTTCGGGACTCTACTTCCTGCCGCTAATGTGTAAGAGCCTCAGACATCCTCACTCGCTGGAGGGCGGAGGCTGTGCGGCCGTAGTTGGGGGCAGGCGAGTCACGATCACAGTGCGTGTTTGTAATTCTCTCCCCCCCCCCCAAGCACAAAGGGGTGGTGGGCGGAAGGGGTGGGGAGCAAGCATTCTGTCCTGTGGGGACTCGGAGTCAGGACAAGGGAACCCCAGGAGCCAAAGGCGCTGCTCTGGAGGTTGGGAGGCAATCACAGAGGCTAACGGGGTGCCTTTTTCTGGATGAAAGTGAAAGTTGCTTAGCCGCCTGGGGAATGTCACCAGGGGCTGAAGCTCTGGGTCCCCGAGTTTGCACCTATTATATCCACGCGGCTCCCACTTCCTCCTATCGCTTAGAGTGTGAGTTTGCTTTGCTCCAGAGTACAGCAGGGCTCTTGTCTTTCCCCGTGAGGACTGCAGATGCTTCCCTGTAAGCCCCTTTGTCTGTGTTGTGTGGCCTGTGTGGCCGGCCTGGGCACAGCTTTTTAGGTTTCGTTCCAGACTGAGTTCCCAGCTCCGTTACAGCACCCACCTCTCGCACACAAAGCCGTTTCCCTGTATTCCGTGAGCGTCATTTTCACCAGGCCCAGGATGTCTACCACCCAGGTAAAACGGGGCTGCAAGGGAAACTGGCTTCTAGAGAGGCTGCATTCTCTCATCTTCACTCTCCTCTGCAGGAATTCTAAACTGCGTGTGGGTGACAGGAGGGGCAAGGGGTGGCATGACTCTTACTAAGGAGCCACCTTTCCATGCACAGTGCGTTTTCCTTTGAAGCCAGAGACCAGAGACTTTCCTGTATCTCTGAAGAGGGTTGGAGGGACATTGGAAAGCAAGCAAATGCTCTGAAGTCCTGCGCTGGCTCAGATAGCTTCTGGTCCATCCTGTCTTGAGTAGGGTTTTTTTGGTCCCTTAAACACACAGAGCTATGTCTCAGCCAGTGGGTGCCCCGCCACTGTGAGTCCCTCAGTGTAGACACTTTGAGTCTGATAACCTACGCGTTGGATATAGTCACCTCAGCTAGATGTCACCACAGCCGTATTGACCGCAGAACGACTGGACACTATGACCTTGGCTTTATGTCTAACTTGCCATACTTGAACCGTGCTATGGCAAGACAGCAAGGCTTTAGAGTCGGAAGCTTCTGTTTAGAACCAGGCACCCTTCCTTCCAAGTCACTAGCTAAGTAAGTTGTAGTAATCGGGCTCCAGGTCAGTCTTAACCACAGCAGGCCCTGGGCTCAGGCGGGGCAAGGGACTAGAAGTAATCAACAGACATGGAGCTCTCTCTGTCACAGATCTCTCTCACTGTCACGGATCTCTCTCACTGTCACGGATCTCTCTCACTGTCACGGATCTCTCTCACTGTCACGGATCTCTCTCACTGTCACGGATCTCTCTCACTGTCACGGATCTCTCTCTCTGTCACGGATCTCTCTCTCTGTCACGGATCTCTCTCACTGTCACGGATCTCTCTCACTGTCACGGATCTCTCTCACTGTCACGGATCTCTCTCACTGTCACGGATCTCTCTCTCTGTCACGGATCTCTCTCACTGTCACGGATCTCTCTCACTGTCACGGATCTCTCTCACTGTCACGGATCTCTCTCACTGTCACGGATCTCTCTCACTGTCACGGATCTCTCTCACTGTCACGGATCTCTCTCACTGTCACGGATCTCTCTCACTGTCACGGATCTCTCTCACTGTCATGGATCTCTCTCACTGTCATGGATCTCTCTTACTGTCACGGATCTCTCAGAGCTTCTAGGTCCTGGCTGAAGAGAGAGGGTGACTGCACAACCACCAGACTTCTTTTCTTAAACCTCCCAGGTTGGAGGTTTAAGCTCGGAGCTTAAAGAAATTAAATTAGATTATGTGTGTGCTAGAAATCGTACAGCAAGTATAAAGGCTTATTCCCCACTCCCCCGCAAAGAAAAGTTTATCCTTAGACCCTAAGCTATACCAACCCTAACCAAGCAAAATGGATCCCTGTACAGGGCTAGCTGTATGGATGTGAGACTCAAATGTCCTTTCTCAAGAGGGTCATGTGCTTGCCGTTGCTATCTTGAAATTTTCAGTGTGTTTTCGTCTATTTGGCATGGACCCTACAAATGATTTAGCTGCTGGTCCTGGTCTCGGTAGCATGGAGTGGGGGGTGGGGTGGGAGTCAAGGAAGGGCCCCACCTGTATCTGGTGTGCAGACCAGAGAAGGTGGACTCCTCCCTGGGAGGCAAGGAGGCTGCACCTGGCGCGAACACTCAGGAGAAAGGCCACTTGCGCTTTTTGAAAGGCAGCGCCTCCGGGCCTGATAAAGAATCCTCTGAGGGTCGGTTTCCTGGCAACTCCTCCTTTCCCAGCTCCTTGCAAAAATATAAAACACAAACCATGCCTTTCCTCTAAGTGGTCCCTGATGCTGTTCAGTGTGGAGATCCGCGCGTCTGCCAAAGGGCCCAAACAAAGCCATTTGGCCTGCCAAGGCCCCTCAGCTCTAGCCAGGGTGGCTGTCCAGGGAAAGGGGCGGGGCTTCGGCTTCGGGGGTGGGGTTGGGGGGGCTGCTCTGAAGGGTGAACGCTGGAGTCCTGGCTCTCGGGGTGTGTCTGTGGGGTGATGTATTTTCTGTAGAAAATTTCGTAGCTGGGACAAAACGGTGGATTCCCTGATAGCCATTTTAGCACAACTTTATTTTGGCTTTCATTTTGCAGATTAAATACTGGGAAGGAGAGCTGGGAGTCGGGGGGGGGGGGAAACAACTGGGTAGTTTTTCTTGATCAGACAGCTTCTTGGGGACCCAGGAAGAACCCTGCAGAAATGGGTGAGGATATGCAACACAGGCAATACTGCCTACTCATCTTTTTTTTTTTTCCTCAGTTAGGAGAGGGGTGGCGCTAGGGAGCCAGCAAGCTGCTGGAGGTTGGGGAGGGGGAAGCAGAACTGGGGGGCCGAAGGGATGCAGAGGGCAGACAGCTGCTGCTGCTGCAGTAAAGGCGGGACACCATTCACGCTAAGGGCATGATGCTCTGCATGGGGGTCTGGGACATTCTTGTTCATGACGTTCGAGCCCCGGGCTGCTCAGCCTGGTATAGCGAAAGCAACCAAGCAAACCAAACCAAAGACCAGAAACAAAACAAAACAAAACCCACCAAACAAACAAAACCAAAGACATAGAACAAAACCAAACCAAACAAACAAACCAAACCAAAGACCCAAGACAAAACAAAACAAAACAAAACCAACCAAACAAACAAAACCAAAGACAAAGAACAAAACAAACAAACAAAACCAAAGACACAAACCAACCAACTAACCAAAACCAAAGACTGAAACCAAACCAAACCAAACCAAACCAAACCAAACCAAACCAAGCCAAACGACAGACAAATAAAAGACACACAATTTGGGAAGAAGCAAAGGGAAGGTGTCTAGCTTTATGTTTTCCTGTAAATAGGGAGGGGTGAGCCCTTACTATGCTGGTGCCGCATCATCCCTGGGGGCCGCTCAGGAGGCGCCTCCTGACCTGGTTTTCAGAGAAGCCAGCCTATCCCTGCCACTATGTAAAGTCACCACTGTGATTCGGGACCCCACATAAAGACGCACCAGACAGTCGTGGCAATGACTGGCTAGCTCCCTGAAGACAGCTACGTCTATGCCCAACGATCTAATTATAAGCTCAACTATGTAGTCCTATCAATAATCAAGAGTTTCTACTGATCGGTACCTGTTAAATGGAGACCTTCTGGTGAGGCATCTCCACAAATCCCCAGGGATGCTTTAGTCACTTTTGTCGTTGCACACACACACACACACACACACACACACACACACACACACACACCGCCCGCTGTGACGTGAATGAAAAGCGGGAATTTTCTTGGGGATGGAGGAGAAGAAGCTAGGCACACAGAAATGAGGGGAAACTGCCTAGGGCCACACAACCGGTTTCTGAAGGAACCAGAAATAGAAGTCAAGGGCACCTGGTCCGTTACTCCAACCGCTAACTATGCAGAGTTTCCCCCGAGTCCACCAATTAGTGAGAACAGCTCTCACTCACTAGTGGGTGGCTAACTTTACAAGCTGAATGCTTTCTCACAGAGGAGCGGCAATGTGGCTGGGAGAAAGGGGCTTCCAGCCAAGTCTGTTCTCTCCTACATGATCTCTCTGCTTTTCTTTCACACGGTAACTAGTAATAATAATAATAGGAAGAGTAATAATAATAATAGCAGTAGTAGTAATGCATGTTTCTTCTTTTCTAGCAGATCTACCTTCATCCAGGCTCTACAGAGCATCTATCTGCCCCAGCAGCTTCAGTCAGAGACTAAGAGACGACAATAGCCACCGTTGAGAATGGGGCTGGTGACTGGAGCTTGCACAGGAAATGCAAGCGTGAAGAGGCCCACGCAGCATGGTGGCTCTTGGGGTTAACCCATCACTCAGAAGGCCGAGGCAAGAGGATCAGCCTCGGATGCGTATCAAGACCCTGTCTCTAATAAATAAGGATTGTGGGAATCGTAATGAGTTAGGAGATCTCCAAAATGTAGAGAAACCACCAGGAAGGGGTTTTCCTAAAATGGTGTTTGCTACCCTCATTGGAACCCTAGTGGTCCCAGATAGGGGCTCTCAGCCTTTGATCTAGCCTTCCTAAGGACATAGGTTCGGTCCTCTACTGTCCTGTTCTGGGTCCAAGTGCCCTCATGTATAAAACCAAGAAGGGAAACATTTCTCCACGGAGAGGAAACAAAGGTGGCTGATGACTATTGTCTTCGAGCCCTGAATGTGACAAGGTGCTCTGAAGATCCTTAATGAGCGGGGCCGCCTGGGCTCTGGGTCCTATCAGCCACCAGCTCCACACATCCTGTGCGTGGCTGAGGCTGGGGCTGAGGAAGAGGTCGAGGCTCCCCTGGACTTCCTCTCCCGCCAGCACTCATGAAGCACTGTGGGCTGGCATGCGGAGCAGCCAGCGGGCTGTCAGGATGGTGTAGAAATAACGACTTGAGAGGAAGCTCGGCCTAATGGCTCTGTTTCTCGACCAGGACTTTAGGGAGCCTTGTCTTCCTCCTGTCCCCGAGGCTGAGTCATAGAGCCCCTAAATGACCTCCCTATGAGTAACTTCCTGCTTCATCCAGAGGGACCATTATACAGAATCCAATCAGCCATCTGGACCTCTTCCTCCTTTCCCAGATGAAGCTGCCCTGGGCGTGGAGAGAGATTCGGAGCTGCCAGAGGTTAAGTATGTGATTGATGTTGGGACCCGGGCTTGTGACTTCTTGTCCTGGTCTTTTTCTATTGTGCCACAAAGCCCCAGTGAGGGGGGGGGACCAATGCTTCAGATCCTTCAAGAGACTAGCTTTGACCATCCTATGGTACATGATGCTGCACACATTCCAGACACACACAAGTTCCCAAAGACAGCGACACAGACAGGAAGAGTCTCCAAGCCCAGAGCAAAACAGACAGAGCAAAAAAACAAACAGAACAGAACAAAACAGAAAACCCACTTCCTAATTTCACTTCTGCTCTTTTCCTGGGACACCACCACACACGATTCCCTGGGTTTATCTTTACATTCGGCATGTAAAAAAAAAAAAAAAAAATGAGGTGTGAAATGGAGGTGCCACAGCAAACTCCCAATGTCGTGCATGCAGGGGATTTGGGCATGTGCATCCTGGGAAGAGTACGGGGGAAAACAGAAGCAAGGCATATGAACGAGGAAGAAAAGTTGGGACCTTGTGTCGATTTTAAGTACGTTTGCACGCGTCCAATGTGTTTTACTTTATTTATAAAGAAAAGAGAAGCAGAGGTACTGTGGTTTCTGTCCACCACGGATCTCCATCTAATCTAAGCTCTTTTATCTGTTTGCATTTGTGGATGTCTGCTTGGTTCTGGCTGTGCTGTCAGGCAAGAGGAAGACTGTGACACCTGGCATGTCTTCCCACAGGCGACCTCCACCCCACGGTGTGTGCATCCGCCTGTCCTTCCACCCTGGGGCTGAAAATATTTGAAAAAAATTATAAGGACTGAACACATAGAGACCATTTAAAAAAAAAAAAATCTTGTCACGATTCCCAAATCGATCTGACACCATAACTACGTCCATAGCATTTCTGTTGCATTAGGCATTGCAAACCTGATAGGCGTGAATTAAAGTATTTGGGAACCTGAGCTCAAAGGCTTACATCTATAATCCTAGTACTCAAGAGGCAGAGGCAGAAGGATTGCTGCCAGTTTGAATCCAGATTAGGATGCGCAGGTAGT
Source organism: Apodemus agrarius (assembly GCA_964023405.1). NCBI lineage: Eukaryota > Metazoa > Chordata > Mammalia > Rodentia > Muridae > Apodemus > Apodemus agrarius. The sequence continues at coordinate 67,562,891 of OZ030019.1, read as the reverse complement.
GAGTCCCAGGCCAGTCTGGGTTAAACGGTGTGAACCCCGCTTCCAGAACTTAGGAAAGGAAAGTACAGAGAGGGCCAAATGGATCACAGGCAAATGCCAAGTCATTGTATGTAAGGGGTTGACCAACCCAAGGCCCTGGAACTAAGAGCCACAGACAATGAAGGCCGGCTTCCGCTGCCAACTCTCAGGCACACTCCATCACCAAGGGAATTCTGGGTAGGAAGTCTTGCAGCAGGGACTAGAGCAGGAGCCATGGGAGAATGCTGCCTGCTGGCTCCCCACTGCCTTCCCCCACCAACAGGATCACTTTCCCAGGGACAGCACTGCCCACGAGGAGAGGAGCGAGGCTCTCCCCATCCATCACTGAGCAAGAAAATGCCCCACAGGCCACCTTGCCGGCTAGAAAGCAGAGGCATTGACTTTGCTGAAGCTCCCTAGTCACAGATAATTCAAGCTTATGCCAAGTTGACCAAGAACTACCCAACACAAAGACTGATACATAACCTTGTCCTGGCAGTCAAAGGTTCGCCCTTCTGGCCCTGAATGTGCAAAGCCTTCTAAATTTGAATCTCCAAAACGTGATAGTCATATATTCTGTGCATATATAGGTCAGAGCTGGCACTGCAACTTCACAGACCAACTCAATGGAGTATCTTGTACTAAATAAATACTTGCTACTAATTGGTAATACAACATTCATTAACAACAACAACAACAACAAAGCAAACAACAACAATAACAAAAACAGAACAAAATAATAGACATTAAAAGCACAGGATTCAAAGCCAAAGTATCCACCAAGTATTTGACGGCTATGTATCTTTAGAGACTTCTTTGTGTTTTTATTCATTTCAGATCGAATACTGTGACTAACAGTTCTTTCCTATAGGGCTGCTGAATTAATGCACCGATGCACACAGAGCGCCTAGCTCGATGTCTGGTATCTCGTCAGCATTCAGCAAGACTCACTATTCTGACGACCATTCCTCGTCACCCATTACACGCCACTATCCTTCCTGATGTAAAACATGAACCTTCTGGTTCTGGTTTTCTCATGCATCAGCCTAAAGTTCAAGTTTGTACAATTTTCTTTGAAGGATGATGAATATGCTACCAAGTGTATGAAAAATAGTCTCCTTACATGTTTTACATTTACTTATTCATTTAGTGTGTATGTATTTAGTGTGTGTGTCTGAGAGAGACAGACAGAGATGGAGACAGAGAGACAGAGAGAGACAGAGAACACGTGTGGGAAGTCAGAGGACAAATTACAGGAGTAGGGTTTTTCTTCTTCTACTATGTGGGTTCCAGAGACAGGACTCAGGTTATCAGACTTGGTGACAAGTGCCTTTGCTCACGGCCATCTTACCATCCCCCAAATATTATCTCTTCGGCTGAAATCTTCACACATGGTAAGCGTGCGCCTAGCCCAAGGGGCTTCATTCTATTCGGGCAGAGTCCAAGCTCTTCTCTTTGATCTTGTTTGCGTTCGTAGTCATTTCTAGCCATTCCCTCACCTGCTGATGCATATACAACTACATAGCATCTCCATCGCATGAATCACCCACAAATTGTATCTATTTGTGATGTTAGGGATTGCACCCCATGCTAGGGCAAGCACTCCACCACACCCCAGCCCCAACCCCATTGCAACCCTGACCAGGGATCATTTTCCTGCTCTGACTTCCGATCGCAGAATATTGAAAACTCAGATGTTCTCCTATAATAGAACTTAGCATTAATCAGTGAGGTTAGACACCACAGGGTCCCACTTAGGCCCTTCCCAGTTAGCAAACCATGGCCACAGGCAGTGAACGGAGGGGACACGCCCTCCAAACCTTGTTCAGCATTCGCAGGCATCTCTTTCCTCTTGGAGATGCTTGCACACCCAGCAACTAGGACAATGGCTAATTTTTCTCCACAGCCAGATCTAATGGACTGGGAATGTTTCTCCAGCCAGGTCTCCCCTCCCCCCACTCCCTTCACTGTCAGACCCCAGGAACTCTAAACTAATATGGTTAACCCAGTGACAGATGCCCAGAGCACCAAGCATGGACCTTTTAACGGATGGCCTCTTTTTTTTAACCCATCAAAAACCTTTTAGTTTCATTAGAATCATTAGGGAGGGAGCGGAAAGAGGCCAGTAAATCCTTAACAGAGCCCAGAGTCATTTGATCCCAGCCCACTAGATTTGATTTCCTTTTGTCTTCTTTCCCTGAGAACCTGTCTCTAGATGATATTCTCCTCTCTACATCAGCCTTTTCATGCGGATAGAGTTTATCATGAAGCTTGGATGAATACTTTCAGGAGGCACCGTGTTTGTGTTTTCCTTTCTCTTTCAGATGTAATTACCATGCCCCACCCCTCCCACCCCATGCTCTATCCCCCCCCACCCCCACCCCGCAGAGTGTGCCTTTGGGAATCAAGGGGAATGAGGGCTGACTGGGGTCAGCGCCCGGGGTTGCGAAACACACAGTTTAACTGGATATCCTCCATGTTCCACTACGCCCCCAGTGCTGCGTGGCCTAACCTCTCTACACACCAGTTCCTCCTTTAAAAAAGATTTTCATCGGTAGGTACGATGGTCAGTCGCTATTGTGAGCCTGATTGGATTTAGAGTCACCTGAGGAGACACAGTTCTTGGCATGCTTGCAAGGTGTTTCTAGGGGAGTTTAACCAAGTTGACCCACCCTGTATGTGGGCGCCATATTCCTCTGGCTGGAGTCCAGGATAATAAAATGGGAAAGAGAGGCTGAGCCGAGTACAAGCTCTTGTCTCTTGGGTCTTCCTGAGAGTTAGACACAATGTAACCAGTCAGGTTCTGCTCCCCCGGCCAGGCTCAAAGCGTGAGGAAAAGGAAACCCTTCCTCCCTCAAGTTGCCTTTATAGCAGTGGGAAGAATAATCAAGCCTTGGATGAGAAAAGATAGGGAATGACTGTAAACGGGAGGGCGTGATCCATGTACTAAGAGACTCGTAAGGGGTCATTTCACTTGCTTAGTCAAAGACTTTTGCTGAGCTGTTCTAAAGTTCAGTTATAAAAGTTCTACTTTCATGCAGTGTCTTGACTACTTTGGAAGACAGAGTTTGTGAGGAAAAAGTTGTGCTTTTCTATTTGTTTTCGAGGTGAGCGTGTCAGCTCTCTGGTACCTGGAAACTCCATCCAAGGGCGTGGCATCATTCCAACAACCCTGTCCCTTTTGTGGAGGTCATCAGACCCTGGGAAAACTGAGATGGGAGACAGAAGATGATGACAGCAGTTACCAGTGAATAGCTGCTGGGCTTAAAGATGATCGATCCACCCCATCACCTACGTGGACTGGGGAGAAAGGCAGCACGGGAGAGAGGGCCCCTTGAGGGCCATTATTTAACAGCATCTTGTACATTCACACCCCTGCTGCTTCAAGAACTGCCCTTCTTGATGACAAGGGATAGGTCCTTCCTAAACCGGTTGAGCTGGTTTTATTTGTTTGTGTATTGGTTTGTTGTGACAGGGTTTCTCTGTGGAGCCCTGTCTGCCCCCTGGAACTCACGCTGTAGATCAGGCTGGCCTTGAACTCAGGGATCTGTCTCCCCAGTGCTAGGGCTAAAGGTGTGCACCACCACACCGAACATGATTTTATTTTATTGTCTCGAAAGTTGTAGCCCAGGATGGGATTGACTGCAGATCCTCTCACCTTTTCTTTCCAAGGCCTGGGATTACACTGTGAACAGCTGTGCAGTGCTACTGAGCACTCTGCCCACTGAGTTAATTCCTAGCTCCTCCAGACACGGTTGGTGGGAACGGGAGGAAGACTCCTTACATGCCGCTGAGAATTTAGGTGGAAGACCTAGACCTTTCCACTTGGGACAGGGTTTGAGGCTGGTGCGTGGGTGGCAGGACAGCGGATCTTTGACTTTCTTTCCAACCCTTTGTGTCTTGCAGGCTGCCAGGCAGCCATGCCTGTCACTGACAGGAAGTAGGTAGCTTGGTCTGAGGTTTTTGCTACAAGATCTGACCACCCAGCTTTTCTGAGGCTTGCAATGGTCTGGGTGGGGCCGCCCTCTCTGCAGTTGAACTCCTGCTTGTTACTCCATTATGCATCTCCCTGCTGGATCTCTGCTTTCTCCAGAAAGAAGATGATGAGTTCTAGGAGTAAAGACTTCAACTCCCATATTCCCCTCGATCCAGAATGACTGGTCCTACCGTTCGGGCTCTGGTATCCCATTCCCCCTCCCTTCCCCCTGGAGGAACTCTGAAGTGGTCAGGTCAGTTGGACGAGATTCCTGAACTTACAGGAGGAGGGGCTGGGGAGAGCAGAGGAAATCAACTGGGCATGTTCAATATCCTATCCCGACCTACATATGCTCTCATCGGGGCTGTTCCGGGCACCGAGGGCTTCCCAGTCCCAGCCTGGGTAGTTCTCGCAGATCTCTCTACCCAGCCCTCTGCTAAAGTCATCAGCACCCTGAGCTGCGGCTGACCTTTCACTCAGAAGTCTCCTCCACACTCAAGCTTCAGGAATGTACAGTGCTGGAGGCAAGTCGGTCACTCGGTGTGAGAGTAGAGAAAGAACGTTAGGACGCAAATTACTGCACACCCAGGTCAGAGTCGTGCAAGGTCGTACAGCCGGCACGTGGCAGCAGCGGGCACTGGAGCCTGAATTCGGGCTGCTTCCACAAAGTAAGGAACACCAGTTAAGGTGGGTGTTTCATTAATGGTGCACTTTTGGGGTTAGGAAGATAACTCAGTCAGGGAAGCGTTTGGCGTGGAAGGATGGGGACCTGAGTTTGAACCTCAGGACCTATGCACGGTGGCATGAACGTACCATCCTGGGGTCGGGAAGGCCCTGGGATGTGCCACCCTAGCCTGACGTGTGAGCCCCAATCCAATGTTTTCACAAAACAAGATGGAAGGCACCCGAGGAACAGCATTCAAGGCTGACCTCTGGCTCCGACCACCACATGCACGTGTGCCATGTGCACATATATGTATACACACAGGACCACCCTCCCTCAGCTGCGCATGGCCATGGGGAAGGGGCGGTGAGGCAGACGAGAGGGGAGAGCAGGTCAAGAACTCAGATTCCCGGGCCTCTCTATTTATACTCAGTGTGATTCCACAAAGAACTAGGGATGTCTATAACCCCAGGACCCTGGAATTCCAGTCCACTCGAACTGAACAGCTCATCTCATGTAGACACTGCCTCCGCCTGCCCAGGGTTCCTTCTCAGTACGATCGACTGCAATAGATTCCTGGTTGATTAGCAGGGTCTGTTGCTTAGATTGTGCCTGGTGGGGGAAGAGTTGTATCTACTGGGTTCTGGCTGTGCTGGGGGTGAGTGTTGAACAGGTTTAGCAGTTTTTAGGAAGGTCGGGGTGCCCTGGACTTCCCCTGTGAACATGCTGACTAAGAAAAGTCTTTCCAGCAGTGCACAGCTCATCAGTTACATTCTCCGAGATGGCTACCAGGACTCAATGCCCAGGTTTCCCAATCTAACACTTCCCGCTTCTATGAAAGAGAAAGAGAAGTGACTGGTGGCCTGGAGGAGCCCAGAGTGCAATCATGATAGCTAACTGCTACTAGCCCTCAATTTCTTTCTTGGTCTAACAGACAAAACACAAAGCTAAAGGTCAGTCGACATGGAAGCCATTTTTAAATGTCCCCTCCCTTTCTCCCCTCTTTCATTTTACCTACAGATATAAGAGGTAAAAAGTCGCAGGCTCTCTTCTCTCTGCTCCCTTGCAAACATCTCAGTGGAGTGGGTGCCTGAGAACCTTCCTCGAGAGTTATCCAATTTATACTTAAGTCTCTTCAGCTACTGAATTCATATATGTTAGGATCTCTTCAAAATTGGCACTGGATTGCAACACACTATTAGATACTTAACTCCAAGGGTATTTCTCTCCCTCTTTCTTTTTCTTTCTTTCCCTTCCTTCCTTCCTTCCTTCCTTCCTTCCTTCCTTCCTTCCTTTCTTCCTTCCTCTTTTTCCCCAGACAGGTTCTTGCCATGCAGCGCTGGCTAGGCCAGTGCTATGTAGTTCACGTTGACTTTAAACCCACAGCCATCCTCCTGCGCCAGCCTCCTAAGTTCTCGTATTATAGATGTGAGCCATCAAGCGTGGTGTTCAGTATCTTTTGTCTGTTTTGTATCTGCTGCCCGTCAGATACCCTATGAGGCGAGGACAGAAGCGGCCTGTGCATTTTCATGAGGCAAGAGGCAAACAAATAAGGAATTGGCTTACAACCCACAGGGCAGTCAGTCCAAGGACATCAGGCCCAAGGACAGACGTAAACCAAGCAGGCAGGGCTGGGGAAAGCTTGGGATCATTACAAAGGTGGTCAGCTATGAGCTCTGAGAGGGACTGAGCAGATATTAACATCTGTATATGCATGTAAGCCCATGTGCGCGTGTGCGTGCACCCGTGTTGTGTGCCAGAGCAGAAGGGGCTGAAGTAGCAGTCAAAGAATATTATTCTGCCATAAAAAGGGATAGACTACTGGTTTAGGGAGAGGGTTCATGTGATATAATGAAGTGCTAGCTGAGAAGGCAGGAGGACCCAAGTTCAAATCCCCAGCACCCATATTAAAAGCTGGGGCGGGGAGGGGAGGACGACGAGAGGGAAGGAGAGGGAATGAATGAATGAATGAATGTGTGCTGGAATTGTAGCTCGTAGGCAGACTCATGTTAGCCTATGTGCCCGGCATGGGGGAAAGTCCTAGGTCTAATGCACTGTACTGGAAAAAAAAAAAAAACACTTCAATAAAGTTGATTGCATAAAAGGCGCTAGCAGCTCTGATGTAAGCGAGAAGCCCTTCATTCTCAGCAGCAGCGGCCCACTCCCCTGTTGGGGGTTTATGGATGTCAGCTCACAGTCCCTGGTCAAGCAGGGCAGTCTCGCGCCTCGCCCCAGGGTGCTTGCTGCTCGCTGCACTCCCTAGTTCCAGCCTTTCACTCCGCTGGTGAGAGACCTGGCCAGTGACCAGGTTTCTTTCTTAATGAGTTTCCAAACGTCAACCATAAACTCAATTATGCGATTAGAAACACACAGGTGCACAGGAAACTCGCTCAGCCGTCACTCCCCTGACTGCCGGCTAAGGTAGGGTTGGCGCTCGGTGTCGATGAGAACTGAGGACCTGCGGAGCCCGGGGCCCGGGGCCCTCCGGGTGCTTGGCCCTCTCATTAAAAGACAGGAACGTAAGAAGCCATGGCAACCAGGCTGGGTACAGGCCAGCGGGCAGGGGGACACATGGGCTAATAAAACGCCGATGTACACCTCCCAGGAGAGAAAGGATTGGTAGAGAAGTTTAGGCAGCAGAAACACCTGCTGGATATGCTGGAGGAAGGACCAGGCTGTTAAGTCGTTTCTCTGACTTGCTTAGGTTTTACGCTACGGTGGCCCCGGCCACAGGACGTTAGAGCCAAGGATAAGGAAAACAGAGGTCCCGAGGGAGACCTCAAGATGAGCAGTCCCAGCAGAGCCTTGCAGTTTGACCACCAGGCAGGAGCGGCCACACATAGGGCCAACAGGTGAGCAGGAAGGTCAACAAGCAGGCTCATCAGGGTGACGTGGGCCCTGGTTCTGACATGGTGGCATAATTATTACCCATTCAGAATGACCCTTCTCATTCTGACATATGTCCTGGGATGGGATAGGTTTACCCAAAGACACACATAGGCAACCAACTAGTTGAGTCAAACTCAGAGATCACAGGAAGCAGAAAGATGGCCACCAGAGGCCAGGGAGTAGTGGGGAGGGGAAACAGGGCACTGCAGTTAAAGTAGCAGATCCGTATTATAGAAAGAGTTCTGAAGATGGGTCGCACCACACACTCAACCCCGCCGAGCTGTGCCATGAAATCTGTAACACACTCACTTGTGTTGTATGAACTCTGTTAGAATTTTGACAAACCGGGACTGGGAGGATGGCTCAGACAGTACAGGGCTTGCCTTTCAAGCCAGAGGACCTGAGTTCAATCCCCACAGAAACCAATTAAAAAAAAAAAAAGCTAGGCATGGTGGTGCACACTTGTACACCCAGGTACCCCCCCAGCGCTGGAGAGGGAGCTGGTTCCCTTGGGCTTGCAGGCTGCCCAGCCTACCCTGCTTGGTAAGTTCTGGATCAGTGAAATGCCCTTCTCAGAAAATCAGGTGGTGAGGCTGGAGAGTTGGCTCAGCAGTTAAGAGCGCTGACTGCTTGTTCTTCCAGAGGTCCTGAGTTCAATTCCCAGCAACCACATGGTGGCTCACAACCATCTGTAATGAGATCTGACACCCTCTTCTGGTATGTCTGAAGTCAGCTACAAATAAATAAATATTTTTTTAAAAAAATAATTTTGACAAACCTCACTGGCTAGAATGATGACCCCATCAATGCAGTGCTTGTCTTGAAAACACAGGGACCTGAGTTCAATCCCCAGCACCCACACAAAATGCCAGGTGTGGTAGTGCACACCTGAAATCCTGAGTCTAGGGAGAGGCAGGGGTGGGGGGTTGGGGGTGGGGTTCACTGGTTAGCCAGTCTTACCTAACTGTTGAGCTTCGGGCCAATAAGAGAATCTATCTCAAGAGGTGAGACCGATGGTTTTCTCCAGCCTCCATGAAGCCTTATGGTTAGATGATCCTTAAATTATTATTATTTTGGTTTTTCGAGACAGGGTTTCTCTGTGTAGCCCTGGCTGTCCTGGAACTCACTCTGTACGCTAGGCTGGCCTCAAACTCAGAAATCTGCTTGCCTCTGCCTCCCAAGTGCCGGGATTAAAGGCATGTGCCACCACTGCCCGGCAAATTCTTTACTCACAGTTTGCAGTGTACCACGTTCAGGAAGATGGGAGCTGAGATCATCATTACAGAGGAGCGTCTTGGGGGAGAGACATGCTGTGAGCACCCCGCACAGGGAGCAGGGAGAAAAGGCCCAGCTGCCCACACAAACCTAGAGAGTTAGGGCTGATGACAATCACCTGGAGAGCTTGGCGGGCACCTCCAGAAATCAGGGGCGTAGAGGAGAGGCAGGATTCAGTAGACAGGGAAGAGACCCCAGGTTAAGGCTGAAGAAGCTACTATACATTGGGTCTGCATGTTTTAAATGTTAATGTATTTGTTTATCTATTTTCCATTTATGCGTGTGTGTGTGTGTGTGTGTGTGTGTGTGTGTTGCATATGCCACAGTGTTTGTGTGAAGGTCAAAGGAAAATATGTGAGAGTCAGTGCTCTTTGTCACTGTGTGGGCCTTGAGGATGGGCTGGGGGCACCTTTATCTACTATACCATCTCATCTCTCTATTCTTTGGATATTGAATGTCCCCCAGTGGCCCATATGTAAAAGGCCTGGTCACCCGGGTGGTGCCTTTGGGAAGCTGGCGGGGAGATCTTCAGGAAGGGAATACATGGGACGACATCAGGTCACTGTGGGTAGGTAAGCCCCTCAAGAGGATTGTGGGAGTCTGGCCCCTTCTCTTCTCTCCTTTGTTTCTTGCGGATGAGGTTAGTGATTTTGCTTTGCCGTGTACTTCCCACCACTGTGGCTTACATTTTGCAACAGGCCTCAAAGCAAAAGTACCAACTGATCCTGGCCTAGAACCTCTAAAGCTATGAGCCCAATCTTTGTTAAAAGATTGTATAAAAGGGTTTTGTATAAAACCCTTCATCTTTGTAAGTTGATAAAAGTCTTTGTAGTTCCTTACAGCACCCAAAAGCTGACTAACACGGGACCTTTTCGTGTCTCTTGGGACTGAACATGATAATTCCTTTGGAAAAAATATCTCTTTTTCTTTGATCTGTGTGTGTGTGTGTGTGTGTGTGTGTGTGTGTGGTGTATATGTGTGTATCTGTGCGGGTACTCAGGGAAGCTAGAAGACGGTGTCAGAGCAACTGGTGTTGAAGTTACCTGTGGTTTGTGAACCGTCTGACATAGGTTCTGGGAACTGAACTTTGATCCTGGGCAAGAGCGGCGAGCACTCTTCACCACTGAAGCCTCTCTCCAGACCCATCACTGTCTCAGTAGAAGCTTGTTTAGCTGCTTAAAGTGGCTATGTGACTTCGCCCATGTGGGGATTGCCAGCGGAGCCACGAGACTGCCGGTGGCCTTATCACGGGGCAAGGAGAGGCCTATAAAGTAGCAAACGGTCAAGGCGTTCTTGTTATCCCATCAGAAGTCGCTGGTTTGGCAGCCAGGAAAACAGAGTCAGTTCAGAAGTTACCAGTGGTTTGTGGTTCTTTTGGCCTGAGTGGGGCTACTGACTGCTCCCCTGCAGCGATCTGGGATCCAACTCTAGCATTTGGTTTTGATTTGCTGGCTTTCAAATTGCATGCAGGGTCAACGGGGCTCCCAGAGTGGTGGGAATCTGTCTGCAGAGTTCAGAAGCCCATCCGTCTCGAGGGCTCTGCTGTGCTGTCTGGCTGGGTGTTTGTTTGAGTGTTATAAATACCCAGTGTCCCGTTTGACCCCTACCGTCCACACCATCGATGCAGCTATTTATAAGGCCCTTCTCGGCGTCGGTGCATGTGCTGTGGGACCAGGGAGGACAAGATGTCTAGGAGGCTAGGCATTGGAATAAGAAGTGTATGGACCCAGGGAGACCGCGTGCCACAGACATGTCAGATGGGGAAGGAAGCCACCCTGGCCATCTAATCAGATCTGGCTTGGGCATTGGTTCATGCGGAGAACAGTTAAAGATAGACATGGGGTTATCTATCTAGAAACTGGAGTTTTCAGTCTGAAGAGATAGATCAGTTGCTAATGTGCTTTCCTTGCAGATATGAGGACTTGAGTTTGATCCCCAGAACTCATATGGAGGGAGGGGGAACAAGGTGTGGTAGTGTAGTATGTTTTTATTCCAGCACTGTGGGGGCAAAGCAGGCAGGCTTGCCGGATGGCCAGTTTGGCTTCTGTAGGGAATTCTAGGGCAGTGAGGGAGTTTGTCCCAAGAGGAAAAGGTTAAGTGTCTTGAGGATGACCCTGGAGGTTGTCCTTTGGTGCCTGTGCATGTACGTACACACACACACACACACACACACACACACACACACACACGCCACGAATGGTAAGTAGCACAAGCTTGTAGTCACAACTACATGGCCAGGTGAGACTGGATGATTTAGAGTTTAAAGCTAGCCTGGCCTACATAGTGAGTGCAAACCCAGTCTTGGCTATCCCATGAGCCGTCATCTCAAAACAAACAAAACCAACGTCGGATCCACCTGTGCGAGACAACGTGAGGTTTTTCCCTGCTCAAAGACAAATGAAATTTTCCTCAAAGATCATAGGCCGATAGGAACATGAGCTTCCCAGAAGAGCACAATGTGAGCGGGTGCCCTGGGCATGCTCAGAACCGTCTCCCCATTAACCTGTGGGAACAGAGGGACCCTGGATTCCCAGACTCAATAACCAAGGAAGAAATCTCCCCTTCACAAAGGGGCATTGTGTGTGCTTCTGTCTGCCTCTCACGGTCCGTTCCGTATAAAGGAGACCGTAATGATATTAGCTATGCCAAGGGCAGATGCACCCTCATCTCGACAATGGGAGAGTCTTGGAGAAGTGAGCTTACTCAAGGTGGAGAAAACTAGGTCACAGCCATCCTGTCTGTGCCTTTCGGTCACCTCGGCACAGATAGAGATGTGTAGAGGTTAAATGTGTCACGGCTCCCCACCCCCATACCAGATGTGAACAAATTCCAAATCGTTCGCTTTGGTGAAGGTTGCTGGTTTAAAAAAGTGTGTGTGTGTGTGTGTGTGCATGAGAGAGAGAGAGAGAGAGAGAGAGAGAGAGAGAGAGAGAAAGAGAGAGAGAGAGAGAGAGACCATGCCAGACAAGCGCACAACCGCTGAGCTACGTTCCAGCTCTTGACTGGGGCAAGGTCTTGCTCTGTAGCCAAGGCTGGCCTGAAACTCCAGGTTTCAGCTTCCCAAGTGCTGGGGTTCCCGGCCCGGCCCGAGCCACCTTTCCTGGATTGGAGTCTGTCTGGTAACTTATGTTCCTCCCCGATCCTCCTCTAAGCAGCTGTTCCCTGGCTTTAAGGCTAACTCTCCTTGCTGACCCACTGCAGGGACCTTGTCACTCACAGGCAGTGAGCCTTTGCGGGCCCACTCATCCAGCATTACGATCTACAGGGGCGATAAGGGGTGACTCTTTGATCCCCAGCCGTGAAGGAGCAGAGGCTGCAAAATGCAAAGAATGCTAAACGCATTAACCGGGGCTTCCTCGGGTGTGTACAGAGGGTGTGGTTTCCGAGGAGAACAGACACGCTGGAGGAAGCAGGGCACCCAGCCAGGGCCAGGCAAAGTCAGAGGGCTCTGCGGCCAGCAAGTGAGTCAAAGGCGCCCAGACAGAAGCTTGATCGAATCAGCAAGGGGCAGCAGCGTCCTTATCGCTCCGAGTGATTGAGCAGAGCCATCCCGCTGGGAGTCGGCTCATGGCTGATGGAATATTTCCTGTAAATATTATTTTCCCTTCCTGTCTCATCATCTAATAGAATAAAAAAAAAACTTTACTCATCTGGGGGAGGTGACAAGAATCCATCAAATACTGGAGCCACCTCCCCCGTCTCTGAAATACTCTCAGGACTCGGGAAGCCACACTGGCTACTCCGGAGGCTGCCCGGTTACTCGGATTCCTTCTCCTAATGCCTCGGGAGGGACTCAGGAGTGCTCCTAATTGTGCATCGAAGCATCCATAAAAGCCACCCTAAGTGCACATCAAATAAATAAGTAAATGCTGCCTGCTGAATATGTAACAAGGCCTGACTGGCCGGTCCTTCCCAAAGGATAGCGTTCATTCAATCCACACTGGCAAGGATAGCATCTCACAAGTGCCGGTCTATGGCTAATGAACACCTCTATAGGAAGGTGTTTGTGAGTCCCCGGTTCACACTGGGCTGTCTCAAAGCCCCACTGAGTTAGTATTTTCTGCTTTCTTCTGATTGTGGCTTCTGTCGACCAGAGAGGATCAGTCTGTCCGCAGGTCTGAAGGTTGCAAAACAGAAGGATTTCACACAAATCCTGATAGCGATAATGAGCTGAGCCGTCAGCCACAGCTCACCCACACCTCCGCGGCCAGGCCTGCACAGAAGGGTCTGATGGTCACGGAGATTAAAGCAGCTGTTCTTCCCCCAGGCTTTGATCTAAGGAATGTGGGGACCTCTTCTTTACAGCGAGCGCCTTGTGAGACGGGCCTGTTTATGCCACCTAAGACCTTGATTCTGTCAGCTGAGTCAGTAAGACCTTTCGAATATATGGTATTCACTTTTGCATTCGCGTGCTTTGGAAAAGAAGGAAAGAAAAATATTCTTGCTTTTACTACTAGCATAACTGGCAGAGTGCTGTGACAGCCAGCGTCACTGCTGCTGGGCGGTTTTCAGGTTCTGATGTGCTAAAAGTCTCAGTACTTGACCACATATGCAAACTAAGAGGTAGCCTGAGATGGACCCCCAGGGCCAAGCATCTGCTTGGTACCATTTCATTAATCCCACGGTCAGGGGGAGAGCAACCCAGGCAGTGAGTTATTTCTACACAAAAGTTAAAGGTGGTTAGCAAGCGGGAGGGGGCAGGAGACTACGACGGGAGAGGCAGGCATGATGGTTTTCCTTCGGTCACCATGACCCTCTCGTTTATTTCTATTGCTAAGCTGAGTCAGATGTGTGTACGAGTGTGTATGTGTGTGTACATGTATGTGTGTACGTTTTTTTGTTTTTTTTGGATTTGGTTTTGTCGAGACAGGGTTTCTCTGTATAGCCCTGGCTGTCCTGGAACTCACTCTGTAGACCAGGCTGGCCTCGAACTCAGAAATCCGCCTGCCTCTGCCTCCCAAGTGCTGGGATTACAGGTGTGCGTCACTACCGCCCGGCTATGTGTGTATATGTGTGTACATGTGCATGCGTCATTCCCATCATGTATAAGGATTGCCAGGACGACTGCCCCTGGGCCAGGGTGATAATAGCCAAGGGCTGTGTCTAAGTGGCAGGTGGTACGCGATGATTGACAGGAGCTGAAATCCGAGTGGCAGGCGGAGGGTAGAAGGGAAAACTCCACTGGGTGAAGGACGTGAGCAGTGTTCCCTGAGAGTGGGTGGAGGGTGTCTGCAAGAGCTCGCACGACGTGTTATAACGTATTCTCAGCAACTGCCTCATCTTCATAGGAGACCTCAGGCACACAAGCAAGGGGCGGTGCAGTGGGGAGTGCACATCCGAGGCAGAGGCAGATTTCCTTTAAATCCCGTTTGCTGCTACTTTAGGGCACTTGGGGGTTGAATCTTCCGTGCATGGCATCTGTGCTGGGTGTTTTTTTTTTCCCCCTTAACACAAGCTAGGGTCATCTGGGAAGATGGGAGTTGGAATGAGAAAACACCTCCATCAAATTGCCTATCGGCACGATTGTAAAGCATCTTCTTGATTAATGAACGGTTTGGAAGGGCCCAGCGTACTGAGGGCGGTGCCACTCCAGGGCAGGGGGTCCTGGGCTGTATAAGAGGGAACACTGAACAAGCTGCAGAGAGTAAGCCAGTAAGCAGTTTTCATCCATGGCTTCCGCTTCAGTTCCTGCCTCCAGGTTCCTCCCGCTCTGACTTCCCTTCACTTAGAACTTCTGATTTTTTTCTGAACACACTCAAAAGACAAAAGACAAGTCTAAAACGTCCCTAAGTATCTTATTGTTTCTGAGGGGTGTGGCGGGGAGGGCGGGGTAGTGGAAACTAGAGAAGAAATCGGTTTTTAGTTTTGCTCTAAATTTAAATTTTGTTGGGTGGTGGTGGTGCACGCCTTTAATCCCAGCACTTGGGAGGCAGAGGCAGGCAGATTTCTGAGTTCAAGGCCAGCCTGGTCTACATAGTGAGTTCCAGGACAGCCTGAAACTACACAGAGAAACCCTGTCTCGAAAAAACAAAAACAAATTTAAATTTTGTTTGCTTTGTGTGTTTTGTTGTTTTTATTTTTTTGAGATAGGATCTTGATATGTGGCCCAGGATAACCTATAACTGCCTTTAGCCCAGACAGGGTTATAGGCCTGTGCTACAACATCTGGCTTTTCAGAAACTTTTTTTAAAAGAAGTTCAGAGCTGTATTTAGGAAGAGAAGAATCTGCTTGTTGGAAAGATCCAGGTCCCCCAGCCTGGTGCACACCCCCGCCCCCCACTTTACAGTTCATCTTTCCAAAGCTACTCAGTGTGGGACTCTGACATGGGGTGGACACTGAAAACAGAATGGTGAACTCCAACTAAGTAGGACCAAGCTACTGTCCTGTCCGATTTGAGATGGCCGTTAGCCCTGGGCTCTCAGGGATTTGGTGAGACATTTTTGATGAGCCCTGCGGGAATACCTGTATTGATCTCACAGGCGCCACAGTAGAGGAGAGCCCTCAGCCCTTCAAAGAAAGGGAGTGCCCAACGCCGCCACTGCCTCAACCTGAAGGTTGGCGCTCAGTACCATGGTGCCGTGTGACAGCTGCTGTAAGTGGGTCAGAGTGTCAGTGAGGGCTTCTGTTTGCTGCTGGGTGGGAAGAGCTGCCTGGGCAGGAGGGGCAGGTCCTGCCCCAGGTGCCCCTGGGTACTTAGATCTTGGCACAGATCCTCTCCTAAGCATCCCTGGAGGCGTAAGGTGGTGGAGATGTACCTGGCCCCAGTGCCAGAAGGGCGTGCTACCACCTGGAGGCGTGAGTGAATTCTGCTGTGGGTCTTAGCCACACTGGCCCGGGTTCAACTAGGCTCTGGAAATTTTCAAGGCTCTTAAGCTCTAACTGAATACCTAAGAGCCTACTGCGTGCTACAGTTCCTTGGGTGTCCATCAAGTGCACTACTGAGAATGCCAGGAGCTATATTTCCCCCAGTTTTCTACGTCCAAGAATAATGCAGAGCTACATGTATTACGACCAGAACTCTGTGAAAGGTGATGGGGGGCGTGTTTATCATTTCCAAGGAGGAAAAAATAAAAATAAAGAATCTGTCTGGCTGGCTGAAGAGAGCCGAGGTCGTGTAAAAGAGAAGAACTCAAGGAAAGCATTAGAAAGGCCAGGCAGAGAAAAGTACCAGGAGAGACAAAGTGAGGGCAGGGTATATATAGGTCTATGGTTAAAGCAGGAACACTGAGCTGTGGCTGTGGCTGTGGCTATGACTGGGGGTGGGGCACCACTGGTTTCTTGTGTGTAAATGGAAAACAGGTTTTGGAGCTTGCTACACAAAGCCCCTCCATCGTTTGTCCTTGGAACGGAAATGATCAAGTGAGTGAAATTTTTTCTACTGCTCTGTTTTCCCCATTATCAATTTAATGAAGAAGGCAACTAAGAAGACAGGTGCTAACTTCATAGGGTGTGGTCAGCCCAGACACGTCTCTGCCCTAGTCACAGATGCAGAAGTTTGGGTAGCAGACTAGGAGTGTGTAATGGACCAGAGGTACATTCCCACCCCCAAAGCGCTTTTCCACTGTAAGCTTTCTGTTTGCTCTGGTCTGGGGATAGTATGTCAATGAAAACAAAGTTCAAACACGCTTCCCATCCCGATGACTCGATTTCCCTTTCTCCAGGGCAGATGACTCTAGTCTCCGTATGATGCCAGAAAGGGAGTTGATGCTCTTTATTTTTTTCATAGCTCCTTGACCTATGACCTGTACCCTCTTATGACCTATGACCTTATTCCAAAAACCACCAGGGAGAACTCGAAGTGGCCTCAGGATTCGAGAGAGATAATGTTCCTTCATTTTGCCAAAACATGTGGCCTCCCAAGGAAAGAAACATACCTGGCAGGCCCTCAGAGCCCGTTTGCCCAACTGTTCTTAGAGAATGGAGCCAAATGACATACCTTAGGTAATTATAACACCTTAGGTTTCCTTAGAGACAGGGAGAGAAAAAATATTTACCCAGGAGTAATTTACATATATGCGCACTTTAGCATGGATAGGTGAGCCCTTAGGCTATACGATGTTAACTCCCATATACCCCTCCCCTCGCTCAAAAGAGAACCCTTAGACCCACAGAGGAGGGGCCCTTACCTTCCGTGGCTTCACTTTATCATGGTAGTCATACTGGAAAATTCCTTTGTAGCTCAGTCCTAGCCACCATGGTATCCCCTGCTTGTCCTAGGGTGTCAATAGGAGTATAGGTCAACACGGGGCTGGAGAAGGTAAATGAAAACCAAGAAGGATTTCCTGGCTCATCTGATGACAAGAGAAAAGGCAGTGTCTCTGGAATAGAAGGGCCCCACCTCTACTTTATATCTGAATCGATGTGCCCATCGGAGATGATTGCTCGGTTACGTGGACAGCGCTGGGGACCACGCCTGAGCTGGACGGTTGGCTCTGTTTCCAAGCAGCATCACAGCAAGGATACCTGTATCCCTAACTTATTTGCTTACTTCTTTGGTGTAAGCATGTGCACCTGTTTGCATGCGTACCGGTGTGTGTATGCACATGCACGGACTTATGTGTGGAGACCAGAGGCTGACGTTGGTGGCTAGCACTGGCTTCTTTGGGAGCCCCAGGGTTGCCCCTGTCTCCGCCTCACCAGCGCTGGACATTTGACTTGGGTGCTGGAGACCTGAACTTGGGTCCTAACGTTAGACAGCACTTTACCAACGAAGCATCGTCTCTCCATCTTTGCCTCTTAGAGAGGCAATCACAAAGGTTAAAGACAAAGGAAATAAAATTTGAAAACAAAAGATTATTTGAAGTTCCAGGAATATGTAATTTTTTGGGATATATATGTATATTCTATATATATGTATACATACATATATATATATACATATATATACTCTATCTATCTATCTATCTATCTATCTATCTATCTATCTATCATCTATCTACCTATCTATAGAGAAAGGTAGGTAGATAGGTAGATGGGTAAACAGATGATAGACAGACAGACAGACAGACATATATGTAGTATAAGATCATTATGTTGACACCGTTGCTGTCTCTGGGAGGTGCCCGTGCCGTGGCACTGACTCCCATGGGTAAAACAAGAGGAAATGCAGTGACACCGTGGTGGTGGTGGGGCTGAGCCCTGGCACAGGGGACGCAGAGCCCCTTTTGTACCGTACTTCATTCCGGGCCCAGTGGCCACATCCCCCTGCACGGCATCACCCAGGGGCTGGTTCTGAGGGGTTCACTTCCTCAGCTGGAAGAGAAGCTCCTAGAGGCCAAGCCGCCCTGCTCTTGACACTGTAACTGAGGCTTGAGAAAAGCAGACATGTTGTTTGTCTTTCGTGCGAGAACGAGATCTCAGTGTGGCACGGCATGGATGGAAACCGATGTCACACTGCAGGTGTGACACGTGCATGTCACACGACATCACCACATTCAAGAAAATAGTCTCGGGCTCTTTCAATGGCCCTGGTCCTCCTCCTTGGAAGCCGACTGCGTGGCATCAGACCTCTAAAAGAAACAACAGTCTGCCTCAAGTGTTTGGTTTCTAGTTCCTTGTACTTGATAGGCCTTTTCTAGTGAGAGGCCCCGAAGCTCTGATTTCCCAGGATTCCTCTGAGACCGAAAGGAAGTAGAGATTTATTATATTGCTTCACAAAAGAAAAAAAAATATTGGAGGGTTACTCTATCAAGTGGGAATACCCTAGGCATAAAATCCAGTTGCTCCATTTCCCCTGGCAAGCAATCTTTCTGACCAAGCCAGCCTTTGTCAACTCCAATTCCCCTCAAAGTCGTCAGGTTAAAGCATAAGAGAGTCTTCTCTTGGCTGGCTGGCTTTTTCAGGGCGGGGCGGACGAGCTTCGCTTACCTTCACTGCATAGTAGTGGACGCCGTAGGTTGGCAGGGACTCCACGATACTCATGTAGCTGCAGAGACAGCACACATAAACAACGCACAGCCCGGTCAGTCAGCACAAGCGCTATCACATACACGCTCTTCTTCTGTGTGTTATGAGGTTCTGAAGTGGATATTAACTTGGAACTTAGCACACACTTCCTTCTTCCTATATATCTTTCCAAGCAGAAAGCAACAACCTCGATATATGGCCTATTAACCCTCAAACATAGTCTTGAGTATATAGTGTATGTTGTGTGTATGTGTGTACGTGTTCATGGGTCTGCGCATCTGCATATACGCGTGCACGTACGTGTAAGCTGAGGTTGGATGTCTTCCCGTATCACTCCCCACATCAGGAATGGGATCCTGGTGGTGTGGAGCTCACCAACGGAGCTAAGCTGGCTGTCTAGTGTGGGACCTGCTTGCCTCTACCGTCCCGGTGTTGGCTTTATTTAGAACCATGATATAATGCACCAATGTGCCATGCCTGATTTTTTACGTGGGTTCTGGGGATCTGACTGAGCTGTCTCCCCACCTCCCAAACACAATCGTAGTGAGCACTCAGAAGGGCCACTTACTTCACGATGGCTTGTCCCCTCGTCTGGCCATTCAGCTTCTTGTAGTACTCAATGACTCTGTCTTCACTAGAATCAGAGGAAAGGATTCTGGCATCAGAGGCGAGCGTCCCACCCACACACAGCCCTAAGACACTGTAATGTCCATTCTCCCGAGAGCCTTCGAGGGAGCAGCCACCCGAGAATAATTGTGTCCTGAAATGACATTTCCCAATGCTGCTCACGTGACTTTCTAAAAGACTCGGCGGGAGATAGAAAAGCCTGTTTCCTCCTCAGAGGACTCACGCTATCTTTATCTCAGACCACTAGTCAGCTGGATAAGGCTGGCATGCAGGTTTGGGCGGGAGGTATTCTTTGTAGATACCGCGGAAAAGGAAAAGATGAAAAGACACTTGACGCCTGTCACAGGGTCGCTGCGGTTAAACCTGGTCACCCTTCCTTCTGACGCTCCTCATTTACGGGTCCTGTCTGCGCAGTATGGTAACACTGCCTCTACCCAACGCTCAGGGACAAACTTTTCTGAGTAGTCAAGGATTCAGAGCTTCCAAGGAGGAGAGAAAATTCTGGAATTTGGGTCTGGTTAATAAGATTCCCAGACACAGTGGGAGAATACCACACTAGCTAATAGAAGGAGATTACAGCACATTTACCTTCTGAGGTTTTACTTCTGAAATTAACAGGAGATTAGATGGCCCCTCGCTGACAGTGGCTAGCCAAAATTTGCTTTTAATGGAATAGCCCGTGGTTGGGGTAAGGGTTTTCCTGGGGACATGCTGGGTACCAAGATAGGTGGGAACAATGGCAGGCTTGCACTACAGCCTCGGGGTCACAGAGCTAGCCCAAAGAAAGAAATGGACAGTCCCTGGCAAGAGGCCTTGCCCCCCACCCCGCCCCCAGCTAAGGATGGTCTTAAAAGCTTCATCCTCCAAAGCTTTGACTGTGAATCCCACTGAGTCAGTTATTTCTTCAACCGCCATGGAGGGGACTCTGTCAGTTTTCTGTAAGTGCTCCATGATGGGGAGTGGGGAAGTTACAAGGGTTATACTGGAGACTTCGTTAGCTGATCTTGGGTGTCCACTATAAGTTCCCAGAATTTAGGCGGAGCCCTCTCATGTTTTTTCTGTTCTCCTTCTTATCTAGGTTCTCTTTCAGGGTCCCCCTTTTTGTACGTTCATGACCTACAGTGGCACGCTTTCAACCACACAACTGTGATTTTGATGAGGTCAACTTCCGAATCTGTGGTGAAGCCAACCAACGGAGACTCAAGCCTCCTTCTTTTCCAGCTCTGGGAGCGAGCATCCCTGGGCTGTGGGGTGGGAGACTGAGAGTCAATACAGCGTTGTGAATCTGAGCAAGGCTTGGGAAACATCCACAACACAAAGTCCCAAACACTGACAGGCAGCTGTTCTCCTGGCCGGGCCTCAAGGTCTCACGGGGCCTGACAGCTGCAAGTGCTGCTGCCCCCAACCTCGTCCAGCTGCCTGCGGCCTGAAGCCATCTGGTAAGCCACAGCGGTGACCTCCTCCAGCCTCCGGCCTCTCCGCTTCTTTCTCCACATTGAGCTAACAGGGGCCTGTCATGTGGTGACACACTCAGTGCCAGCTGGAGTCTCGTCAGGCCTGACCCAGCCCTGCTCCATCCTGTTCCCACCTGTCTCTTGAACCTATGATAGGGATGGGGGTTCCTCGGTCTGCAGACTGTGTCCACGGATCCTTTGAAAGACTGGACAGAATTACAGTGGAGAACTCACATGTGACAGAAAATTGAACCCCAAGCGCTGGCTCTAGGGTATGATGTAATGCGCACCACAGGGCAGAACGGCGCCTTTGCACTGGCGGGGCCTGCTGGGAAATTACATTACCGCTCTGCAGATAAGTAAGCACAGAAACATCGTGACTGGTAGGAGGGGCAGTGGGACCGATGCCGGTGATGGGGATTCCTGTCTTGGAGGAGTTGTCAGACTACAGAGACAGGGTTTCAGTCCTTATAGATATACTGTGGAGGTGACTGGGATGCCTGGCAGTCTATAACCAAGCTCATGCTGGAGAAGCCAGGCAGGCCCTGATGGCACTTCGTTCTGTAATGCTGGGCACACCACCGTAACCTGCTGAGATGCTTCTTTGATAGGGATGCCGTCACGTAGCATGAAGTCCAGGCATAGGGGAAAGGAGACTGGCCCCGTGGCTCAGTGCGCTTGTGACCCTTGTGTGCCTTCCAGCTCCACAGCACTATTTATTCTGTTAAGAACAGCCTGAAGTAGCTTGGGGTGGTTACTTCCACTGTACATATGGAGAGAGAGAGCGGCTAGCTTGATAATTATAACCTCACAATTCACAGACCTGTCAGGTATTGTGATGAAACCCATGACTTCATCAGAATGTCATGCAAAAGGGCTCCCAGTGACCGGTCTTGGCACAAAGGACGGTCACTGTATCTTTGAGTGCCAGTGGGAATGAAAAGCCAGGAAGAAGGAGGGATCTACATCCTTGGTTCAGGAATGACAAGGGCCACCTGAGACGGCACAGCCTGGAGGGGAAGGACCGGGGGGTCCCGGTCAACCAGGATGCCGGGCAAGCACAGAGAAACTCCGTCGACTAGCTTCTCCTTTTGTGCTGTGTCTATACAAATGGCATCTTCCCCGCTTAAGTCCTCGCTTTTTAGAAATTCACAGAAATAGGTTGAGAAATCAGAGACGGCAATGAGCTGCTGTACAAGGCATGGGGTGTGTGGGGGGGGGCGCAGAGGCAAAGGCCATGGATTCTTTTAGCATCAGGATGGTCTATGCTACTGATTCGTTCACAGCTGGGTGTGGCACGGAGGGTGCCTGGCTTCTGTAGCCTGCCTCTTTCCTGGTGGGTGGTGCATTAGACTGCTGTCAGCACATACAGGCCTCTGGGTTAGACCTTAGGGAAGGGCTGGCTTAGTCATGTGCCTAAAAGCTGTTCTGGTAAGATGGCTGTGGGCAAACTGCTCAGATAGAGATGTTCGTGTTGATAAATGGCAGAGAGCAGAGCCAGAGGAAGGCTTTCTATATCACTAATAACGTGAACACAGAGGATCTGGCGGAGACAGTGTGAGAATGGTCCAGAATGAGGGGGGGGGAGGGGGAACTCAGCAGTCAGCGTTGGGGTTGGTTTAACAATGTTAGACAGTAAATGAAGACAGGACTGAGGGATGAATTAGGTCAAAGTTGATTCTGACTCCAGACAGTCTACCAGCATCACGGCTGGCAAATGTAACTCATCCCGCATGTGAGAACTTGCAGCCTCTCAAGTCCTTACCGTCAACTCTTTAAATGAGACAATGTTTCACTATGTAGCCCAGGCTGGCCTTGGACTCACTGATATCATCCAGATTGGTTCTGAATTGGGAATCCTTGGTATATAGCCTGCTCTTTGTTTATAGTGACATTACCAAATGAAGACGGATACTAGGTCAGGTCAGTGGTGAATCCTGACCTGTTCTGTGGGGTGGATACTGATAGGAGATCACAGTTTGGAGTCCAGCTCTCCAGGAGAAAGGTGTTTTCTGAGTATAGGGTTCATCTCTCTAAAGAACTCTGCGTCATGACCTGACCTACCTACCCCATGGCAAGGCATCTTAAGTCTACTTACATAAGGGAATAGCTGGTTTATTTACTGCTGGAAGTGTCTAGACAGGGTAGGATACTAGTTCAAAAATTTTAGAATGCATTTGTAAGTGTGTGTTGAGCCCCGTGTTGTGGTTACGATGACCAACTTCCATAGTACTTTTTACCTTCCCTCTCTTCTCCCCTCCCTTCTCCTCTCCTCCCCTCTCCTCTTTCTTCCCCCTTTCCCCCTTCTCCCCTCTCTTCTGCCCTCTCCTCTCTCCTCCCTTCCTCTCCCATCCTGTCCTCTCCTCTCCCCTCCTCTTTCTTTCCCTTCTCTCTGCCCCTCCCCTCCTCTCCCCTGCCCTCCCCTCCCCTCCTCTCCCCTCTCCCTCCTCTCCCCTCTTCTTCCTCTCTCCTCCCCCTCCCCTCCCCCTCCCCTCCTCTTTCCTCCTCTCCTCCCCTTCCCCTTACATGTATGGAGGGGCCGTCACACACACTAGGCAAACTTGTACCGCTACATTATATCTCAACCCCTAAATTTTTTGTTTTTTTGAGATAAGGTCTCACTAAGTTGCTGGCTTAGGGCTCATGCTGTAGCTCAGGAAGGCCTTCAATTTATAATCCTCCTGCCTCAAGTCCTCTGAGAATCTGCGGTTGAGGGACAATACCACCAGTGTCCTGCCTCGACTATGACTTATACTATGAGCGGCTGCACTGCTTTTTGAGAAGGCGTCAGAAGAAACACCAGGGAACTGTTCTTGTCCTTGTGAGAAATCTGAAGTCAGCACCGAAGTGCCCAGCAGGGTTCTCACACCCTCCTCGGGGATGGGAGACCTGCTCCATCCAGGTCGGACCACAAATGCCTAACTCATATGGAATTGGGCCATTCAGGGCCCCACAGACGAACTATGGCATAACGTGACAAGGGAGGCTAAATCAGGAGATTCCAGGAGAAAGAAAGCGACCTGCTTCTTCTGCTACCAAAGCAATGATGCCCCTGTTTCTCCAACCCCTCAGACCTCCCACATCCCAGAGACAGCATTCCGGCCTGGAACTTGCAATCCTCCTGCCTCAGCCTCCCATGATCCTGGCATTTTAGTATAAACAACTACCTCTGACTCTGAAACCTCTGAGTTCTGAACTCCTAAGTTACCTCCCATGGGAGGGAAGGAGGCACGTGGAAGCCCAACTCTGTGCCCTGCTCGAGGAAGGGGAGACTTGTTCCTGAGAAGGTTCTGGCACGGGGTCTTACCAGTAGGCCAGGGAGGGGTGTTCCTTCAGGGCCTGGGTGGGAAGGGCTGGCAGCTTTTTCAGATCACTCCTCACCACCTCATTGCTGAAAGAGAAAGTGGAGAAACATCACATCACCCTCCGAGAAATGAGCTGCCCCGCTGAACAGGGCTGGGAGCCAGACGGCTGCTCCCTCTGGTTGGCCCACGACAGAAGCAAGGGGGCTTTGTTTTTGTTTATGTGATACAAAAGAGAAAGAACAGAGGGCGATGGAGCGGAGGGGTTTCTTCTTCCAGTGCAGAGCCGCCGGGGATGCCCATGTGGGGAGCCTCAGAACCTCTGTGCTCACAGGAACACTGTGGCATGCTGGGCTCTGAGCAGCATCGGGTGGGCGTGAATGCGGGAAGAAAGGGATCCCGTGGCGTGTGTCCCAGGAGGGGCTTCCAAGGCCCTGCAGCTGGGCTCACAGGCTCACAAAGGGCTCCGCTGGGGCTTGAGAGATGGCTCAGTGGGTAAGAGCACCGACTGCTCTTCCAAAGGTCATGAGTTCAAATCCCAGCACCCACATGGTGGCTCATAACCATCTGTAAAGAGATCTGATGCCCTCTTCTGGTGCATCTGAAGACAGCTACAGTGTACTTAGGTATAATAAATAAATCTTAAAAAAAAAAAAAAAAGGCTCAGCTTAGCTCATCCCTGGAGCCCCTTCTGCCTTCCTAATACACAGGGCAGATAGTTCCATTCTGGGAACTCTTTCAGCAGTGGGATATGTGAACAACCGCTCTTTTGAACAAGCCTGCAGACTACCTAGCAAGTGGGGAGCAGATTATCTGGTACCGGCAGGAGGATGGATACAGCTGGTCTTGGAATCGGAGTGTCGTCGCTCATGAATTCGCACATGCCCAGGGTTGGAAGATAGTTTAAACTCCTCTGTTTCGACCAACCTTCTTCAGATGCTTCACAACCCTCTAGAGTCCCAAGCCTGATCAGCCTTTGGCACTCTGAAACAATGTCTCCATCATCTACAAGGTTCTTATTCATTCTACCTAATCAGAGTTACAGAAATAGTCACCGACAGGTCTCTGATTGTTCTAAGTTTACTTGTTTGTGCTGAACTATTCTTACAGCTTTGTGACCACAGTGCAAGGGTTATACACACCCGTGTCTAGTCACTTAGCAGTTCTGCAGTCCTTTATGCTAGGGGTCCCTGGTGTCTATACCCACGCTCAGTTTCTAGAGCCGTTAACAGTAATCACCCACATGGTTCCCTCATCTAAATAGTGTCTCCTGCAACAGGCCCACCCCCAAAGCCTCAGGCTTATAACCTGGGCTTGCCAGGGTTCATCGTGTGGAGACTTGTATTAGATCCACAGCACTAACCTGGGATGCTGGCAGCTTCCCGTGTTGTTCATATAAAGCTAGGTAAACACTGGCCACCAGGAGCCTGGACTATGCCATAGAAAAGCAACCGAAAGATCATCACATAAATAGGACAGGAGGAAAAGAGGAGGAGGAGGAGGAAGAGGAGAAGGAGAAGGAAGAGGAGGAAGAGGAAGAGGAGGAGGGGGAGGGGGAAGAGGAGGAAGAAGAGGAGGAAGAGGAGGAAGAAGAGGAAGAGGAAGAAGAGGAGGAACAAGGAATGGGACTGGGAGGCCACACACGCAGGTGAATAGCTCCAGGGATGACTGGAGAACAATCCTTAAACCTCTGCTGTCAACTTAAGGATCAAACGTTCTTTGTATCATTATCAGCTCCACCACCAAATGCAACAGGGGAAACCCACGTCAGAATGCAAGTTCATTTCAGTGCTGTCTAGGCATCATCTGGCTGTTTAGTAACATTAGCGTTGCTGGCCCTTCCCAAATGTACTAAGACATATGGACAGGGATGTTTATAGATTCATCCTGAAGCAGCCAGTCAGAAGGGGATGCTCACTTTGACTTGTTTGACTCCATGTACCCAAGAACTTGTACCATTATAGTCTCGGTAGTGTGGAGGGGGTTTGCCATCTATTGGCCAGAAGCTATGGTTATAAAGGAAGTACCAGGGGAGATAGAGGTGGGATCGGACCTGGTCCTTACCCAAAATGTGCTCACAGGTGGTAGAGGATGGGAGGGGAGGGTGGGGATGGGGAGAGCTATGTGACAGGGGACTGGGAGGAGAGGGGAGGAAATATCAGGATGTAAAGTGGATAAATAAATATATGAAAAGAAAAAAGAAAATGAGAGATGTTCATTCAAAGATAACCAACAGTTTGAGTAGAGAAATAAAGTGATTATATTAACTTAAGCAATGCAAGAGTTTTGAGGAAATAAAGGTCCTTTTGGGTCTGGTGTAAAACCAGGGTTTTGGGATGACTCGATGTAAATAGGGGCATAGAGGTTTTACTGGCTTGTTTTGTGTGTCAACTTAACACAAGCTGGAATTGTCATAAAGGGGCTTCAGTTGGGGAAGTGCTTCCATGAGATCCAGCTGTGGGGCGTTTTCTCAATTAGTGATCAAAGGGAAAGGGCCCCTTTTGGTGGTGCCATCTCTGGGCTGGTATTCTTGGGTTCTATAAGAGAGCAGGCTGAGCAAGCCAGGGGAAGCAAGCCAGTAAGAAACATCCCTCCATGGCCTCTGCATCAGCTCCTGCTTCCTGACCTGCTTGAGCTCCAGTCCTGACTTCCTTTAGTGAAAAACAGCAATGTGGAAGTGTAAGCTGAAGAAACATATTCTGTTTGCCTTTTTGCTCTTTAGAGACACCTGCAGTCATTTTCCTCCCCAACTTGCTTCTTGGTCATGATGTTTGTGCAGGAATAGAAACCCTGACTAAGACAGAGGTCATGTTTACTGTCAAGGCAGGCGTGTAACCCGAGTACAAGAGCCCAGTCAGAGTGGCTGCTGTGTGAGGGGATAATGGGACAGGAAAGACAATTTGTAAACAGGACTTCAAGGACCTTCAGTGGTAGCTCAGTAGGATCCAAGGTGCTGCGGGAGACGAGGCAAAGCCACTGGAGCTTTTCAAAGAGGGAAGCCCCTGGTGTTTAGGAAAATGAGGTTATCAACAGTGGCTTAAAACTGCTTGGCAGGGAGGGATAATTTAAGCCAGCATTAAGTTGACTAAACCTCTGAGACTCTACAGTCTTCTCTGCCTACTTAGCCATGAATTTACCTGAACACAGAAATTTGACTCAATGGCTTACCAGTGCTGAGAGTGGGTCCTTAACTATCAACAAGCAGTCTTTCGGGATAAGGTTTTATTTGCTGGGATATATCCCGAGAAAAGCGAGGAGCAACATCTTCATGGGGCTGAAACAGGAGCTCACACACCTCCGCTTGAAGGACACAGAGGTTTTTTTTTTTCCCCTCCCAACCACAGGTTTGTTTGCAAATAAATATCCCTGGTGACAGCCACAGGCTGTACTTCCTTGCTGAGGCTTGCTGTAGGTTCTCTTGTTCTCCTCCAGGGCGAGGTTACTCAGGAAAGTATACGGAGAAGTCACCAGGGCGTGAAGCCCGTCCAAATCCATTATGCTCTGGAAGGGATCCATGACTCCCAGGCCTCTCCAGAGGATGAGAATATAGACGTATTCTGTTTGCCTTTTTGCTGTTTAGAGACACCTGCAGTCACTTAGAGGTGTCCAGCCCTGTCAATGTGGCTAGCATGTGCATCTGGAAATCAGAAAGCCATCCTAATGTTCTACAGCCTGACTGTGCCTCCGACCTTGGTAGATAGGAAGGATGGGCCTTGTTAGTACTTGGGAGGGAAAAAGTCACCCCAATAGGACAGGTGTCTGCTTCACCTTAAGACCTAAGCAAGCTCTAGCCTGAAACGTGCTAAAAGCTCCCGGCTTTCTTGTCCAGGGACTGCCATACTGACATTTTCCCAGAGTTCAGTATGCCTGCTGTACCCTAGTCTAAAATATACTGCAAAACAGTTCATAGTCATAGTCATATTCTACTTTTAGAAACCAAAGTTAAAAAGTTTTTTTTTTACAAATCAGTTGTAAAAAAAAAAAAAAATTCCCCAGTCTCAGTTTTAATATCAACTAGATTGTATTGAAAAGAAGTTTAGGAAGCTGCTATTGTTGCCAGTATAGAAATGATACTTCAATGCTTTGGTGGTTTTTCTTGGGAGGGTAGGCTGAGATGATGTGCTAGTGTTTGAGTGATCTATAGGAGAAAAAAAAATGATTTCTAGCAGTGTGACTAATAGAAAACTTGCCACACCAAAGAACGTCATACTTAGCCAAGACACTAAAGGAGCTGCAGACAAGGTTAAGCGTCAGAAAGGAGATGGCTAAACCTACCACGTTTTCCTTAAAAAGAAAAAAAAATCTGGGAGGGGCTGGAGAAATGTCTCGGAGGTTGGGAACTAAGGATGAACAGTTCTGTGGAGGACCAGAGTGCAGTTCCCAGCACCCACACCAGGCAGCTCATATCCACCTGGAACTCCGGCTCCGGGGAACCCGATGCCTTCTGGCCTTGATGGGACACTGCACTCATGTGCACACATTGTAAGTAAAAACACAATCTTTAAAAAAAAAAAAAGTCTAGGAAATAACATTATCAAGAGATCCCCCTTTGGTGAAATGAGATGTCCAGACATTGAAGCGGCAGCTTGGGGTCTCTGGAGTATACTGAATGAGGACGAACCCTCCCTGAAGAATGTTCCCCAAAACCACTGTCTGAAAGGCATATCTAGTGCAGGGCAAGAGAATAAGCAGACACTCAGAAATCAGGGGGTTAGAATGCTATGCTAGCACCGAACTACATCCTCGATATTTGATGGGCATATTATGAAGCTACGGTTCTCTGGGAAAAGGATATGTTTCAGTAAAGTAGGAGTATACAATCCTTTGCATACATTTCTAAAACCCACAAGGCTCCAGGAAACAAAGGCTTCTTAACCGATTTAATGACCAGCCAATCTTTTACCTCAAGGGTATGTTTTACTATCTCTTCCATCCGGCACGAACATTTACTTTCCTCCTTCTCTCTCCGCCTCCCTCCCATCCTCCTCCTCTTTCTTTCTTCACCCCTCCCTCTGTCTGTCTGTCCATCTGTCTGTCTGTCTGTCCCTCCCTCTCTCTCCTCCTCCTCTCGTCCTCCTCCTGCTCTATATCGCACCCTACCCCACAGGATCCAGTCTAATGTAGTTTAGGTTTGCCTCAAACTCCCTATGTTGCCAAGGTTCAACTTGAATTTATAAAAATTATTTATCTTCATTTTATACGTATAGATGATTTGCCTACATACATGTCTGTGTCCCGCATGTATGCCTGATGCCCACGGAGGATAAAGATGGTACTTGATCTTCTAGAACTGGAGTCACAGATAACCATCTGCAATAGCCACGTGGGTCCTGGAAATCGAACCTGGGTTCTCTGCCAGAGCAACTGTTCTTAACTGCAGAGCCATCTCTCTAATCCCTGACCTTGAATTAACCCTTGATCTTCTTCCCTGTACCCCCCAAATGCTGGCATTACAGACACACAGTACCACTTCTGGCAGCGTCTGTGTTTTTGTTCAGGGAGAGCGATCTCTTTGATGCTAGTACTGCCAGGCCGGGGTGTGCATTCCCACCTGGGACCAGCCCTAATCATTTGTCTGAAATCTGAGAAATTCCGAATTGGGAGATTCAGAATCTGGAAGCATCAGGACCCTCAAATTTCAAATAGTCATTGCCGGTCGCATTTCTTTTTTCTTTGGTACAATGAACCTAGAAAACTCCATAGTAGATGAGAAATGAAGTTACAGACTTATCACTACTGATCTTCAAGAAGTGCACAAGAAAGAGCTTTTCTCTCTACTTTCTTCTTCCTTTCTCTGCTCTACTTTGCTGTCTAGTGACCCGAGGCAACACCGAGACTGTGAAATGAAAGGCGGGATGTGTGCTCATTTCCTCCCCAGCGTGTGCTCTGCCCAGGTGTGGAGCCAGGCTCAGGGACGCTGATGGTTAGAGGATGTCACGGAGATCTTCCGTGTGGGATTCATGTATATTCGAAACTTTTGCCATTGCTTTTGCCATCTGCAGATCCAGGAAAACATCTGGGGACTCAGAGGTTATCTTCCTCCCTGGGATTCTGCCCTTTGGATATGTACCATGGGCTAACACATAATGCTAGTGACACATTCATCAGTTATCCGTCCTCCATTCCTGATGCTAACTGCCCAATGATATGAATATTTATTTCTCTGTGTGTTTAATTTTCCTAGGCGACAAGGAAATCCCTGTGAACATCTCATTTGGTTGGAAATGCATAAAATGCAGACCGAGTTAAGATTTCTTAGCCTATGATTTCAGGCAAATATTTTCACTCAAACATTGTGAGAGAAAGCAACTGATTCCTTCCTTCTTACAAGCCTTTAACTTGGGAATCTCAGCTTTGAAAATCTGACACGGTGTCATGACCATGATCCTCTGTGCTCGTCAGAACTCACTGAAAATGTGATACCAAGATTAAGTCCATATTTCACAAAGGAGAGAAGCTGTCACAGCACAACCTTCCCCTTACTTCATATCCGAGAGTGGTTCCCACAGGATTTGAATGGTATTAACTTGCAAAAATAAATCAATGCGTTTTTATGCCTTGAAATGTAAATCATACCCTCAACAGCTCTAATGGACCTCTCTGCACAAAACAAAACTTTTTTGGGCAACGTTTATAACTTTTCTCTGTGTGTGAACATTTCACTTCAGACTCTCAGATTCTGTTCCCTTTGAAAGCTGTAGCGGGCGTGACAGAGTCCTGCTGCTTCTCAATTACTTGTGGCTCTTCAGGTCATTTTGAAATCATGAGAAAACTCTATACTCGCCCTCTTTCTTTTACAATAAGCGTATATAAGAGAGTCGTGTTACTTTCAATTCATTGAGAGGTGTGCTTCAAGTTTAACAGGTGACATCTCCCCACTCCCTGCCCAGCTGGGAAATCACCATGAGGGGAGTGGAATCGTTTATGTGTGACAGAACTGGACAAGTTATGAAAGCGGTATCCTAAATGTGAACTATTCCTAACATAAATGGCTGTTGGGTAGTGGTTTTTTTTTTTTTTTTACTTCTTTTCTAAAATGTCTCAGCAAATCCATTTCTTTCAACAGAGGAGAATGACAGCTATTTTCTCCTTTATGGCAATTCAGCGGGAGTCAGGCATGACAGCGCCTGTTTGCAATACTCAGGAGGCTGAGGCAGGAGGATCCTGAGTTTCAGGCCAGCTTGAGCTACAGAGTAAGGCCCTGTAACGACTTCCCCTGCCCCTCACCTAAATATCCATTTGTATCAGAACAAACGCCAAATGATCAAAAGGTCTAATAAGGACTTATAACAGCTGATCTTGCTTAGTTAGATGTGAATCGTTTGTGTAAAGGAGAAGCTATGGCTCCGGGAACCTCTAACCTTTGATGTGTAGTTGTGGTGATGTGAATGAGAAATGCCTCCCATGGGTTCATTTTGTGGAATAATTGGTTCCCGGTTAATGGCACTGATTTGGAGTGGTGTGAGTTCTTTAGGAGGCACAGCCTTGCTGGAGGGAGTACGTCACTGGGGTGGGCGTTAAGGCGGCCCACTTCCTGCTCCCTTGTCCCGTTTACTTGTGTAGATGAAAATGTGAACACTCAGCTTCCTGTTCCCGTAGCCAATGCCTTCCTGCCAGGATGAATTCTGTGACTCTGAAACCATAAGTCAAAATAAACTGCTCTTTCTTAAGTTGATTTTGGCATGGTATTTTATCGTAGCGACGATAAAGTAACCAATATAATAGTGGTGTTTCAGAGTGACCAACACTTAATCCTGTCCACTGAACAAGAAGATTACCTTGTCATCATTTGAATTGTAGCCATTGTATATGAATGCATAGCATGTTTTAAGGATTTTTACAAGAAAGTGAGATCTTTCTTGTCCTTTCCAGGAACTTCTACACTTCTTGCTCTAGCCCATGACTTGTATTCTCTGGCTTGACTAGAAGAACCCCCAAGCCTAGAATTTTCAGAGCTCAGCAAAACCACTGTAGTTTACATATTAACTACCAATAACACTTTCAAAGGGGGCAAACCAGACTTCAAAAGCGGAAAGAATGGGGGAGAAAAAAAATCAAGAGAACACTGCTTTTTGTTCACCCAAGTTTCTTTCTCTCTAGCCTAGTGACCACGCAGTCCCACAGCTTATAGAAAATAAAATATTAAAAGGCCGTTATGCTCTTTGCTTTAATTACTCCCCCAGGGGCCTAAGAACACATGGCTTCTGGAAGTTAATGGGAACGTTTCAGCTGAAACCCCTCTTTGAAAATCAGCCTCTTGTGTTCATGAAGGGCCGCGATTCCTCTCTACCGACGGAGCGACACGGGGGCCTCTGTTTCTAAGAGCAGGATTTCCTTTTTTGAAAAGAAATCCAAGCAGAATTTTAGAGATGCCATCTCTGGGACCCACTTAAGGTTTCTTCCCAGTCACTAATCACGCCTCATCAGCTCAGATTCTCTTACACAGATGGGCATTTAATTGTGTACAGATGTCACTGTGGCTTGAACCTGAAATGTCCCTACAGGCTCATGTTTTAAATGCTCAGTCCCCAGCTGGGGGGTGGGGTGGGGTGAGGGTGGGGGTGGTGGATGCTATTTTGGATATCTGGAAACTTTGGGAGGTGAGTTTAGCCTCCCAAAGGAAGTAGGCTGCCTACTCAGGGAGGGTTCTAGAGGTAAATGATTCCAGGCTACTTCCTGTCTGTGTTCTGTGTCCTCTAAGCCATAATGTGGACACTTCCTCCCCCCACCCCCACCCAAGCCCACCACCATGATGTTCTGTACCAGTACCTGAGGCCACACACTACCCTAGATTGAACTCTCTGACACTGTGAGTCCAGATGAATCGGTCCGCCATGCAGCCATCCGTATAAGTACTTTAGTCAGAGTAGCATAAACATTAGTAGATACACAAACTAGCTTCCAGACAGCCGGTTAAAACCGCCCTTCTCTTCCTTGCTGGAACTGTGTTTCTCTGGAATACTGAGCTTGTCAGGGCTTCCTGTCTCTCCCCACCTCTGAGGTGTCTACCAGATGAGCATCATGGGGCTCAGAGGCTTTTCAGCTGGCTTAAGGGTGTTAACACAGCGGATGCGGCAAGGACTTGCTTTAGGGATTAACATCAGCATCTCTAGTCTTCTGTAACAAAGGCATTTCTAGATCCCAGCAGACGGCCCAGGGTAGCAGAGCGTCAGTGATTCCATTTCAATAAAGCCTGTTACCAAAACGTTCTATGGAATAGATGTCCTTACTTGTCCCAGATGACTCTCTCCCCACCCACACATAAAAATCACTTTACTCTACTCAGATCACAAATAAAAACAGCTAGTCTAAGGAAGACGCTCAAACAAGTCCCAAACAGGGTACATCTCAGTACACTTCGTTCTATACGGTTCTAATGGCCCTTCCAAAGCCAAGGCCCTTAGCTTCACATTTATCAATTACATTCCATTCATTTATCTACCATGAAAAAAGGAGAGGGAAAAAATAACTAGGATAGAATTGAGATGAGAGGGGGAAAGACAGCTTTATAGCCTCCTAGCCGCTCTCATGGGTCCTTTTGCCGTATTGTGCTGATTGTTCTTTATGTCAGAGTTGGTGTGGGTTTTGGCATTCATGATTTACAGTGTTTCAACTTTGAAAAAATGTAATCGATTGTTATCATATCACATCAGAACAATTTTTGTTATGAGACAGAGTACTACACTCTAGAGCTCAGGTCGGCCCGGAGCACTGTGTAGTGCAGGCAGACCTTACACACAGGGCGGTCCTGCAACGTCAGCCTTCCCTGACGCCGGGGTTACAGGCATGCACTTCCATGACCAGTGTGAACATCATTATTAAAACATGTATCACATTTCCAGAAAGTTCCAAGAGCTAATTGAAGGTGATAATGAGATGATTCTCAAGATTGGTATAAAGAGATGGGTCGGCCGGGCGTGGTGGCGCACGCCTGTAATCCCAGCACTTGGGAGGCAAAGGCAGGTGAATTTCTGAGTTTGAGGCCAGCCTGGTCTACAGAGTGAGTTCCAGGACAGCCAGGGGTACACAGAGAAACCCTGTCTCGAAAAACAAAAACAAAAACAAAAAACAAAAAACAACAACAAAAAAAGAGATGGGTCAGCGGGCCTAAAATAACTTTCCCTTATGATAAAAATGTCCCCAAACCAAAATAAAATCAAGTTATTGTCCCTAATAGCTTGTTTAGTGCAGTGCTGTGATATCTCCTGTTAAGTCAGATGAGACTCTCACTTGGAAGCTGGGATTTTCCGTAGGTAGATTCAACAGGTATTTGGTTTGTTGGCTGGTTGGTTTATAACAGTGACTTTAGCAAGAAATGGATATTACTTTTCTATAGTAGCTCAAGGATTTTTTTTTTTAAAGATGTTAAATAAGAACATCACAAGAGGGGCTTGTGAGGTAACTCAGTAATTAAACTGCTTGCTGTGTAAGGATGAGACCTGAGTTTGGATTCCTACCACCCACGGAAAATCAGGCAAGGGTGGTATATGTCTGTGATCCCAGCTGGGGACAGAAGACAGGAGGTTTCGGGGATCTGATGGCCAGGCACTCTAACCAATCAGTGAGGTCCAGATTTGAGACTCTGTATATAAGAAGATGCTTAACAGAGGCCTCTGGGCTCTGTATGTACATGTACACATTTATTCTACACACAAGAACGGCTGAGCATTCAAAACACCAGGTCACGAGTCAAGCTTGTACACATAACAGGTGACATCTGCTAGCTGACTGGTGATGACTCACCATGACTATATGAGAACTTGTTGCTTTTTCTCCGTGTTGGGCCCAGTCCACCTAACATTAGCTCCTATAGCTGCCTTGATTGACAGCTCAGAGGCTATTCAATTGCTTTCAAACAGAAGCACCACCTCTGCCCGCTTCCTGAGTGGTGACACATATGATTTGTTTTTTTTAAACCCGAACACACATCAGGAAACGAAAGGAGATTATTTGTGCTGTGCTATGGAAAATAATACAAGTGAGAAAATATTATTTTTTAGATAAGATGGTTTCCTAAGCCTTTAATGATAGCACACATTTGTCCACCCTGTGTCAAAATACCAACACGCATGGTCCGTACTTCTCACTAGCGCGGGCACTGTTCACTTAACTGTCTACGTCTCAGCCTTCGGCACTGCCGGCCCAATATTGCATTAACCCGTCCAGTGAGAATGTTGGTTGGAGTAGTGGACACTCTTTAGGGAGGTAGGGGGAGGCCCATCTCTGAGAGTTCAAGGCCAGCCTTGTCTACAGAGTGAGTTTTAGGATCACCAGGGCTATGTAAAGAGACTCTGTCTCAAAACAAAACAAAAATAAAACAAAAACCAAACAAAGAAAAAAAAAAAAGCCTCCCCAACCTGTAAGAAAAGAAGGTGAGCATTTTTACTGACAGACAGAAGAAACAGGCGAGACAGCCAGCCCTTCAGGGACGTGCTGAGCAAAAAGGGGGCCTAAAGAAGAATCAGAGGAGGCCTCGAGGGACACAGCAGGAGAGGCTCTTGTTCAGGACTGCCTTCCTATCGGTCTCTTCCTATGGACACGACGTCAGCACTTCCAGCCTCCTCAGCTACACAGATAGCCTTGTGCTTCAGTGAAGATGGTCCTAGGTTTGCAGGTTTTAAATACCAGTTCCGCATAAGCAGAGCCAACTGTTGAGAGGAGACACGCAGCGCCCCAGGCGAGAAAGGCCTTTAGGAAAGGGCAGATTCAAGACCCTCCAGCTAGCTGGGCGTGGTGGCGCACAACTGTAAGCCCAGCACTTGGGAGGCAGAGGCAGGCGGATTTCTGAGTTCGAGGCCAGCCAGGACTACATAGAGAAACCCTGTCTCTAAAAAACAAACAAACAAACAAACAAAAAAACAAGACCCTTGAGCTTGTGGAAGACTTGTTTTGACTTAAAATTTCTTTTGAACTGTATTTAAATATTCATGGGTATTCTGCGTGTGTATTTGTATACCACATTGATGCAGCCCCCTCCCTGGGGAGGGGGCGGGGACAGAAGAAGGTGTCTAATTCCCTGCAACTGGAGTTATAAATGGTTGCGACTTGCCGGGTGGATGGTGGGACTTGAACTCAGGTCCTCTGGAAGAGAAGCAAGTATTCTTAACCACTGAGCCTTGGCTCCAGCCCCAAAGTCACGGTGACTTTCGTGTGAGGCCACTAAGCATTAGACTCAATGGTATCTTAGAATTAAGCCTCCGATCCTATATTAAAGATACAAAAGCCCTCTCCGATGGTCCGTGTGCCTAAGCTTATTTTTATTGACATTGGTTGAGGAAAATATATTCATGACAGGTAATATTTATAAGTTAAAACTACGCACTTGCACACAGCAGAAGAACCGTGCATTAATGACTGGTATCGAAAGCGAGTTGCTACAGAATGAAAACAATTCAAACGTCAAGGCTGAAAAAATGCCTGGTGTTCAGCGGATCGACTATGGCCAACTCCGGGTTTGGGGAATCTTCCCAGGGGTGGCCTGCAAGAGGCACACGCACAAAATGAAGCGTCGCACTGGGCAGTGGTGGGCACACGCCTTAATACTTGGGAGTCAGAGGCAGGCAGATCTCTGTGAGTTCAAGGACAGCCTGGTCTACAGAATGAGTCCAGGACAGCAAGAGCGACACAGAGAAACCATATTTTAAAAGATCAAAAAGAGAAGAGGAGTAGAAAGAGGAGGAGGAGGAGGAGGAGGAGGAGGAAAAGGAGAAAGAGGAAAATGATGTGTCTTATTAGAAACTTCAAGCATGTGCTACTCTCTCGAGACTGTTTTTCTTAATATTTTATTTTTTTCCTAATATTTTAGTATCTATTTCTCTTTAATGTGTACAGTTTATGGATGTGTTCTTGGGGTGTGTAGTACATGTACTTGCAGGTATGTGGAAACCAGAGCTTGGCATCGGGGGTCTTCCCTGGTCGCTCTAAACTTGTTATTTATTTTTTTGAGATAGTCTCATATTGCGCCCGTAGGTCAGTTCTGCTAGGCTATCCAGCCAACGGGCACTGGGGGAATCCTTCTGTCTTTGTCCCCACACCTGCCCACAGTGTTGGCATTACACACCCACAATGCTGAGCCCAGATTTTATACGCTGAACCATATAGTCCTTACGTTTGCCCCACGGCTCTGAGAATTCCCAAGTGTGACCCATCTGGAGCCTGCTTTAGAAAATGGTATGTTATGGGGGGGGGGTGCGAGCCCGGCTTGCTGTCCCTCTGTGGAGTGAAGTTCACGGGGTGAGATAAGCTGACCTTGCATGAACTGTCTGGCCTTCCCTCCTCCGGCAGCTACTTCTCTCTTTAGACAGCTGCAGCTACAAAAAGCCGCCAGACAGCTCTCACCAATGAAAGGCCCCTTGCGTATCTGCTTTCGGCTAACAGGCTAGCAGGCTGGAGCTCACACGGGGCGGTGAGAGCTGCCAGGCTGAGCTCTGGGCTCTGCTCTTCCTCCTCCCTGGCTGTCGGTCTGTGTGGCTGCATTCCTGTGATCTGTGCGACAGATGGGTTGGTTTCCAGTCCACATTTCCTCCCTGTCAGGGTGCTCTTCAAAAGAAATACTATCTGCAGCAGGGTTCCGAGCTGGCTCACGGAGGTTTGCCGGACCCCGGAGCCCCGCTGAATGCACGTGGGGACTTTCAACTAGTCTTCATAGAACGGAGGCAACCTTTTAAGTAGGTGGACCTAACCACTGTTAAAAACCTCAGGCCTAATCCCAAACTCAGGTCAGAAGAAAGGAGCAGAGAACG
Source organism: Apodemus agrarius (assembly GCA_964023405.1). Classification (NCBI taxonomy): domain Eukaryota; kingdom Metazoa; phylum Chordata; class Mammalia; order Rodentia; family Muridae; genus Apodemus; species Apodemus agrarius. The sequence goes on along the minus strand of OZ030019.1, from coordinate 67,525,037 downwards.
AACGGACCGCAAGCTAGAGTTTCTACAACCTGAACAAGCTTCATTTAACAAATTCAGTAACGGGGGATTGGCCATATGCCAAGTTCAAGCCCTCTCACACCCATTAGGTAGTGAAAATCTCACCCCCCCCCTCTGCCCTGCTTCCTGCCAAAGACATAGAGAAAGTAGACCTGGATCGCTCTTTATAGAAAACAGTCAAAGTGAGATAAAAGGACTACAATTTAGAGCAACAGATCGGCTAACTTGAGCTCACGGGCTCAGATTATCCATCCTCTGTTGTGTTTGTATGGCCTGTGAACTTGGAGTGGTTCTTACATTTTTAAATACAGAAGGTGAGAGAGAGTGGGGGGGGCGGAACAAGAGGAAAGAAGGAAGGAGAGGAGGAAAAGTCCGTGATACGTGAAGATTTGTGTATTGTCTAAAGTTTCCCTAAATAAAGCCTTCTTGAAACAGAACCTTGTGGCTCCCTTCTCCAGCCACACGAGGTTCCTTTGGACAAAGCGCAGTCCAAAGTGCCTGCCGTGGGGACCCCGTGACCTGGGAAAGCCAGATACGAGGCCTTTACAGAGAAAGTTTGCCAACTACTGTTCTAGATTTTAAATCTTTTCTTTCCATTTAGCTGAGGTATTTGACTGAAACCATATACCTCAGGTCTGGTTAGGGTGCAATTATAGATAAAAAAAACCCTCAAAGATAACAACATGCGCGCACGTTCTTGATGGGGTAATAAGGTCTGTTTGTGCGTGTTCAGGAACAGCCTTCTGCGTAGGCGAGGGTAGGGACCAGAGGCTGACTTCAGGTGTCTAGTTACTTCCCTTCTCTCTGTTTTGAGGTACGGTCTCTCCCTGGACCTCACCGTGTGGGCTGAGGACCATCAAGTCCCAGGGTTCTCTCCGGCACTGCCTATTTCTGCCACGGCACTGACTGTGCATGCGCAGTTGATACTGTGCTTTTTAAATGAATGCTGGGGCTCTGAACCTAAGTCTTCATGTTGAAATAGCAACCGCTTTATCCCCTGAACGATTTCCCCAGATCCCACGTGTAGCTTCCTTGTGCTTGGGGCAGGGTTAGGAGTAAGGGGTAAGTGTAGGAATAACTGTGAGCTTAAGGGTTAGGGTAGGGGTATGGGTAGGAGTAGGATTTGGGGTTGTGGTTGTTGATACCTACCTACCTTCCTTCCTTCCTTCCTTCCTTCCTTCCTTCCTTCCTTCCTTCCTTCCTTCCTCCTTTCCTCCCTCCCTCCCTCCCTCCTGTCCCTGTTGGGGATACACCTAGCCTCCTATGTGTTAGGCAGGTACCCCACTACTGAGCCATAAGCCCCAGCCCTTGGAGCCCAATGACTCGATATTCTGCTTTCTTGGTCATACAGTCATGCCTTTTACAGACAGACCTCGATCCTAAGCAATGAGCTCTCCTGGGCTTTCCCCAGTAGATGCTGATAAAACAGACTATCTGGACGGCGCCTGTCTATGCGCAGTCAGTTCTGTTGAGGGTAGCTAGCTACAATCCCCTTGCGGTGAGTGAGGGCTCTGGGTTGCTTCTGAGAGACTGGGGACAATCGGCTCTGCTGCCCTGTGTGCAGTGTTGAATGAATGAATGAATGAATGGCAAGATTCAAGCCAGCAGCTCTACAGGGTCTCTCGTGCTAGACTTCGCGATTAAGTCTATTTTTCTCAGCATAGCATCTTTCCACGGAAGGAAGACAGGTGTGGCATTTCTTCCGCTGTTAATATTTCCCTGCAACACAGCTCCCCGTATGATAGGGAGTTTTCCATTGAAAGTCAGTGACTAAATTGAGAAGAAGAAGAAGAGGAGGAGGAGGAGGAGGAGGAGGAGGAGGAGGAGGAGGAGGAGAAGGAGGAGAAGGAGAAGGAGAAGGAGAAGAAGAAGAAGAAGAAGAAGAAGAAGAAGAAGAAGAAGAAGAAGAAGAAGAAGAAGAAGTGCATATACTCATTAGAGCTGTCTGTCAGGTTATCTACAACCCAACTTACACACCGGAAGTGATGCCTGGCTCTGCACAGATGCAGGATCAACACACCAGGCCCAGGAACAATGGCCACTGGAGACACCGGGCTCTTTAGGTTCATTTAGTAAGAATAGCATCGTCACTAGCTCTGGGCATGCCCTGCCAGACTGCCTGCTCAGCTGACAGTATGACATCTGGATCTCACTAATTAATACTGTGTCCTCCTTCAGAGTACATGCAGGGCAGTTTCTTTAAATAAATAAATAAATAAATAAATAATAATAATAATAATAATAATAATAAAAATAAAAAAAACCCAACAGATACATCTTTAAACCAACAAGAGATTTGGGGGGACTCACCTAGAGAAATCTCCTTTTGCTTCCTGTGGGAGAAAAAAGAAATGAGCGAAACATCAGTCCATCGTTAAGAACTAAAACCAAGCCCTGTCATGGCTACTTCTCTGCTGGGTAAGACAGACCAGCTTCCCTCTGGGTCACCCTGTCTGCTCCGGAATTCAGTGAAAAGAAATGCTAACCCAGCGGTGGCAGAACATTCCCATAATTCCCAGTGCTTGGGAGGCTCAGACAGGAGGAGTCTGAGTTTGAAATTAGCCTCGGCTGCATAAGAGGCACAATGTAAACTTCCCAAAGGTGTATAGAAGTTTATATTTCAAGGCCTTGGTCTAACTAAATTAGGTCACACACATTATTTATCTCTCCCTCTCCTCCTTCCTTCCCTCCCCCTCCCCACTCCTTCACTGCTCCCCCACTTTGTTTCCCATTTTTCTCCTTTAATGTCCCCCTTACTTCTTTCCTCCCCTTCCCTCCCCCCTCACTTCTTCCCTTTCTTTGAGACCCCCGCATCTCCAAAGCTGCTGGGAGGACAGGTGCATGCCAGGCTGCCAGGCTGCAGCAGTCCATGTCTGCCGCTTCTGGAACCGTGAGCTCCTTCCCAATTATACCAAAGGACTGTGAGCCAGAGGCCGTGTGAGTGCCAGTGAGCGTGGCGGGATACCTTAGGCATAGCAGCATTCAACGAACACTTAAGAGAATAACTCGTGGTCGAGTTCCAACTCATCGTGCCAATGTTACAGATGATACTCCTGCACCTCTGTCTGTCTGTCTGTCTCAGGCTAAAGGCTTTTGCTTTGCCTTTCTGAGGGATAGGAAGTGACTTCTAGGCATTCATCTGTTTTTTTGTTTTGTTTTTTCAGGGCAAAAGAAGGTACCGAACTTAAAGGAAGTGTGTGATGGGAAACAAATGATTGCGGGTCAAACACAGCTTTCCCTAAGGCCAGATGATACACCGTCTTCAAATCTCGGCACAGTACAAATCTCCGGTTAGGGCCCGGCACCAGCATTCCCAATAGCTCCTCCCATCGTGCAGCTAGAAAAGGTTAGGAAGTCAGTGGACGCGACTGCTCTTTGTATGTGGCTGCCGCATCTGTGTGTGTGTGTGTGTGTGTGTGTGTGTGTGTGTGTGTGTGTCTGTAAAACAGCTTACCTGTAAGATATAGGAAGCTAATTCAAACACCACTTCACTGTCAACATCAATCAGCTCCTGAAAAGATAAAGAAAAAGAAAAATCAAAGTGAATCTTTTATTGTGTCTACTTAGTTTTGAATAATTAATTAAGTGACAACTTTAAAATGAAGATTTTGCAATGAAGTTCACGCTAGCTTCAAACTCCCAATCCTCCTGCCTCTGCCCCGAGTATGGAGATCTGAGGCATCGGTCACATCTCTCTTTATTAGTCTGGTACTTAAGAGACCTGATCTTCCGTGGAAGCTCCCTAGAATCTCAACGACATTTAGAGTGTCTTTGCTTCTTTACACAATTTCTCTGAATGACTTGGCCCCGAATAGTCGCCAAGATCTTGTCAAAGAAGCCTGTATGTCATCTTCAAATTTGGATGCAACAGTAATGGGATGGAGCATGTCCAGGTTTTTATAAGCCTGCCCATCTTTGTGATTTGTATTTCATGTGGATGGGGGTTTGACCTGCATGTGTGTTTGTGTACCATCATGCATGTAGGAATGTGTGTGTGTGTGTGTGTGTGTGTGTGTGTGTGTGTGTGCATAAAGAAAAGAGAAGTGATGAGGAGGGAGAGAGGAAAGAAAGGGAAGGATAAAGGGAGAAATGAAGGAAAGGAGGGAAGGAGGGAGGGAGGGAGGGAAGAGACTATGCAGACACATATTCAGGGCCAGGGAGGGTGCTGGATCCCCTCGGAGTGGAGTTATAGATTGCTATAAGCCTTCCACATGTACTATGGTACACAGACATACATATAAGTGTTGGCAATTCAACCTAAGTCTGGAAGAGAAACCAATACTCATAACTACTCTCCAGCCCCAAACCTGCTCGTCCTAGTCACTGGGATACAGCTGGTCAGTAGCCAGTTACATCACTTTCTTACCCCCGAGATAAGGTCTCCCTGTGTAGCCCTGGCTGGCTCAGAGCTTGGAGATCAAAGTTGCTTCTTCCTCCCACGTGCTGGGACTGTTGGGTACACCACCATGCCCAGCCCCGCCATGGTTCTCTGTCTGCTTGTTTGAGTTCTGCCTTAGAACCCACACAGTGAGGGTGCATTGAGGGAAATGTTACAATAAGATCATGACTCGATTTGAAGTTAAACAAGGCAAGACTGAAAATACGGTTCCTCGGTAGTACCAGCAGTAGTCCTTCCGTGTGCTCAGAGCTCAGGGTAGCTAGTGGCTATCACGTCAATATAGATCTGTAGTGTTTCTGTCTCCACAAAGGCTCTATTAGTCACTGCTAGTGTGATCTCTAATTTAAATATTCTTCTGTTCTTTTACGTATTCCCCCAAATGGTTGTGATTTAGGGGCATGGTCTTAAAAAAAAATAAAAACTTCTTGGTTTTTGAAAAAAAAAAAAAAAACCAACCCAACTTATGTTTTTTGTCAAACACAGACATAATGACACTCTAAGTAAGAACATTCCCATCCATGCAACATGTGTTTATTCCAGTGGTCTCCTAAGATGACATCATCTAGTGATGTCTCAGGCACTATAGTTTGTATAAATATACTCGATGCCTGCACAACAATAAAACCACTTACCACATCTATCAGAGGACGCCCTGCCACGAAATGACCTGGAGCCCTCTGTTTGTAAACATAGCACCATTGGGGACACTAATTGAGACGTGTGTAAAAGTTGATGTGTTTATCTTATACAATTTGATGGGTTTGGAGACAGGTCCATACACTCAAGACACCATCCCTGCAATGCGTATGCCCACTGCCTCCAAAGATATCTGTACTATTGTGGTATGCACATGACGTGACCCGCTCTCTTAATGCACTTTTAAATGAACAATGCCTTATCATACACAGCCTATAGTGTTAGAGACAGAGAGTGACCCAGGCCCATCAGCATGGACACTAAGGTAATCCATGGCATCTTTCTTTTGTCATGGTTAAGGAGAAAGTTCTGTCTTCATTTTCCCTCTCTCCCTTCCTTCTCTTTTTCTTTCTCATATTTCAAATCGGGTCTCACTCTATACCTGCGACTGGCCTTAAACTGATGGTAATCCTCCTGCCTCAGCCTCTCAGGTGCTGTGACTAAGGCATGAGCTACCATGTCCAGTGAATTTTCCTTTCTCATTCCCTGTTATCTGATACCGAGTAGCCGGACAAGAGGAACAGCTAGGAGAGACTAGAGACTAGCTAGTTAGCTTAACACCATTTATTTTTTCCTGAGAATAGAATCCAAAAATATGATGTGACTTGCCTCAGACCACGAGGACTTTAATGGCAGCTACTGTGCCAGAAAACCACAGCTTCTTGTCTGATATATGGCCTTGCTCAGGGCTTGTCCTCTTCCAAGTTAATAAGGTCACAGTCGCAGTCAGCCCACTCTCAGAATAATATTTATAATTGAAGTTAGTTCTGAAGGGTAATTTAAATTAAGAGGTATTTTGAACTACAAGCCAAACTCTGATATATGGATTTTCTAATTAGTCTGGGGGAGAGGGGTGTTTAAGCTTGTCCGCCATAACTCCAGACACTGTATTCGAGCAGCCTGCATCTTTAGAAGAGGGATATCCTCGAGATCTCAGGCCGAGGAATTCCAAAGATAGATAAAGGCAGTCGCTACTCAGCCACCTTTGAAGTGTAGCTCAGGAGAACTAACAACCGTCTCCCGACCAGATGGAGGGATAGGGGACAGCCCTCTTCATGTGTCACCAGCCACAACGGCCTCTGCAGTTCATCTGACCTGTCAGAGCTGGGACGTGGGGAATGCGTGCAGTGGCAGGTGTGGGATTACCAGCTTCCGTCACGTGACGGAGTACAAACGCTTTCACAGAAGCCGTCCAGGGTTTCTGCAATAGATCATTCCTAACTTTATTCATTTCCTTTCCCACTGATGAGTTTGCTAAAGAGCTCATGGTACTTGGAAGCACACTGGTGTGTGTGTGTGTGTGTGTGTGTGTGTGTGTGTGTGCCCTTCTGTTAAACATTTACACCTATGATATAGTGAATGGTCAACAGGGGGCTAATGGTTAACACCAGCTGGGAGGCTTATCTCACGTGTAACTCAAAAATCAACCTTTGGCAGACAGCCCTGAGCAGGAGCATAGTGTCTGGCTCAGAATTTGATTCATTTGCTAGATGTAAGTGGCCTGTGTGGGAAGGAGAGGTGGGGGAGGAGGGAAGGCCCTTTCTTTTGCACAGCCCATTCTGTAGGCCCCGTAGGTGACGATTACACACAGGGCTCCGCCAGCTGGAGCAAAGCTTCCAGCAACCGCCGTAAATGTCTGGCCTGGTTTAGGCAAGTTCTTTCTCACTATAGCTGTCTTTAGGGTAAGTGGAAATGAATGTCTTTAGGGTGGGTATCCCCTTTCCCTTCAGATGAAGAGACGACAAGACAGCTAGAGTCACACTGTGCCCAGCAGCGGAGGAAAGGCAGCCAGGATGAGGCGCCTCCGGCCGTGTGCACGAGCAAGTCTGATGGAGAAGGCTGTGCCCTTACTTCTGAGGATCCCTGTTAATATTTACTGAACTTAACAATCCCTGGATGCCCTCAGAGGAGTCAATCTAGAGAAAGAACACAACCAAACTCAGAACAGTATGAAGACAAGTTCTTGACTGTTGAGAACCTGCCTATTCTCTGAGTCTTCGTCCCTTGTATGGATTTTGTTAGATTTCTTCTCAAACAGTTCATGTGTTACATATAATTTTCAGACATATGGTGCCGTATATTCTCCAAGTCTTAGTTCAGTTCCCTACAGTCTCCCTACACAGTGCTTTTCCTATTTTATTTTAACACACTATTTCTTTATTATAAATAATAACCCCTTTTCCATTTCTTCTTTCCAGGCGATTACATCTTTTAAGATTTTACCGGAATGAAACAGAGCCTTTGAGTTTCTGTTCACTTCCTGAGTTTCCCAGGAAAGCACAGTTCACCATGGAGGATAAGGCAGAGGTCCCAGAGATCTTCCCACCAGGTTCCAGCTGCCACGTGATGCCCAAAAGATGAATCTGCCTTCCCCAAGATGAATCTGCCTTCCCCAAGATGAATCTACCTTTTCCAAGATGAATCTACCTTTCCCAAGATGAATCTACCTTTCCTAAGATGAATCTGCCTTCCCCAAGATGAATCTACCTTTCCCAAGATGAATCTGCCTCTCCCTTGGCTGGCTTCCCAGGCAATGGCTCCCTTCACATGCTTTTCCAGCAGAGAAACAAACTGACCCAGATAACAGAGGGTACGGAGGCCCCATATGTTCCTGGGGGTGGACTTTCCCTTGACAGAAGACAAGACGGAGAAGTCGGAGGCCCTTCAAGAGGGAGCTGAGTGGCTCCCACTGGCCGCCTGCAAAGGCTGGTACTGTGACTTCCTGTGGGCATATCCCATCCGTAGCTTGGTGCTGGAGCCTCAATGGGTCCAGTGTCACCCGAGGAGGAGGTGGCTCCTACTGGGTCATTTCCTGAGCTAGAATCTTGCCTGGGAATCCAGGGTGGTGGCAGACATGTGATCATGTTCCATTGAGAGGGAATGTCTTATCTTTTGGCTACTGAGGCCCTGATGTGTGCATGTTGGGCCTCTGTTTCCCTCACTACTGAGCGAAAGGGCGTCATTCCCTCTGCTCTTTGGAAACTGGTATAGAATGGCAGGATGCGGTTTAGGTGTGCACAGGCATTCTCAGTGCAGACGGACTGCTTCCTTTAGCTCAGCATGGCTTTATCTAAAGAAGGAGCAACTTCAGGAGGAGGATCGGGGCATTATGGTGGCTATCAACTCTCTCAGTAAAATTGCCATCAGAGGATCTTGATGTGCTCCAAAACAAAACAAAAAACATAACAAATTAAAAAAAAAAAAACCCCAACCCCCCCATGCAACGGGGGCTTCCTGACCTGCGGTCCAGAGGGTTTGCTGGTACTTTTCATGTCCTACCAAGAATCTCAAGGGAGAGCATTCCTCTGTGGTTTGGTTGAGAAAGTCCAGCTTTTCCCATACAACAAATGAGATGGTTAGTGTTAATTACCATCTCAACAGAGCCGAGAATTCCCCGGGAGATTGGCCTCTGGGCATGTCTGTGAGGGGCTGTCTTGATTACACCAGTTGAAGTTGGAAGGCCCTCCCAGGGGGTGGCAGCACCATTCCTTGGCTGGGATCCTGGACTGTGATGGGAGAAAGGAGGCTAAGACGCTGCAAGCATTCATCCCTTTGCGTTTGTTGACTATGGACGGGATGTGATGAGCTATCCCAAGCTTCTGCCGCTCTGACCTCCTTACTACACTGGACCAAGCCTTCCGATGGCGAGCCAGACTAAGCCCTACGGTTGCCTTTGCTGGAATGTGTTAGATCGCGCATCCACAGGGAAAGAAATTAAGACAATAATTAGGACAGACAACACGAGGACCAAGAATAAGGAAGTGAGAATACCATGGGCAAACTCCAGGCGGAATCCCTTAGTTGGTCACCCCAAGGGCTCGCCTAAAAAATCCTCACCCAGGCACCATGATCATGATCACCCTCACCCGAAACGGAGTGCTAGTCTGACCCCTTACTCCGCCACAGCACAGAAACACCGGCCACTACTGATTTCCTTCTGTGTCAGTTGCCTCGCCACCAAATGTGATCAACACGGTTTCTGATCATTGTGCTGAGCTCTTTGGGACCTTTGTAGAGGCGATTCAGAAACTGCAAACACACTGGAAGTGCCGTGAATCATCAATGTATTATTTCTTTCTTCGCCCTGGTCACTACAGACAGTCGGAGCCACACAGTTTTGCCTCTCCGTTCTTTGGCGTATTTTGGTATCAATGATAGTACTTGGCAAATTTTCTTTTTTTTTTTTTTTAATCTAGACTTTTATTTTTTTTTTTAAAGATTTATTTATTTATTATATCTAAGTACACTGTAGCTGTCTTTAGACATGAGAAGAGGGTGTCAGATCTCTTTACGGATGGTTGTGAGCCATCATGTGGTTGCTGGGAATTGAACTCATGACCTTTGGAAGAGCAGTCAGTGCTCTTACCCGCTGAGCCATCTCTCCAGCAAATTTTCTTAAAGAGACGGGTAGCACTGTGTTCGTTAATCACCGTGCAGATAACGGTTGTGATTTACAACTGTTGGACTCGAAGAACTCACCTGTTACTTTGACTTATCTCAGTGACCAGATTAAATATCATTTATGGACGTTTCTCAAAGGGTGTTTCCAGAGAAGATGAGCATTTGAATAACTGGACGTAGAGTCTACCACCCAATGCCTTAAGGACCGGAAGACAATAAAAGGTGGGGGAAAAGCAAAATCTCCCTCTGTATTTCATCACACACTTTGGGGGATGGGTGCTGAGCCCAGAATTTACTCCGTAGCACAGACCAGCTTTGAACTTGAGATTCTTCTGCCTGGGCCTCTCACGTCCTGAGGTAGCAGGCACATCCCGCCACTGCATCCAGAGTCATTACTCACTTTGTGAATGAATGTATCCCTTTTCACTTTCTCCTGGCCTGGGGATTACATTTACAGCCCTGGCCTCCCTGGTTCTCGGTCCTCCAGGCTGAGTCACAGCTGTAGCTTTTCTGCATTCTACCTTGCAGATGGCACACACAACACACACACACACACACACACACACACACACACACACCACAGACTTCTCAGCCTTTGGTCCCGTGGGCCAGCTCCACACAGTAAGGACCCTTCTGTGCTTCTCTGTGGAGAACCCTGACCGATGCGGTGTATAGCATCAGACTGGGGTATGAGGTCATATGGAGGTGATCTCCCTGGCTACTTCTGTGGTTGTTTGGCTCCCATGTCCCATTGCACAACTCATAATTGACTATGTGGAGCTGCGCCTGGGCATGGACGGGACCTCTGCAAACTTGCAGAGTTCCTCTTCGCCAGCCCTGTGCCAGGTCTTCGGCAGTCAAGTGGTGTCATGTTTGTCTCATGATTCACAGAGGTACCTTGCCATTCCCATGGGGCCCTCGCTGCCATTTCACAGGGGTTTCTCCTGCTGACTGCTGTCGACAGCCTATGTTGAGGTCCTCTTAGGACCAGTCTTCTCAAAGTCTGCTGTGTACTGCCAGGATGATCAGTCCACGCGAGTTCCTTTCTGAAAGGTTGAATAAGAAAGCCCTCCCTTGTCCCTGTTTTTATGCTCTTGGTAATGCAGGCACACGCATTACATCTTCAGTAGTAGACTAGGAGATAAGGACGGGGTTTAATGCTGGCAGATATTCCGAAGATGCTGTTTTATGTTGGTTTCTCGTCTTGTGGAGCGAGATTCTGGGCTTTCGTTTCTCCCACCTACAGATGAGATGACCTCACAGGTTCAATAGCGAAGCTCTCTCAAGCACGTCAATATACACCATTTATTTTGGTATCAACAAGTGTGATGGCACTTAGACTTGAGAGGCCAACGAGACCCAAGAGTAATTATACAAAGGAAGCTCCAGGACAGAGGTGGACATCTCAGAGAAAAGGCTTGAGGAAACCTTCGACACACACAGAACGGGGGTGGGGGTGGGGGGTGGGGTCCTCCTTTCCCCAGTTTCTTCTTCCCTCTCTCACCGTTCCTGGCTTTTCTTCTTCTTCAGCGTTTGAAATAAGAGCTCATGTAATCCAGGCTAGCCTCAACTTGCTATTGGGCTGAGCATGACCTCGAACTCCTGACCTTCCCACCTCCACCCGCACGTTCTGAGCTTTGTAGAAATGGACCGCCTCACCTGACTGTCTTTTCCCGGCACCCTCTGCTCGTGCTGCCAGGGCGTCGCCAGAGCTTGATATAAGCGCCCAGCTCCGTGGAATCGGAAAGTCACGAGCAAAAAGCAATTTTCTGTTCATCGGCTACACGTGTGTCGCCAGTCACGGTAATGGGAGGTGGTGGTAAAAATCCAGTCAGAAAAATGGGTATGCCACCTTCCTCTTGCCCGAGGAAGCACGTTCACTCCTGCAGATAGAGACCTTGGGCTTGTGGCTCAGCGGAGATCAACACTGAGAGTAAGCACGGTTGAACTGCAGTGGAGAAAGTTACGGGGTTCGAGTACGAGATTTACAACCACACGGCAGCCATTCTGAGCGGCAAAACTTAGGTCACCCCACCCACAGCAAACAAATATCAAAGGACTCCTCTGAGGGGTGGAATCTGAAGGTTGTTTTTGGATTTAGGAGCTGATTTTCTTATCTCTCCCGGGTTTTGTGTGTGAAGCTGATTAATGCTAGAAGTTAGAGCAAAACCTTTTGAATTTCCTTTGTACCTTTAGGATCCATAATTTGTGAGGACCGTTCTTTCTAAACAATAACATTTAAAAGGACATTAAACATATTAGATAAACTTCGCATCGAATATTACCATGTGAAATAAAACTTAAAAAAGACATGGATTGATAAGCTGGCTTTTGTAGGGAGGTAAACGTGATAGCTAATTAAAAAAAAATCTCTTGTTCTATACGTTTGTGTGTTTGCCTGAATGTGCATCCATGCATCCAGGAGCCTGTGGAAGTCAGAAATAAACATTGGATTACCTCAAAGTGACGTCTCAGGGAGTTGTCAATCACCAAGTGGGTGCTAGGAACCAAAACCTGTTCCTCTGTGTCTTAGTCAGGGTTTCTATTCCTGCACAAACATCATGACCAAGAAGCAAGTTGGGGAGGAAAGGGTTTATTGAGCTTACACTTCCACATTGCTGTTCATCACCAAAGGAAGTCAGGACTGGAACTCAAGCAGGTCAGGAAGCAGGAGCTGATGCAGAGGCCATGGAGAGATGTTTCTTACCGGCAGGCTTCCCCTGGCTTGCTCAGCCTGCTCTCTTATAGAACCCAAGAATACCAGCCCAGAGATGGCACCACCCACAAGGGGCCCTCCTTCACTTGATCACTAATTGAGAAAATGCCCCACAGCTGGATCTCATAGAGGCACTTCCCCAAGTGAAGCTCCTTTTCCTATGATAACTCCAGCCTGTGTCAAGTTGACACACCAAACTAGCCAGTACACTCTGTAAGAGCAGCAAATGCTCTTAAGGCTGATTCGTCTCCTGTTGACTAGGTTTTAAGCTTCTTTCTGTGTCTCTGTCTGTGTGTGTGCATGTGTGCGTGTGCGTGTGCGTGTGCGTGTGCGTGTGCGTGTGCGTGTGTGTGTGTGTGTGTGTGTGTGTCTATCTGTCCTCAAATTTGCTAAGTAGTGGAGGGTGATCCTGAGCCACTGATCCTCCTGCCTCCGCCTCCTGAATGCAGATACCATAGGTGTATGCCCTTGCATTGGTTTATGTGGTGCCGGCAACGGAGCCTTGTTTTGGCCTGTGTAATACTTGCAAAGGACCCTTGGGTGTTTTGTTTGTTTGATTGGTCAGCGCTCTTTTCAGACAGAATTTTCTTATGTAGTCTAGACCCCTGCCTTGGTCTCCCCTGGATTTTGATAGCGAGTTCAGTTCTTACTGCAGAACTCAGGGGATGGAGGATTCACCTCAGTCTGAGTGTGGATAAAGAACACAAGAGTTCATTGTCCCCAGTCTCTCCTGGGGACAGCTGTGTGTCAGCTGGGTTGCCTCTGATGGGGTGACTAATGGGCATCTCCAGTTGTCATAAGGAGTCACATTCAAGGCGGGAGGAGACCGTTCGGGTTTGGCGGGAGAATTCCATGGGCTCACGAGCCTTCACCCAGGGAACACACAGCGTCTCACTGGACCTTTCCATGGAACTGGACACATATTTCTAAAGGAGGTTTGTCCGTGCCCTGAAGGTAATTCCCCCGCACTGTCCACCTGACACCGAGGACAGTTAAAACATCATAAACGTTGCTGGATGACGCAGTGTGTCAGCAAGCCCCCCAGCACAATCCTCCTTTCTCACCGAAAGTGTACGGTGATAGCCCTGTTCTCACATAGTTTAATTCTCACATGGTTTAAGTTGGGCTAAATTACGATGTTCTCACCAACCCCCGATTTTCTGGTAGAAGTGATGAGTGTGTAAAGGAAGAGAAAGTGAGAAAGGAATTCATCAAAGTTGTGCTTTTCCACTCGTGATAAAGGAAGGAAGGAAGAAAGAAATGAAAGAAGGAAAACTGTATTCATGGCTTAAGAAATATAACAAACAAAACGCCTGCCCACGGAAGGAGAGGTGAGAGGTGCTTCCTCGTAGAAGATGAGAAGTTGCACTGGAAAGACGTTTCCATGCCAAACCAAGCCTGCTTTCTCTCTAAGCCCTGGAGATTGGCATGTCCCAGAAGGAACTGGGAGGGTATGTCCATCCCTCACCCAAAGGTTGAGATTCAGGTCCTGTGGAGAGAGCTGCTTGCCGTTAGGCTCCCCCCCACCCCCACCCCCACCCCCACCCCAGCCCACTGAGGCATTATTTTTGACCCACAGTTTCAGAGCCTCCCATTAGCTTTTCCAGGCTCACTTGTAACTATGAATGGACAGACTGGGATTCCCTGCAACAGATGAAGTCACCTAAGGTGGAGAGCGGCTGGCAATGGAGGCTGACCTCTGACCTACACACACACACACACACACACACACAAATATACACACCCATACATATATGCACATATACATAAGTACATACATGCCCACATACACACATAGACGGGGGTGGGGTGGGGGTGGAGTTGGGAGCTGGTGGGCGGGGATGGGATGCTCTTCTACAGAGAAGGCAAATGCATATAAAAAGGACAACCTGAGAAGAAACAGGAAGCTAACCAGGCACAGTAGAGAATGTAATCAGAATGATAAGAGATAATATTATATTCTTAAGGCAATAAAGGTTTTTTTTTTTTTTTTTTAAGAATATACAGGCTAGAGGTAGACACCGGGAGTCCAATATGAAATATTTATTTTATTTGTGTGTATGTGTGCATCCCAGGCATGTGCATGTGCCCATGGAGGTCAGGAGAAGGCAGTGGAGCCCCTGGAGCTGCGGTTACAGGGAGTTGTAAGCGACCTGACGTGGGAGAAGGGAAACAAACCAGGTGTCTCTCCATGAACAGAAAACACTTGAACTGCTGAGCCATCTTTCTAGACCCTAAAATAGGATATTTGAGAGAGAGAGAGAGAGAGAGAGAGAGAGAGAGAGAGAGATCAGAAATGCAAAGGCTCTTTGAAACATACCTAATACATACAGAATGCAAACACACACACACACACACACACACACACACACACACACACTGGTTTAAAAAAAAAGAAGAGAAGAAAGGCATTGCTGACAGAAACCTCTCAGAAAACAGAATAAAAGCCAGAAATGGAAACCTTGACACAGGCCTGCCCTAACCTCTGATTCTCAGCCCTTCCACAAAGAGAGGATGGGGTAAAAGAGGAGATAACTGGGAAATAACTCAGAAAGAATAGGAGTCTCCAGAATAAAAGTATCTACCCATCATCACCCAAGAGATACAAAGTGTCTACAAAGACCAGCACTCCTGAAGTTTTAGATCAAGAGGAATGCAGAGGAAAGCCCGAAAGATCCTGCTGCTGGGGGACCGCATGGGGGTGGGGGAAATTTCCAGCGCACCCCCTGATATCCCGAGAGATGCTGTCATGCCCCATTCCTACCTCTAATCAAACCTCTAAGCCCACGGTTCTCAACCCTCCTAATGCTGTGACTCTGACACCTCATGTTGTAGTGACCTCCAGCCACAACATTATTTCCATTGCTGCTTCATAACTGTTATTGGCTACTGTTACTATTACAAGGGGGCAGTAGCCTCATCAACCACCATTGCATATAAAAGATGGATCTGTATCCAGATTGTGTTTGCATGGTATACACACACACACACACACACACACACACTCACACTCACACACATACACACATATTTGCAGTCGATGACTTTACATACATGCTTCTACATTTACCTAATAATCATAAAGTGTCATTTTACCTCCAATCCTGTTGCTTTCAACATAGTAACTGTTCTCTACACATGCATGACTGGTCCACATCAGTACATTATGGTGCTAACCCTGGCACGCACACCTGTATTTGCTCGGGGTCTATGTGAAGAGGTTGGTGTAATGCTATTATGCCAGGTGACAGAATCACATGACAGTATCACATGACAGTATCTGCAGGTGCGTGGACCTGCCTAGCGATGATAGAGGGGGAGTGGCGTCTCAGAGCCTAAAACCATCAGAAATATGTGCTTTGCAATGGTCTTAGGCAATCCCTGTGAAAGGGTCCTTCCACGCCCAAGAGTTCATGACCACAGGTTGAGAACCACTGTTCTAAGAAGCTAGGAAGGAAAGGTAAAGACACTTCCAGACATCGAAGGATATCCTTTCTCAGGTTTGCTTGGGGATGCTGTCCAGGAAAACATCAGTGTAAAACAAACAAGCAAACAAAGCCCAGAAGACAGATGACCCAATACAGAGCGGGGGTGGGGAAAGACCCAGACAGGAAGGCGGCCTCCCACGAAGGAGCCGTGAAACCCCGCCAAGTTCCTGTCGGAACAGGAGGGCAGAGGGTTCCAGGAGGAAGACTCAGGAAATCGATAGCAACAGCGGCCACAGAGGTTTGCAGGGCAGAGGTTGCTGATGGATTGCCGTAACGTTGGGACTGAATACTAGAATGTATCTGGGAATCTGTAGGAACTGTGAGCAAAAGCCAAGAATACAGAGAAGCCAAACAAGCGAAGACAAGACCATGAATCCCTTTAGGTAAAACAACTCATCCCACCCCCCTCCAAAAAAGGAATCACAGCCATGGGGTAACGCTTGGATTAGTCATAATGTCGTGCTGATGTTTTTTATGGCTTCCACCCAGAAGCATGCTCTGTCCCCGAGAAACCTAGAAGAGGGAGAGCGTGGGTGGCTATGGGGACACCCTAATCTCAATCTGTCTTATAAAGAATTCAGCAAATGGAGAGGAGACAGATCCGGAAGACCTGGAGTGTTTATTTAGAAATAAAGAGGCGAATCGTAGAAGTAGCAGCACCATGACTCGAGAGGGCAGGACTTGGGAGTGGAGGAGAAGATCACATCTGCTAATGAAGCTTCGGGAACTATGTCACTTCAGTGGTCTGTGACAGTGTATGTGCTTGTGTATGTGTGAACAGGTATGGAGGTCCGAGGACACCCTGTGGCATGTGGTTCTTTGCTTCCACTCTGTGTGTCCTGAGGATCAAACTCAGTTTTAACAACACACACACACACACACACACACACTCATGTACACACACACACACTTTGTGTTGTGTTGAGGATTAAACCCAGGGCCTCTCACTAGTCCCTAGACACTCCTAATTCTGGTTAAATCCAGTTCCTGACTTCTTTAAATCCATTTTTTTTTTTTTTTTTTTTTTTTTTTTTTTGTTTTTTGGTTTTTCGAGACAGGGTTTCTCTGTGTAGCTCCGGCTGTCCTGGAACTCACTCAATAGACCAGGCTGGCCTCGAACTCAGAAATCCGCCTGCCTCTGCCTCCCAAGTGCTGGGATTAAAGGCGTGCGCCACCACCGCCCGGCTTTAAATCCATTTTAAAAAAAAAGATGTTTCTTAAATTGTTTTTATTTTGTACGTGTGTTTTGCCTGCATGCGTCTATGTACGTCATATGAGTACCTGGTGACCCAGATACATGAGGTCTCCTGAGACTGGAGTTACAGACGGCTGTGAGCCACTATGTGCTTGATGGGACCCAAACCTGGGTCCTCTGTAAGAATGGCGAGGGTTCTTAATTGCTAAGCCTCCTCAACTACCCTGCTCAGTATGGAAAATAGAACTTAATATTTTAAAATATAAATGGAAACAGGTCTGCAAAGAAGCACGGTAAAGAGCTTATTTTACGTCAACGGCTCGGGTCTAAATCCTGTAGGAGTTGGGTGTGGTGGTGCAGGCCCGTAACTCGGCTGTTCAGGGCGAAGAGGCAGGAAAATTAAGTTCAAGGATAGCCTAGACTATGCAGTGAGGTTAAGGCTAGACTGGGTAACTTAGTGAGATACTGTGTTTAAAACAAACAAACAAACAAACAAACAAAGGTAAAAAGAGAACCCAAAATACAGCTTAGTGGTAGAATACTTGCCTATCATAGGTAAGGCCCTGTGCTCAACCTAGAGTCTGCAAGACGCAAGCAAGCAAGGGGAAAGAAAAACTCCGAGAGTCAGTCTCCAAGAAAGAGCCAGTGGCCGGGCACTGAACTCCTGGCTAAATCAAAGTCTGGGGACACGTCACCCTGGCTTCTGGGTAATGTCTCAGTGTACACCTGGGACATGCGGGTGGTGCAGAAAATTGTAGCCAAGAACAATGTGTCAGCATCCAAGTGACTTGATTAAGTGCTTGGCACAATGCTAAGTACTTAGGAGAGTACTTGGCTAAGTACTTAGGAGAGCTTCCCAGAAGACGTGGGTCGCCGGGCTTACAATATTGGTGTTTACTCAGAAAGGAAAATGAAGCTTAAAGATACTTCAGTCCGTTTCAGCCGCAGCAAAACCTAAATATCTACAACGGTGTGGACTTCTGTTGCCGTTACTTGCTGTCGAATGCGGCTGAGGGGTCATTCCGAGTTCTTGCGAACATCAGCTTCCTCCCTGGCAGAGTGTCAGAAGGCTCAGAATGAATGTAAAATTCATTAGTAAAATCTGTGTGCTCGCAGATGAAAACATCTGGATGGCTGAGGTTAAGCAGGTGGTCCTGAGATGTTATTCCGTCTACATAAACTTTAGAGGACCTAGCCTTGGTCATTTGTGGTCATTTGTGGTCATGTTCCAGAATAGATTTTAAGGAGAGAGAGAGCTAGGGCTCTGGAACATTCCCTGCTTCTTATTCAGCAAGCAGGCTAAAACTGGGAGCATCTGGACTTTAATGAAGCCAGTTTCGGAGGCACGGCTGCCTGCACTTGCTCTTGGGAAATCTGTAATATTTGCTTCTGAGAACTTAATCTTCTTGGTTTCTACAAGCTCAGCATGTATGACTAAGAGGAACTGAGCAACTCCGGGAGAAGGCTTCCTTCCCCTTTATACTATACTCGGGCACCAAACAGGAAGGGGTCTGGGTGCCCTTTCCGAAGCTCAGGGATGCCCAGCCAGTTATTTTAGCTCAAGTCTGCCACCTAGTGGACAGTGCTCAGTTCCTCATGTCTCAACTTCTCTGTATAGCCCTGGCTGTCCTGGAACTCACTCTGTAGACCAGGCTGGCCTCGAACTCAGAAATCCGCCTGCCTCTGCCTCCCAGATGTCTCAACTTTTTAAAAATAGAGTTTGCCCATTCATTAAAAAAACAAAAACAAACAAACAAAAAAACCCCACCAGGTGTTCCTATAGTTTGTCGGGTAGCTGGATAGTATTATTCTTTCCACTTTATAATGAGAAAATGAGGGGTTAGAGGAAATTAGGAATTTGAAATCTGGAACTACAATTAATGCCTTTTGTCCTACCAGCCAGCAAAACTTAAAGGACCGTCATCTGCGTGCTCTGGGTTTGAGCACAGGCTATGTCCTGGCTCATCAGTTACCACCACATGAGGTCTTTCTGCAGAGGGGAACTTGATTTCCACCAGGCCCTCCACCATTCTGAATTATCCCATGCAATCCAGCAAAGAACTTCCCCAAGGGAAAGCGTCGGCCACTCCCCATCTCAGCTCTCCGGCTTTAAAGTTCCGTGAGCCACCACAGTGCTCCAAACCAGGATTTACTCAAATGTAAAAGTCACCATGCCATGAGTTCTCCTTGGAATTTTCCAAACGTCTCCAAATGGCCACTTTACGAGTGACATGCTCACATTTGAAGCGTTCTGGGTACACTCTGTGAAGACAGCAGCTCAGTGACTGCAGCTGTGCTCCCCTGAACCAAATGAGTGACTTTCAGAAAGTCCATTAGATATGGAAGTCTCCTGGTGCCTCATCTTCCTCGTGGGAGAGATGTGAGGATCTTTGCCATTCACATAAAGCGCTAAGCCTGTGCTTAACGCGGGCTTCACAGGATGGGCGTGTGATGGACAGAACTTGACAGAACCTAGAGTCACCTGGGCAGAGTCCCGCTGAGGGATGGTCTAGGTTAGGTCTGCGGTCTGTAGATGATGGTCTTAACTAAGTGAATTGACGTAGGAAGGCTCAGCCCACTGTGGGCGGTATCATTCCCTAGACAGCGGTCCTGACCTGTAATATTAGAGTATAGCAAGCAGGAGACCATTCCTTTCCGTCTGCTCTACACTGTGGCTATGACGTGACTACTTGATTGATTTTCTGCTGCTTTGACCTCCCTCCCATGAAGAACACTTTCCTGAAGCCTGGACAGTGACAGGATCGGAAGAGGTCATGCTGTTCAGCCGGTGGCTTTCCTTACCTTCAGTTTCTCCTTTATTTATTACAATTAATTTATAAATGACTCTTCCCAATCAATAAAACTAACTCGTGGGAAACGCTTCGGTATTTTTCTATTTCCTTTGGACACTGAACAGGAAGAACACAATCCTACCTTGTAGATGCAGGATTTGGCATTCAGGAAGAAAAGCTCAATGGTAGCGTTGTCCTTCAGGTAGGAGATGCTTTCTATATAGAATCTGCAAGAGAGGAAAAACCCATGCGTGAGGCACAGAGCTAGTGGAAATCACTAAAGCTGAGTTGGCTGGCGTTAGAGGACTGCAGTTTCCAGTGCTGAACGAATACGAAGAAAGGGGGCATCAGTCTTAGCTCTGATCCCTTCTTTGAGAGCACACCCTGTCTTACACACATGTGTATGGGCATTTTCCTAAACATATATTCAAGGCCAATAAGCATATGAGAACACGTTCCAGGTGTCACTAAGCACTAGGTAAATGCAAATCAAAACCCTAGTGAGATATCAACCTATGTAATGCTACGGTTCTAAGATTCTTGTTTTTCTACACAGTGAAGCCTTTTTTGTTATATTAAATATTTAATATTGGGATTGGAGAGAATGTTCACCAGTTAAGAGTATTTACTCGTTGGAGGTTCTTGCTCAAGGTCCTAGGTTCAGTTCCCAGCACCCCCCATCAGGAAGCACACAACTGCCTCTAACTCCAGTTCCAGAGGGCCCAGTGCCCTCTGGCCTCTGTGGGCATCTGCATATGTGAGGTACACATAGACTCAGGGAGGTGCACACATGTACACATAAATTAGACTAAAGATAAATAGCCTTATAACACATAGAGGAGCTTTTGTAGTATAACAACAGTCTTCCTCTAGGGACAAAGCAGTTTTAATTAGTAAGCTATTAGATAATAAGAGGGCTCTGTGTGTGTGTGTGTGTGTGTGTGTGTGTGTGTGTGTGTCTATGTATATGCCCACATATGTATGCAGTGAACATGTAAACATCTGTACACATGCTTATGGAGGTCAAAGGACAAAGGACATGGTTTCTTAGGAACTGTCCACTTTTAAACACACACACACACACACACACACACACACACACACACACGATCTCACTGGCCCAGAGCTCACCAAGTATGCTGTGGTGGCTAGACAGCGATCCCGGGATCCATCTCTGTCCCTCCACCCACAGTAGTGGGATTATAAGCAAGTGCAGCTCTTCCTGATTTCAGGTGGGTTCTGGGGATCAAACTCAGATCGCCACGCTTATGTAGACAGACAAGCACTTTACTAAAGAACTGTTTCACCAGCTTTTGGCATTGGTTTAAAACCCAACCCCAAAACCTTTAAATATACACCCTAGGGGAAAATGTGGATGTGTGTGTGTGTGTGTGTGTGTGTGTGTGTGTGTATGCCAGTGCACATGTGTGTACTGACCTAACAAGTATTAACAAACAAGCACTATACATTTTGAGTTTTCTTTTTTCTTTTCTTTTCTTTTCTTTTTTTCTTTTTTTTTTTTTTTTTTTTTTTTTGGTTTAGTTTTTGGTTTTTCAGTGATAGCACATGGAATTCCCCGCACATTGTCTTCAAGGAAATAAACCTAACCTCAAAGTGGCAACAAAGCATCACTTATAGAGGGTAGACTGAGGCAGACTGAGCTGCTCCAGCTGAGGGGCCAGCAGCATCTCAGGTCCTTCCGTCCCACACTCCTCTCCGAGGCTCTTTCAAGCCAAGTCTCCACGGACAGCTTGAACGTGGCTCTCACTGACCTGCGTCAACTATGCGGATCTCAGACTCTGGGCCAGCCTTCGACTTCCTCTTCCTTACCAGGCTTCCTAAGTTTCGCTCCTCTATTTCTCTCATGTTACTTTTCTTTTCTTTTTTTCTTTTTAATTCCAATCATTGCCAAACTAGGTTTTTAAAGGAGAACTTGTTCCGGTCAGTGGAACAGCAGGAAGTAGTATGTGTCTCTTGCAATGGCTTCTGATGTGCTTCCCTGACAGAGGTGAAGTAGGACCGAGTCCCAAGGCACGTCGAGAGGCTGGGGTTAGTGTTCTGAAGGCTGTGACAGGCAGGCTTGTTCAACCAAATGAGAACTGAATTCTTATCAGATGGAGCGTGTGGATTTCTCTCACGATGAAACATGCAGACACTATTTAAGTTTGCATTACACATGCCTTTATATACGTCATTTCAGAGTTTATTAAATCCTTTAATCAGATAATGAGCCTGTTCGGCCTAAGGATCCATGCGGGGTGTTGGAGTAAAACCCAGACTAGACTCGATGACGGGCACCGATTCCTTGGATTTTGGGAAACAGACAGACAAGCAGGGTGCAGAGGGGAAAGTGGGCAAAGTAAGAAGCAAGCGCCCCGGCCTTTCGGCACATGACGCCCCGATGAAGGGAAGTCAGACACCAGACATCTCACCTCAGAGATCTAATGGGCGTGACTGTATCGGGCTTCTCTCTTTCTAACCGTAGAAGAGAATGGGACTCGATAGATCTCCGTGTAAGGATTCTTTTTATTTTTAGATACCAGGAATGGATTTAAACGAAACAGCTTCTTCCTCAGCCCCCTCATCCGCAGCAGCAGCAGCAGGAACAAACACAAACTGAATTTAGTGGTACACACCTATAATCCCAGCTGTGGGAGGTCTCCGCAGGAGAAATAGAAGTTCGCAGTCATCCTTATCTACATAGCGAGAGTTTGAGGGCAGCCGAGGCTACACAGAACCTTATCTCAAAACACAAACCAGCAAAGCATCCCTCCCCACAACCGAGAAACAGCACCCAGGCCGGGCAGGCCAGTCTCAGAGCCCGGCTGTAGCCGAGGCACGCGATGGCCACTACCATTTTTCAACCATGCGAAGAGGCTTTTTCGGTGAATGTGGTGCGTATTCATGTCCGGTGCCAGCGAGCCTGGAGGTCCTGGGAGACAGGGAGGCCACCTCCGTCCACAGGTACCAGGAGCTTATTGCAAAGTCAGAGTTAACAAAAG
This sequence comes from Apodemus agrarius, assembly GCA_964023405.1. NCBI lineage: Eukaryota > Metazoa > Chordata > Mammalia > Rodentia > Muridae > Apodemus > Apodemus agrarius. Next base: position 67,502,330 of record OZ030019.1, on the reverse strand, counting down.
TCCAAAGGCTTAGAGAATGGTCCTCATTTGCAAAACCTGCGAGAGGGGGCTGGTCTCTAGCTGGCCTGTCTTTGGTGAAGGGCAGCCAGAACTTGGAAAGTAGAGAGGAAACGAGGGGCGTGAAAGCCACACGGACAGGGGAGCACTTTGAAAACTGAGCTAGTTCAGACTCCACAAACGCAGACTCGTGGAAAGGTCGCTGTCGGCCTTCGGCGGAGTCTGCCATCACTCTGGCACTGTTTTCTGTTTTGAGGATGAGACACGGGCTCAGTGGGATAATGGCCGGCTGGGAGACGGCACTCCTGGAAGTTTCTGCTAGCTCAGAAGTCACTGGACAAACTGTACACGCCGCCTTTCCAGATGGGCTTCTGCTCCATCCACTCCACAGAGGGTCACTTCCGTCCCCTAAAATGACCCTTCATCCTTCAGAGTGCCCCGCAAAGGACATTTCTATTGCCCCCGCCCCCCCCCCCCCCCTTACCCTCCCTACCCCCAGCTTCACCATCCGTGCAAACAAAGCCCCTCTCCTGAGCTCCTGGGGGCACTGCTCAGGACACTTCCCTGTCATTTCTGACAGCTGAGGCCTCTTGGAGGGCGGGGCGGGGCGGGGCATGGTTCTCTTTGTGTGACATAACTAACTGCTAACATCATCAAGGCTCAGCTTTCCTCTACTCTGTCCCATCTCGGTCCTAGTCCCAAAGGGTAGGATGTCACTTTCTTGTCATTGTGAAGGAACCCCTCACAGAAGCAATGAGGAGGAGGAAGGACTCGGTTGGGGTCGATGTTTGGGGCCCAGTGTGGTGGGGACAGCATGGCAGCGGAGGGAGCTTTCCGAAGGGTTTGTTCACGCTCTGGTGGAAGCACAGAGCTCAGGCTGGAACCGGGCAAATAGATCCTCCAGGGTCTACCTCCAGCAGCCTGCTTTGGCTTGATAAGCCCCGTGTCACAAAGGTTCCTCAGTGTCCCCAAATGGCGGCGCCAACTGGGGCCCAAGTGGTCAAATACATGAGTCAGGGTGTATGTGTGTGTGTGCCTCTGTGTGTGTGTCTGTGTATGTTTGTGTGTGTGTCTGTGTGCTTATGTGCATGGTCAAATGGTGGCGCCAACTGGGGTCCAAGTGGTCAAATACATGAGTCAGGGTGTATGTGTGTGTGTGTGCATGTGTGTTTGTGTGCCTCTGTGTGTGTGTTTGTGTGTGTGAGTCTATGCCTCTGTGTGTCTGTGTGTGTTTGAGTGTGTGCCTGTTCGTGTCTGTGTGTCTATGTGCATGTCTGTGTGTATGCGTGTGTGTGTGTGTGTGTGTGTGTGTGTGTCTGTGTATGAGTCTGTCGCTGTGTGTGTGTTTGTGTGTGTGCCTGTGTGTGTCTGTGTGTGAAAGTCTATGTCTCTGTGTGTGTCTGTGTGCCTGTGTGTCTGTGTGTATGCATGTGTGTGTCTGTGTGTGAGAGTCTATGTCTCTGTGTGTATGTCTGTGTGTGTGTGCCTGTGTATGTGTCTGTGTGTGAGTCTATGTCTGTGTGTGTGTGTGTGAGTGTGTTTGTGTGTGTGTCTGCATGTGTCTGTGTGTGTGTATGCATGTGTGTGTCTGTGTGTGTCTATGTCTCTGTGTGTATGTCTGTGTGTGTTTGTGTATGTGCCTGTGTGCATGAGTCTATGATTCTCTGTGTGTGTCTATGTGTTTGCGTATGTGTCTGTGTGTATCTGTGTGCCTGTGTGTCTGTACATGTGAGTCTATGTCTCTGTATGTGTCTATGTGTGTTTGTGTGTCTGTGTGTCTGCGTGTGTGATTCAGATTTAAGTCACATCAACAGAGAAAGAGTAAGGACTAAGAAGTGACATCCATGACCAAAGTGTCATAAAGCTCTCCGTGTGGGCTCTCACTCTCCACACAGTCAGGCTTCATGCTACTTCCTGCCTCTTTCTGGCTACACAGAAAGCGATTAAAGCAAGGCTGCTGATTAGTTTGTATCTTAACGACAAAAACATCACCAGTGACCTCTGAAGCCAGACAGGGAGGGCTCACCGCCATAGCAGTGTCTGAGTGGAAGTCCACAGGGTCTGAAATAGCCTAACATCCCAAGTTCTGCGTCTTCATCGCATTCGTCTCAGCCCTCTTCTAAAGCACAGAGGCGGTCTGGTGTCCCTCACCCTCAGCCCCAGCTTCCTCCTGAAGAAGAGTTTACGGAAACCCAGCACTCCACTTCTCCCCTCGGTGCTGTGATAATAGAGAAAGAAATGAGGCGGTGGCGCTGCTGTCACAGGCGATGCTTCCATTTTCACGGATCTCTACCATCTGGCAGAGTCCGAGGAGGCTGCAGAAATGACAAGCATATTCTGGTGGGGGGGGGGAAAGGAAGGGAAGAAAGGGAGGAGGAGGAGGGAGAGAGAGGCGCTGGGGGGGGGGAGGGAGGGAGAGAGAGCCTCCTCTTGACAGAAATTGGAAAGCAGTTTCCTGTTAACCTTTATCACCAAGACAACAGACTGGAAAATCCTGGAAGCTCGGGGCCTGCCATGTGTTTGTTCATAACCTCGGGCCTTTAATTCATCCTGAACTTTCTATCTGTGCTAGAAAACTTCTGGAGTGAAACGTCTGGACGAAAACAGACCCGCGACATCTCCATTCACACCCCGGGCAGGCACGAGGCTGAGGAGATTTCTGGGGAACCGAGGAAAGGCGGCGGTTGGCATGGAAACTTGAGATGGTCCTTTCTTCTCTCCCCCTCCCAAAAAACTGGGCTTGGTTCCCGCTTTCAGGAATATCTGGTTTGTGGCCCTCTGCGTCAGTAGGGGGCACTGTTGCTCCTCCTTAAAAGCCCATGTAGGGAAGGGCCGGCTTCGGAGAACCTTCAGAGGTTCTGAGTGAGCCCAGGGAAATGAAAGACAGATCTTCCGTGGCAAGGGTCTATACAGCAATCCCGGAGTCTGCTCTGCATTAACCGTATCTTTGCAATGCGTGAATGTCTGGGCTGTGCCGGCTCCAAAGTCAGCCAGTTCATAGAGCCCGTAAGCTACTCATGGCCATCAGCTCTAATTCTCATGTATGACTAAGGGCCCAAAGCCTCCTTCTACAACCTCCGTTGACTCTCCAAATGTTGCCACCGGCTCCCCCTCACGGTTCCCTCCCCTTCTAACCAGAGTTCCACAAGACATGGGAAAGGCCCTAGGTTGGAAAGCCCATTGGAATCACGACCGTTTAAATCAGCCAATCCCAAGCCTGCATGCCCTGCTCACCAGCTGCCTTCCACAGAAACCCCAGTAGGGGATGCTGCCTGCTTTCCCCCCCACCCCCCACCCCCACACACACACTCTCCTAGCACCAAGTGACTTCACCTCTTGGGAGCTGTCACAGGACACTTTCCAGCATTTGATCTGTTGGCTTCATCATACTTGACTATCAAGATAAACGCCCGTGTGTAAATGCACACGTGTCCATGGAGGTGGGAGGAAAGCGTGCCGGAGCTGCTTCTCTCCTCCCCCACCTGGGTTCCAGGGACGGAACTCAGGTCACAGGGCTGGGCAACTGTCGGGTCCAAAGGAAACTCCACTTCCCCAAATTCTGGTGGTCAGACAAAAGCCAGCATTCCTCAGGAACCCGGGAAGCAGGTTCCCCCTCTACCAAAGAGCCACTCCCCTCCTCCTGGCAGAAGGCGCAGATAGCTGGCTACCTGTGGTGCTTGTTAGTATACTAAAGTGCATGCGGGATTCCAGGCTCTGAGTATCACAAGTACCTATTACCCATTTCAGAGTCCATGCTGGCATCCTGGCTCTTCTCAGCACGCCCCCTGACCCCCCTTCAGCTCCCTCCCCCATACTCACTTCTCCTTTGACCCCGCTATTTCAGCCCCCTTTTCTTTCTCCCTCCTCTGTTTTGCTCCCTGTTGATCCCTCCTCTCTCCACCCCCCCCCCACCTCCACCCTCCTACCCCCATGGTCTGATCCAGTCTGCTGGCCATGTTCTATCTATTACTTTCTCTGCTCTGTGATCTTCCAGATGCCTCTGGCTGTTTCTTCCTCATACCTATAATAAAAACCTTCCCCTCAACCATACCTTAGAGCCGGTCACTTCCTCAGTGTATTCGGCAGCTTTACCCTGCCCCCCCCCTCCCCAGTCATCTCTCCAGCCCACAAAATGTGTATCTTCAAATAAGTTGTTTTCCACACACATCAGGGATAATCTTAGTGCTGTGTACTGAGCTGCAAGGAACGACTGTTAGGCTGAGGTCTGTAAGCTCTGGGAGCCCCTGTCGCACCCGCAGTGGCTCAGAGGGCTGGGTTCTCAGGATATTATCCCAGTCTGAGGTTGGGGTATGCAGTCCATGTTCATTGCTTGAAAGATTAAGCATCTGGACTTGTCTGAAGCCTTGGGGAATGGCACCTCTTCTTTACCTCACGGAGACTTTGAGCTAAGACTGCAACACATGACCTCTCTCTATCCAGATGACGTCAGCCAGCGCTCTGCCAGGCCCCGCCCCTCTGCCGCTCGCTCTCGTGGCTACCTCTTGGCACTTGGGAACCGCTGAGTATTTACAGCAAATGTTAATTAAACGGGCCAGTGGTTTCATTTTGTAATGAACACAAATGTCACATTTGGAACACTGACTTTCGGTGGCGAAGGGGGGTATGTGTGTGACAATAATGCGGGTGATAAGCCGTGGATTTCTGCAGCCAAGTGCCTCTGACGCTGAAAATTTCAGAGGCTTTCCTCTGAACCAGGGACCCAGCCGAATTACAGCGTGGTTGGGTTAGCTGGCCACCTCATATACGGCACCACCGTTCTTTTAAGGGACAAGAAGTAGCAACTGTTGTCTCAATTAGGGAGAGAGACATCCTCAGGGCCAGGGAATCTTCTAGATAATAGCTTCTGCTGGCCCCTTGTTGTCAATTTCCTATTGTTTATTTCAGTTTGTTGTTCCTAAAACTCAAGGTCTGAAGAGATAAATCTAATATTTATTCTCCCCACAAACGTGGCGGCTAAGTGGGGGGATTTAGCTGAATACACACTTCTCGGCGCACCCCGATATGTCGGAAGTTTTCCAAGCACAGATCTGGGTCCACAAACAGGCATAGGCTCCTCGGATGTGCTGCTGTGTTTCCCTCTCTCTTCCTCTTTCTGGCCCATTTGTTAGGCTGATTCTCAAGCTGCTGGAGCTTGCCTTACAGCGGTCACAGTGGCTGGGCGAGCTCCTGATTCGCATGGCCAGAGGGGAGCAGGCAGACAGGACGCTGGACAGGTGGGGAGGGTACATGCTAATGATGATGCGGGATCATTAGCATGGAACATTCTAGAAGAGCTCAGTGGCCACACAGAGGAGAAGGGGAGGAGGGCCAAGGTCCGAAGCAGAACTGAACAGAGAGAAGCTCCCAGAGGGGTTTAGAGAGGGAGGTAGGAATCACAGCCAAGGGCAAGTGGGGGATTAAATATAAGATGCAGAAAAAAGCAGCAGCAGCAGCAGCAACAACAACAACAACAACAGCAGCAGCAAGGAACAAGAAAGGCACAGGGAGAGAGCAGGAGCTGTTGGGTGACTCTCAGGGATCTGGCTTGTGGAGGGTGGGGGAGGGGTGGCGTTGGTACAGGAGTGTCACTGTCAGTTACAGGGATGACGACGAACTGCTGGTGAACAACACGCGTGTGAGGGGCAGGAAAGCGACGGCCTCAGCAGGTGCAGGCTGTACTGGGTTGCCTATCCACAGCAGCTGAGGGGACCCAGGCATAGCGACAGAGGTCAGGGCTGGTGATGGAGAGAGGGGAGCTGTCCGCAGCCAGGGACGAGCATGTGCTCACATGTGCTCACATGCTGGAGGAGTGGGGGAGAGAGACTGGGGTGAGGTGAGGACCCACAAACACCAACACGGAGCCGAGCGAGCGGGTGAGCCTGCAGCAGAGCCAGGCACAGAGGCAGGAGATCTGGCTCAGCACCACCCAGCACCACGGACCGGAAACCCCACCAAGGTAAGCCTGGTCAGCAGCAGCCAGGGCCACAGAGGGCGGTGTCAGAGGGGCACCGAAGAGTGAGCATCTGTGGACTCTGTCCCTAGAGTCCTCCGGGGTCCTTGGGGTGACCCGGAAGAAGGGATGGGTGGCTACAAGCTGAGAGAACAGTGACACGTGATATGAGGGAGGGTGCAAGTGGAGACTCTTCCCGCTGAGCGTTTGCTACGGACAACATATCGAAAGAGCAAAGGCTCTGTGCACCAAGGGAGAGGACTTCCTTCAGGCAGTGAGATAAGAGGTGTCCCTAACGAGGAGGAGAAAGCCGGGATGAAGTAGCTGAGCCTTAAAGAGCTCTGAGGCAGGGGAATGAACGGCTGGAACCGAAGTGCTTGCGGCAGCTTTGGTAATACAGAACGAAGTGATAAGAGTTACTTCAAGAAGATGAAGCAGCTCTTCTTCTGAAGGATGTGTGTATATGTGCGTACATGTGTGCATGCATGTGTCTGCAGATGTGTGTGTATATATGTGTGTACATGTGTATGTATCTGTGTGGCTTTGACTATGTATACATGCATGTGGGTGATTACATCATATGTATGTGCACTTGTCTGTATGTGTGTGTTTTGCATGTGTATATGTTTGTGTGTATGTGCAGGCACTGTACACATGCATGTTTATGTGTGTGATGTATGCGTGTGTCCAGTAGACAGACAGGACATTCATTCAAAGATGAAGCTGATATAACCAAGTCGGTAGGGAAGGAGGTAGGTTGATGGAGTGCGTTCGTTCATGTTGGCTTTTGTTTTCTGGGACAAATCATACGGGACAGCATCTTCTTCCAGCAAAAGGGGATATCGTGAGAGGAGCAGCAAACTCCAGACAGAGTTCTTCTGCGGAGCTCACCTCGGTGGAGAATCTGCCTTCTCTCTTGGAGAGAATAAAGGAGCTGTTTGTTCGGGTGCTGCCTGGGCTGAAAAGGGAGGCTCAGGTCACAGAGCGTGCTAGACTCCCATGGCCAGCACCTGGATGACAGCTAGGAGACCCTGATGCAGGAGTTGATGCGACAGCACGTAGGGGCTGAGTTCAGGGAGGAGAGGGGAGAGGGGAGGGCAGGGAGGCTCTGTGTTGGAGCATCTACATACAGAAGAGGGAGAGGATGGGGGGGCTCAGGACTACGGTCCTCGCGACAGGACGAATGACAGCACGACAGGCTCCACGGAACCAGGGACCCACGGAATCAGGGGATGGAGGGAAAGAGGAGGGCGGGCCAGTTACACAGCTCAAAGCACTTGGGGGAGGCTGTGTTTAGGAAGACACGAAACATAGACAAGTGCCACCTTCCAGGAAGCTCCCGTTCCACTGGGCAGGAGCTGGGAAGGAAGGACTGTCTGTTGTCTAGACAAGAATCGGTGAGATATCCCAGTGGTTAAAAGTATTTGCTCTTACAGAGAGCCCAGTGTGAGTGCTTCTCACTACCCACACCAGGTAGTTCACAACTGCCTATAACTCTGGTCCCAAGGGGTCCAAAGCCACCTTCTGGCCTTCCAGGGCACTTGGTGTGTAGACAGATAGACAGACATACAGACACACACCATTAAAGGAATAAAGAAATAAAGAGTAGGCAATAGAGAGTATATACATACATATACATACATATATATATTTATATATATGCATATGTATATACACGTGTGAGCCTTTGTACAGGCCCGAGGTCACCGCCAAGTGTCTTTCTCAATCACCTTCCTCCTCTTTTGAGGGAGTCTCTCATTGAACCCAGTACTTGCCATTTCAGCGGTGAGTCCTCAGGAACCACCCGTGTCTGCCCCCACTCCTCAGAGCGCAGTCACACTGGGCTCTTACAGGGCTGCTGGGGTCCGAATTCAGCTCTTCATGTTTGCTCAGAAAGCTGCTTACCCTCTGAGCACCCCTACTGACTGAATTATTTTTTCTGAGACAGAATGGCTTTGGTCTCGAAGCAATCCCCCTGCCTTAGCTTCCGCAGTGCTAGGATTACAGGTATGAACCGCCACCCTCACAATGAGGATTTTCCTCTAATGAGCATTCCCTGAGATTCTTGCTAAGGCCGACTGAGAGTGCAGTAGGCGGGGTGCGTCATTTCCGGCTGCGGAGCAGAAGTGGGTACCCTGCAGTCCTCCGCCAGTCTGGCTTCTAGTTCTTGCTCTAGCTAGCGCCTACTGAACATCCCAGCATCCTCCTCACTGCGTTTGGGTTGAGAAGATAGCTTGGGGTGACCTGAAAAACACATACACCCAAAGAAGAGACCTCAACATTCAATGCTTTGCGAGCAGGGCTCGAATCCCCAAACCTACCCATAGCAGGTAACCAGGGCTTGAATCCCCAAACCTACCCACAGCCAGTGTCTGTACTGACACCTGGCAGGCGGCCAAGCCTGGGGTTTACATGTACGGGTGGGTGCACACACATGTGTGTGTGCGTAGAAGCCTGAGATCACCTTGGCCCACTTTGGTTTTTGAAGCAAGATCTCTTACTGGTCTGAACTCATCAGCTGGCTGGCCGGCTGGGGATCCCAGGGGTCTTTCGCTTCTTGGATTACAGGCTCTCACTGCCTTACCCAGCTCTTTTTACAGGAGTGCTAGGGGTCCAACTGAGCTCCCATAACCCCTTTATTGACTGAACAATCCCCAGAGCCAAACATATTTTTTCTCCTTTGAGCCAGATCATATTATATAACCTTACCTAGCCCAGAACTCTGTGTAAACCAGGTTGGCCTCCAACCCAGAGACCCACCCGCCCCTGCCTCCCTAGTGCTAGGATTAAAGGCGCGCAACCTTCATGTCCCACCATAATTTTTTTTAGAGATAAAAAATCATTTGCTAATTATTTATTATTTGGTTCAATAAAAAAACATGCTATACTGGGGGCGAGTTTACCGTTTAGGGGTGGGGGCCAGTTTTATAGCTTGAGATGTAAAGCATCTCAAATGACAGTGTGGGGTCCTGGTTGTGCACTGAGTAGGTCTTGAATACTTTGAATCGTACTTCTATGCTGTTCCTTGATAGTTGCCGGGTCAGAACTGTGAGGCTTCTGTGAACAGCTTCTGCCAGTTTAGTTTTCTAATGATTTTGCTAAGGCACTTGGAAGACTGACAATTCGAACACACATCTATCTATGTGTTATCAAACTGCAAGTTGGTCAGACCTACAGATGCTCCTTAGCTCCTCCGTACCAGAACAACCTCTCTGGGGGGAAATTTCCCTCCCAATTTGAAGCGGCAAAGTCGCTGGAATAATTATTTCAAAGTGAATCACAACTCACGGATTTCTAGTACATGTGTTAACAATTACACACAGATTGGGTCAGCAAGATGGCTCAGTGAGGGAAGAGTCTGCCGTGCCAATCACGCCTGACAACCCGAGTTTGATCCTAGAATCCATGTAAAGGTGGAAGGAGAGAAAAGACTCCACAAAGTTGTCCTCTGCTCTCCACATATGCACTGTGACACATAAGCATGCGAGCATACACACACACACACACACATGTTCATACACACAAGTATATACACACACGCACACATACATACACACATGCACATACACAGACACACATGTGCATACACACATGCACACATACATACACACATGCACATACATGCACACACACATGTTCACACACTCACGCATGCAAGGGTATACACATACACACACACACACACACACACATACACACGCACAATGATAAAAACTACAATAATAAATTGCCCCTAAATTGCAATTTGTACCAACTCTCAGCACAAACAATAAAATCTCAATTACGGTTTTAGAAAAACTGCTGTGTAAGGAAGGAAGTCCACGCCTCCACCTACGACTATAGGTTAATGAACCAAGTCTGGCCTGATCCAACCGTCCCCTCTCACTGGAATTGTTATCTTTGTTTTATAAGGTTATTCCCCATTCATCTGAGACACCATTAGAGAGAATATGGCATTGAAATCATTCCCATCAGTAATGGAAATGGCTGAGATTAGCTCTGATATCCCTGCAGCTGTTAAGCAAATCAAAAAGGCATTAACCGCAAGTTGAAACGCACGCTGGCAGCTGAGGTAGACGCGCACTCCAGCCTGTTAAATGGACCCTTCAGCTCTTTACTTGAGACTTGGGGGGATGCTGTTTGCAGAGGCAGGACTACAACCCTGACCCTGCTGTCTGAGAGGAATGGCCTGCAAGCCCTTTGCACCCCCACTTCTGATTTCTGTGCATGTATTTAAGAGGAGCTGGCCAAGAGCCATTTTCATTTGAAGCCAGAGGACATTAGTGTAGTTGTTAACACACTTGAGGTCCTGGGTTCAAGCCTCAGTACCAGAAGAAAAAAAAAAAAGAAAACCAAAACAAAGCCCCTAGTTCCTCTCTAGTGACTGTTTTAGAAAGCGTGCTCTTAGAGGCTCCTCTGGCTGGAAGGGTACTCAGAGCTGCTGTGTCTGGGGGCTCGAGTTCCTGACTCTGCTGCTTATTTGCATTTTGATTCTCCTTTGGTCTTCTATACCTATTTGCAAACAGAAGTCCTGGGGGTCTTCTGTAGACAGTGAAAAGGTTAGACCCCTCAAGGGTCTATGCTAGGGGCAGATGGGATGGCTCTGCCTGTTAGAAGCACTTGTCACCCAAGCCTGAAGACTAAAGTGTGGTCTCTGGAAACTAGATAAAGATGGGAGAAGAGAATCAGCTCCAAGAAGTTATCCTCTCACTTCCGCATGCATTCAGTGGCATGTGTGTGCTCGCACAGACACACCAAGCACACACACACACACACACCCCACCACCACCACCACCACCAACAATAATACATTTTTTAAAAAGTGTCATATGACATATGCATATTGTATTTTTCTTTTTTGTGGATGGTGTATGTATGTTTGCATGTGTCCATAAGCATGTGGTGTGCTACATATGTTTGCATGTGTCCATAAGCATGTGGTGTGTTACATATGTTTGCATGTGTCTATAAGTATGTGGTGTGAGGCCAGAGGCTGACCCTGGGAATCTCTCTGGATTGCCCTCTAATTTATTTACTGAGGCATAGTCTCTTGCTGATCTCAGAATTCACTAATGTAGCAAGTCTAACTAGCCAATATGCCTAAGGACATGCCCTGTCTCAGCCTTTTGAGGACAGGGATTGTAGGCAAGCCACATGTCCACCTGACTCTACACACACACACACACACACACACACACACACACACACACACTGGGGATTTAAACTCTGTTCCTCACGCCTGAGCTGCAAGTGTTTTATCCACTGAGACATCTCCTCAGCCCTCTGACATCTTTGATACTTTATCCTCCCTGGTCAGAAGGCACATTTCAACCAGTGCTACTTGAGATAAATTCCATACATTTCAAGGGACTCCAATGGCATTTGTGACAGAAGCAAAGACCATTGAGACTTATAGAGCTTTAAGTGGCAGGCACCAAAAAGAATCTCAGGACTTGTGACACAAGACAAGACTCAGTTTACTTTGAGATATATGACTCACTCTCTCCTCTACCCTAAAATAAAGTTTTATCTTCATTCTGCACATGAGCCCTTCCACAGGTGTGTAAGCCTATGACCACTGCACATACTGTTCGGCCTAGAACAGCCATGCCTGAGTTTTCCTCTTCCTGGAAGGCAGATGCACATTTATCCCTAATCACAAACCAAGACATACTTGACCCCCACTTTTCCTTCAGTCTCCTCATCCTTCCAGACTCTTCTGATGAAGAACAAAGAGACCGGAGCAGGAGGGGTCCCAGGGGCACCTACCTGACACAGAAGTACAGAACCACTGGCCCAGACTTTTTGGGGAAGTCGTGCTCCAGGACTCTTCGATCTAGTTGGAGCCAGTTCAAGTGTCCCCTGGAGGAAGGAGAGACAGGCTGGTTAGTTGTTAGATTGTGCAGGTATGAGGTCCTCCGGAGGAATTCATTCTGCTCACCCTAGTCTAAGACCCGGGCTCTTCATTTACACCAAGCGGGGTTGGAGAGGGAAAGACTGACGTGCCTTCCCGGGCAGCACCATCCTTTCTCATCTGTGTGAGCTACACACATCTACAGTTACGCTCCAGTGCTTTTCTGGTCACTCCACATAAGGTGCCGTTGTTTGCTGTGGTGTGTGACAGTGGAGTGCTGTCTCGGAGGCTGTCAAAACCACTAACTGTCAAGTTCCCAGAAGCAGGTATGACAGCCCAGGCACGCTAGGCTACAGCCATTGGCTTTTGACGTCCTGCTGTCTGGGAGTTAATGAGTGGAACCCCTCAGTCCAGTTTAAGTAAATTACATCCCCAGACCTAATGCTGCTAGGTCTCGATCCCAAGATAAGAAACTGCTTTTGGACTCTGCTTGTATTTAAATGGCAGATAAACCTGTGTCTTCAACTAGACTCTTCACAGATGCCTCAGCCAATGCCATGTGTTCTGTGTAAGAAGGGACATAGAGCAAGGCAGGCTAGGGCGCAGTCTATGAGCCAGCATGTGTGGTAGTGGGTCACAGGTGAATTGCCAACAAGATATTCATTATTTAGGTAAATCAGACTCCTGGACCTGTACCAATCAAGCAAATCAATTAATTGCTACAGAGGCACTAGGAGATGGCTTAGTCAATAAAATGTTTGCCACACAAACATTAGGGCCAATTTTAGTCCACAGCACCCACATAAAAAGGCAGGTGTGTGGGTACCTCAGAGGAGCTGGCCCTGAGGGTGGGACAGCAGGAGAGCTGGCGGGCTGACCAACTCAGCTACCCCCAAGGCCAGACCCAGGGCTCTGAGTTGGCCCACCCCAAGGGGCTGCTCCTACAGAACCAAAGCTATAGGATCTCCATGACACAGGGCAACAACAGGATATCTGAGAGCAGTCCCGGGGAGGATCCAGTATTGATGGGGGTAGCAGGAGCCGGAGGCCTCGAACCAGACCAGTGACTCACTGCAGTGAACATTTGCAAGTGAAGATGGTGGACTAAAGGGTCCACTGTGTGAAACTAAAGGGTCCACTGTGTGAAACGTGGTGACACACCGTGACACATGGTGACGCATGGTGACACACCGCACCTTCCATGTTGAGATTTTTGTTTTGTTTTGTTTTGTTTGGGGGAGGATTGCCGGGGGGAGGGCAGATACAGAGGAACAGGGAGATGAGAGGGACTGGAGTACATGATGTGAAATTCGTAAATAAACAATAGAAAGTAAACGAGGAATGAGAAAAAAAGAGGAGGAGGAGGAAGGACAGGGAGGAGGAGGAGGAGGGGGAGGAGGCAGGTGTGATGGGGTGCTTCTGTAACCCCCGCTTGGAGAGCCAGAGGTAGTGGGGTCCCATCCTGGGGCTTGCTGTCTACCCATCATTGGTTGGCTCCAGGCCGATAAGCCCTGACTCAAAGGAGGCGAACAGTATTCCTGAGGTTGTCTCCTGGCTTCCAAAGACACACATGTACACATACACTCATGCACACACATGGAAAAAAAAAACTGTGATACAAGAAGCTGAAGGAAATAATCCTCAAGTGACTGCCTTTTGTGTTCTTAAACAGGACTGTGGTCCCGGAGTGCATGTAACCCCTCTCAAACTTAACAACACTTTTGTGGAAGAGACAGAGTGTAAATCATTAACAAGTTTCAAGGGGTCCCGTGATGAAATGATCAGATGTGAGCCACCCATTTTCTTAACTGACATGTGACAATACATTGTAACTACTCGTGTATATGAGTATACTTTGTGAGTCATCAGGACCTCTAGCCCCGTTCATTCTGGCCCAAAGGTTTATTCATTAGTATATGTATATACTATCTTCAGACACACCAGAAGAGGGTGCTGTATCTCATTACGGATGGGTGTGAGCCACCATGTGGTCGCTGGGATTTGAACCCAGGACCTTTGGAAGAGCAGTCAGTGCTCTTAACCACTGAGCCATCTCTCCAGCCCGTAACTACTTGTACAATAGTGGCTAACCTCTTTTTTTTTTCTCCCCTCAAATGACTAAACGCTCCTTAAAAAGTTTCCGATTATACCATCTGGTGAGCAATTCATAAAACTGGGGCCCGGGGATAGCAACAACTCCTCTAACTAGTGCTATGCTGACGGCTTATTTTGGCTGAAGTTATTTAGCGTTTGGTTTTTAAGAGAGGATCCTTTGTCTTCTCTTAGCTGTTAACTTAAAAATATTAAAATTTGGGAGTTAAAATAGTGATATGAGTATTTAAGAAATAAAATATAAAAAACGATTGATTCTCTCTAAATGGATGCCAGTTGGATAAATGAAAATTTCATTTATGCTGTTTGTTTGTTCTTTTGGCCTTCCTTGTGGTGCTCTATAAGCCCACGGTCCTTAGCACACCAGGAAAGGACTCAAGCTAAACCCTTGGCTTCTGTGCCCTCACCCCTCAGTTATACTCCCCATACAGAAGGGAACCCCAAATCTGAACTTCGAGGACATTGGTCCTCAACCTGCTAGGAATGGTCCCCTAAAATATGTTAAGGATTAACATGTCTTCTCTACCTCAAATGTTTGCATATAAACATTTGTTTAAGTTTTATATGATATACTATCAATTCTGGATCCTCACTGGGACTCCTCTCAGATATCCTGTTGTTGCTTTCCTGTGTCATGGAGATCCTGTAGCTTTGGATCTGTAGGACTGGCTCCTTCAGAAGTAGCCCCTCTACCGTGTCTCAGGAAGGGAGCCCCTTCACAGTGTCTCAGGAAGGGAGCCTCTGTACAATGTCTCAGGTCCCTGGGATATATCAGGGGGCATTGCTCCCTGACAATATAAGTTCTAGTGGAATCAGCTGTTCTTAGATCTGGGTCAAAGGAACAGAAAGACATTCCCAGCCCTGGAACAGGGCTTTTGGACTTGGCTGTACATCAGAACCAACTGGGGATCTTTGAAGGAATAAACAAAACAAAAGAAAATCAGTTTAAAGTGTCTTGGATTCTTCCATTATGTCATCAAGGTGGAAAGGAACCCTGGCTCCAGCCACGTGTCAATAAGTATTCTAAGGGACCGGGGAGATGGCCAAGTGGTTACGAGCACGTGTTGCTCTTGCAGAGGGCAGAGGCTTGGCTTTTAGCACCTACATGGTGGTTAAAACCATCTATAACACAAGCTCTTCTAGGACAGTGGTTCTCAACCTTCTTAACGCTGCGACCCTTTCATACAGTTCCTTAGGTTATGGTGACCCTCAACCATGAAATTATTTCATTGCTACTTCATAATTGTAATTTGCTACTCTAATGAATCACAATGTAAATATCTGGTATGCAAGATGTCTGATATGTGACCGTAAATATGTGACGTCAGGACCTGCAGGTTGAGAGCCACTATTCTAGGACAGCTGATACTCTCTCTTCTGACCTCTGTGGATAGTGAATACATGTACACACACACACACACACACACACACACACACACACATATACAATGTGCCCTCTGTGGATAGTGCATGTGTGTGCGCTACACATATGCAAATGCAGGCAAACACACACCACACACAAACACACACACATACACACAGGCACGCACACACGCACACACACACACACACACACACATGCATGTAAACACACAAGACGAAAACATCTAAATTTTAAAGCACTATTTAAAGATCAAATTCCTCCCAGGGCCTTTGCTTCAGAAAGTCTCCAGGCTGTCCAAACCACCCTCCCTTGCCCGGTCCATCACAACTGGGAACACTGAAAGAGGAATGCCACTTGCCACCTTCAAAAGTGACTAAGTTTGCAGCTGGATTCTAAAGCAGGAGGACATTTCCTGGGAAGCCTGGTGGCGTTTGAGCAGAGCCTATGGCTTGGCTCACCCTGCAGCGGCCTTGCATGGTGGATCTGCTGAGCACTGCAGGGTTTGCCGGGTGCTGCCCTGCCGTGAGGGAAGCTGGGTGAGGGGCGACAGGAGCCTGTGAGGGCACTGTGGCTCTTCCACGATTATTTCCAAATAAAAAGCTTCAAGATAAAGTAACGACAGAGAAGGAAGAGTTGTAGTCAATGCCGCAGACTGGTTACCAACAACATTCAGTATTCTCGGGCCTGAAGTTTTTACACTGTGGGCTGTGCTGCTTTATAAATAAATACCAATTGTGGGTGGGTGGGGCTAGATAAACTTCCAATGTCCCCATCCCCCGCCCCCATCTCCTTCCCTCTTTTTCTTTCTCAGAGGGTTCCATCTAGGCCCCACAAAAGTCATCATCAGAATTAACCCCTGCAGAATGGCAGACAGCCCATAACCTGAGAGCCCCACATCTACTGGACACCCCTGCTGCCCCAGGAAGGGCCACGGCTGACCCTTGAACTTGTACCTGAGGGTGTGACCTGCTCTGTTGGTGATTCCTGTGTTCAGAAGCTTTTTCTCTGCCTTCCCACACCCCACACTTGTAGAGTGGCTTGCAGCTTGCAGCCGCTCTGCGGGTCTGAATCCTGCTTGATTTGAACTGAAAATAGGCAGGTTAACGTGTTCTACCACAAGCTGCCACAGACCAATGTGACACTACTGTTGTGCTCTCTCTCTCTCTCTCTCTCTCTCTCTCTCTCTCTCTCTCTCTCACACACACACACACACACACACACACACACACACACACACACGGCAGGGGGATGTCATGTTAGCCCTGGTTGGCATGCAGAGGCAGAGGAAAAGCTGAGTTCATGCTTCTGCACATAGGAACCACTGACCCAGTGCCCCGCCAGGCACAAGTCCAAGGGGGTAACCTTTGTGCTTCCCTTTCTTAAAGTGATAAGGAGAAATGTTCCCATTACCAAAGAGGCCCAGAGATGTATGTAGGCCCAGGTATTATCAGGCCATGAAGGACTGTCCCCTAAGTCACCCTGGCTCTTGTCTAGTTGGTCCCTCAGAGGCTTGACTTTCTCTAGGACTGACCCCTGCCGTATCCGCCCCCTAGTACACAAGGCACACCTGCCAGTTCGCATCAGGGACCAACAGGTGGCCCAGCTCCTTTCCACAGGTCCCTGCCGGTGGCCGGCCACTGGTGCGAAGGCTGGAGGTGCCCTCACACTCAGATCTGGGAAGAGTACTGGAGGCTGTGCAGTCTCAGGACCAGTCAGAAGGATGGCTGTGAGTTCCTGCTATGGGGAACGCGATGCTACTCTCCAGAGGGGCGTGTCTACATGTGCATACATGAATGAATGCACAGACACCCAGGTAGGCTCTCAGACCAGCAGAGACTCCAGAGAACTCAGCTCTCAACTACACAGGCCTGTAGGAGGGCCATTAGACTCTGGGGTGTGTCCCTCCTGCCTCTGAGGTGTGGCTTTTTGTGCCCCCTTGCCCCTTTTCATCCGTCCAATCAGTGGCTCTGGGCTATCAGGGCTGTAGTCTGTCATCCTCAGCACGCAGACTTCTTCCTCTCTGGCCTAAGATAACATGCAAGCTCTTTGCCTCCCGTTAACTCTGACGGGAAGTCTAACTGGAACCGTCCAGAGTTCACAGTCTTCTTGAACGGAGTAAACTGACTTGGGAAGTGGAAACAATGGGGCTGTGATTAATTGAGACTAATGGTTTCCTTCCAATCAGTGGGGACAGCATGGAGAGTAATTAGGGGGCTTCTGGGGATTCTCAACAGGGAGGGGAGTGAACGTGTGTGCTTGTGAAAGTCAGTTTTTCTACACGTGCGCTTGTTTGAAGCATTTCTTCTTTATTATCTGCCAGACACTTTTCTGCCTGCACCTCTCCTGGTCTGCTGGTGCAGGTCCTTCTAGACCAGAGAAGACCAGCATGCCCACCTTCCACCTCGGTGCACTGTGGGCTCCAGCCCTGCGGTTGACCTTCCTCCTTTTATAAGTAAGCGGTGGCTTTGCACTTGCCCCTGCTTCTGTCCACAGCATTGCCCCAAATGCCACTTGTATATGAGGTGCACATGTGTGTGTACAGGTGTACATACATGTGTGTGAATGTGGGAGTCAGGATGGCATGTGTGTGTATGCATGTGGGAGTCAGGATGGCATGTGTGTGTGCATGTGGGAGTCAGGATAGCGTGTGTGTGTGTGTGTGTGTGTGCATGTGGGAGTCAGGATAGCATGTGTGTGTATGCATGTGGGAGTCAGGATGGCATGTGTGTTTGCATGTGGGAGTCAGGATGGCATGTGTGTGTGTGCATGTGGGAGTCAGGATAGCATGTGTGTGTGTGCATATGGGAGTCAGGATGACATGTGTGTGTGTGCATGTGGAAGTCAGGATGGCATGTGTGTGTGTGCATGTGGAAGTCAGGATGGCATGTGTGTGTGTGTGTGCATGTGGAAGTCAGGATAGCTTGGGTTTTGTTTTGTTACTTAGTCACTGCTTGCCTTTCTTCTTTCTTTTGCAAAGTTTAATTCCTTTAGTTATTATTTTTATGTGCATGCATATGTGGGGTTCTGTAGAGGCCAGATCATCTCCTGCAGCTGCAATTACTGATGGTTGTCAGGCCGCCTCTGTGGGTGCTGGGAACCAAGCTTAGGCCCTTTGGAAGATCAGCAAACACTCTTAACTGCAGAGCTATTTCTCCAGGCCCCCACCAATATTTCTAGAGATAAGGCTTCTCGCTGACAAGTAGGTTAAGCTGGCTAGACAGTGAGCCCAAGGTTAGTTTGTCTCTGAAGAGGAGATGACATGAATATATATTTTGTAGGCTTATATATACAGCCTACAAATAATATCAAACAATAATTTGATAAAAATCAAATTATTACTTTATTCTATGATAGCCTACTAGAAGTCTTTGTCTAAAAAGGAGTGTGCAGAATTAAAATGAGTTAAAATTTTATTTAAGTTCGCATTCTGTATCCAGGGAAGGCTAAAGCTTGCCAGAGCACCTCAAGGTTATACAGTCCATCCTGTTTGCTAAGAAATAATTATTTTGTTGCTGTTTTTTTTTGTTTGTTTTGTTTTGTTTTTGTTTTTGAGACAGGACCTCTCTAGGTAGCACTGGCTGTCTTGGAACTCAGGAAGATCTTCCCACTTCTGTCTCCTGAGTGCTGATTTTAAAGGCATGTGCCACGATGCCTAATAAGAAAGGATCTTTTTTATTGTCATTTCAAATGTTTGTATGCTTTTATAAAGAGTCTACCTGTAAAATGTTCACGCCTGCAGTTTCTGTTGCTGTGGGCATGCCTTACTTGTCGGGAATTCCTTTTGGTGGGCAGGGGACTCAGAGACTACCCTCAGGTGGCCGGCAGCACTGTCACCTGACCTTCAAAAGCTGTAAGAAATTGTGGAGGAGTGCCAGACCTTCCCAAAGCATTAGCCCGGGTTCCTGCCCACTCCTAAACAAAGAAGAGCTTTCTTGTCTCTATGAGTTCGTGGCTGATTCTTTGCTGGTTGGGATTTCCAATACACTTCTACCTTCCCTAGGTTGGGATTACACGTGTAGTCGACCAGATTTGGCTTTTATTTTTCAGCCTAAATTCTGGGGATTGCAATTAGAGCCTCGTGCTTACGTGTGGGCATCTTATCAACCCACAGATCTACAAGATCAACTACAGCCAACTATAGACGCATACGTAGGTCACTCTCCTACCGACCACCACAGAAGCTGCCTATTCTTGCTTTGGAATCCATCCTACCTTAATGGTTCACTCCTGGGGTCTGGGCTTGACTGTACTGCCTTTCCTTAGCCTGTAACCTCACCTGGGCGTATGAGCATTTAGGAAATTGTACCTATGATTCTAAAGACGTAGAGCGGTGTGTGGACATGGATACAGACAGAGGAGATTTAGGGAACATTTGTTTAAAGTCGGTTATTGTTTTGTTTTGTTTCCCGGTGCAGGGTGTTGGGAAGCAGAGTTTGAGGAACACGGGCAGACAGGGAAAGTGAGAGCAAGCTCTCTGAGATGGTTAGTCCTTGTCCCCAGAGGACCCTGAGAGGAGAACCTGCAGGGAGAGGTGGGGATAGAGGTCTAGGCCTATCCAACAGGGGGAGTCCTGTAAGGTACCCAAACCGGCATCTGTGTAATGGACTTCCAGACTGGACCCACTCGTTTCCATCCCTTTTGCTGGGGAAGTATTGACATCCCTTAGACACTGGTCACTCAGTTACAGCGGAACCAAGGGCCACACACGCCTAAGAAAGTGCTTCTCTCCTCAATTTTACACCCCAACCCCTAGCTTATTCTTACTTAAGCATTTGGGCTGGTCTTCACTGAACTCTTTGGTAACAGTATAGTAAGACATTAAAAAAAAAATCATTCAGTGAACCTATCCGTTCCTTTATTATAAAATATGAGGGCGCAGACCAAACTGGAAGGCAGCTGGGCGCAAACACTGTTTACATCAGAGCTTTGTCGTCTTCTATTTCAGCTTAAGAGTGTGAACCCGCCCATATCATCTCTCACCCTGAATCTATCATCAAGTCCACTTCCTGTTATTGTTACTCCAACACTGGCGAGAAACATTTACTTCCCAGAAGTTTTCATTTAACCTTAATGAAGACAAAACCCACACAGATCTACTTTTTAAAAAAAAAAAAAAATAAACATTTCAGACGTTTGTCTGAACACAAATCTGCTTGGTTAAAGAACATTACCTAATAACTTCATAATATTTGCATCTATCTAATTATATCCTTTGGCCACTCCAGGCACGATCCCTGGCTTTTGAAATTCAGATGATGAACTTGGACTGACCCTGCTGCCCCCACGGGATCCAAGTGGCCTGCAGCCGATTTTGCTGTGCACAGCTGGGAGAGGGTAATTTCACATCCTGCTCTTTTTTTTGGGGGGGGGTCTGTGGGCTCAGGACGGCACTTACGTCTCATCTGTGAATGCTATTCCAAAGTATTCCTTCTCCTTCAGGTTGAAATGAGAAGCCACGAGGTCAAGAAGCTCCTTGGCCAAAAGCTTGGGCTGGAAGAACAACACAGAGGGAGAAGATTAACTCATGAGAGACTTTCGCTAAATCACGCCAGCATCTTGGGTCTCTCGCATGTTCTTGGTGAAATGTTTGAAAACTCAGGCACCCTACACAAACACAAACGACTTTCGTAAAAATCCAAAGAGGGGCTTGGATGTGGTTCAGTTGGAAGGAAGATTCTTGCTTGGCATGCACAAAGCCCTGTGTTTAATTATCAGAGCAGCATAAAACTGGTTGTCACGGTGCACGTACACTTCATGGGGTTCCACGAGAAATACAGGCCGGGGGACCAGGAGTTCACCATCATCTGCTGCTACATAGCAAGTCTGAGGCTAGCCTGGGCTACATGACACACACACATACACACACACACACACACAGAGGAAGCAGAGAAGGAGGGAGGAAGAGAGAGAGATAAAGAGAAAAACGGAAAGGACAACCTTGCCGTGCTACAATTAGAGACAAAATACACTTGCCCTAGTGCGGCTACTTCTGCCTAGCGATCACATAGATAACTGGGGGCGGATGCTTCTGCCTAGATACCCGGGGGCCCTGGCTCTCCGCATCCTTAGAGGAGATTGTAGCATATAGCCTGGCCCAGGGAAATGATCTGGATGCAAAAGTCAAAGCTGTGTCTCTTCTCGGTGTGGCAGGCACTGTGCTAAGCACTTTTTTTTTTCACATTGTTTAACTTCATAATCCTAAAGATTGTCCATTGTGCAGGGCAGACACGGGCCCTGAGATTTGGCAGCTGTTTCTGTCTCCTCCACCACCAATGACCGTCAGCTCAGAAGCAAAAACCACTTAGAACCACATGGGTTTGAAGCGACGATAACACTTCCTTCCCTGGAAATGAGAGACGGATGGGAAACCCCACGTTGACGCACTGACCGCCTCTAATGCTCTCTGGTTCCGTTCCCGGCGCACGATACAACCTGAGTCTGAACCAACAGAACATTCAAGATTGGATGTCAAACCTTTCTTCCTTGATAGGAGGAAGTCTACACTGGGAACGCAGAGGGATGCGTGTGGCTCATCTCGGAACTTTGCAAGTGAATTATAAAGATGCCGCAAGGTTTGAGTTCGGAAGCTTGAGCGCCCTCTGTGGGATGTGCTGGGATGGGCATGCTGCTGTTCCTCCCAGAAGATGCTGGGCTGCATTTAATTTATGGGTTGCGATGATGCAGCGAGTTCACCGCTTTTATGACGCAGTGGATCATAATTTATCCATTGGAATGACTGCCACCCCTTTCAAAGTGACCACAGTATATCTGTGGTGATGCTTGCTGTTTCTGGAAGTATTTTGAGCTGGGCACCTGTAACTCCAACACTTAGGAAGCTATAGTAAGGAGGACTGGGGCATTCAAGGCTAGCCTGGGTTACACAGCAAGAGCGTATCTTAATATCATGTTATTTTCTATTTAGGATTCTCTCTTTGACTTGTCCTGGGAGCATGTGTTAGATTTAGCATCTTTGCCAGCAAGACTCCTCCAGGACTCAGAATGGATTTGGATTTTTGCAAATGGCAAATGTTAAAAGTCATTTGAAGTCAAGTAGTCTAGTGGGTGGGGGAAGAAAGTCACTTGAGTTCAAATCCGATGGCAGGGAGGAGAGGAGGACTGGGTGGTCTCACTGGGTCAATCTGACATTAGAAAATGAGGTGAGACTAAGAAGTACTCACTGTGAGTTCTTGCAAACCATGGAGGGCTAACCAACTCACCCGTGGAAAGGACAGCCGTGAGATTTCTCTCTCTGGGAAAAGCATTTCAAAGATATCCCGGCACCCTTGCACAGTGCAGTGAGCCGCATGAGGAATGTCCCCCATCGACACTTGTGTTTGAGCATTTCGTCCTCAGCCGGTGGGACTATTTGGGAAAGTCGTGGGACTTTTAGAAAGTGGAGCCTGGCTGGAGGCACATAGCCCTGGAGGTAGGCTTCAGGGTCTTAGAGCCATTTCCTGGTCCCTCTCTTTGCTTCCGGGGTGTGAATGAAATGTGATCTCTCCGCTTCATGACGCCAGGCCAGCCTCATGATCCCTGCTGCTATGTCTTCCCTACCGAGATGGGCTGTACCCCTGGGAACTGTAAGCTCAAATAAACTCTTCTCTACGTTTTTTTTTTTTTTTTTTTTTTTTTTTTTTCTGGACAGTGTTTTATTACAGCAACAGAAAGTAACAAATATACACACACATACATACACACATACATATATATATACATATATATATATATATATATATATACATACATACATACATACATACATATATATTCCGTAGGAGAAAGGTACTCATTAATTGTAGAAACGGGAGAAAATGCGGTGTGCAGGAAGGGAGCTACAGGACCTGTGGGGGGCGGGGCCATGCCGAACAGGCATGAACACTTGTGCCTTTCACCTGGTTAAAGCCCTTGAAACGACAGAAATGAACCCAGGGAACAACTTCCGTTGGCATTCCATACATCTACCTTACAATGTCATGCTGGGCAAAGGACTTGCTGAGACATTGCTGCTGTCTCCCAGGCACAGTTCTGAGAGCTTCCGTGTGTGCCAGCATTATCTAAATGACAGAGGACCGCCAACCAGAGCTCAGAGAGGGCATACAGGGTGTTCTCAGTCTTAGCAAGCCAGAACTCTCTAAGTCGGGATTTGCACAGTGGAATATTACTCAGCCTTGAAGAGGAACAAAATTCAGATATATGCTACCCGAACGAACACTGAAGCCAGGCTAACTGAAAGAAGCCATAATAAAAAGAAGATGAATGTTACTATAGCTCACTGTGTAAGTAACTAAGGTCATGTGATTTCACAGGGCTTGCCAGGGGATTGGAGAGGGTGAGGGGGCACTGCTTCATGGCTACAGAATTTCTGCTTCAGATTCTGACAACATTTTGGAAACAATGGTTCTTCTTTGATACCACTGTGCATGTAGTTAACGTCCCTGAATTGTATATATACCAAATGGTTAACGTGGTAGATTTATGTATAGTTACCCCAATTTTAAAAAAAGAAACAAATAAAAGCCCTAGCTTTCCTCAAAGTGGTAATCTTCCTCTGCTTCCTGCCTGGGCTGACTCTACTACTTCCTGGGTAAGAGGTCAAGCATCGTGTGTCCTCAGGGAACTGTCTGGGTGAGGCTAGAATGCTGAGTCTGACCAGCACCCTAACATTTCAGATCTACACACCATGGCTGTGCACTTAGCTAATGTGAATCTCCCTCCGATTTCCAAGCCTCAAAGCTCTCGAGATGACTTGACACCATGAAAAATGGCTGCCCCTTGGGAACCTTTTAGGGACTTCTTATCACTCTGCAACCAAACAGCACGAGCAGTCCCAGCATGCTGGGGAGGGGCAGGACAGACCCGCCCCTCTCTGGTGATCTCTCTTCCAACAATCACATACCCTTGTGGGTGAATATCTGCTGAAACGTGGACAGCCGTCAACTGCTTTTCATGAATGGCATTGCAGAGCAAAGGGAAGAGAGTCCCACCGTGGGGCACCCACCATTTAACAACAGAGGGAGCAGGACTGGGGAGACAGAACCTGTGAGGTACTTCCTGCCTCGCAAAATGAGGATCTGAGTTTAGTCTCCAGAAGGCAAGTATAAACGCGTGTGCAGACTGCATTATATACGCACAGGACACTGTCAGATATCTAACAATCAAAGAGTCACACCAACCAACCGGAATTCAGCAAGGAACATAGACCCCCAACGCCCGGAGATGCCTACTGGATGTCATCAACTAGCTTTTCTCCTGTTAAACTAGAAAATAGTAGCCATGAGAAAATGGAGGGGGCTAAAGGTAGGGGTGGTGGTGCCTGCCTGTAATCCAGGCTCAGGAGGCGGAGACAGGCAAGTCCTTATAGTTCAAGGCCAGCCAGGCTAGAGCCTGTGATCAGCTCCACGTCCATATGAGAAACCGTGTGGCAGGTGCCCAAGGACTGACATGGGAAGTTGATTTTCAGGCTCTAAATGCACATGTTCCTGCGTGTGCGCGCGCATGTGCACACACACACACACACACACACACACACATCTATACAAATACACACACACATACACAATATAATAAAAAATAAAAGTAGAGGGATCAGACCAGTGATGGGGGAGGTAATAGAAGATTCTAGAAGACACTGAGGTTGTAACTGTTTATCTTAAATCTACGTAGGACCCCACATGTGACTTCCAGTCATCGAGGTAACAAGCAACACAGCCTCTTTCATCCCTAAGAGGCATGGCGGCACCCAGCACCTGAAGCTCAGTACCCCTCACTGCTCTGCTGAGACCCTGAGGTCCTTTGTTATCACCCTACAATGGTGGCCTCAGGCCTGACTCTGCCACTGCATCTCCATAAAGCCATGGCGGCATCAACGTCTTAACCTCTCCAGTCTTGCAGAGGAAGACAGCACTCCACCTTGACATGATGGTGACGGAGGAACTGCAGCATTCTGGAAGCTCCTTAAACTCCTCTGGAGCGAGTTGCCTGGTAGGCGGACCGCTCTTTGGCTGTTCTGTACTCAGAAGGGATGTTTATAGAATCCTGCTGATTGTAATTTGCCAATTACTGGTGCTGTAAACATTTGCGGAGCCTCGCAGGGATCTGGCTGGGAGAGAGGCCAGAAATGAGGCCTGCAGCCCCACGGAGTTAGATGGGACAAACAGGGGACAGGCCTGAAGGCATCGTGGGCAAAGCAAGCCCTGCATGTCCCTGGAGAGCTGCGCCACTTTCCTCAGGGTCACTGGCCATGCTGGTGGCGATGCCAGTGAACTAAAGATGGGCTTTCTTCAGTCCGCATTTAACTATTCATTCACTGGCTTCTCTACCCTCAAAGGATTTTCCTGCCTTCCCTGTCAGATTGCTTCCCTCCTCATACCTGGATGACAACGTCCCTTGCTAATGTCCTCCGCAGCCTGATTGGCACATTGGAGGCACCACGGTGCTAAAACTGTCACTTTCCAGAACGAAGCTTGGACCCCGGCACGGCTGCCGTGTGTTAGAGGTTGGGGGAGCAGCTGGTCTTTGTTGCTCTGAAGTCACCTCACAGACTCATGTGAGGCTATGAGGGTGCTGGCTCCCATGGGCATCTTCACCAGAGTCAGTCTAAGGTCTCGGTTTGGGTCCTGGGTATTTCCTGCACTTCCCTGCTTCCCCAGGAGATGGAAGTGGCCACCATGACCAAAACAGCACCCGGGGCTGGGAAAAGCTCACTTGGTCAGGAGCTTGACACACAGCACGGGATCCTGAGTTTGGGTTTCTGGCACCCGTGTAAAAAGCTGGACGTGGCAGATGTACCTCTAACCCTGGTGCTGGGGAGGGAGACTCACCCTGGGCTTGCCTTCAGCCGAGATTGGGGAGTGAAAGACCCTATGGCGAAATTAGGGGGGGGAGTAACTGAAGAAGACACTCAGCGTCAACCTCTGGCCTCCACATGTGTGTGCATGTATCCTGCATGTGCATCTCCCCATTCATGCACACACACACACACACACACACACACACACACACACACTGCCCATAAGCTGGGTGGAACTCTAGGCGCTGCCGCACACCCATCATCTGTCTGGAAATCGATTGTCCACAGTGCCCGCTTTGGGCTTGGCAGGCACTCGCTTCCAGACGGACGGCCATGGACAAGCGACGAAACCTCTGCCCTCTGCCTTCTCATCTGTCAGAGGATGGGGTGGATGCAGTGGCACGGAAGAGTCTAGAATAGTCCCCTTCACGCTACGATGACATCAAGCTGCTTCCTCTCCCTGTGCTGCTTACCCCTGTGTGTGTTCATTCGAAGACTCTGCCGAGTTAGTAAATCTTGCCTATCGACATAGCTCACGTTTCTTAAACAAGCTGGAGCCAGGTGCTCAACCCCAGTGCGCCTGAGCTTCCTCATCTGTGAAATGATGATGATGACTGTACCCATGCTACAGGCTGTCACCAGGGTTAAGTGAATGATGACTTGTAAAGCACAGTGCGTGGCGTGAGGTGAGTGAGGCACCAGCCCATTATTATTTCAGTATTTCATTACTGTACTTATAAAGCGCACACACTATACATATATATATTTATGTTTCTATATGATACTAATGACATTATATATATGAAATGACTATATATATGTGTGTATGTACATATTTGTATATAGTCATATATGTATATGTAAATGTATATGGCCTAAATGCTAGCTTGATGGTTAAGACCACACAATGACATCAATGCCTGTTTTCCTAGTCAACCCCACCCTTGCCCAACTCCCTTTTCAAAATCTTCATTCCCAAAGCCCATATTCTCAAGGAGACCCTTTCTGTAGAATTTTCCATGTGTCTCATTGTCCCATCGCATGGCTGCTTTCCTACGAGGTGGGTTACACGGGACATGTTTTTATGGTACCCTGTAATGTGCTGAACGGTTGCCCTTACAAGGTAAGTCCACGAGCCATCAACTGAATACATCACTTTACACTGCCAAAGAGATGATTAAGGCACTGTTCGGGCGGTGGGGTGTGTGTGTGTGAGCTCCACACGTGTGGGGGGGGGACACGTATTGCGTGTCCATGTACCTGTAGAGAACAGAGGTCAACAGCAAGTCCCCAGATCAGTCTCCACCTTAGTGTTTTTTTAAACAAAGATTTATTTTATGTGTACGTGTGTATGCCAGCTCGTTTGCACGTACACTATGCACATCCAGCACCCACGGGGGCCAGAAGAGTGCACACACACACACCCCTGGAACTGTAGCCACAGGCACTCGCAAGACCCCCGACAACAACTGACCCCTGTCCTCTGTGAGAACAGCAGGTGGCCTCCTACTCTGTGTCACCTCTCCAGCCACTCTAATTCTTTTGAACCAGATTCTCCGGCTGAACCTGGAGCTCACTGATGAGCTGGGCTAGCTGGCCAGGGAGCCCCACGGATCTGCTGGTCTGTCCCCTTTCCCACGGCGTGGGAATAACAGAGGCTCACTTCTGACCCTGGCTTTTACAAGGATGGTGAGGATCTCAATTTTTATCCACGGAGAGTAACAGTATAGGTATAAATATCAACATGCCTGATTGCCAGGGGCATTCTTGTCTTGTTACTGCAAGGTGCACGTTGTCCATTGAGCTGATGGGGGACTTGCCTACCCTCAATGACACAGCTATAGGCACTGTGTCCAGCTTTGCCTGCTATTGTGCCCGCCGACTCTACATGCCAAGGGACTGGGCGGGGGTTGGGGGGGTCCAAGACCTAGTGGATGGATGATTCCTACTCTTTAGGAGTGAGACAGAAGAAAAGGCCATTTCCGGGAGTAGAGTGATAGTCTATCAGCCCCTTCTTTCTGGCCACGAAGGGCTGGGATTCACTCCTCGGGAAGCCTGGGTGGAGGACAACTTTGAGTAGAGAAGTGTGAGGACGGAAGGGCTTGACCTGTATCCTCCTCACTCAGCCCAGTTAGTGCTCATTGGCTGCTCTGATTCCTGGGCAGGGGGAAGATAGTGCATGAGGTCATCCTGTTTGGATTCTGACAGCTGCCCCTCCCCTAGGGGCTCTGATGATTCGCCTCTCCAAGGGAACCCTGTATTCTGTGGCAGGGGGCACACTGAAGCTATTTGCTTTTTTCAGACTGATAAGAAGAATAGGGTGTGGCCCCTTCTATGTAGGAAGGGTCTTTCTCTATGGGGAAGAGCTATCCTTCTCTGTCTCCCCAGCCACAAGATTACAAACGTGTGCCACCATGACCCACTTTAAACACCCCCCCCCACACACACACACTCCAGAACAACAACAACAAAACCCCATGGCTTTGGGGGGAATCCACGTCAGGCTTCATATCTGCAGGCAAGCACTTTACTAACTGTGGTATTTCCCCAGTCCATTTAATAAAGGTTTTTTATTGGCAGAGTGAGACAGATGAATGGGTAGAGCATTTAGTGTCAGCCCAGCCCAGCATGGAGGCAGACCACAGACACAGATGGTTGCCTGTGGTCTTAGAGGCAGACATGCAGCAGAGAGCTGCTAGGCAGTACTGCCCACCCGACAACAGCGAGACAGGGCCAGGGGCGGCGATGTAAAGGATGGCTCCGTGGGTGTTTGATGATGCTTGCCGCTAAACCTCACGATCCGAGTTTGATCCCTGGGATTCACGTGATGGAAGGAGAAAACAGACTCCCGCGAGGTTGTCATCTGACCCCCACATTAGCATTGGGGCCCTCACGCCCCTTCTGATAGATACATACATAAGTCTGCGGATAAATGTGGCTGGGTTTCAATCAGATCACACACCTTGAGAGACATAGCGCATTGTTATGCCCGAGAAAGGATCCCTTTCCCTAATCTTTGAGGTAGGCTCCTCTCAAAATCTCTCTGCAAATCTTCCAAGAGACTTGCCTTGGGGATGGGGTCTCCCCTGGGAACCTTTTAAAGCTTCTTAGCCTCCCCTGCCCCCCATCTTCCCCCCCCCCTTTGCATCTTATATTTTCTTTTCTTGACACATTTATTTCCATATGGTCTCATCCTTGTTCTCAAATATACCCAGGTCTGAGGGAGGCACCGGGAAAGTCAAGCCTGCCCTGAGTTTGGGAGGAAATCTTTTCTTCCTCACGGACTTGAAGGATGACGCCCAAGGAAGGCTTTGACTGACAGGCTGGATAATTGCTCCTCTCTAAATGCAAAGAGCTGCCCTGACCCGCTGGGGAGCCTGCTTTCCCCGGGATCCCCCCAGGGGCTCTGGGAGGCAGGCAGGTGTTCATTAGGGCATCCCTCCTGCCTCCGTATTCACACAGCCTCCCCCAGACTCTCTCCTGCTGAGGGTGATGTCACAGGACTGTTAATGAACAATAGATTTGCTTTGGTGGGAGAAACACAGGCTGCCCCACAGTCCTCAGCTTGCCACGTCAGAAAGGCCTCGCAAGTTTATGGCCTAAATGAGAGGGTATTTCTAGTGAATGTGGAGATCCTGAACCGAGTTTAATCTTGGGGTTTCCTCTGCCACTATCTCATCCACTGTTTCTACCTTTTCTCCTTAAAAAGATTCCTGGGGGTGCGGGAGGGGGTTAGAGAGATGGCAGAGTGTCTAAGAGAGCTTACTGCTTTCGCAGAGGACATGGATTTGGTTCCCGGCATCTATATGAGGTGACTCTCTACTGCCTGCAATTCCAATTCCAGGGTTATCTGATACTCCCTGGCCTCTGTGGACACTACAATAAACTTAGGCAGGTACACATACAAATACTAAATACGTACTTTTTATTTTATTTTATTTTATTTTATTTTATTTTATTTTATTTTATTTTATTTTATCTAAGATGCCTGGGTTTGGGAGATGGCCTTGTTGGTAAAATGCCCATATTAAATAAGTATGAAAACCTGAGTCTGGAACCTTGGTGCTCACACAAAATGGCATGATGGTATGTGTCTGTGATCCTAGTACTGGGAAGGTAGAGAAAAAAGGGTCTGTGGCACTTACGCATGTGCACATACACTTGTATATACCAGGTATACACACATATAATATATATGTACATAACATATGCACACACAAGCACACACATACATAACACACACACACACACACACACACACACACACACACACACACACTGCTCTGCATATTTGATGCTACCCTTTTCTTGTGCTATGAAGAGTATAGATGTCTTCTTTGGATGTAAACATGTTTACAGCCTTATGTTCCCTGGGAAATGAAGTCCTCTAAGACCAAAGAACATATTAGAGGATTATTGCACTTCTGCACCAGTGGCCAGTGGGCACCAAGATTCATTCAAACTGGAAGTCCTCGTGATATTGCACACTGAATTATAATCCCACAGGCACTCAAAGCTGCTTTTGCAGAAAAACACTCACTCCTTACTTGGCAAGAACCCGGACTCTCTCCCTTCCCTTTGCATGTCTCCTCCACTTTGGGCCACCTGCTCACCTCTGCACACAGGCGCATTAACCCTTGAGTGCCCAGAACCTAACCGTTTCCTACCAAGGCCGATGATACAGATACCAGAGAAGTAGAGGCATTTTACTGTCAGATTTCTAGAAAGCTCTGTTCTGCATCTCTAGGAGGCACTTGCATATCTCTGATTCATTCCAGTCCTGCAGTCACCTTAGATTCTAGAAACAGCCAGGACTCTCAGGAGAGACCCTCACATGTGTGAGGGTGGCTGTTCATGATAATATGGCTGTGCCTTGGACCATGAGTATCGGCATGAGACCACCTTGAGGACCGGAAGCAAGGCTGTGATTTCCTAAACCGTATCTGCACCAGGTCTGCTACATTATGCATTCTTGCTGCCCCTGCCCCATTTCCCCCTCTATTTAAACCTAAGACTCATGTCAGTACCCCAAAGATAGACTTAGGGTAACTGCACTCTTTCCTCGGGTCCTCTCTGCAGACTTAGAAGACAGAGATTGATGGATTGAGCCTCTTTCTCTGCTTCTCACCATCACTAATCTCTTTAATTGGCACCTTGGGCTGGGGAGAGCCACATCTAGTCTCTTGGGGCTGTCCAAGCTCTGGCTTTTACCCCGGAGCTCTGATAATTGTTCTGTTTGCTTTATTTCCTGGGAATTGCAGAAGAGGGCACTGTCCCAGGATCGGGGAACAGTCACTGAAAACGGAGTCTTGAAATGGGCTCTCCATGGCACGTGTGGAGGGCATGAAGTCTTTGATCATATGTAATGGTCATTGTCATATGTAATGACAGCTAGGAGTGTCCAGGAGCTACGGGTTATTAGAGGGCGTACGTGGCAAAAGGGTGGAGATGAAGAATACAGGTGAAATCGTTTTTGCTACACTGTCTACTAATGGACAGAAGGGTCTCCGTGTACCTGGGGTTCTTTGTGTAGCATATGGCTATCGTTCAGAGACTGTGGCTTTATTGCTACTATTTTGAAGAGAGACACTTGTCTTGCAGTATACTGCTGGGAGAAGTTGAAGTTTGGGGGGAGGCTAAAAATAATACAGGAGTGAATGCTCCTATTTAACCAGACCTGGACTGTGTGAGATCCAGACCATGGGGCTTCAAAACCCAACCACTAGAATACCAATATCGACAGCTTAAGGTTTTAGGGACAATAAATGATCACTTACAAAGTTCCTGGTACTCAGGAGGGTGCTCAGGAAAAACAAAACAAAACAAAACAAAAAACAGTCTCATCTTTCTTCTTCAACCAGAGACTGAATCCCTGTAAGACTCCCTTGGCCCCTTATTGCTCTGACAAGGGACTTATCTATCACAGTCTAAGCCCTCTTTTCATGAACTGTCATCCTCTGCCTTGGAAACCATGAATAAATCATCCTGACAGTAAGAAGAACAGAAAGCAGACAGCTTCCTTTGGACCAGAACATCCTCCTGTAGTCTGGCCCTAAATAGCACCCACCCCTCGCCTGAAGTCTGTAGAATATCTGCCCCATCCACTGTGGAAACACCTTATCACACTGCCTACTGCTTCTGTTCAGTTAAAATTATGCTCATAGGCTAGGGAGAGGGCGAGAAGGAGGGAGGAAGGGAGGGAGGGAAGAGGGAGGGAGCGAGGGAGGGAAGAAGGGAGAGAGACATAGACACAGAGAGACAGAGAGAGGCAGAGACAGAAAGACAGAGAGATATAGATAGTAAGACAGAGAGACACAGAAAGACACACAAAGAGAGACAGAGACAGAGAGACAGAGAGAGACACAGATAGAGAGACACAGAGAGACTGACGCTCTCTCTCTCTAGCTCCAGCAATATGCCTGGGGACTCTGCATGGCTTTTCCATTTTTATCAGCATTTTAATTTGGAAGGTCCCCCAGTGCCCTCCCCGTGGACCTTGCCTGTGGGTAGCTCTTGCAGCCAGCTGGCAGGTATGTGCTGCCTGTGCTGGGGAGGTGCATTCTGCTCTGCTGCTGATGTGCCTTTCAATACAATTAAGAATGCACTCTCACCAGGGCAGGAGAATAAGGAAAAAGTCTACAAGTACTGGATTCCCCAGGAGGCTGGGAGGGGAAGACTAATTTGAGGCCGAAAAATATTTATTCCTGAAAAAGTTTCATGAAAATGCCCTCCCTGCAACTATCTAAAAGACAACAGAAGCTTCCTGCTGTGTTCCTATATGCTAATTAAAGGGGGCCTAGCGGATGACAGAAGACTTCACACCATACCACATCTTGAAGCAGGCTTATAGATAATCACAACACTGATGGGGTATTCAGGATGAGACCTTGTGTCTGATATTTACATCAGTGACTTTGGCCTGATTTTAGTAATCTCCTTGTGCTTGGGTAAAATCTATTATTTGGGGTGTTAGTGCACAGAGTACTTGCTTTGCAAGTGTGAGGACCAGAGTGAATCTACTTAAAAACTGGGCAGGTGTGCTGCCACGCCCGTATCCCAGAGTGCATGAAAGAGGCCAAGATGGAAACGCTCTTGTGGGAACTGGTTAGCCAGACTTGCCAAAATAGTAAACACCATCCCAGCAAGAAAACGTGCCTCAGTGTAAAAGGAGAGAGAGAATGAGGAAGATGGCGGGTGTCAACACTGGGCCGCCACAGGAGCTTGTGTGTCTCTGTGTATGTTTGCCCACACACATGTGAACACACACACACACACACACACACAGAAAAATATGCAAACATTTTTATTATTTTCCTACCCCTATTAATTTCTTAAAAAAAAAAAATGTACAGGGGACTCACAGAGTTTAAAATAGTATAAAATAGGGAAACGGAGACCATAAGGCAAAGTTCCCCCAACATGGTCAAGATAAGTTACTAGAGTTTCTCATTATCTGTGGTTCTGTTTCCTGTATTTCCAATGACACACAGTCAACAATGGGCCAAAAGCACAGATATCAATACAAATTATGTTGGTATAACGTACTTAGGACACTAATGTAAGTATAAATTACATTGACAAAATACTAATGTCGATGACAATAAAATATTAACATTTTCTCTCACATTTTTTTTTCCTTTTTTGGGACAGGGAGCACACAATGGCCTTGAACTCATAACCCTCTTGCCTTAGAAACCCAAGTGCTGGGATGACAGGGGTGTGTTATTAGGTGTGTTCGCTTTAACTCTTTTAAACATCACACGACATTGGTAACAGTACACTGTTATCCCTGTTCTATTTTATCATTAGCTGTTGATCTCTTCCACTGGCTAATTTATCAATGAGACATCATAGATATGTATATATAGAAAAAGGTATGTATATATAGAAAAAGGGTGAGGTAACCCAGTCTCAAAGAACACTCATGGTATGCACTCACTGATAAATGGATATTAGCCTAGAAGCTTGGAATACTCAAGACACAATTCACATATCAAATGATGCCCAAGAAGAAGGAAGGAGTAGCCCCTGGTCCTGGAAAGGCTCAGTGCAGCAGTGTGGGGGATTACCAGGACAGGGAAGTGGGAAGGGGTGGATTGGGGAACAGGGGGAGGGAAGAGGGCTTGTGGGACTTTTGGGGAGGGGGGATCCAGGAAAGGGAAAATCACTTGAAATGTAAATAAAGAATATCAAATAAAAAAAGAAAAAACAAAACAAAACAAAAAAGAAATATAAAGAAAGAAAAAAAGAAAGAAAAGAAAAAAGAAAAAAAACCCATGGCGGACACAGAATTTGGTCCTGTTGACAGCGCTAGGCACATCCTGGGGGGGGGGGGGCGTGTTGTAATAAGGGAGAGCATGGTAATTCCAGCTGACGAGCATAGGGTATGAATGTGTAGACAAAAGATTGGGCTTCCAGAGCAGACAGAAGAGATCTGGGTGGAGAGCTCAGTCAGCAAAGTGCTTGCCATAAATGTGTGGGCGCCTGAGCTTGGTCACCAAAACACATATAAAAAAGCCAGACATGGTGGTACGCACTAGTCCTCCCAGTACTGAGGTGACAGAGACGGGCAGACCTCCGGGGCTTGCCTACCAAGGTCAGGCAAGCCTCTTTCTACAAGTAGACCCAAGACGAGCACGCCAGGGACATTAGAGAGTATGTCTTCAGCATAGTTTCTGGGATAAACAGAACGGCAGCTGACACAGACAGCTTCCGGTCTAGCCCCGCAGACAGCTTCCGGTCTAGCCCCGCAGACAGCGCATCGTGCTTGCGCTCCGTGCAGGCATTGCAACTTGGAGCACATGTGCAGTCTTTGGAAATCTAGTGTGCTATCCCAGAGGGAACCCGACGTTGGATATTTACAGGCGTGGGTTTGGTCAGAGAGTCTGGAGGCAGAGTTTATCCCGGGTTGAACACTTGCCTGTGTCAGTCATTATTAAACCGCTTGGCACTGCACTCTTGTCTTGATCCTGAAATCAAACGACTGAGTTTGGCTTTGCTTCAACATATAAGGAGAGAGAAACCAAGAAAAACACCAGATGTCAACACTGGGCCTCCACGTGTGCTTGTGTGTATCTCTGCATATGTTTGCCCACACACATGTGAACACACATATACATACACATGCACACACACTCACAAGCACACATAAATACGCAAAAATGTTTATTATTTTCCTACTCCCTATTCATTTCCAAAAAAAAAAAAAAAAATTACAGGAGGCTTACAGAGTTTTAAATAGTGTAAAATAGGGAGATTGACACATGAAGTTAGCCTCAATATAGGCAAAGGGAAACAGCCCCAACAGACTGAACAGAAGAGGGGAGTGTGCAAATGTCACACTCAGAAAAACGAAACAGATGAATGGACCTCATACTCTTGGACCTAAGATGGACCGGAAGTGCTGGTGTGGTTGGCAGGGAAACAGGGGTGGCTTTTTTTTTTTTAAAGATATTTTCTTTATTTACATTTCAAATGTTATCCCCTTTCCTGGTTTCCCCTCTGAAAACCCCCTATCCCATCCCGCCCAGCCCCGTGCTCACCAACCCACCCACTCCCACTTCCCTGTCCTGGCATTCCCCTACACTGGGGCACGGAGCCTTCTCAGGACCAAGAGTCTTTCCTCCCTTTGATGTCTGCCCAGGCCATCCTCTGCTACATATGCAGCTGGAGCCCCGGGTCCCTCCGTGCATACTCTTTGGTTGGTGGTTTAGTCCCTGGGAGCTCTGGAGGTACCGGTTGGTTCCTATTGTTGTTCTGGGGATGGCTTTGAACTGCATTTCTTCTTTGGCAGTTTGGCAAGCACATCAGAGGTGTAGGAAAGAGAAGCAGAGTGAACGCCGGGGTGGCAGAGAGGGTATAGAGTCCCTCTGCTCCCCAGTTCGGATGACCCTGCTCGAGTGTGACACTCAGTCTCTCGAGAGATCTTTCTTTTGATGCAATGTCCCGTCCTCTTTCTATTCTGAACAGCTACTTAATTCCTGAGCCTGCTTGGCAGCCATGCTGTCTGCCGAGATAATGCTTGGTTTGCACACAAGTGTCAGGGCCTGCTCCTCCTGACCCAGTACCCCCCTCCCAAACACCCAAACACCCCCCTCCCCCCCATAGCTGGGCTCACTGAGTCCTGCGCCCTCAGGTGGGGAGTTACTGAAGCCATCCTGGGGCATCCGACCGCTCAGAAAGTCGATCTGTGTATCTCTGTAGTGGTTACTGTTTGTCAAGAGTAAAGGAGACAGGCCTCTGGGTATGTCTGAGAGGGAATTCTAAATGAGGTTCCTAGAGGTGGGAAGACCCACTCTAAACATGGGTGGTGCCATTCCAGGAGCTAAGGTTCCAGGGGACTGTATGACAACAGAAAAGGAGTGAGCGGAAGTCCTGCCTTCAGCCCTCTGCTTCCCGACTGTGGATGCACAGTACTCAGCTACCTCAAGCTCTGTCCTCTATAAATTCTCCACTCAATAAACTGCATCCTTTGAGTGTAAGCCCCAAATAAGGCCTCTGTTCTTGGGTCTTTGTTGCAACAATTAGATAAGTAACTAACACAGGTCCTTTGTTTCCACCGAGCTGGGTGGTCAGCGTGGACCGACGGTAGGGATGGATGGATGGGTGGATAGGTGGATGGACGCACGGATGAATGGACACATAATAACTGAATGCGCAGTGAAGCAGGGAGAAAAGGAGCTTTCAGACCGACTGAAACCAACACGAGCCTGGGTTGTGCTCCCTCGATCCTCCCGTAAGCCCTAGGCTAACTCACCTGCTCGGCTCTGGTTCCTGCCAAGTCCAGAATCTGCCAAAGCTACCCGATGATCTCTTACTGAGCGCGCCTCAGGGAGGTATCTTTTTCTCTATTTCCTCTGCCCTCTCCCTCCCACTCTCTTCCCCACCCTCCCTTCTGTCAGTCATTTTTGTCTCTCCTTTCCGTAGTGCTTGGGATAGGACTGAGTGAGGGCCTCGGACATCCCAGGCAAGCGGGGGGGGGGGGTGGGGGGGGACGGGGAGGGGACGGGAGGGGGACGGGGGGGGGGGAATCAGCTACAGCCTATAGCCCCAGTCTGATTTTTTTTTTTAAATATGACCTTGCTAGGTAGCCCAGGTTAGCCTCAAAATCATGATCATTCTGACTCAGCCTATTAAGTACTGAGGTTATGGGGTTGTGTTCCCACAGCTGGCTCAGAGAAGCAGTTTCATGCACTAGGAATGTTGCCTTACTCACTGGGACTCTTCAGCGACGGGTCCAGCATTGAGAGCCCACCGTGTCGCATGGTGGCTAGCGAGCTGCAGAGAGACACGGGGGAAAGACAGGCCTTCCACACTGCCCTCTGCTCCTCGCGGTCTCTTCTTGTCCTAAGCATCTCATTAACTGTATCTGGGGCCGGCAGGGCACTGTGCCACATTTAACTGGAAGACTCTTAACGAGACGGTTCCCATGCAACGCCCCGGACCCTCTGACCCCTCCTTGTCACCGCCACTGGAGCCTAGCCATGACCTCATCTGCAGATGCTTTCTGCGTTCCCTCGGCAGGCCTGGCTCGCTCTCCTGAGGCCTCGCATCCTCCTTTCTGGAATAGAGTTAATAGGCTTTGCATTCCTAATAGTGTGTCAGCCTCTAAGAGGGAGATCATCACAGGCTATGACCCCAGGGCGGCCAGTGTCATCAGCTGCCAGGCTGAGTGTCCACTGGGCTTGAAGCTGTCACCTCTCGCCCCTTCCCTTCATATGCAGGAGGGAAGGTCAGACTGCGGCCCAAGTCACAGGCACAAAGGAGATGTCATTGTCTGCATAGCTGCCTTTGCTAGTCTCTAGGTCAGCCTGGCTGACTTTCCAGGAAGTCAAGGATGTGCTCAAAGGAAAAGATGAGACACAATGAAAGCCACGGGGACGTGGGTCTCAGCTCAGTGGTGATGCGTGTGCCCACCGTGTGCGAGGTTCTGGGCTTCGTCTCCTAGACATCAATAATCAGAAAAGGAAAAATGGGGCCTTCCACCTCATTTCCCCTCTCTTCTGGAGAATGAATAGGTCAGAAGATGTGAGTTACCGCTTCGGTTCATACAAGCTCATGCAAGAGCAGAGATCGAGATTTTTTATCCCAACTCCCCTGACTTCCGAGTCTCACAGTTCAGAGTACAGAAAAGCTGGGATCTACAGCCTCCTAGCATGGGCGTGGTTTCACCCAGTCCTACCCCGGTGGAACCAGCCCCTGCCCTCAGCCAGTACAATCCCAGCCCAGCCGTCTAATCTGCAGCTGCAGCCTCTTGTTAACTTCTCTCTGTTGGAGATCCTGCTTGGCTACACTGTGGTCCTGGTAACTAGCCAGGTGTTCACACCTGGATCTCATATCTGGATTTCAGTTCCCCGGGGAGTACCTTAGGTAGGAAGCTGGTCTAAAGGAAAGATGTGCTTTCCGTAAGCACCACCTCATTTCCCTTATCTTCTGGAGAATGAAGAGGTCAGAAGATGCTAAGGGAGTTCCCAACTCAGCCTCTTTGTGAAAGCACAGCCTATGGACAATGTTACGCATTTCTTTCTTTCTTTCTTTCTTTTTCCCCCTTAAGGGACTATGGTATAAAATTCTTGAGTAGAATTATCATCATCATCATCATCATCATCATCATCATCATCTTAAAGATTTATGTATTTTATGTATGAGTACACTGTCACTGTCTTCAGACACACTAGAAGAGGGCATCAGATCCAATTATAGGTGGTTGTGAGCCACCATGTGGTTGCTGGGAATTGAACTCAGGACCTCTGGAAGAGCAGTCAGTGCTCTTAACCACTGAGCCATCTCTCTAGTCCTGAGTGGAATTATTATTAACCCAGACATGGGCAACTGAGCAGTGGAACGCTGCTGGCCTACGGTGACCACGACCACGTCCCAGGCCCAGCAGTGCCCAGACCAAGCCAGTCCAAACCCAAGCCCGCTTTCCTTGCGAATGAAGTGTTGGCTACCCAAATGATTTCCAAGCAGCTCAAGGTACTGGGTTCATTTTATAAAAGTTGTGTTTAATAATAATAATAATAATAATAATAATAATAATAATAATAATAATAAA
Organism: Apodemus agrarius; assembly: GCA_964023405.1. NCBI lineage: Eukaryota > Metazoa > Chordata > Mammalia > Rodentia > Muridae > Apodemus > Apodemus agrarius. The sequence goes on along the minus strand of OZ030019.1, from coordinate 67,463,190 downwards.
TCTACCTTCTAACATATATAACCTAAACTTACAGTGTTGTTTTTAAGTAGGTGACTAAGTATATGCCTCCCGGCTGAGCAGCCAATATCTAGAATTATTTGTTGCACAAAACTGATGCTTTTATACCCATTAAATATGGTAGAAGATAAAAATTTAAGATCAGCAATGTTTTCTAAATTGGGCAAGGGAGTTGGACAGGCCTACACACTGGCCCTTTTCAACACTCTTAATTCATAATTCTACCACTATGCCATTTTTATTGTCTCATCTTTCTAAGGATTCATGGATACAGCATATTAAAAATTTAAGGAATAAAGACAATAAATACAAGTAGCCAGTGATGTCGCAAAGCACAGTCATTTGCATGTAATCTGACCCTTTGGTCTTTGCGGGGGGGGGGGGGGGGGGGGGGGGGTTGCATCTCCACCCGGGAAGATAAATACACACATTTTATACAACTTAGAACCTCAGTTTTTTTTTTTATTAATTTTTTTCCATGACTAGTCTAAGAAGGAAATCTCCGTGATCGAGATACGGCTCATTCCTCCTGGCTTAAATTGGGGGGTGGGGGTGTCCATGTCACCTATATGTCATTTAAAGTAACTTGTCTCACTTTTCAAGAACAGAAAGCACAAATTCTTTATTTCTGTTTTAAGTGCCACAGAAACATTGTGACATATCTGACCTTATATTGCCTTCACTGGTGTCATTCTGAATAAGTCACCCAACGGCACTGAATGGTAAGCCACGGATAATGATCATGGAGTGACTGCTTCCCAGCAGGCTCCCAGGATGCAATGCAGAGCGGGCTCCCAGGATGCAATGCAGAGCAGGCTCCCAGGATGCAATGCAGAGTGGACACCCGGCACAATGGCAGTAAGGAGAGATAAAGGGTGTAATGCGGGTTCTGTAAGCTTAAATCACTGTCCATTGAAAGAAAGCCACACGGACTGCTCATTGCTGGGCCGGAGCCATGAGACAGATGTCTGGTCTTTTCCATGTGTCTTTTGTTCTTCGATTAAAGAGAATTGCCTCTGTATGAGAGCCAACTTTTATAACTCAACATCCAGTAAGGAACAGAACTCTGGTGACTTTTGCTTACTCTGGTTTTATTGTCTGCACACCTGGGAGGGCAACAAGAAAAGTTCCCAGGAGTTCAAAGCTTGATTGTGTAAGTATTTGCCAAAGCAGAAAACAAAAGGAGATCAGGGAGGGACGGACAGGGTCTCCTGGAATGGTAGCAGTTCAAACCCGGACATGGACACTGCTCTGTTGTCCACCCCAGAACCTGCGTCCTGTCCTGTGTGGCCAGCGTGCCCCTTAAGCATTGAGTTGAGATTTAGTTTTGAAACAATAACAACAGCACAAACCTGGTCCCAGGGTCCCAGAGTTCTTCCTACTCAGTCTCTCTGGTCACTGCCAAGAAGTAAAACTTTCCACCCACAGTGAGCTGGGTCTGGCTCATAAGAGCACAACACAGCTTTCCCTCAGTGTTCCTGAGAGCCCTTTGGGGCTAGAGCAACATCCCATGGTGCATTTCTGGATCCTGTGTACCCAGCCTTGCACTCTGGGTAAAGGCATGGAGAGATAAGCAAGCACATAAAACCACCTGACACCCCTCTAAATACTCCTGAAAATTCCCCAGTCCAAGGAACACCCAGAAACAAACTGCTTGCTTAGCTGTCTATGGGTCACCTTGTGGCAATGACCAGTGAAAGCCAGAAAGACTGGCTGGGAGAGGGCAGGAGGCCTAAGGGACTCAGAGGGTATTTTTGTAGTTGCAAAACTAGCCGGGGACCCTTCTATGGCCTACGGGAATACACACATGTCAAGACAAGCACACTGCACGTTTCAAAGGCCCGCAGTTCAGGCTGCCTGTGGTAGACCACATCTCTGCTCCTCTTAGAAGGTTAAGTCAGAAAATTTGTGTCAGGTCAGAGAAGCCTGCACAGTGGTGTTCTATACAACTTGGGACGCATTGTGAGACCACATTTTAAACAAAAGAAAGCAAAACATATAATTTCGTAAAGTTCAATCGTGCCTCTAAACAACTGTTAAAAGATGTCTTTGAAACAAAAGATGGGTATTCAGTTGTGCTACAAAGTCAAAGATTGAAGGGCTCAGGAAATATCTCATTTGGTGGTGTTTATCTAGCATGCATGAAGCTCTGGGCTCCATCTCCAGCACAAAACTGGAGTACCAGCTATGGTGGTACACATACGAAATCCCAGTGCAGGCAGGAGAATCAGAGTTTCAAGGTCATCTTCAGTTACACAGAGAGTTTGAAACCAGCGTGATGTTGTCTGTCCCTCTTTCTCCCAAATTATGAGTTTTTGAAAGGAATCTAGAGTAAGTCTGTAAGCCATTGTCATCAGTTATGGGGACTTTAAGATGATCTCTGTCTCACACACATATACACATACACACACATATGCACAAACGTCACATACATATATACACATACATGTTGGGCATGTCGAACTGGGCCAATAGAAAGTGGTTTTCATCCCAGAGTGTGTGAGCTAGTTGTTTTTAAAAAATCCATACATCCAGGTAGCAAAGCCAGCTGGTTTCTGGAGGTTGTAGGATGCGGCTGAGCTGCAGAACTCTTGCCTACCAGGAGACCCTGGATTTTATCTCTAGCACTTCTAAAGCAAACAAGAAGGGGGAAAGAAATAGCTAGCAGCCAGTCTCTGGACACAAATTACTTCAGCCCTTCCTAAAATATAGCCCCGCGTGCAGACATGAGCTCAGCCCCTTGGTCTTCTGCTCCAAGAGGAAGAAGAATGGATTGAATAAGCCCCCTTCCCCCTGAGGCTCCTTCTAGGATTCTAAGTAATCATTTCTGAATAGTTAAAGGACGTGAGAGCCTGACATGGAAGGAAAAGTTTTGGAGAGACTAATTTCATCTCCTGGGGCATCAGGAAAGCTAAATTGATGAGGCTGAAATGTCCGGTCCGGTGGGCAGTCTTGAGGATCACAAAAGGCATCCAGAGAAAAGGGATGGGCACTGGACAGGTCACGTGGATGCAGGGATTGTGTCCAGGAGGACCATTAAAAGTGAGTGATTTAAAGGCACTGGAGACACAGTGAACTGACAGTTTGAGCTGACAGAGTTGACATGCTCATCTCCCTCTCTGAGCTAATGTTAAGACCTCACTCTTAGCTCTGAAATTCTTCTTCATCCAACTTCTCTCTTAGTTCCAATTTGCTAGGAGACAATCAGATAATTTACTCTGATGGCACGTATACAGGACATGTCACTAAGGTATCATCTAACTGAGCCCAAAGCATCATAGCCCAAGATGGGGACCACTGGAAAGGGCTGGAAAGAAATCATTTTTATCACCGTGTGTGTGTGTGTGTGTGTGTGTGTGTGTGTGTGAGGGTGTGTGTTCACATGTGTCCGTGTGCACGTGTGTCCATGAGGAGGCAGAGGTACAGCATGCCTCTCTTTCTCCCTCACCTTCCCCTCTTCCCTCCTCCATTTGAGACAAAGACTTAACTATTCAGATTAGACTGGCTTGGAACTTGTGATCCTGCCTCCACTCTCCGAGTGCTGAAATCACACCTGGTAAAAATCTCACTTTTGGATGGCAAAACACAGAAAAGAAAAATGGCCGCCCTGAGCCACCCAGCTGGGTCTTGAGAGGGCCGAGGTAGGATATACACCTCTAGAGGCCCAGCTGCAGTATTTCCCCGAGTGTCATTACGTCGAGCCCTATTCCTAGGGGCCTTGAGAAGTTGTGGTTCCCCAAAGGAATTCCTGGACTATAGTGAAGGGTTTGAAATGGTCCAGAAAGCCTGTGGAGGCAGCTACCCAGAGATTTTTCTTTTAACTGTAAGGTTTCTTGGCAGACTCTTAGAGTTCAGTGTGCCAGATCTCAGATGGGAAAGAAGTGTAAAATGTATCTTACTTGATGCAAACCGTCTCTCCCAGGCATTTTGAGGGGGGAGTGCAAGTTAGGGATATGCTTTTACAGAGGGGTTACTGTTGAGAGAACCACCCAAGTGTAAATTGATTAACTGCCCCTGTATCCTTTCTTTTTAATACTGTCACTAATCTGGAAAGAAATTTCTTACAAGACACAGCAAGGGTCAAGATGTGAGTCACAGTTTCTTCCAAGAAGTCAAGGGTTCCAGCTAAGACTTCTAACCTTATTTACTGACACTGATTCTAATTCTCCAATATCCTCAGTCAGCGAGCAGCAATGTGTAACAGTTGCAAAGGGTCAAGGTCCCAGGGTCAGGTTTTCGGCTGTCCCACTATATGTTGGAACCTGCCGGTCTGAATGGGGATCCTCTAGGCTTTGACCCACGGTGCTGTCACCCGAGGTCCGTCTCGCCTCTCCATCCCGACCAATAGGTTCCCAGGTGCCCCACCTCTGGCAGCCAACCTTGCATCCAGTAAGAAATGAGAAGGTGGGTGGAGGTGGTGGTGGATCACTGTATTCCAGGACTGGGGATGCAGAGACAGGCAGATCTCTGGATCTTACCCAACACCCAATTTAGCTTATTTGGTCAAGTCTAAGAGCCAGAGACACTATCTCAAAAATACAATGTGGACAGCAACCGAGGAACGATATTTAAGGTTGCCTGGCACATACATGCACACATGTGCAGGCGTGCGTGCGTGCACGCACACACACACACACACACACACACACACACACACACACGGTGGTGGGTGGTGGGAGGGAGAGGGAGAGAGGAGGACAGTTTTATACACCTGTAATCCCAGCATGGAGCAGGGTAAGGGAGGAGAATTATAAGTTTGTGACCAGATGGAACTACACGGTGAGACCCAATCTCAAAAATCTGAATTATACTCCTTTGGTATAGCATGCACATGCCCATTTGCAGACCCACAGAGGATCCTCCCTGTCTTCTATCCCACCCTGCGTGCTCTCCTTTCTGATTCCTGCTCCTACAGCGTCATAGCAGTTGAGAATCTGGTGGTCTCCATGGGAACATTTTGCAAGAGATGGAGAGATACAGTAGTCTGAGAGGTTCTGTGGAATTCAGGGCAGGGCTTCTCTGTTCTTACTTGGGGAAGCACTCTGAGCTATAACGCAGCGTGCGTGGGTGGCTGACTTACCAATCTTATCTCTTTGTTTCCCTTCTTGCTTTGCAGTGTTTCTCCCTTTAGAAATTCTTCTCTACATAGCTGACTGGGCTGACATTTCACTCTTTAGACTGTACGCTCTTGGGAGATGGGAACAATGACTGCTTTTCCTTTAGTCTAAAGGTCTAATGTCCTGGCTATAACCACGCCATTGAAGAAAAGACATCTGATGGTGGCTGGTGTAACTTCAGGGCTGGGCGGGTCTGGAAGGATCGGCTTTCCTGGAGGCATTTTCGGGAGGTCACCACTTATTTAGTAACACATCTGGATGTGAGACTAGGGAAGCTGTTTGTGAGGAAATAACTCTTGAATGAGCTTCTTCAGTGGTAGAAGCTCAGCCACTGGGATCCCTGCCACATGCACAGCGCCTGCCAAAAGGAACTCCTGGTGTCGTTGTAAAGTGCTTGGGTTTTGGTGGTGGTGCAGTCAATTGGGCTTTGGATGTAGTCAGCATCCTGGTCTTTTTGTTCTGTGAGCTCCCAGTAGCCCGAGGGCTTAGGCGTATGGGCTTTTCTGGATTTCCACACAGTTACGTCAAAGTGTACACGAAGGCTCTTTAAGTCACAGGCATACAGACTTGCTGCGTGTGGCCACAGAGGAACAGGGAGACTTGGGAGTCCTTAGCCACATCTGACGGTGGCTATGACGGAGTGTTAGAGAGGGGGATACAAGCTTAACTCAGAGAGATGACTCAGGTCTGAGCTGGCTAGGGCTGAACCCAGCTGAGGCTTGGCTTGCTCTGTGGACTCGCCAAGTGTCTCGGAGCCTGAATGGAGAAGCCCAAGTCTGGGAAACACTGACTTTCAGACAGAGAAATGGATGGCTCATTCCAGACAGCAAGCCACCGTGTCCTTATAAAACTGATGGTGTGACGCTGTGGCACTGCCAGGGACATGCTAATGGGTAGCCTTCCTGCATGCCCTGGCTTCCCAGCTGCTTTTCCTTACAAATCAAAAAAAAAAAAAAAAGAGAGAGAGAGATTCTAAGACTTGAGAGGGTTATGTACTCAGGGTCATGTTTATGAGCAGAATTGTCCCTCTCTAAACTCATTGTTTCTTAAAAAGAGCTCCATTTTTTAAATTATGTGTATGTCTCAGTGTATGTGCATGTGAGTGCAGGTGCCTAAGGAGGCCAGAAGAGGGCGCTGGATCTCTTGGAGCTGGAGCCACAGGTGGTTGTTAAGTGTCTGATGTGGTGCTGGAGTCTGACCTTGGGTCCTCTCCTACAGCAGTGTTCCTAACTCCCGAGTCATCTCTCCACCCCCTCAAATGCACTGTTAGCATCCTAATCACGGGGCCTTCGAAAGTAGCTGGATTCTGAAACGACCTTTGAAGAGGTGAAGAAATGAAATTATAGGGGTGAAATCTCCATCCAATAGGATCAGTGTCAAGATAGGAAGAGGAAGAAAGAGGAAAGAGTAGAAGGAAGAGGAGGAGGAGGAGAAGGAGGAGGGAGGAGGAGAAGAAGGAGGAGGAGGAAGAAGAAGGAAAGGAGAAGGAAAAAAAAGGAAAAAGAAGACCATGAAGAGGAGGGGGTGGAGGAGGAAAAGGAAAAAGAGGTGGAGGAGGAGGAGAAGGAGCAGGAGGAAGAGGAAGAAGGAAAGGAGAAGAAAAGGGGGGGGAAAAGACCATGAAGAGGAGGGGGAGAAGGGAGGAGGGGGATAGAGGAGGAGGATAAGGAAAAAGAGGAGGAGGAAGAGGAGGAGAATATAAAGCAAAGGCCACGTGAAGACTGAAAGAATGCAGCCAGCTGCAAGCCGGAGAGAGGCCTCCGGAAAGGTAACCCTGCCTACATCCGCTCTTGGACGTCTGTCATCTAGGCCTGTGGGACATGCATTTCCGACTGTAATCCCTCCACCTAGCCTACGGCCCTTTATTGCAGTGCCCAGTGTGGCTGATACAGTACATTTAAAATGCGGATGAATATCGCAGTCCATGCTTGGAAGCTGAGACTCTAAACATTAACCTTCATCTTGTTCCAACTAGCGTGACCAAGGTCTGAAATCTGGGCGCCAGGCCCTGTAGCCATTGCTTCTGTTTGATTGGTTGTTTTTGTGGTACTGGGGAGGCCAGGAGCTCAGTCATGGTAGACAAGAATGCTACCACAGAACTACATTCTAGTCATAGCTGTCGCTTCAGACTTAAGAACCTGACTGCTGTTGTCTCTGGTTCCTGGGGTGCTGGCACTGTACGCTTTGATTGTCTTAAGTATTAGGGTTATGTTCCCAGCGACCACATGGTGGCTCACAACCATCTGAAGTAGGATCTGATGCCCTCTTCTGGTGTGTCTGAAAACAGCTACAGTGTACTTACATACATAAAATAAGTAAATAAATCTTTTTTAAAAAAGGAAAAGAGAATAGTTTGAGGAGAGAAGTGCTGGTGAACGAAGAGTATACAGAATACACCTCTGTTCTCTAAGACGGGGTGTACTTTCTATATGCATGTATGTGTATATATACATACACATAATTTATGTACTTAGAGACGCGTGTGTGCTGTATGAGTGTGTACTTATGTATGCATTGTGAGTATTGTGATAGTGTCAGTGTGTCTAAAAAGTGTCTATAAGCACATGTGTATGGGGGGTTATTAGTAAGCTCATGGGTGTGTGTGTGTATGTGTGTATTTGATAGACCCCCACACACACTGAAGGCATTTTGATACCAAGGTATTCACTAGTTCATAAGTCAGTGGTTTGATCTCCAGAGGGGAGTGAGAGGCAGCAGCTTCCCATGTGTCTGAGTCTGTACCTCACATGTGAAACGGGGGAGTGAGGTTCCCAGGCGTTCTGGAGGATTACTGTTCTTCTAAATGACCCCGGTATGAAATATGGCGATATTAGTCTGCTGATGCTCTTTTTTTGTTATTTTATAAACCACTGACACTGTTATGAGCATATGGAAGGTCAAAGTGGAGGAATGTTTGCATGGGATTTTTGATTAAACCAACATATGGCCCGGTTTATTGTAGCAATATATCTTACAATCCATCAACAATTTAAAACTGAGCGATCACTATACCGGTCCATTACCACTCTCAAAGGACTCCACATGGAATTTTAAAACTGCCTTCCTTAAAAGGAAAAAAAAATCCTTAATCAGTGTGTACTGGCCCTGAAGTAATCTTTTGGGGAATGGGGTTCCCCTGGGGATCCTGGGAGGTTGCTGCGATTCCGGCACCTTCTTAGTCACACAGGATTCGGAGCCTTGCAGTGGAGCAGAGTGTGTTCGAATGCCCCGGGACACGAGTCCCACTGTGCACTATAAAATTCGGGTCAGGGGACTGCAACCTCTATGAAAGGCACACAGGCCTTCCGGGAAATAGCGGTTAATACCCAGACTTGAAATTGCGGTAACCCGAGCCCGCGAGTCACAGCCTTGCTTATAAGGGAGAGAATGCGCTTTCTGTTTTTTAACTTTCCTACAGATCATAGCCAATGGGACCCAGCCACGTAAGCTTGTGTGTGCTTCACCATCATTTGACACCAAGCATTAAGGGCGGGCCATTTATAAAGTGTTGCCATGGTAACTATCAAGCTCATCATCCCCCCCCCCCATTTTATCCCCAAGAATGAGTGATCAGGTCTGACATTGTCGGAACGCAAAACCTAATTCAGCCCTCTAGACGGCTATCTGGACCCTGCATGAATACATGCACATAAATTTCCCTCACCGCATCGTGACCTTGTCACGTGGCTTATGTGTAACACTGGGAAGATGAGGGCTGGTGACCAGTATCTGTGAAAAGGTCAGGTGATAATGGTCAGGCGGTTAAAGTGTGTTTTGATGGACTGTCAGCCTGTCGCCCGTCCAGTTATTCTAGCTACACACTGCAACCATGCAGAGTCTTGAGCACATCACATGGAAGTCAAGGTAAGGAGAAAGAACACTCCCACACATAAGGCAACATTCTATAGTTGTCTACTTACACCCTGTGCCAAGCCAAGGCTAACATTCCCATTTTACAGATGAGGCAGCAAAGGCAAAGGACTGACCAGGTTTCCATAGCTACCAAGTGGTCCAGCCTAAGCTTTGGGTTCCTGTGGAGAGAGAGATGCCTGCCAAGAGCCTGGGGAATCTTCAGAGCACCGCACAGATTTATTCACTCAGAACCAAGTCCGTGAGACACAAATTAGCACTGATTTACTAAGATTAAAGGAGCTGGAAGCTAATGTCCCTTTTTACAGAGAAAGATACTGAACCTCAAAGAGGCTCTCCGACGGGTCACCATCCTGGAGTTAGCTACTAAGTGCCAGATTCAGGTTTAAACAGATATGGTCTCGACATTCTGTAACTGTTTCTCTTTCTGGAGGCAGAAGGCGTATCTCCAAATTGTCTCTCTATCATTAACCAATTGTGAAACTCTGGCTAAGTCACACAGGCTCTCCGTGGCCTGATTTTCTTATCTGATAAATGGGAACATTAATAATCATCTATGTTGTGGAGCAGTGGGGTTGATTGGACAGTTCCGCACGTACTGGCCTCTTAGAATAGACTCAGGTCAGGCACAAAAATAAATGGTAGCTAATATAATAATAAGTCAATGACATACAATTTCCCAAAGCATTTGAAGGAAGGCATATGCGATTAAAATTTGATTTGCATTGAACTATGTATGAATGCCTATGTTTGCATAAAAGATCACTTAAATTTTCTATCCTCTTCTATCTAAGTAAAATGATAATTTCCAACTCACGGGTTAGTCCCCATTAAGACTTTATTAGTGGCAAGGGACAAGTGTGTGGGGTTGAACCTCCTCTATTTACAGAGCATTAGACAAGGGGCTTTGCAGCTAAAAGAAATTTCAGAAAACCATTGATTAAGAGTATAGAAAAGTCACGTGGTTGCCTTTACTCTTAATTACAGAGCCAATTCATTGCAATTAGACATCTAGGGCAGGACTCTAGTCCCCCAGGGACAGCCCTTCTTTACCTGTTTGACACTCTCCTGTTAACACGGTATGGGTTAGATTATGGAGGGACTTGAGAACCAGAAGAGGAAGTCAAATAAGATGAGCTACTGAGTAGCTTTTGAGTAGATCATGGAGAAGTATTTCTGGAAACACTACATGGTGGTGTTGTGTAAGGCACACTGGGGATGGCCAGGTACATGGGGGCTGGGGGTCAGGGAGGGACGGAAGCAACGCTTCAGGACTCCCTGCAGACTGTAAGCCTGCAGGGAGCACTGTGTCTACACTGAGGTGTCCCCTGTCCAGGAGAGGAAAGGCCATGTGAGGAAAAACTGATAAAACGTAGGGATGAGGGTGGTGACGGATGAAGGGGCCGGTGAGTCAGGCCCTTGGTTGACTGGAGACTTGGGGGCTCCTCCTCAGAGCACACACAAGAGGACACTACCTAGATGTGCTGAGGAGGGGTCTGGGTGCTAGGAGTAAGTGTGGAGGTGGACACACCACTCAGGTAGGGGGTCACAGAGACCTGCAAGCAACTGAAGGCATGTGACAGGGACTAGGCAGGATTTGAAATCCATCCACACAGCTGGGAGGGGTTAATACTTAGCGCTGTGCTGAGCGAGGAGATTGGGGGGAGGGGGCACCGTGCTTTAAGGGCTGAGCAATTATTGTATAAGAAAAGAAAAGTCTGGAAACTCTGGAGTGGCTGAGAGCCACTTTCTGTCACTTCCTCTACCCCCTGTCATACTTGTGGACCCTGTCTCCCCCTGGGAATCACACTTCCATTCCTCTTCATTCTAGATGTGACAAGTCCCATCAAAATGGGCACATACACTTCCACATGTCTCCCAGGGACCTCCCTTACCAGACAGGACAGCGTTCATGGGTAGACTGCTGGGAAGAGAAGAGCTGTCCACACCATCATGGAGTAAGCAGTGACACAAAGCCCATTTGTGGAACAAGAACTACCGGGGACTAAATTTGTAATGAGTGTTTGGTGGCCTCAATGAGAACAGCCCCACAGGCTCATATAGTTGAATGCTTGGTCCCCGGTTGGTGAAACTGGGAAGGATTGGTAGGTGTGGCCTTGTTGGAATGGGTGTGTCACTCAGGATGGGCTTTGAGGTTTCAAAAGCCCACACCAGGCCCAGTCTCTCTCTCTCTCTCTCTCTCTCTCTCTCTCTCTCTCTCTCTCTCTCCCTCCCTCCCTCTCTCCTTCCCTCCCTCCCAGCTGTGGACCATGATATAATGCTGTCTGCCATAACGTTCCAGTGCCATTCCTGTCTTCTTCCTGCCCTGATGATCATGGACTAACCCTCTGAAACTATAAGCAAGCCCCCAATGGAATCTTATAAGGTTTTCCTGGCCAGGGTGTCTCCTCACAGCAATAGAGCAGTAACTAAGACAGAGTGACATAGTCTAAATAGTCATTTATGATATCTAGATACTGATTCTTAGCCCAAAGGGAAGGCCAGCTGTATCGCCATAGTATCGAGGTATATGTAGAACAGACATATGTGACTCTGAGCCAGATAGCCCAGCCAAGCCCAAGGAAGGACCAGGATGGAGAGTAGGCCATTTCAGCATCTCCAGTCCCAGGGATGAGCGGTTCAGGACTTTGGTTGCCTAGAAAATATACTGGTATCGGAATGGGCAATGTACCACAATCAGCAGGAGAGTTACAGATGCGAACCAGCACCAACCTGTACAAACTCCTAGGTTCCTTCATCACTAATCCTTTCTACGAAGACCAGCTTCTCTCCATTTCCAAACCTCCCTTAGAGGTGCACACAGGTGTGTGTGTGTGTGTGTGTGTGTGTGTGTGTGTGTTTCATTTGTCTCCTCCTCTATCTGCAAAATCATTCACATTCTGCTGAACCGTGTGTGCTGTGTGGCCGTGTGGCTGTGGGCCTTTTCTTGTGTTATTCATCTCATCTCTTCTCATTCCTCCTTAACAAGGAACAGTCATTCACAGACCTCTCGTGAAGGTCTCTATGCCTTCTCGTACAGCACTACCCGAGAGGATCCGTGGAATTGGTTTTGTGAAGGACTTAGCAGTGAAACCGGAGCCAAAGTCAAAGGACAGAAAGCAACTTTAGAGAGCTTCCAAGAAAAGGAACTTACTACATCTTCCTCCTCCTCCTCCTCCTCCTCCCCCTCCTCCACTCCTCCCCCTTCAACTTCTGCTTTGAGCCAAACAGCAGCCATTTTCATTGAGTAGATTTCTAAACCAAGTTAAGATCGGTTTCAGTGAAGAAATGGGGCATAGGAGGGGAAGCAGGAGGGCATAGGGGAATGGGAGTTCTATAGTGACGTTGCTAGGCAACCGAGGTCCTGGACCAGTCTATCCCTGGGGCTGGAGATGCTGAAATGGCCTACTCTCCATCCCTGTGCTTGTGCTTTCTTGTGCTTGGCTGAGCTGTCTGGCTCTGGAGCCTCGTACGTGTGAGGGAGTTCCCAGATGGTAGCATCAATCTGGTATGTCCTGCTACTCCGCCCTGTCTCACGTCCCCCTGGGAGACTGGGCCTTTGTTTTCCTCCAGCACAGAGAGAGATGCTCACTAGCTCCCCCACTCCCGAATGTTTTTAGAAGTCCTTGCTGGAGAAGGGGGGGAGGGGTTAAGGTTTGACATCTCCTTGCTCCTCCCCAAAGGGGAAGCGATTTATCTATGTGCGCATACTTCACGAACTGTTTCTTATCCCTTCACGTTGTTAAATGAACTTTTGATGACATATGGAATTACCATCACGTCATCTGTCTATACTCTATCGTCACATTTGTTTGCTTTACCGTGTGCCTTTAAGATGTTAAATATTATTGGCCACCCCCAGGGGCCGGAGGGACATCTGGTTTGCTCATTTGGTAGTGTGCCTGCTTCACAGAACAGGGCTTTATAAATGATGCTGGCAAGCACTCTGACGGCAGAGGTCAGCTCGCCGCGGTGCCGCCCTACACCCCGCTGGCTCTTCTGGATGAGGTGGCCTGGGAGGTCCAGGACAACAGGTTTAGGACGCTGAGTCCCTTTGTCTCCCCTTTGCCTCTGCGTGCATCTTTAGCCCTTGCTTGAGGCAGGAAGTCCTGGTGAAGGGAGCACAGAGGAGGCAGATGGCAGATATGGGCCCTGCTTCAGCAGACGGGCCGGCCAGCCCATCGGAAGACACCACCTGCCCACCCCATTCAGCTGAGAAGACATGAAATCAACTTGTCTTTTTCTCTTTCTTTCCTTCTTTCTTTCTTTCTTTCTTTCTTTCTTTCTTTCTTTCTTTCTTTCTCTCTCTCTCTCTCTCTCTCTCTCTTTCTTTCTTTCTTTTTCTTGGCAACATGTGCTTTGGGGGAATTCCTGGTTTCTGGTTTGCTGGGGAGAAACCAATCCTTTTACATTTTTTGGACAATGTTATCTGTGAAGTGTCTGGGGAGGGGCTGTGAGGGCGAATGTGTATGTGGGTACATACGAACAAAGTCTGCTCACTTATTCTCCGTGGTACTATTAGACCCAGGCATATTTTTAAAGAGTTGGTTGTACACCTGTTTTCTAGTCCATAGCAGGCAGTGTGTCAACTTTGTCTCCAAGTGCTGCTTCATTTAAAGCCCACGTTAACTTCCTTAACCCCTAAGACTGATGCATACTAGTGTCTCTGTCAGAGAAAAGTGAAGGCGGAGACAGTCACCTCACCGTCCTGCCACGCCAGGACCTTAATACCAGGCAGACCGTGGTGTGAAAACTGTCCGTCCACAGCTACCAGAGACATCTCAGGATAGCTGTGAAACGAGTTGGTGGTTTTTCTTTTTCGGTGACCGCCCCCACCCCCACCCCAAGCTGAGGTTCTTGAGTGTGAACGTTGTAGATGACCGTATATGTCGTGATGTCACAAGGTTGGGTATGCCTAGATTAGAAACTGAGTTCAAAGGAAGGGAAAGGGCTCGGGAGATAGGCCAGCGAGTCCTTAGGCTTGCCTTACAAGCATGACGACCCTGGGGGCTCCTGCCCTAGGGACCTTTTCAAGAGTAGAGGCACAAGGTAATGGCTGGCAACAGCGTCTTGTCACCTTCCTAACTTCTGTTGGGAAACGCCGACTCCTTAGAGTCTCCCCCCCGCCCCACCCCCCACTTCTCAGAATCACGGGTCGCCTCCGTTCCTCTATTTTACAGGAAATGGACAGTTTGAAATTTTTTGCCACAAGCCACCAAGGGACTGGGTTAGAGGGAACAGACGCGGTCATCCTTAGCCAGCCGCCTCCCTATCCCGCCGGAGCTACATAAACACAGCAGCGATCTCGGGTCGCGGCGGCCGTCTGTGCGGGCGGAGAGGACTCGAGTGTGTAAACCTTTATGATGTGAGGTGACAAAGTTGGCAGAGCAAAGTATCCACTCGGGTAAGGTGATGGGAAAAGCAGAGCACGAGGCCGTCCAGGCCGAGAAGGAGAATGTCTGTTTCCTTGAGCTGGCTTGTTTCCTGTGGAGCAGGACAGGGTCCAGCAGCCTAAGCCTGCAGGGAGCCACGCTAGGAAGAGCCACACCTCCGCCATTCAATTCTACTGAAAACCGAAGTCTATTTTTAAGACACCCACTGAGGAAAGGGCCAGAACCTTCCCTGGGATCAGCTCCCAGGGCCCCATCAATAGGCTGACAGCGTATGGAAATCCATCTACGCCTTCCCTAAGTTCTTCTCACCGGCGCTAAACACATTTTTTTCTGTGCTCTGTTTCGGGTGAAGATCTGGCTAAGAAGTCCTGGCCGGCCACTGTAAACTAGGCTGGGTCTCAAGCCTACGTCCATGCTCCGTGTCCTCTGCGTGCAGAGATCATAGGCAAGCATGACTATCTCCAGCATCCCTCCCCCGCCCCGTCCCCCACCGTTCGTCTTTTAAAATGTTCCAGCAAATAGGAATTCCAATCGGAAGGAAGGAAAAAAAAGTGATTTTAAAGGAGCCACAACAGGGAGGCAAAGCTTGAGGGCGAGCTGAACTCGGACGTGCTTGCTGCTGACCCAGCTCTAGACGCTGAAGCTTCAAGGCAGGACTCAGAGACAGCGGGGGACGCCTCTTCCTCTGACAGAGGTTTTCTGTTCTGTCTTGTTTTTTTTTCTCTTAGGAAGTGTGTCAGCGTTAGGAAGCTTTGATGACAGAGCAAGACACTACAGGCTGGAGGGTAACCGGGGTGCCACCTGTATGCACCCACAGTGTGGGTAAATACTCACGCCACCTCTCCAGCAGTTCCTAGGGGGACTTAAGGACATAGGGAACTACATGGGTGTCAAAACTCTGCCCGGGCATTTAGGATAAACCCCCTAGCAGGTGCTCTGTTGGCTTGCCCTCTTCCCTCCAAGGGCCAGGTTTCATTTGCTTCAGCCATCGGGATCTGAAGTTGATCCAGATTTATTCAGTAATACCAAGCTGCTTTACACGTTAAGCATCCGATGACAGAAACGTGGCCACATTTTTTTTTTCCTGGAAATATTATGCTGCCAGTGATCAAGTTTACATGCCTGCGTGAGATGATTCATATGGCAGCCTGGTCCCCAACACCCTGAGGTGATGACGGCCAGCAAGAGACGGGGAACAGTTGGAGTCAAGTCGGCTAACTCCTGAAGAGTTACCCTGCAGGTTTACGGGGCTTCCGGAGGCCTGAGGTGAAGCTTGAACTCCTGAAATCCTGGCAAGTGGCGGCGGAGGCCGGCATCACTTCCACTACTTCCAATGCATGGCTGGCCAACGTGTGCCAACCTGTTCGCTTCTCTGTGGGAGACCTGGGCTTCCTCTGAGCCTGACTCCCACACTCTGACAAACCCTGCCAGGCAAATGTGGGCCACGTGAATTGGGAGAACGGGACTAGGACTGCCTTTGGGAAAGGTTCCTTCTCCTGGTGTTGGACAACAGAGCTTTGTGAGGAGATAGACAAATGCAAATATTAAACTTGGCCTTTGTCCAATAGCCGTAACTGTGTTTCTCCCAATTAGACTGAGACCCACTCTGCCAGGGGGTTTGGAATTGGTTTATACATGTGTGTGCACATAAAAGCGGTTGAAGAGATAGGAAAATGCCTTAGGGTCGCGCCTTCCTTCACTCCACGGTAGTGTTTGGTGACACCTCATGCCAGGCGGCAGACTGGGCACTTAGGGACACACAGGGTCACTACACAAGCAATGCACATGAAGTGTGACTTGTCCTGTAGGAGAGCAGCTCAGGTCGGGGCAGCTAAGTGCAGGCTCCTGGGGGAGTAGGGGAAGGCGTCAGTAGAAGCCGCTGGGGATAAGGATGGGAAAGTCCTGCGACTCTGTGAGCTGTTTGGAGACTGAACAGAAGTCAGCCGTGCTCACAGGGCAAGCTGTGGGAAGCTTGGGGTTCTGGGGAGAGGAGCGGAGTGGGCAAGCACGCTCCCCGGAGGGCGGGAGGAGCATGAGATTCTCCCGATTGCCTAACATAATCCTTTTTTTTTTTTTTTAATTTGACTTTGTAGGGTTCAGGATAAGTTTCTCCTGGTTGCCTAACATAATTGCTCTCCAAGTACGTAGCAGTAATTAAGTTTTTCTTGGACAGGTCATCTCAGCTGTCTCTATTCATACTTTCCCAAGAGCAGCTTGCTAATCAGCAGTAACTGGACTGCTATTTGTGGTCTCATTTCCTGTCCCAGAAGGTGGCTGCTCTAAGCCCCCAAGCCTGGATTTCACACAAGCATGTGAAACACACCCCAAGGACCACTTCTCTATAAACTCCTCCATGGAGTCTCAACAACTTTAACTTCCAAATGTACGCAAGGGGAAGGCTCCTCTACTTGAGAAATTCTGTTCCATTTACCCTGTATTGTCTCACTCACTCAAACCAAACCCCAGGCTGTAAGCCATGGGCTCTAGCCCAATAAGCACATAATCTTGAATGTAGGTAAGCTACACATGAGGGGAAGGTAATCAGTTACTTGTTTGTAATAGTGGGAAAATTGTAAGGCAGAAAAACAGTAACCTTAAATGCACACTTAAATGGGTGAATGATTAGGTAATAGTCATCCATTTCTGGACTCTATGCAGCTCTTAATGAGGATAACAACTTCCTGTGACATAGGAAATGCTAGGAAGGACCCAGATGTAAGGGAGAATAAAGCTCATAGTATTATACATATATTATAATTGCAACTGTGCAACATGTAAATAAGAAAATGTGAGAAAGAAATCCCACCAGCATAAGAGTAATAATGGCTGTGTGTGTGATGCAATTAGGAGTCTTTCTCCATTTTCTGCAACACATTTATAGCGGCTGTGTTATTGGAATTCTGCTGAAAGCATTAACTTGTAAAGTTTGTAATTGGATCATTTTTCAAGTCCAAGAAGCAAGTCCAAGGCCAGAGAGATAAGTCTGCATAGTTTTGAGTGCCCCGCGGGTGAGCATGCCATCCCTATGAGGAACTGAAACGTTTCCATGGCAAGATGTTGTGCAGTTGCTGGATGTGGTGCCCATGTTTGTAGTCCCAGCACACACATACATGTGTGAGTATATATGTGAGTGTGTGTGTCAGTGGGAATGAGTGTGTGAGTCCTTATGAGAGTGAGTGTGTGAGTGTGAATGTATATGAGTATGAGTGAATATGTGTATGAGAATATGTGTGTGGGGTGTGTGTATGTGTGTGAGTGTGAACATGTGAGTGTGAGTGTGTGAGCATGTGTGTGTGGGTGAGTGTATGAGTGAGAGTGTGTATGTGTGAGTATGAGTGAATATGTGTGTGAGAGTATGTGTGTGGTATGTGTGTGTGTGAGTAGGTGTGTGAGAGTGTGAATGTGTATGTGAGTGTGAGCATGTGAGTGTGTATGAGTGTGTGAGCATATGAGTATGTATGTTTGTGTGAGTGTGTGGGTGATTGTGTGTGAGTGTATGTGTGAGACTAGGTATGTGTGAGTGTATGTGTGAGACTGTATGTGTTTGTAAGAGTGAATGTGTGCGTGTATGTTTGCGTATGAGTGTGAATTAGTATGTTTGTGAGTGTGAGTGAGTGTGAGTGAGTATTAGTGTGTGTGAATGTGTGTGAGTGAGTGTGTGTGAGAGTGAACGTGTATGTGTGTGATAAGGTTGGGATTGAACCAGATTTCTAATGTCCTTAAACAAGGCTTGGAATCATGGTCACCCTCTCCCTTAGGCTTTGGGTAAAGCAATGGCCCTTTCAAGAACCAGATGAAGATAACTAAGACCAAGGATTCTGATGACTTCTGTGACTGTTCTGTGTTTGTGTGCTTGCGAGTTTGTTGATTAATATGCTCTCAGTTTGGGGAGAAATAGGTTGCTTTCCCACTTCAGTTTCTCTAATTGTTTGCCACTGATGGTGGCAGCAACCCAGGCCAAGGGGTGAAAAGGGGGCCGTCAGTCCTCCGGGGACGGGTGAAGGACACAGGTGCCTTTTCTTTCTCCACAGACTGTGAAAGCTTAATTTGGAAAGAAGGAACTCTCTCCCCTCTGAGGGAGATTGCATCAGTTTCAGACACAGGGGTTATTTAGGTTACAATGCTGTTAACTCCTTCCAAGCAGAAAGAACAGCAGCTACTGGTGGCTGCAGAAACTTCCTCTTCCAGACATTTTTTAACAATAAGTTATATAGACATCTGGCCTTGAACACCAGAGGCGGGCTGTACATAGAAATAGAACAAGTAAAAATAGCACACACACAGGACACGTTGGTGTGTCTCAGTCGCTGTCACTCACGTTTTTGCCAGACAGAGACAAGCACAGTGGACAAGTCCCCTCCGCCCTCCATCACAGCTACCAGGGAGCACATTCATAAGTCACAGAGGAAGCGAGGAAGGTGTTCCCAGGAGGACTTACCTGTACTAGGAGCTCCAGCTTCCTGTCATCAAGGAGATGTACTTGACATCGACGGCCCTCCGTCATCTATGGGAGAAGACAATGAATGGTCACTGAAAGTGTGGTAGCTGGATGGAGTTCTTGAAGGTCTGTGGGCTCAACTTCACTGGGCACCAGCTCTTCAGGGAGGCTCTTCCCCCGCTGGGAGATGGCCATATAATGCCAAGAAGGAGCTGGACAGAAGGAAGGCACTTATGGAGACCTTTCTGTGGACCAACTGGTATGGTGGAGCTCGTTAGGCAAAGGCACACAAGACGGAGTCTAAGTCTCGAGGGGTTTGTGATCCATGAAGCAGATGGAAAACGAATTAGCAAGCGCCTCTGTACCAGACTGCTGCATGGTAGTGTCATTTGGTCTTTACCAGCTCTTTGGTATCTGTCACCATGAGTAAAAGGCAAAGCTCACGGTCCAGTCTGTGCCTCCCTTTCACCCACTCCCTTGCTGACCTCCAAAAATGAGGTGAGCCTACGTGGCAAGCCCCAGGCCAGAGAGACCCTGTCTCAAATGATAGGTGGATATAAGGAGTAAAACCCAAGGTTGACCCCTGGCCTCCACATGGGTGCAAACGCATAAACTGTACTTTCATACACTGGTATAAACACGAACCCACCCACACCCATAGACACATACAAAGTATAGATAAAGGTAAGCTATAGTAAGAGTTTGGATCATGGACTTTGACTATTACCTTTATTTTTTTAATATTAGTATCAATTGAATATAATTAAGAATCAAAATTTAACTTTGGTAATGGCTGGATTTCACACATGGTACCCCAAAATTCTGGGAGAAAAATGGCTGTTGGTCTTGACTAGCCGGATCCAATACCCCAGCTGAGGTTCAGTGATCTACAGGCCCCTTCCAGCCCAGTGTCTTACAGGATTCTAGGGCAGCAGTTCTCAACCCTTTGGGGGTTGAATGACCCATTCACAGGGGAGTCACAAACCAGATATCCTGCATATCAGATATTTACATTGTGATTCGTAACAGTAGCAAAGTTACAGTTATGAAGAAGCAACAAAAGTAGTTTTATGGTTGTGAGTCACCACAACATGAGGAACTGGATTAAAGGGTCGCAGCATTAGGGAGGTTGAGAATCATTCCTCTAAAGACTCTCTGAGGACCTCCCTTTCTTTCCCCCAGGGACCAGCTATGGCAAACAGATGAAAGGATGCATTTAAGTAGATCCTACTCTTTGTCAAAGTCCTCATGAGCACCTTGTCCAGGGACGATGGAGAAGATGCCGCTTCTTATTCCCCGGGAATTATTCCATCAACAAGTCCAAAGGTATCATAGAGTCCCATGAGAAAATGGCCTCTCTTTCTCCAAAGAAGGCAGCCACCAACCACCCTTCTCTCCTTCAGATATCTCTGGTTTGGGGACCTGTGTTAAACAACCCTGCTGTTTGGATATATCAAAAGGCTCTTGATTCCGAGTTGTGATGATGACTTAGCAGCCAAGTTTCACAGAACGCATATTCTACAGGGGTTAAACAGATTAAAAACAGGGAGGAGAGGACCTTAACTAGTCAGCATGTGAGTTTGCAAATACTAGCCCAGTCAGGTGGCTTCGGGCATGGCGTGGCTCTGTGAGAAGCCCTCATCTGACCTTCGTCGAGACTTGAGACTCCTTTAGTCTTGATCATATTCGATATCCTAGCAGGCTGATATCATTTTTTTTTTAAGAAAAAAAATCTTTATTTCAATCGCCCCCTTATTCAATGAAAGTCATTACAATCTAATTTTAAATTAGATTGAAATCTACGCTGCTGTGCCAACATGTCGAAATGATTCTTTCATCCAAAAAAAAAAAATGTCACACCAGAAATGTTAACTTCCAGTAATGATCGGGCACTTAATAGCCACAGCGTGGGTACTTTGGATGTAATATTTTAACGACAGTCGCTCAGCTCTCATTAGAATCATCGCGTGTGAGGGACTCCTAGGAAGGAATGTGCACAACCATCTAACATGCCACGTTGAAGTTCGTTAAAAACAACCGAAGAACACAATCAGAAACAATTCAATAGGCTCTCAAAGGTGGCCCAAGCCTGCAAGCCCAGCAGCTGACAGGTAGAAGGAAAAAATCAGGAGTTTAAGACCGTCCCATGCTAGCCTGGCTGGCATGGAACTAGATATACAGATCAGGCTGGCCTCTAACTCACAGAGATCCTCCTGCCTCCGCCCGCTGGAGTACTTGGACTGAAGGTATGCACCATCAAGGTACAAAAAGAAATCGGGGACTCACTTTATCAAACCATGTCATTGCATATCAGGTTCAGACTTAAAATGATGCCTCTCAGACCCTGTTTTCATTTAAAAAATAAAACCCTCACTTAAAATTCACTAATTTCACTTTATCTCCTCGGTATGTTGCGGAACCACGCACCGAAGTGTTGACAGAGTATTTATTGCAAGTGTGCTCCATGCCTCCCTTGCAGGAAACAAAACAGCCCTACAAGAGTTGGCACGGGGAAGAGTCGGAACAGAAACCCTTTGAGTCATCGTGTTTGGAAGGCACAGCTTTCCTCTGACAGCAGCGCTGTGGTTCGGGTCTCCAAAGGGCACCTGTTTGTTGTTTCCTTCACAAGCGAGATGGGAGAACCCAGTCTTCGTCGGCAGTTCAGAGGAGGCTCGCCCTTGTGGGTGTGTGCAATGCAAAGAAAAGAGCAGACATCTGTAGCATTGTGTGGCTCGCGAGGCATGCTGAAATTTCTTCTCGGTCCTCACAATTGTAAAATAATACTGCCTCCCTCCTCCCAGTTCTCAGCTGCACAGGCACAATTGGAGCCCTGACAATCACCCTCAAAGGAAATCCTTTGGGGAGCCAGGCTGAGCGTGAGGGTCAGCTGGCTTCCGTTCTAACCATAAATCCCTGCTGCCTGAGCGTTCTATAGTAACACGGGCCTGCCAAGTGCGTCGTCGTCGTTTTTTTTTTTTTTGTTGTTGTTTTGTTTTGTTTTGTTTTTTTTAGGCATACTAGAAGTGCTGTTTTGAAAGCGCAGTGTCCAACTTTGCTGTTAAGATACTTCTGGCTTATGGGTGGGTCCTCTCCAACTAGCCCAGCTATGTATCATGCACTATTGAACAACGGTTCAAAAAGCAAGCAAACAGTGGCCCAATGAAACCCATTATTTCGTATGTCAACCTAAAAATATCAATTAAAAAAATCAGTTAAACCACGGTTCCAAAAGAAATCCTGTAGAAAGGTGGAGGCTCTCTTAGAAGTTAGCTTTGGGGCGTGGGACTGATGAGACTCTTACTCAGCAAATCGGTTTGGTAGTGTCTATTTTAAACATGAAATCAAATAATTCAGAGGGCTGGGGAGATGGCTCTGGTTTTTAAGTGCTTGTCTTACAAATACAAGGACTGAGTTCCATTCCCAGAACCCATGGAAAAGACGTCATTAAAGAA
Organism: Apodemus agrarius; assembly: GCA_964023405.1. Taxonomy (NCBI): domain Eukaryota; kingdom Metazoa; phylum Chordata; class Mammalia; order Rodentia; family Muridae; genus Apodemus; species Apodemus agrarius. The sequence continues at coordinate 67,440,902 of OZ030019.1, read as the reverse complement.
GCCCAACCAAGGGCCCCATCAGGATCTAATGGATAGTTCTCACCCCATGGTCACAAAGGTGGCCTTGATTAAATGAGTCACACACACAAAAAGCAAAAAACCCTCGGAATATTAATAATTAACCTGGGAAAGGGACTGGTAGGGATAGTTGGGGGGTGGTATTGGGAACAGGAGGGAGATAAAGAGGTGAAATGCAATCAGAATTTATTCCAGGCATGCATGGAGTTACCAGATGACAAGTTAACCTACAATAAAAGGCTGGGCGTGGCAGCATAAGTTTGCAGTGAGTGCCAGGGGAAGGAGACAGGAGAGTCCCTGGGGCTTATATGTCACCCACTTAGCCAGGGAAAGACCCTGACTTAGAATACAAGGTGAACAGATACAGGTGACAGAACACAACATATCTGAGGAGTGACACCTAAGGTAGTCCTCTGGCCTTCACAGTACCCCGCCACACCCCCGAGATGCGCAGACACACCCCTGCACACAAGCACACAAGCACACAAAGTACAGTGCACGTGTGTACACACACCACAGGAGTAATTTATAAACCACAATTTGAATTTCCTTATACTCAAGACTGGATGTTGGGACACCTTCTCTCCCTGTAGACCAGGAGGAGGAGAAGAAAAAAAAAATGGTAAAAGGAGACCAAAAGCGACTTATAGAAGACACAATATAGAACAGGGTTGGTAGGTGGTGTGGGGGTTACACCTGTGATTCTGGGTTTGACAGAAACTGTACAATAGCCTGATACCACGGCCATGCTGCGTGGCACCATTGTTCACATGTGGTGCCGGTGTCTCCTCCGGGACATGACAAAAAAAACAAACGACACAAATCACTTGCTAACAACGATAATCCCTTAATAGTGATTTCGAAACACTTTCTAAGGGGAAGCCTGTGGTCCCTGATTCATAGAATGGGTTTGCGATGGTCCCAAACAGCTTCTCTGCAAACGCTTTCCCGTGCACACCACACAGTGATACACAACAACGAGGTTTAACAAGCCCGCTCTTCGAGCATAGAACTCAAATAGGAGTACTGTTTCTTCTTCCTACAAGACCAAGGCGCCCAATTCCATGTACTTCTTATCACCTTGTCCCTATATACCCATTTCATTGGTGCTTTATTATTTTTTACATTTCTCTCTCTCTCTCTCTCTCTCTCTCTCTCTCTCTCTCTCTCTCTCTGTGTGTGTGTGTGTTGTACATAGCACGGTGCATACACATCTTCAGTAGCTGGTTCTTCCTCCCTTCTGGGGATTAAGCTCAGGCTGGCAGGCTTGAGGCAAATGTCTTTACCTGGCGAGCCTCGGCGCCATCCCTCCTCCTCACTTCAGTCACTCTCTGAATACCCTCTTTCCGCTTTTTCCTTTCAACTAACGACTCATATGCCATGCGCATGCACGCACAGAAAAACTCTGAAGAAATGGCACCAGTTACACGGTTCCTGTCCCCTCAGACACACCTGTATTTCACATTCTGGTAAAAGTAACAAATCCTGAACTTGGGGGGAAAAAAAAAGGTCTGTGGTTCAAAATGAAAACTAAAGACAGTAATGAGCTGCTGGGGATGTAGCTAGCTCAGTTGATGAGAGTGTCCCTAACCTAATGTGTACCCCAGCCCCAGGTTCAGGTCTAAACAAGACTGGGCAGGATAGTACCTACTGCCTGTAGTCCCAATACTAGGGAAGCAGAGGCAAATGACCAGATGCCACAGTAATCCTCGGCTAAATAACAAGCTTGAGGCTAGCCTGGGCTATACCTTCTCTTTCTCTTAGGAAAAGGAAAGTCAACTAACACATGCTACTAGAGCTTCTCGGTTTTCTGAGGCTAGTTTACACCAAAAGAATCATGGCATCTGGAGCAAGAAAGAGGATGGCCAGATACAGGACAGCTGGTCAGGACACACCCACCGGCCAGAGCACCCTGTTACCTTGTTACTACACACCACTTGTCTAAGGTCTCTTTACAAAAAGTTGCCAAGGTGTGACTCATTTACATTTCCGAGATGACCTGAAGTGAAAACGTATAGTTCTTTGGAAAGATAGTTCTGTCAAACGATGGTTTGCTGGGGCACACAGGTGAAAGGATGTTTGGATACAGCAGACACATGAAAGGACGCTTGATGACGGAGTATAAATGTGACCCCACAGACAGTGGGGGATGAGCGCTGAGCCTCGGTTTGGTTTGCTCCACCTCGCTCTTCTTCGCTAAAAACCATGCATGTAATGGTTCACCTTACATAGCACTGTTGAGTTCAACTTGTGATGATGCCACCCTTGAGAGAATGTCACCACTGAGGAACCTCGAGGTTCCTGCGGCAGCTGGCAGTTTCTTCGGGATTGAACTCCAGCTGCCTGGTGTCTGCTTGCTGAAAGGACTGGGCTGTAGCTGCTGGTTCCTGCCTGGTGTCTGCCTGCCTAGAGGGACTGGTCTGCAGCTGCTGAGTTGCGTTTGGTGTTTGCTATGGGACTGAACTGCTGCCAAAGAAGATTGAGCTCACCCCCAAAGAACTATTGCTGAACAGGCCCATTCCCCCACATCCTAATAACTTTTCTCTTCCACTGCCCCTGCTGAGTGGTGGGCTAGAGGAGAGGTTGCAAAATATTGATGCCTACAATAACCCATTGGTAAGGCAGTGCAATGAGAACTATTAATGACTCCTGAGAATTGCACGCAGTACGAACTGGTGTTCCTGAGAAACACTTTCTTTAGGAAGTTGCCAACAGTCTTGAGACAGCCTTAAATCCTATCCTTGAGACCTTTTGCACCAAATGGAGACGTTGGGGTTCAAAAGCATGGAGCTGAGACCAGAACTCAGAAACTGTCTCTCTCTCTCTCTCTCTCTCTCTCTCTCTCTCTCTCTCTCTCTCTCTCTCTCTCTCTCCTGCTCACAGGGTCCCTTAAATAGGCAGGCAGTAGGGATGCCAGATGCATTACAACAGCACCTCACAATCTGACCTTTGACCCAGGCTGTTTGCTGGCTGTGAAGGAAATTCCAAGGACATGACCACAACTTCCCAACACGAGTCACAGCGGGAGCTCCAGCTTTCTGAGTCACCTCAAAAGCATCACCTCATATCCCCCCCCCCCTGTTCCCCCTCCCCACTACAGTTTCCTCCTTGGATAAAGAAAGGACCAAAGTTGGAGTCAGGAATCCAAAGGTTGCAGGGATACAACATTTCAACCACAGAGCATCTCCTGGCCATGAGATACACACACACACACACACACACACACACCAATTTATGCAAGACCAGCTGACAGTGCACACAGACGGCGAAGGTCTTAGGCAACGTAGTGTGTCAGAACTATTCGTCCCACCGTTAAAACATGCACAATGGAAATAAGTGCCCAACTTGAGTGGGCAGGAAGCCCCTCTGCTCAGAGCCTCCAAAGGGAAAAGAAGAAACCAACGGCTGCCTTTATTAGTTCACTTTTTAAAAGTATTAGCATGCTGGGTCCGAGGGAGCCGGCTTAGTGGGTGAAGTAGTGTCTGTCGCACGAGCAGCAGGACTTTTGCGTTCATATCCCCAGAGCCCATGTCAGAAGCCTAGCAAAGTGGTGACCTCCTCCAAGAGCTAAGGGAGTGGAGACAGACGGACCCCTGAAACTCATGGACACGCTCGCCCAGCTGATCAGTGAGCTACAGGCTTAGGGAGAGAAGCTATCTCAAAAACAAACAAAACCATAGGTGAAGATTAAGGAAGAGATCCAATGTCAACTTCTGGCATCCATGTGCACACACTCATGTGTACTTGTGTGTACATGTGCACTCGCGCACACACACACACACACACACACACACACACACACGAATAATTAGCATATTAAAATGAGCTAGAGCAAAGAAAGATGGTATGAGTGCTGCACCCCCAGAGGACTCAGTGGAGACACTACCTTGCCCTAGCTGGCCCTGACCATTGACAAATGGCGCCATCTCTGTCTCTATCCTAATGCTCCTGGATTTAGTAGCGCCTGCACAGGCGTGCCCAGGAAGCCTTTGGCTGCAGAATACAGCTGCAGTCCATACAACCCAGAGTGAAGTTCCTGAGTGGCTCGATTAGGAGGGAATTAGCATGACAAAGCAGTGGGCGTCCAAGCTGAATCAGCAATTGCAAACATTCTGCACATTTGCACTGGAGGAGCTTATAAGTGGGGACGGATGGGTGTCCCCGAGAATCTCCAGCAAGTCTATTTTAAGGATATCCCTGCCCACTGGGTCTTTATCTGCAGCAAGAAGAAATTAAAGTCTCTTTCTTCCCTCCTTCTTTTCTTTCTTCCTTCCTTCCTTCCTTTCTTCCTTTCTTCCTTTTTCTTTCTTCCTTTCTTCCTCCCTTTCTTTTTCTTTCTGATAATACAGAAAAGAAGACCTGGGGTCTTGGGACTCATTCAGGCCAAGGGGACAGTTCGGGTTGCTATGTCTGAGAACAGTTTCTCAGAGGCCTGTTGTGTGAATTGAAGCTTCAAGTCCTAACCGATAGTCAACTTCAGCCTGTCCACACGATCCTGCTGGGATCCAAAACACTAACAGCCATCTGTATCTTAATCCACTGTTGTGCCCAAAGCACACACTAAGACATACTCAGCTTAGGCCTAGAAAGCCAGGCATCCTACACTCTGCAACAGAGACACTCCAAGCCAATCTCCAGGCCTAAGGTTTAGAAGATGACCAGAGAATCCAGACAAAAAAGAGGTGAATACATCCAACGGCCTCTGCAGATGACCCTGAGGGGATCTCCCTGATGAGCATACCTGCTGCGTGCTGAACTTTCCTGGGCAGACTGACCAAAATGCCAACTAACTAAGGTACAATGCCAAGGACAGGCCAAAGGATGACTCCACCCAAATCCAGTTTGGTGAGTCAATGAGCTTACTTACGCGGCATGGGTGAGGGTTACTTACATTAGCATGGGTGACCCCCAACAGATGCCCACTGACAAGTCTTGCTTCAGCATGGATGGTCACTTCCCCATAGCTTTGGAGATGGTGCTCTCACACTCTACATCCCTGGGTACTCCCTGAGACCTGGAGACCACTAGAGTACTTGCAGCTGGTTAGAATCATGCCCAGCTGAAATCTCAGATGAGGGTCTAATGACCTTCCCCACCCCCTTCTAACAGAGAAGGTCAACACGTCCTTGACTTGACCTTGAGGGTATCTCCCAGGTGGTCAAGGTGGTTCCAATTAAAATGGTAATGGCTGTTAAGCTTAGAGGACAACATTCTACAACATTCCCTGACCTGACATTACAGGATGGTTAGAAAGGGCATGCTTCGCTTTCAACAAAACAAAAGCCACAAGTGAGGTGGGCCAGGCTGATAGCACAGAAGTGGCGAAGGTGCATCTCAGGTGTGGAAGGTTCACATGTGCACATCAGGCCAAGGACTAAGGTGGACAGTTGTTCTCCTCATGTCTGGCAGACTACACTGTAAGAAAGGTTGGGAGGAAACAGACATGGGGAGACCCAGATGCATGCGCCGGGAGTGATGCTAAGTATCAGAGCAGAAACACCATCTGCGGAGTGATGGGCAGGAACGAGGAAGGTCTCCAAACTCCGAACTGTCAACAGCCCTTGGTTCACCTGCTGCTCTGACCAGCTGGACACTCCCGGAATCCTAACTGGGCTGTGTCACATGGGCTCTCCCATCAGTCCTGCACTTTCTGCAGGCAGGGCTGTCTGCCAGGAGCCATTCTCACATAGATCTCAAAACCTCCTCCTTTCAGCCATCTTACATGCTCAAGCCTGCCTTTAGAAGGAAAAATATTAGCTTTCAGGTTTGCCAAATTGCAAGCTGGTCAGTACATACAGAGCTCACCTGAGTTGGTTAGAACAAACAGAGCTCACCTGCAGTTAGGTTACTATAGCAATCTCTGTCACTTCACCTCCTCGGGATCATTTTAGTCAGCCAGCTTCCTTGAAATCCAGCCGGCTTTCCCATGAGATTCTGAGAGACAATTCTGAGAGACTACTCCCTAGAGACAATGTTTAGAGACAATGCTTGCCCCCTGAGAGACTGTTCCCCGTCGACAATGTTTGCCCCCTCATACCCCCTCCCTACATCTTGCTTGCTTTCCTTTATATTGCGGTGTGTAAAATTTGACAGCTTGATCACAATCCTGTCTTGCTGTCTGACTCTTGTGTTTCTTGTCCTCCATTCACCCTTAGGTAGTCCAGGAAACCCCATTGACTGTCCCACAGGTCGGGATAGCTGTCATTCTCTGACCTCCATGTGCACGTGTACCTATTTGCAGGATGCATACCCGCACATACCTGAACATGTGCACAAGTTTGCACACATATACAGACACAAGGAAAAGTAATATTGGAATTGTCTTACAAATCTATTTAGGAACACCAAGACATGGTGTCGGGGCAATGCTCAGGAGTTATTAAGGACGTGCAAACATACCCACATGGTTCTCAATCATAGCATCCACATACTCCTGCATCCATGCATGCCTTCTACACAGTTCCTGCGCTTGTGTAGATGTGCAAGGGCATCTGAGTGAGGTATAAACTCCAAAGTCACAGAATACACAAAGTAGCATAAAAAACATTTATGTGCTCCTAACAACCGATGCTCTCCTTAAAACAGGAAAGATGTCTCCCTTGACATAGAATTTCTGGCTTCAAGACTGGCAGTTTATTTATTGGTTTTTGTGGCTGTTTTATTTGTGTGTGTGTGTGTGTGTGTGTGTGTGTGTGTGTGTGAGAGAGAGAGAGAGAGAGAGAGAGAGAGAGAGAGAGAGAGATGAAGAGGGTTTTGCTTTGTTTTTCAAAGGAAAACAGAAGTATCTAGTCTGCCTTTTGCTTAGATAGCTGTTTAGAAATGAAGAGAGTCAGCCCAGGTTGCTGGGCTCAAAAAAGCTTTACGCAGCCCAGAATAAAAGAAAAAAAAAAAAAAAAAGATAAGGTTGAATGAAAGGAGATGGGGCTGGTTCTATGGATCTAAAAAGATATTGTCTGCAAAAGCTGCAGACGTGAGAAAGTAAAGAGCTGGTGACACAAAGCAAAGAATTAAACGATGTGGAGGCTGTAACGGTCAAAAACATGGGCCATCTGCATGGAGAACTCCCACGGGTGTGGCTCTGACTTGGACCAAGCGATAAGAGCCCAGACTCTCTGGGGAAGATTGTCAGCACAGCGCACATTTTTACAGGGATAGAGAGATTTCAAACAAGGAGTCAAAGGACACTGAGAAGTCCTCAAGGCGTGCTCAGGGCAAGGCAAGCTGGGAAATGGATGGACCCCCAGACCTTCCCAATCGCAACAAGTGGAAATTTGTTCACAGAAGAACTCACAACAGTTCAGTTCCTGTTTCGTTTCTGTCTTCTGGGGAACCAGGAAAGGGGACATCATTTGGAATGTAAACAAAGAATATAGAATAGAAAAAAGAAATAACACAAGGAAAAATATATATGCAATAATGGAATGATGAAGTTGGCAAGAGTATGTATGTATATATATATATATATATATATATATATATACACACACACACACACACACACACACATATATATGTATGTATATATATGTATGTATATATATAAAGTTCGGTGTAAAAGAATACAATAAGCTAGCCATGCCACTGTCCCGAAGGTTAAGTCCCAGATGATTAAGTTAAACATTTAAAAGGCCAGGTGTGGTGGCTCATGCCTGTAATCTCAGCGCTTGGGAGGCTAAGGCAGGAGAATTCCCGGGAATTCTAGGACAGTATGTGCTACCATGTGAAACCATATTATAAACAAAGTAACAAAGCAGAGAGGCGAAAACAAAATTTAGGTATCAGATTGTTTCTTAAGCCTCCCTCTAAGCACAAAAGCAACGAGCCAAATTATGGTTTGGTTACAAATTAATTCTAAAATAATCTTTTTAAATAGATTAAAAATAATTCTAATGTGTTTCATTCCACACAAAGATAAGTTAAATGTGGGTGGGGCTGGAGAGGTGGCTCATCAATTTAAGAGCACTTGTTGCTCTTGCAAAGTTCCAGGGTTCGAGACTACTAGCGGCTTCCAACCATCTAGAAAGTCCGGCGTCAGGGGGTCTGGTGCCCTCCCCTGATCGCTGTGGGAAGCAGGCATCCCTATGACACACATATATACATGTAGGCAAAACACTCAGACACGTAAAAAAAAAAAAAAAAAAGGTAAATCTAAGAAACAAAAAAAAAATAAAAGCAATTTGAATAGATAAGAATGAGAGTTTAACGTTTTTAAGATAAAATCCACTAGCAGATGATTACAGCTTAATGAAAAGGCCACTAACACTCTCCATGAAATAAAACGGGAGCAGCAATGGCTGAGAGATTTGTCTCCTCGGACTCCTTCATTCCTTTTCTAGAAATGTACTGGAATAAGAGAAAAGGCATTGGGGGGTCTCAAGCAACAGTGTCTACCATGGTGGGAGTTCACTTATGGTACAGCTAGCATGGGCAGCTATAGCATTTGCTCCATAACTGATAAATGCAATTTTGTCCCTATGCCTAAGAAGAGAAAGCACCAAATTAACAGGCAATTACAGAACACACACCATGACAACGGGGGTGGGTAGAAGACGCTCTGGGGTGAGGTGAGGGGACAGCATTAGTTCCTCTCTCCCGCCTATGCAAAGTGCCTGACAAAAGCAACCTAAGAAAGGGCTTATTTGGACTCATGGTTTGAGGAACACTCCATCACACCAAGGAAGTATGACTGCAGGCGTGACTCCCAGTGGCTGTAGTACAGGAGCTTACCCACAACCTGACAGGTCAGGTAGCAGGGAGCAAAGGATTCTGGTACTCAACTGCTTTTTTCCTTTTTTCTTTTTATTCAGTCCAGGACCCCAGCCATGGGGTGGTGGCCCAGTGGTCAAGAGAGAGCTTTGTCTCCCAGTTCAACCTCTCTGGAAACACATCCAGAAATACACCTGATTCCAAATTCAGGCAAGCAGATGAGAAAGATTAGCCAATTCAGAGAACGTGATTCACGTCTGGTTATGATTTGATTGCATTAAAGATATGATTCTGCGTTGGGGTGGGTGTAGGGTTAAGGGATGCGGTCGGATAACATTCTGATTGGGGGTGTTGTGGGGGTAAGGATAGGGCTAGGGGAAGGGGGAGTAAGTAGGCACAGAAACAGAATCCTGGCAGAGGCAGCATGATGTTAGGAAGCCTAGAATGGAAGAGAATGTGGAACACTGCGGAAGTATCTGCCATGCACGGAGCTGGAGGATGAGTGAGAGCTACAGCCGGGAGCGGGGGACGGAGGAGTGGATAAAGTAATGAAACTGCCAGGAGGCACAGAGCACTGTTTCCAAACCAAACCATGTCTAGGGTGGTGTGGAAAGGAGGCGAGTCCGGGAAGGGGCCAACACTTGGGGCCCAGCCTCTGATCACAAAGAGACACCTTGGACAACGTGATACTAAAGCACAGGCTGCCTGTCTTCATCCACGTGGTTCTCCTCAGCAATTCGTAAAGAAACACGCGAGGCAGGATCATCAAATCTGAAGATACCAAAGAGGACCGGGTGGTAGCTTTAGGATGGAGAAGTTGGGATTCGTTCGGGATTCTTTTTTTTTTTTGGTTGGTGTTTTGTTTTGTTTTGTTTTGTTTTGTTTTGTTTTGTTTTGTTTTGTTTTGTTTTGTTTTGTTTGTTTCTGGTTTGGGGCCAAAAGCAGTACATCTGGAATAAGGAAATTAGAAGGAGCAGTTGCACTCCACGATAGTCAAAGCATTTCTTGATTCAGTGTCTAATTCTAGGTATGATATTTTATTAAAGAAAGAAATGAAAAAAAAATGAAATTTGGGGTAGTCTAAGAGAGGGTAACAGATCCTGAGACTAGACCTTCCCAGGACTGTTGGGAAAAAAAAGTATTCAAAGCCTCAGAATCACAGACTTATAGGCAGGATGACCGTGTAATCGATCATCTTCCTATGATGCATTCCCACATGCACAGGGAGGCTTTGTCCAACGCAGGCAGAAAACAGACAAGAAGAAGAGCTGTCCCGGGCACAGGAGGAGAGACATTCCTAACTCCATACGTAGACAGAGAAAGGAGAACTGTTTCTTTGGTAGGCAAAACATACAATCAGTGGGTAGAAGTCTCAGAAGATACATTCGAATTCACTAAAGGACAACTCGGGAAACAGACATCACTGGTCAAAATGGAAGGAGTTATCCTGTAGTGACCAGTGATCAGGAGAGACAGAAAGCAGGGAGGCTATCGAAGGGCTTGCTTAGCTCAGGGAAGGTGACACGGAAGCGCTCTGAGCCACCCTCCCTCCTCTCTGATAAGCTGTGATGGACAAGACGTGAGCATTTGTGCCCAGGTATAAGAAAAGATTTCAAGAAAATGTATTCATTTTAATGGATGACATATGAACCATAGTTTCCCATGATAATAATACATCCAGTTGGGTGAGACAGAACATTTATTATCTGTGCAAGAAGGCTTTTGGAAAGCAATACACCAGACTAAGTCATGAACACACACACATTTCCTTTTTCCTGTGTAATGTGGTGGGCACCATAATATATATGACCACAGTACTACATACACTGGCCATGGTGGTACATGCTTGCAACCCTGGCCCCTGGAAAGTGGACACAAACTAATCAGAAGTGGAAGGACAGCACAGTGAGTTCAAGGCTAGCCTAGGCTACCTAAGACCCTATCTCACAAAATAAAAAAAATAAAAATAATGTTGTCACTGGGAGTATAGCTAGGCAGTAGAACACCTGCTTAGCATGCAAAGAGCCCTGAGTCAGTCTCCAGGACCAAAAGTGAATGAATGAATGAGTGAATGAATGAACACTGTTTCATTGTTTTATTTATGTGTTGAACAAGTATTGCTGATGTTTGGGTGGAGTAGTTCTGTGTTCAATAGCCAAAAATCCCAATGACATCTTCTTGGTCATACGACTGCACTCCAATATCTAAGTCAATCATTCATTTTTGTTTACACTTAAAACTTATATTTGGCTATATCGTTATTTTGGTTTTATCATACTGCACTATTTACAGCTGTGGGTCTCATAAAACAACAGGTTTTCACGGCTGTATTGTAAATATTTTATCGACATTTAGATGGCAGTCTGTGTGTGCCTGTAATAAAATATAACTGCCGTTATAGACAGGCACTCAGTACATATTTTTGCATAACAGTTATAAATATACTTAAATTGTATATGTCTTTTTATGTTGATGCAAGGACAATTGGCAGAAGAGGATTTATAGGATGGAACCTGCATTCATTGAGATAGGTTTGGATTTCCTTATTCTAAGGAAATAGATCCTTCAACTCAGGTTTGAGAACACATGTATTCTTTGCAGTCCACATGCCCACATGATTTCACGTTACGATCTGCATATAAAATACCTCTCACAAGGCCCTGTCTTTGAAGAATTGGTCCCCAGCTTGTGTGCTGATTCGGTGGGCTGTGGAGCCTCTAGGGAATGGGGACCTAGCTAGAGGAAGTGGCTCCCTGGTGAGTGGGCCAGGGTCGGGGTGGCTAGAGCCTTGTCCACTTCCTGCTGAGCTCTCTGTTTCCTGGTCCACACAAAGAGAGACCATGGACATTACCCTTGGCTGCCAGGATAGACTGGCTTTCCTGAGATTCCCCTTGGCTGCCCATGGCAGGGATCCCATGACACCAGTGAGAACAGTATCCAACACTGCACATCCAGCAGAAGTAGTATTAGCTGCCACTGATGGCTGGTGGTACAGCTTGCCACATGGGTAAGATGGTTTGGAGATGCTTTTCTTCCTGAAATGGTCTTCTTTACATATTATAGCCGCCATTGCCCGACTCAAGGTCGGCGGGATGTGATATTCTAGAACGTCTGTAAGCTTTGTAAATTCCACACTAGGGGCCTTAGTGGCTCTTAACACATAAAGGAAAAAAAATATCAAGGACTTGGCGTGAGCCACCAGGCCACCTGCGCTGGCAGAACCCACTCTAGAGCCATATGACGCCTCAGCCAGTCCCATTTTAGGAGGCTCCACGCAGGGGAGTCGAGAGCCAGGGGGATGAGACACGCTACCCTCTCGGGCAGCCTCAGCGATGCTTAGCTTTGGGTTAAGTTTCCAGTGTTCCAGAACCCCGAAGCACCCCTCCTATAGGGTGGTCCCAGGGCTCCAACTCCAGAAGTTAGAAAGCCAGCCCCCCATAACATCAAGAAAAAGTCCAAGGAGAATTTGGGAAGGCATGGTGCTTACATCAAAAGAAGTTTTGACAGCTACCCCTGACATCCGTACAGGCCAGTCCATCTGGACCAGAGCCTGCTGCTTGGGTGTTTACATAACTGAGTTCTCTGGAACGGATTCCACTAGAATGCCATTGGCAGGGGCTTCTTGCTTTCACTGAGCTGCGCTGGCAGATTTCCCCCTCCATTCATCTTCAGGGAGGTTTCCACACTGGCCGCCCGCCCTGCGGGGCACCCTACGCCAGACCTGCTTCTGGACTCCTGACTGTGTCTCAGCAGGCCTAGAGAGACGAAAGTTCCAGAGATATCCCGCGGTCACTCACAGTCTTTAAGCAGTGGGCATAATGAATCAGGTAAAGGGGGTGGGAAGGGCCTGTTAGCTCTCCCTCCAAGGTCTACAGGCTCCAGGTGGGACTGCTGTTACTGGAAATAAAGCAGAGCCTTCAACAGCAGAGAGCCCAGCAAACAGGAGGGCTTACACTGTGCAGGGTGTGTAGCATTAGGGCGCAGTCGCGGAAAGAAATAAAGACGTTACATTGTATCTGTTATTCAAATCAAAAATTCTAATTGGACACTGAACGGTTTCTCAAAGCTTGCCTCAGGAGGTAATTATGATGTTGATGACTTGTAGAAAAAGACAAACCCTACTGTTTGGACTCTTTCTGTGCAAGCAGAGACAAAAGGTGGGTTTTCGCCCAGATCAGAGCTGCTTAATTTATGGCAAGGTTTCTGATCTTTTGCCGGGTTTTGATTGAAAAGAGTTTACCGTGCATGCCACTCAGAGCGTGTGGATATCCAAACACTGTGTTCTTGAAAAAGACCTGGAAAAGAGGCTGGGATTTGTCAGTGATATCAGGAGGGCCAGGACAAACATGGGTGGCAGGATAGTGACTTCAGCTTCACATATTTCCTAGTGTCTAGCACAGAGTTTAACACACATAACACACAAAAGATTCTCAACTAAGATAACCAATTAAGGGGAACAGCCGGAAGGGGGAGAGGAGACAAGACAAAAGTAATAGAGAATTTAAAAATTAGATTAAAAATATGAAGCTGATTTCTCTCTCTCTCATGTGTGTGTGTGTGTGTGTGTGTGTGTGTGTGTGTGTGTGATATACATGAACATGCCATGAAGCATTCGTGGATGTTCGAGGGCATCTCGTGTGACTTGGGTTTTTCCTTCCACCGCATGGATTCCAGGATCAAACCCAGCTTGCCAGGCACAGAAGCAAGCACACGAAGCCCACCTTTCCAGTCCCCGAGGCTGCTGTTCTTGATGGTGGGGATGGTTTCATGGGCACAGATGCATCCCAAACTTGCCATAGAGAATTCAAATTCAGCCTGCACCGCACATCAAAAAGATGATGTGCCCAAACTTCCAACAACATAGTTTAAATTTTGTACATTAAATTTGCACAATAAAAGTCAATGACATGTCAACAAATCCCAAAGACTTGGGAGTTCAGAGACAGGCTTTTTGCATGTCAAAAAGAGACCACCAGACAGGAGAGGCTTCATTTATGCAATAGCACATCTCAACAGTGTTATGTCCTTTGGAAAATTAACTTGTTTTTCAAATAATATACTTTCCCCAAACATGGTCATAATCAGTTGTTGAGTTAACTAGTGTGTACCCGTCTCTCTTCTTTCAACAAGATTTTGTTATGTCGCCCAAAGCAGCTTGTAACTCTTTAATGTAGCCCAGTCTAGCCTTGAAACTCATGATATCCAGCCTCCACTTTCTAAATACAGGTGTGTACCACCTGACACTTTAACACTGTCTAACCATGGATTAAAGCCCAGCATAGCATGTCTAGCCGGATTGCCCCTTGACCCGGGCATCATAAAAATCACACATAATACCCCTCCCCCAGCATGCCCACTCTGTTAAATGGCGTAAGTTCTGCAGATCCCAAGTGGAACCCGGAGTCTGGGGCCTCCCTGTACCAAGTCTTTCCTTGCAGATATGGGCAACCCCATCATCTGCATCTGGTTTTGGTTCCCAAATCTGGATTCGCTTTCATCTTTGCATCCCACAGGTAGCCTGCTGGAAAATCCCGTGTCTGCCAGGGGTGACGCCACCCAGAGCCTGGGCCTTTTGCACGTTGACCTTTGTCTCACTCACTGGGGTTTCTGTAACAGCCACCCAGCTGCACACTTCCGGCCCTGCAGTCTCACCCTAGAAATGTCCCAATCATCCCCATGCCGCCTCTTGGTGGGACAGGGGTTCCCTGGCTCTGCCTTGCTCTGCGGTGCAGACCCTTGCCAGGCCCATGGGACCTCCACTGTCCATCCGTTCTTCTCCGACACACTCAGTCTCTTGCGGTTCCCCGAGGACACACTTCCGCCTCCGTTTATCCCGGGGCCTCACCAGGCTAGGGAAGAGCTCTATACTTTCCAGCCCCGACTCCTTGTGTTCACCGCAATGTAAGGATTTGGAAGATGGCTCAGTCAGTAAAAGACTTGCCATGCAAATCCAGAACCCGTGTTCGAGTCCCAGCACCCGTGTAACAGTCCTCAGAGACAGTGATGTGCCCATTAGCAGGTCAGCCGAGCCCAACTGATAAACTCTAGGTTCTTAAAAAGATAGCCTATCTTAAAAAGATAAGGTGGAAAAGGACGGTGGGGGGAAGACACTTGAAGTTGACCTCAGGTCTCCATGGAAACATGTACACCCGTGCAATGCATAGTCCCTCCCCCAACACACATAATGTGCACATATCCACATATCCTCATGTGCACACTACACAAAAGATAAAATCAAATGATACTCTCTTCACACCTCCTTCCAACTGCTTCATTCATCTCCATGGCAGGTCCCACGCTCAGCATCCTAATCATTTGATCATTTAAATTGCTTTCCTCTTCTTTGGCCACAAGGTCCTCCATGACAAATGTGTTCTCACTGACATCCAATGAAATGTGTTGGGTCTGGGTTGGGTCTCCATATGTATGTATTTACATGAGCACATGCATCTGTATATGTATGTATACACACACACAAACACACCTGTATACACACACACACACATCTGTACACCACATAAAGCTGTGACTTAGAGGATCAGGAGGAGGTACTACTCTAGATAAAGAATAAACAATATGTTTCAGCCACAGGATTAAGTCCAAGGTCAGAGGAAAGGCTGAGGGGTGTGTGTGTGTGTGTGTGTGTGTGTGTGTGTAAGACAATGGAAGAAAGGAAGTTTAAGAAATAGTAAGCTGCTGGAGTGTGCGAAGGGCCTTTGTTTTATGCTGAGGAACTCGGTCTACAGGGAACGCAGACGGGGAAGGGAGACAAGAGCAGAGGAGAAGGTGTGTGTGTGTGTGTGTGTGTGTGTGTGTGAGAGAGAGAGAGAGAGAGAGAGAGAGAGAGAGAGGAAAGTGGTGAACGGGTGGATTGCAGTGGTTTTATAATGACTCAGGAGAGGGGAGATCCTGAGACAAGATTGTGGGAGCAGACACCTGGCTTGAAGAGACTGACAAATGGCGGATCTGGTTTTGGAAACAATAAGTGTGAGAAGCTCCATGCAGGGGGAGCTAAGGCCAGGCTACACATTGCATCCCAACCTGAGAGGAAGTGGAGAGGCAGACTGGTGAGTCAGCCCTCACAGGACAATGATTTTAAAGCCTCGGGAGGAAGAGGAAGAGGAGTCATTAGAAAACCACAGGTGGCGCTCCCAGTAACAAAGAGAAAGGCAGCAGAGATCTTTTGAATCCGGGGACATCATCGGTGTGTGGGGAAAAAAGCATGGAGAAATCGACAAGCTGCAAGAGCCAGAAGCAGCCATGACGAAGCTGGTGTGACAGACAGATGACCCCACGTAATAGGATCAGATGAGAAGGCACGAGACACTTGGCCTGGCAGTTGGCGTTTTCACCGTCCAGCTATGCCTGCAGACCACAGGACCCTGGGCACCTCATCCCATGTCCCTACAAACATGCAGCCATTTCCCCCTTCCTGTGGTCAATATAAAACCCAAGGCGAGCCGGGCGTGGTGGCGCACACCTTTAATCCCAGCACTTGGGAGGCAGAGGCAGGTGGATTTCTGAGTTCAAGGCCAGCCTGGACTACAGAGTGAGTTCCAGGATAGCCAGGGCTACACAGAGAAACCCTGTCTCGAAAAAACCAAAAAAAAAAAAAAAAAAAAAAAAAAAAAAGAAAGAAAGAAAAAACCCAAGGCGGCGTCACCATGTAACGCCTACAGCTCGCAGAATCTTCCCGCTGAGTTTTTGCTCCTCTTCTTGGAGTGTGGTCATTTCTATTGGCAAGACGAAAAGACTCTAGCTCCATGAGAAACAAAGGACTGTGTTCTGGGTATTATTCTCTGGATATTCGGCTATCTTTCCAAGTTGGAAGTTGTAGAACTCAGCATTAAAATAGTTGGGAATCTCCATTGACTGAGCTACAGCCTTGGGAACCGAAAGGGGCACAAACCAAATTGTTGTGGACTACAAAAACCATATTTTCCACAAGAAAGAAAAGGAAGCCACCACACACAAATACCAGCTTACAATTTCTCCGTGAAATAACAGACATGTTCCACCCTGTCTAGGCAAAGAGATAGCCATAGGTTATCCCTCAAGTATAGCCTAGTCTTGGAAGCAAGCAGATAGAATGTTCTATAAATACTTCCCGTTTATGTGTGTTTAACACATTTAGTCTATACATCTAGCTAATCCATCACCAGAAAGCCTGGCGTGGCTTGTTCCGACTCATTTTACTTAACAGGGTCAAGGCTGCAGATCACTTAGGTAAGTTGGCTTATTAATTTCTTGTTTTGCAGGGATCCTAACCTAGGATCTTCAGTATGATTGGGTGATTGGGGCAATCTGGGGATGGGGCTCCAAAAAAGCATCCTACAATTTTCAGGCTGTAATATGGTTTTCGCCATTCACTCAGTATATTAATTGTTTATTAATGGTTTGTTTATTAACTGTGCAAGTGCCCGTTTGTTTGTCTGTCTGCGTATTATGAATATGGGAACATATGTGGGGGTCAGAGGACAACTTGGGGAAGTCAGTTCTCTTCTTCTACCACATTCGGATCCTGCGGATCAAACTCGGATCTTTCCACGTGAAGGGCCCTCACCTACTGATTCATCTGAGGCCCACATCAGGAGTCTTCCCTTTCGACGCTAAGTAGCAGCTAACATTACTAGATCTTCATCAGTTTCAGTTTTACTCTACTCTAAAAGGCCTGCGAACTGTCTGATCATTTTTGAGGCCTGAAGTCTTTTATAAAGGTATGGGCCTGCAACGCACCAGCCCAAAGCCTAAATCATCTTTTCTCTCTCCCTTCCTCCCTCCTCCATTTTAAGGCCTCCTAATGTACTGACACCCAGACACAGCCTCGGGCTCTCTCATTATCTCCCGGTTATTCACCCTCATGCCCCCATAACACCCCTGGGTGCCCCCGTTCCTGTTAACTACCTTTCTGTATAATCATCCCAGTAGTGATGATGGCCAGGGCCATGTGTTTTCCTGCCCAAGCTCTTTCTGAAAGGCTGGGGTGACTTTTACAAATAGGTCAGCTAATGTTTGTCTCCACTGTCCTCCTTTCTATGACATTTCAGCATCACGGGGGAAAATATATGACATATTTTATGCCTATGTTTCTTCTTAGACCCTAACGTGTTCTAAATATCTGCAGTTAGTATGGTTGAGCCTTCCAGTGTCAGCAGGGTTGATCAGAGACAAAATTTCTTATTTAAAATATTAGCATTCTGCCTGTCTGTCTGTCTGTCTGTCTGTCTGTCTGTCTATCCATTCATCTATCCATCCATGCAGTGGGGAGGGGCACACACTGTCGTGGCGTGTATGTGAAGGTCAGCAGTCTCCTGGAAGCTGGTGTTCTCTTCCAGTTCGAGCCCCAGGGACGGAACTCAGACCATCACAATTGGTAGCAAGCCCCTTTACCGACTGACCCATCTCACAGACCCCTGCGTGTGTTTTGCTAATCGTCTTGCTTGCGTAGTTTTGCATCTCAAGTGCTTCAAAGCTGTTCTCTCACGTGAGCCTCTGAATGTGATTTTGCTTACGGAAGCTCAGAGAGATGCCGGAGCTCACTAGAGGAGGTCTCACAGTCAGAAGGTGGAAGCTAGATAACAAACCCAGAGTGGATGCTGCAGTGTACACTGTGTGTGCCCATACTCTGAGGCATCCTGTAAATACCTGCCCCGAGGTAGGGACGCTTGCCTTGATCCAATAGGCGAGGCTCCTCTGTGTGAACATCTCCTCGCTGATTACAATGGTTTCTGCAGGCCTTTCATTGCTAAAGTGCCCTCTCGCCTAAATGTTCAATGGTTCTCCAAATCACGTGGATAGACTATGCAGGCTGCCCTGAGCTCCGGGCGCACCCTGAGGCCCTCGCGGTCAGAGCCGTGGCTCTTAACATCGCCTGTCACCTTCTGCGCATGTCTCCACCCTCTTGCCAAGTCCTGCAGGCTACATCTGTGCCACTGGTCACTCTATAGTTCTTCTGTTACCAAACACTCAACGGACCCAATAGAAGGGGATTGAGAAGGCAGAACACTGCCTCACATTGTGCTCAGCTCTGAGTCTGCTTCACATCCTCACCACACCACCCCCCTCCTCTGCTTTCTCTCTCTCTCTGAGCAACACAGAAATAAATATTGGATATTTACTGGGGGGGGGGGAGCAGTGGTCAGAGGCAGCCAGGAAGTGGGCAGGCCAGCCCCCGAGTTACCAGGTTTTTGTAGGTATGTCACTCAGATCCAGATGGCTCTGCACTATTTGGGTCCCTAGTTTGGATTCGTCACTTTACAGGCGTGTGGGGAGAGCGTTAATTGTGCGTTTTACGATTCTGAATGGCACAGCCTGGAGACGCTCCCATTCTGAGTCCCACTCGCCACTGTACAGCATCAATCTAACTCCCCATTACACACCATTTTTTTTTTAATGCATTCCTCATTCAGTAGGGACAAAGAAAGACAAGGACATCGAAAGATCAGGCAAATTCTGGCGGAAATGGTGGGGGAACAGGCATAGAGGTTACAGGGGAATTATTAGCTGATACAAGGGGGGAAAATCTTGCTCAAAGAAAGTGTTGTGGCTCTTGCCTGTAAGCCTAGAACTTGGGAAGCTGAGGTAGGGGGCTTATGAGTTTGAGGTCACTGCAGGCTTCATAGGAAGTTCAAGGCCAATCCGGGCTACAGAATGAGACCCTGTTCCAGAAACAAAAGCACATTGTTTGCTGGCTTAGTGCATTGCATCATAATAGTGACTCCTGGTCATGACATCAGGTCTCTAATGGAGCCTCTGTAGATCAGTGTTGGAGCGTGGTTTCATGTTCTACTCATTCAACAAGGGTGTATAAAGTCCCCATGAGCAGCACTGGCTCACATGGACCCCGTGTTAAATGGGCAGATGTATGCAGGAGGGGCCAGCCCTGTTTGGTAACAGATCCCAGTTCAAATCCCAGAGTCTGCATCTAAAGACAAACAAACAAACAAACAAACAAAAGTCTGGCAAGACTACCTGCACTTGTATTCCCAGGGCCAGAAAGACAGAGACAAAGGACCCCTGAGGCTCCCTGGCCAGCCTACCTAAAGATGCAAGAACCCTACAATACACTGGATCCCAAAGGAAGCGAATGGGCCCAGAGGAACGCGGAAAGGACGGCTGTCTTCTGGCCCACACACGCGCAGGTGTTGGTGCCCATAGCTACCCTCCACTCCTGAGTGTGCAAGAGTCATGCACTGGCAAGTACACACTAAAACAGGCACGAGGAGGAGCATGCAGATGTGTTCAGAGTTGAGGCCAGAGGCTACGGTATACCTGCCAATGCTTTGGGTCATAGACAACAAATGTTTGCTCCTGTTGTATCACGAACACATTTTCAATAATAATAAAAAAAAAATCCAGAAAATACTGCCTAGAGAAATGACACTTCCCTACAGCGAAGTCCTTATGCTCGCTGGCTCTGAAATAGAGCTAGCTTGCATGCCAGTCCGGAGATTACACATTCAGTTCAAATTAAGACCACAAGCTCATCTTTTTGTTGTTGTTGTTGGGCTCTTTGGTGGTGATAAGACCACTGACTGACCCAGGTAACTCCTCTGTGATCCGTCATCAACTGTAGCTTGTAACCTTAAGCAGAAATTTCTATCTTCAAGGTAAAGATTTCTTTGAGGAGTGGGGTACCCAGTTTCTACCAATACTCTTCTTTTGTTTGTTTGTTTGTTTGGATTTGGTTTTTTCAAGACAGGGTTTCCCTGTATAGCCCTGGCTGTCCTGGAACTCACTCTGTAGACCAGGCTGGCCTCGAACTCAGAAATCTGCCTGCCTCTGCCTCCCAGAGTGCTGGGATTACAGGCGAGTGCCACCACCGCCCGCGGCACCAATACTCTTAAGAATCAAAAAAGTCATAATGCTAGCATTCTGTCTAAACTCCACCCCACAGTTACCTGGCAACGGCCAGGTATGTTCCTCCCACAGTTACCTGGCAACAGCCAGGTAGGCCTGGCCCACTATAAAAGGGGATGCTTGCCCCTCCTCCCTCTCTTACCCCTGCTTCCCTCTTGCTTCTCTCCTGCCCTCTTGAGCTCCCCGCCCCCCCCCCATCATGGCCGGACTCTCCCTCTCTCTCTCTGCCTTTCTCTGCCTCTACTACCCTCTTAACTCTGCTCCCCATCCCCCGAATAAACTCTATTCTATACTATACTTTCGTGTGGCTGGTCCCTCAGGGGAAGGGATGCACCCCTTTCTCCACACCTCTCCACACCCCCCCCCATAGAGCATACCTTATACTACTTTATCTTTTTATAAACACATCACATACAGCCGCTGGCATCCAGAATAAGTATCATGGAATTGGATAACCACTGGACATCAGTTCTGCTCATTTTCTGTAAAAGAAGACCTATATCGGTAGTTCTCGAACAATGTTTCTGGTAGTGGACCTGGCTCCCTTCAAGATCAGGATTGTCAAAGATAGATATGTGCTGAGCCTAGGGAGGGAGAAGGGGGTGGCCTAGGAGAGAATTAGCTAACTGGATTGCTGGAAAGAGTGTTGCAGCATGCTGTGTTCGCACTGATTCTGGAAACTTCCCGTCCAAACAAGTGTGGTGCCACCTGGCCTTTCTGTGGAACAGCGATGCTGCAGCCCACAGCTCCCAGAGACACGGCACCAGCTCTTAAGTGGTATTCTTAAGGAGAGCTATCCTGGGGAAAACACAACCAGAAGTAGACAACACTCTCCGTGTGCTTTATTCTAACTAGGGCTAGAATGAATGCTGGAGTAACACTCAAAGCTCTTCCTTCTCCCGCAAGCTGGATTTTAGCAGCCCCCTTCTTCAGGTTCCCCGGGACTCTATGATATTGCCCAGGGTAGAGAAGTTTCTAGAGTTCTCTACAGTTGGTTCCTCCTCTCATTGTTCTTGCTGCAGGCCTCTCGTTCCAGAGATGTCCAGAATCTTCTTTTGTTCCCTTTTATTATATCTCTAGAGAGCAGTACATAGCCCAGGACCAGATGTGGGCAAGGCAGAGATGGATGGACCCTAAAGGAGAACCTTAGGGATATCACAGGCAACGCCGGGCCCGCCACCTACGAGCCTGGCAAGGCAGGGAAGCCGGTCCCTCTCTTTTCCTTTAGTACCAGCAGAATAGTTTCTAGGATGTAGGCTGAATAGGCCCTTCTATAAGGTCCCAGAAATCATCTCCAACAGAGATGCTGGGATGGTTCCCAAGGAGACACAAAGCATATCTGATGATGGTAAGAAGGAAGGAAGAAAACAGAGAGGAAGGACTGAAGAATGAGGAAAGAAAAGGATTATCCAGGGCTAGTGGTGAATGGCTACAATTCCTGCTACTCTGGTAGCAGAGGCAGGAGGATTACAAGTTCAAGGTCTGCCTGCCTGCCTTAAACAGAGGGTTTAAAGCAGCTCCACCAACTCTAACACCTGACTTCTACATAAAAGAGTTAAAGGGGCTAGGCTTCTATAGCTATGATCCCAGAATCCCTAGGACTGTGTGATGTTGCCTAGCACGAGAGATGTCTGGGTTTAATGCCTAATACTAAAGAGAGGAAGGGGGAGGGGGACAGAGACAGAGACAGAAGAGAGACAGAGAGACTCAAAAAGCTGGTGGTGAACCCAGACTCAGGCTTCCTGATGCTGTGTATAGCTTGTTTTAAGATAGCGTCCTAAGCTAGTTAACTGTTAGCATGCATGTTTCTCAGTTCAACCTATAAAACCAGAAATTGCTCCAGAAGTTGTATTGTTCTTTAGTTTATTTAAAAAAAAAAAAAAAAAAGACAAATTTACTGATGGGGAATTAAGGACAAAGCTGTTGTTCTGTAATCTTTAAAGTGTAAATTCCTGTTCTCAGGCACCCAGTGAGTATTAGTTTAAATGCAATAAGGGTAAGGGTAGAGTTGTAAATGATAAGAATGTGATTTTCGGGATCCCTGGGAAAAGAGGTCATTAGCATAAACAATGTGAGCACAAGTTCAGTAATTAGAAAGCAAAATTAGTCACAGTCTTTGGGGAGGTCTAACCTCCAGCCCACAATTACTTAAAGACAAAAGCCACCCAGCCCAGCCCCTCAACAGACTTCCTGAAAGTTTTGGTTCTCCGCCTTCCCCTTACAGAACACCGACAGCGACAACGCGTGCTCCCTCAGACCAAGGAGACTTTTCTTTGACAACATTCGCCCACCTACTTTCTACTCGCTTTCCCAAAGCTCCAGGACCCAGACAATGCCTTGGGCTCTAACTTTGCTGGGACAATGAAATCACCACTGTACACATCTGGGATACAAATCTCATGGATTAAGAAACCAGAAACTTGCTGAACCTCAAGGGGACTCAGTTTCCCCAATGGCAAAATCATACTAATGGCACTAGCCACCTGCTGGGCCACTAGGGGACTTGTCAACGACGTCTAAAATTACAGAGGCCCAGGGCCATAAAAAGAACTCTTATTAAGCAAATTAGTTCAGGACAAAAAAAAAAAAAAAAAAAACCCTAAAAGAATAGAGCAACAGTGGTGACAGTGACAGCAATAGTTAGTTCAAACAAAAGAGAGTGGAGACTTTTAGACTTTTGCTGATCCTCGTGTCTATTAAAACCATTCCCCTATAATCCAAGAAGAGCTTAACTTAAAAATAAATAAATATAACATTATCTCTACTCACATCAGCCCTTGCTTCCTTGCAACTTCTCTAGAGGCAACTTTACGTTCGACGACACCCTACAGCGTCATTTCAAACCGAGTCCAAATATTACCTCCAATTAAAGGACGTGGAAGACGCTATGTGACCTCTAAGCATGAAATGTGGTCTAATCTAATTGCCACAGGGTTATCATTCCTGTTGTGCTTTAGAAAACTTCGCTGGCGATAGAATGGGTCACTCAGCCTACAGAAGACAATGTACATGTTAGCCTGGCTCCTGATACTCTAGGTTGTGAGAGTCAAGGAACACTTAAGAGAATTAAAACCAGATTTTCGGCTGCTCTGAGGCTCTGATTTTTAGGAGCCCAAAGCTATGAATGACTCTGATGCCATGTAAAAGCCAGAAACAAGAAGACATCGAACTGTGGTCTACTGTGTACAGCTCCAGCCCCCACCCCCACCCCTGCCGTCCCCAGCACTCTGTTGCATGTTTTGATGCAGGCATGCATATCCTGGTTCATGAAGTCTCAGGGATGCAGGTTTAGAGCCAGCTCGGGAGGTACTTTCCCCAGAGCCTGTTGGTGGTTGCCTTGCATGAACTCTGCAGTTTGCCCTGGGTGTTTTTTTTTTGACTGGTGTTTTCCCACACATCAATCAAAAGGTTTGGTGAAGGAAGAGGCTAACGGGTGCCACGGTGGGGGTGGAGGCGGTGGAGCCATCCTGCAGTTAAACGCAGCCATCAATCCAAAATTGAACAGGGACCATCCTATATTTAGAAATGTGCCTGTCTAGGTTTTTCTGAGCATCCCTCTCATCAGATTCCGGGAGGATTCCAACCGAAAGGAGCCAGCAGCAGCAGCAGCAGCAGCAGCAGCAGCAACAGCAGCAGCCGCCTCTGTTGGGATGTTCCATTCATAGGGGAGGCAGCGCCTGGTCCATTCATGGTGGGGTCAGAGAGTCCTCTCCAGGCATTGGATCTCAGCTCTCAGCAAGCCACGCTTCCCAGAGAACAGGCACGGCTGCATCATTCAAAATGAGGATGTCTATTAAGGAGCCACGGTTCGAGCTATTATTAGAACAGGCATCCCTTGGAAATTTTGCAAAATGTGTCTGAATTGACTGAGCAGTTACTCTGCGTTATAACAAGCCAGGGACCAGAGAAAGGCAGTGAGTACACTCGTTACACACAGGCAGCCCCTACGTCTTTCAAAGAGCAGCGCTGGGGAGACCTTCCTAAAATCCAACGTGCACCAACATCTGGGCAGCTGCCTGCAGTACAAACGCACCTCGTTTAGCCATTTTTTTTTTTTAAAGAAGCGGGTACGAACGGGGGTTCCCTCTTCTTTTCCCCTCCCCAGCTCCCATTTTCTCTGCATCAAACTCTGCGGCCATCTGGAAAGGAAAAGCCGGGTCCTCTCATCAGGCTCCGGCAGCTGAGGCTGCCCGGCCTCAGGCCACCTTGTAAAAGGACCGGACACTTCCACACGGACGCTGGGGGGCTAAAAACCCAACCAGCTAAGCTTATAGAAAGCCCTTTCTTTCTCCATGGGAAATTCAGAGTGTGGGTTGTGATGCCAAAGGAACGTGTGTGTGTGTGTGTGTGTGTGTGTGTGTGTGTGTGTGTGTGTGTAGGGGGAAGGGCTGGTAGAAGGTAGCATCGTATTTGCCCCACGTGGGGCTTGCATTTTAAAAATGTAACAGACGCGAAATAAAAAGCCCCTAAGCAGCCCCCAGAAAAGAAGTGGCAGGTTCCTGCCGCCCAGCCCAGCCCCGGAAAATGGGTTCAGAAGTACAGCATCATCAATCGCCCCCCTGCCACCGCGACCGGGGAAACAAAGACACGTTACCTTTTATTTTTGTGCTCTTCTAAAGGAGCCGAGGAACTTCGGGTTGTAAGAGGCTAGTCCACGGAAACCAGCTTCCCATTCGTCCCGGGCGCAGGCCCTTGGCCTACCAGGCGGCCTGGGGAGCCCGGCGCCGCCTCCGCCTCCTCCACGGCGCCCGCAGCCGCCCCGCCGGTGCTGGCGCGCCCGTCCCCGTCCCCGTCCCCGCCCCCGCCGCCACCCCAGTCCCCGCCGCGCCCGCCACGGGGCTCCGTCAGCCCATCGCCCGCTCGCGCCGCTGCTCACGCCGAGCCTGGCCCAGCGCCAGGGCGCACGGCCACCAGCCCGCCCCTTTCCCGCGCGGAGACCCGCCGCCCGCGGCGCCCGCTCCTCCGCATGGTGCCCCGCACCGGAGCCTGGCGGGGTGGCCGCCGCTCAATCGCTCGCGAAACAGGGGACAGAGCGCGCGCCCGCTGCCGGGGCCTCCTTTCGCCACTGGATCCCAGGACAACAATGAGCTCTTCTGCCTCCCTAGCGCTCGATCCGGCCAAGGACACCCCCAAGGCACCCCCTGAGCCGCCTCTGCCTCCTCTCCCAGGGCTCCTAACCGCACCCGCGAGCTAGCAAAGTTAGCTCGGAGACCAGAGAGGTTGCGCGCAGCTGAAGCGCTTACGGAGACGCTGGGGGGTGGGCGTGGGGGGGGAGTGTGATCTGGAGGACTCCCCTTTTCATTTTAAGACACCCCAACCCACCCAGCCGCCGGCCCTTCTCCTACCCTGCGAGCCAGAGAAGGCAGATCCGATGGCTGGAGGCGCAGCTCTCCCTCCCCGACCTAGTCCAATTGTCTTGAATGTTAATCTCCCCTTAACTCCTGGAGAATGGAGGTTGCTATAAGATAACCGAGTCATAGGGCTATTGTCAAGGATTCCCCGTGTCCCTAGGAGAGGGAGACTTCCATTTCAAGAGACCTGGGGGAGGCAAAGAAACCAGCCAGGCTCCCTTTCAAAAACAGGCAAGAAAAGAACTCACCAGAACAATAACTCAATTCACATTGGGTGTCTAAATGTTTACTGCCTGATGAGCTCAAATTGCTTTAGACACATCCCCCCCCCCCACGAATTGTCAAAACACACGGGTGATAAAAGAAAAGGAAAGTAGTAGGGGCCCAAGCACCCACTTAGCAAAATAGCATTTGTCTCAATAAGAACCTGGCCTTCAACGTCAACTCTTTGGTTCTCAAAATGCGCGCCCTCCAGGCCAGAGGTGAGGTTTCCTCTTACCCTAGCGGAAAGGGAGTCACTTCACCGCATACACCACGAGGGCCAGGCTACAGCGGCAGGCAGTGAAGACTCACAAACTTTTATCAGGAAAACAAATCCCCGCATCTACGTGGAGGGTGACACGTAAGCCATTGTTGGTGCTAGCCCAAAGCTCTACCCCTGAGCTACAGGCCTCGGTTTACATCCAGTTCATGTCTCTCTCTTCTTCCAGATTCTCTTCCAAGGACCTCTGGTGAGAATCTCTGACAGTTCAGCGGCCTCACACCCAACAGGAGAGAAATACTTTGCAGGTACTGTTGGGGTGACTGATGGAGTGTCTGAGGATTCGCACGAAGGGCCACCAGTCACCTTTCAGGCTGATACGATCAAGAAGGAATGTGAAACTGGGTTTGAATCAGATTTTTTTTTTTCTTCTGAACTTACGGAGCCAGTGATGGTTCTAAGCTAACACAAAGCCCAGCTCTTTCACAATGAGACTGAGGTTGCTTTCCTTCTTCTGGTACTATCAGTGGCACGTGCACACACACACACACACACACACACACTTTTTTTTCTTTTAGTCAGGGGACTGAACTCACACGTGCTAGAGGAAATACTGAGTTGCAAGCAGGCAGGCGGGTTACCAGTTCCAGCCTGTTTTGACTGCACCGTTGAGCTGATGTTCAGGCCTCTAACTTCTCTCTTCCACACACTTTTCAGGTCCTTAGTTGAGCCCCCTGCCGCTTTGTCACCTTGGCTGCTGAGATTGCAACACCATGGGTGTTCCTTTGTCACTCCTCTTTCAGGTTTGCTCCTGTATAGGGGTGGCCTTACAGTCACCCCCAAGCCTCAAGCAGGGACAGGGTATCCCCCCCACACCTCCTTTCTTCTTTCCTTACATCTGTGGATCGATCACCTAGCCTGAAGTTAAAAAAAAAAAAAATCCACTCAGAAGTTCCTAGAGAGTGGCTTGGGGTAAAGTGCTGACCATGCAAGCGTGGGGCTCTGAGTCTGGGATGTAGTTTAAAAACGTGAGTTCAGATCCCCAGTGAGGAAAAAGGCAGGTGGTGGTGCAGTGCACAGTTGTAAAAAAAAAAAAAAAAAAAGTAAAATAAATAAATAAAAATGTGGTGAAGAATGGTTGAGGAAGACTCCTGGAGTTGACCTTTGGCCTTTGCACACAGACAGACAGACAGACAGATACACACACACATACACATACACACACACACACACACACACACACACACACACACACACAGAGAGAGAGAGAGAGAGAGAGAGAGAGAGTTCTTGGAGAAAGCAGACCATTGTCTAACTCCCAGCTGTGGCTGGCACTCAGTAACCTCCGCCGACTGTGTTGGGAGAGACTCGCATCTCCCGCTTTTTAAACATTAGCCAGGCAAGCTGGAGCCGCTCTTCTGAACCTCAGATCGGATCCTACCACTTCTCCGCATCTTTCCAGGCTCCCTGCTCATAAACACTATGCTTATTCGGGTGACTCTGGGGACCAGACCGTTTGGAAGCATCAGTCCTTACTTTTGGTTGTCTGATCCCACCAGGGTCCCAGGCACCCCACGATCCCACACCTTCATAACTGTCTCTCAGGTCCCCATACAGACCAGGTGCTCATCCAACCCCTTGCCATCCAGCAGCCAAGACATGGGTTATAGCACTGCCCTGTGAGAGGCTGTGGTGGCTTCTCATCGCCCCCACCATCCTGTGGGCCCTTCTCACTTCATCGTCACTGTCTTCTTTCTGCACTCTTTCCTTCATTTTTCTCTTCCCTGACGCCATCCGGGCCTATTCTATGGACTGTGTGACTAGATCCTTGTTATTGTCCAAGTTTGGGTTCCACACATGGAATGTGGCCTCTTCTGGGCTCCATGGATGGAGTCTAGCCTCTTCTGGAACTCTTCATAACCACCATCTTGTTTGTCTCTTAGCACTTATGGGACCCCAGAGTGCTCCTCAATTGAAACGTATTTCTTTGGTATATTTTGAAATGGCAATTAGGGAAAACGGGGATAATCTGAAACGCTGCTCATTTGTGAATGAAATCTGTACGAGCGCACATCAGTTGGGCAAGAGGACTCTGGCTTGACTAGGAGATCACAGTAAAAAAACAGTCAAAGGAGCAAACCAAACTCAGAGATCTCTCCTGATAAAACACAAGCCACTGATACCGAAGAACATAGCTGAATAACAGAACGGCCTCTCCCACCTGCCATGACCCACGCTACTGTCTTCTGGAATTTCCACTTTACATTCAGCAATGTATAAACTTCACCTATCCAGCTCTTTCCTTTGGGGCTCAACTTAGGACTCTTATGTTCAGATATTACATAAAACTTGTTTTTTAATCTGGCCATGGTGGTCCACCTCTGTCATCTCAGTGCTTTGGGAGGCTGAGGAAAGAGAATCACAAGTTCAAAGTCAGCCTCGATACCTAGTAAGTTAACCTTGTATGGTGATTTAAGTAGGTTTGGCTGCCATAGACTCATGTGTTTGAATGCTTGGCCCATGGAGAGTGACACTAATTGGAGGTGTGGCCTTGCTGGAGGAAGTGTGATACTGTGGAGAGTGGGCTTTAAGGTCTCATATGTTTGGGCTCTGCCCCGTGCAGGTGATAGTTTCCTCCTGGCTACCAGCAGAAGAAAGTTAACTTCTGACTGCCTTCAAATCAAGATGTAGAGCTCTCAGCTCCTCCAGCACCGTGTCTGCCTGGATGCTGCCATGCTTCCTGCCATGATGAAAATGGACTGAACCTCTCTGGACTGTAAGCCAGCCCAGTGAAATGTTGTCCTGTAGAAGACTTATCTTGGTCATGTTGTACCTTCACAGCAATGAAGCCCTAACTAAGACACTTTGCCACAAACAAACAAACATCCCTTCCAATAAGATCTATATCTGGCCTTACAAGGACAGACAGCTACAAGGTTAGCCTAGCCAATGAAGTAAGACTGCCCCTTCCCACCAAATAAACAAGCAAATGAAGAACTGGGGTGGGGGTGGGGGTGGGGGTGGAGGTGGTGGGTGGGGAGAGGAGATGGTTCATTTTCAGATGTGCTGGTTTGCATAAGAATGCTCCCCATTAGCCGGGCGTGGTGGCGCACGCCTGTAATCCCAGCACTTGGGAGGCAGAGGCAGGCCGAGTTGGAGGCCAGCCTAGTCTACAGCGTGAGTTCCAGGACAGCCAGGACTACACAGAGAAACCCTGTCTCGAAAAACCAAAACCATAAAAAAAAAAAAAAAAAAAAAAAAAAAAAAAAAAAAGAATGCTCCCCATTGATTCAAATATTTGAATGCTTAGTAAGCAGGGGGTGGCGTTATTTGAGAAGGATTAGGAGGAGGTGTGGCCTTATTGGAGGAAGTGTCACTGGGGGGTTAGGCTTTGAGGTTTCAAGAAGCCCACATTTCATTCTCTCTTTCCTCCCTTTGGCCTGCAAATTATCCCTCTGCTACCACTCGAATGCCACACATGCCACCATGTCCCCTGCCATGATGATAATGGACCAGGGCTCTAAAACTGTAAACAAGTCCCCAATGAAATGTTTTCCTCACTAGAGCTGCCCTGGCCATGGTCCTTAGCAGCAATAGAACTCTAAGACCCCACACAAGCCAGTTGGCCTGAGTCCAGATCCCTAGAACCCATGTAAAATGACATACGTGGCAACAACACGTGTCTGTCATCCAGGAATCCTACAGCCAGATGGGAAGCAGAGATCAGGGAATTGGTATTCTGACCACAGACCAGCATTGGAGTTCTCTACACAGCAGCAAGAAACAGCAAGAGAGACACTACCTCAAAACAAGGGTGAAAGGGGAGAATCAACCCTCCAAAATCGATTCCATCTGACCCCCGCATGATGTCAATGAACACGCCCCCTGCCTCTACCCACTGAAGTGAGTAACATTGCTGTTAGAGCTGAGGTTAGGTAGTCGTTATCTACCCAGAAGGGCGCTAAGAACGTGGCAAAGATTTATTCCTATTCTGAGATGCATAATGAGATGTCTTCAAAACATTAAGGATCAGGCTTGGTGTCTTTGTTCACCATATTTGAACCTGAAAGATTCTGCCTCAAAATTTTATTTACCCCCAGAAAATCCTGCTTTAAAAGGCCAAAGCGCTACCATTTTGTAACTCTGTAATTCCTACCCTTTCTGACCCCTATTCCAGGAACTAGCTAACCACAAAGGTTATTCTGCATTCTATAGATAGTTGATGTTTGCCCAACCTATTGCAGAATGCAGTTAATCCATTTTGCGGAATGTAGTTAATCCACCTTGCAGAATGCAGTTTCTCCATTTTGTGGAATGCAGCTACACCTGGCCCTCAGGGATGAATTGCCTCATGATCTATGTGTAACTTCCTTATCTAACTTCCCCCAACCCCTCCCCCTTCTGTGATTTTTTTGGTTTCAAATACTCTTTGCGCCAGATACGCGGGATCGATCTCTGACCCTGTGCGGTTATGAATCGATCCCAGTATACTGGAACCCCAATAAAGACCTCATGTGATTGCAGCGAGACGGTCTTTGGCTGATTCTTTGGGCGTCGCTTTATCCCGAGACTTGAGTACGGGGGTCTCCCTATCTCGTGGGGTTCTCCCCATTTTAGAGATCTAACATTGGGGGCTCGTCCGGGATTTCGCGACCACCCTAAATCACCAAGACCCTCTTGGAGGTAAGATCCTGTCGTGTTCTGTCTGTCTGTTGTGTTTCTGCGTTTCTGTGTTTGTCTGAATTTCTGAGGCGCCAGATCTGGTACTTTTGGTTTGCAGTCACCTGTGCTCGTGAGAGCACAGGGCCCCCCATTTGGGAAGTCGGGGGTGTTACTAAACAGACGTGTTGAGGCGTAACTGACTGCCACCCTGGAAGACGTTCCAGGGGACTGGAGGGAGACCCGAGGATGCTCGGAATTCTCCCGTCGGGGTGCCGATGTGGACTTTGAAACTCTCGTAGAACCAAGAGACTTCAGGTCCCCTCGGCCGTCTGATTCTGTTTCTTTTTCTGGTGTGGGGATCCCACAGGAGGTGGGCCCTAGTTTCCTTGATATTTGTTTCTGTTTCCTTGATATCTTTGAGTGTTTTATTTGTGTTCTGTGTAACTCTGACGATGGGACAGACTGTAAGTACTCCCCTTGGACGGACGTTAGATCACTGGACTGAAGTAAGGAAACGAGCTCATAATTTGTCTGTAGAGATCAAAAAGAAACCTTGGAGGACTTATTGTTCCTCTGAGTGGCCATCCTATGGTCTTGGCTGGCCACCGGAGGGAACACTAGATTTAACTGTCATTTCTGCTATCAAGGACATTGTTTTTCAGAAGGGACCGGGGTCGCACCCCGACCAAGTTCCTTATATTTTTGTTTGGGAAGACTTAGCCCAGGATCCTCCCTCCTGGCTTAAACCTTGGACACAAAAGACAAGGCCAGGCTCCCGAGTCCTGGCGGTCCAGCGAGATGGACCAAAAACGAGAGTAACCTCGGCGGAGCCCGAACCGCCTCGGAATTCTACGGCACCTCCAAAGATCTATCCCGAGATCGAGGAGCCTGCCCTCTGGGAAACTCCTCCACCCTACCGCTCCCCTCCACAGGGACCCCCACCTCCAGACCAGGGTGCAGCAGAAGGACCAGCCGCTGGGACACGCAGCCGGCGTGCTCAGAGTCCTGGGGGACCTGATTCAACTACAGCGTTGCCTCTGCGGGTCTACGGCCCCCCCGGCTGGCTCTGGACAATTACAGCCCTTACAATACTGGCCCTTTTCATCCGCTGATTTATACAATTGGAAATCTAACCATGCCCCATTCTCTGAGAACCCCTCCAGTCTTACAGGTTTAGTGGAATCGCTGATGTTCTCTCACCAGCCAACTTGGGATGATTGCCAGCAGTTGCTGCAAGTTCTTTTCACTACTGAAGAAAGAGAGCGAATCCTTTTAGAAGCCCGAAAAAATGTCCCTGGTGAAAATGGGCAGCCGACCCAACTCCAGAATGAGATCGACGCTGGATTCCCCCTGAACCGTCCCAACTGGGAATATAATTCACTTGAAGGTAGGGAGAGGTTGTTGGTGTACCGCCGGGCTCTCGTGGCGGGTCTCAAAGGTGCCGGACGACGGCCCACTAATTTGGCCAAGGTAAGAGAAGTATTACAGGGAGAAACGGAGCCCCCTTCTGTCTTTCTAGAAAGGCTAATGGAAGCTTATCGGCGCTACACGCCTTTTGACCCCACGTCTGAGGGGCAGCAGGCAGCAGTAGCCATGGCCTTCATTGGGCAGTCAGCCTCAGATATACGCAAGCGGCTACAACGGTTAGAAGGGCTCCAAACCCTGTCGTTGCAGGATCTTGTTAGGGAAGCAGAGAGAGTTTACCATAAAAGAGAAACGGATGAGGAGAGGAGAGAGAGAGAGAAGAAGGAGGCTGAAGAGAGGGAGAATAGAAGAGACAGGAGACAGGAAAGGAATCTGACTAGAATTCTGGCCGCAGTAGTAAGTTACAAAGAAGAACAGATACAAGGCTCAGGGAGGCGACAGTCAGGGTACCTGGGCAACTCAGGGCTGAAGAAACCCCCTCGTTCAGGGGGAGGAGCTCGCCCACCGCTAGCCAAAGACCAATGTGCATACTGTAAAGAGAAGGGGCACTGGGCTCGAGACTGTCCCAAGAAAAGGGCGGGCCCCAGGACCCCTAAGGTCCTGGCCTTGGAGTCAGAAGAAGATTAGGGGAGACGGGGCTCGGACCCCCTCCCCGAGCCTAGGGTAACCCTAACAGTGGAGGGGACTCCTATGGATTTTCTTGTGGACACTGGAGCCGAATTTTCAGTTTTACAACAGCCTCTAGGAAAAACTAAGTCCCACCAGACAATAGTAATCGGGGCCACTGGGAAGAAACCATACTCATGGACCACTGATCGAAGAGTTGATCTCGGGAGAGGGCAGGTCTCTCATTCCTTCCTTGTCATTCCCGAGTGTCCCACTCCTCTACTAGGACGAGACTTGTTAACTAAACTAAAAGCCCAGATCACCTTTGGTCCGAGGGGTCCATCAGTTCAGTGGTCACCACCTACTTCTATGATCTTGGCACTCAGATTAGAAGAGGAATATAGATTACATGAGACTCCCATCAAAGCAGCCATTAATGAGAGATGGTTGAAAGCCTTTCCTCAAGCATGGGCTGAAACAGGTGGAATGGGAAAGGCCGAGCAGGTGCCTCCTATAGTCATAACCATGAAGCCAGATGCCACCCCTATTGGAGTCAGGCAGTATCTGATGAGCAGAGAGGCCAGAGAAGGAATCAGGCCTCATATTCAGAGACTACAAAGACTAGGCATACTAGTACCTTGCCAGTCCCCATGGAATACCCCTTTGCTGCCTGTGAAGAAACCGGGGACTAATGATTATCGACCTGTTCAGGACTTGCGGGAGGTCAACAAGAGAGTTCAGGACATACATCCCACTGTACCTAATCCATATAATTTGCTCAGTTCACTCCCACCCGAGAGACAATGGTACACTGTTCTTGATTTAAAAGATGCTTTCTTCTGCTTGAGACTACACCCCACCAGTCAAGCCATCTTCGCCTTTGAATGGAGAGACCCGGAATCAGGACAAACTGGGCAGCTGACCTGGACCCGCCTACCACAAGGATTCAAGAATTCTCCTACCATCTTCGATGAGGCCCTACATCGGGACCTAGCGCCTTTCAGGTCAGGTAACCCCCAACTATCTCTGGTTCAGTACGTAGATGACTTACTTCTTGCAACGACCACCCGACAAGAGTGCCAGGAAGGGACTGAGAGACTGTTGCTAGAGTTGGGGAAATTAGGGTATAGGGCTTCAGCAAAAAAAGCCCAAATTTGCCAGACTGAAGTTACTTATCTCGGCTACACCCTTAAGGAAGGCAAAAGATGGTTAACAGAGGCCCGGAAAAAGACTGTGATGCAGATACCAGTCCCCACCAGCCCCAGACAAGTTAGAGAATTCCTGGGGACGGCTGGCTTCTGTAGACTGTGGATACCGGGGTTTGCTACTCTAGCTGCCCCCCTGTACCCTCTCACCAAAGAGACTGGAAATTTTACCTGGACTCCAGCTCATCAGGAGGCCTTTGAGAAGATCAAACGGGCCTTATTAGAGGCACCCGCCTTAGCTTTACCAGACTTGACCAAGCCCTTCATCCTATACGTAGATGAACGGGCAGGGGTCGCCCGAGGGGTTCTCACCCAACCCATAGGCCCATGGAAGCGGCCAGTAGCTTACCTATCTAAGAAGCTTGATCCGGTGGCCAGTGGCTGGCCGACCTGTCTCAAGGCTATAGCAGCTGTGGCTCTGCTCCTCAAGGATGCAGATAAACTAACTTTGGGACAATCAACGACCATAGTAGCCCCCCATGCCCTTGAAAGCATCATACGTCAACCCCCTGACCGGTGGATGACGAATGCTCGCATGACCCACTACCAAAGCCTGCTACTGACGGAGAGAGTGACTTTTGCGCCCCCGGCTACCTTAAACCCTGCCACACTGCTGCCCGACTCCGATGACTCAGCGCCCATACACCAATGCCTTGACATCCTGGCAGAAGAGACTGGGACTCGCAGAGACCTTACAGATCAGCCAAGGCCAGGATGTCCCAACTGGTACACCGATGGGAGCAGTTTCATAGTGGAAGGTAAGAGAAGGGCCGGGGCGGCGGTAGTGGACGGCAAACAGGTCATCTGGGCCAGTAGCCTGCCAGAAGGGACCTCTGCTCAGAAAGCTGAACTCATCGCGCTCATCCAGGCCCTGAGACTGGCGGAGGGTAAGAGCATCAACATCTACACGGACAGCAGGTATGCTTTTGCCACGGCTCATGTGCATGGGGCTATTTACCAACAGAGAGGGCTGCTCACCTCGACTGGGAGAGAGATTAAAAACAAAGAAGAAATCTTAAGTCTGTTAGAGGCTATTCACCTGCCTAAGAAACTGGCCATCGTGCATTGCCCTGCCCACCAGAAAGGGCAAGATGCAATAGCCAAAGGAAATCAGATGGCTGATCTGAGTGCAAAGCAAGCAGCTCAGGGAGCCATGATTCTGACAATACAAAAGCAGCCTAAAACTCTGAGGGAGATCAGCTTTAATTACACACCAAAAGATTTGGAAGCGATAGAGGGACTTCAGCTTGCCGCAGAATGGACCCCCCAGGGAGTTGCTAGAACTAATGAGGGAAAAGCAGTTCTGCCATATGAAGAAGGAAAGAGATATGTTACCCACCTACATCGACTCACCCATTTAGGGACTAAGAAACTAAAAGACCTCATCCATGAATCTGAATATTTCATCATGGGACTGTCTGATATCGTGCATGACTCTGTAACCAACTGTCGGGCTTGCGCCCTAACTAACGCAGGACATCACGTAGGCCCTCCGGGAAAACGGCTAAGAGGAGACCGTCCTGGAGCCCACTGGGAAATAGACTTCACTGAAGTTAAGCCTACTAAATATGGTAACAAATATTTACTAGTTTTCATAGACACTTTTTCAGGATGGGTCGAAGCTTTCCCCACGAAATCAGAGACTGCTAACGTAGTAGCTAAGAAGATCCTTGAAGAAATCTTCCCAAGATTCGGAATCCCTAAGGTAATAGGTTCTGACAATGGCCCTGCCTTCGTTGCCCAGGTAAGTCAGGGACTAGCGGCACAACTGGGGATAGATTGGAAATTACATTGTGCTTATAGACCCCAGAGCTCAGGACAGGTAGAGAGAATGAATAGAACTCTAAAAGAGACCTTAACCAAATTAGCCATTGAGACCGGCGGGAAGGACTGGACAACCCTCCTTCCCTTCGCCTTGTTCCGAGTCCGGAACACCCCTGGTCACTTCAAACTTACCCCCTTTGAACTCCTGTTCGGAGGACCACCTCCCTTGACTGAGGCAGGAGGCATAGTTGATCCTGATGCTTCTCTTTCTCAACCCCTCCTAGCCCGACTGAAAGCTCTTGAACTGGTCCGCAAGGGTGTGTGGGAACAACTCAAGGAGATCTACAAACCAGGGACCCTCGATACTCCACACCCTTTCCAAGTGGGAGATCTAGTCCTGGTCCGACGCCATCGTGCCGGTACTCTGGAACCTCGCTGGAAGGGACCCTACCTCGTCCTTCTGACCAGTCCCACTGCGCTAAAAGTCGAGGGCATCTCAACTTGGATCCACGCCTCCCACGTCAAGGCCGCACCACCCGCTGCCCAAGATGAATCCTGGAAGTTGGAAAAGACTGATAATCCTCTTAAGCTGCGTCTACGGCGGCTGCCTGGCAAGCCCAAGGAACAATAACCCCCATCAGCCGATGACCCTCACCTGGCAGGTATTGTCCCAAGCCGGAGACCCCATCTGGAGCATCTCTAAGGTGGCTCCTCCCTGGACCTGGTGGCCTTCCCTGTACCCGGACATCTGTAAGTTGGCATTTGGGGCCCCTGCAAACTGGGATATGGAAGGATATTCTGACCCATTTTTTTGGTTTCAAATACTCTTTGCGCCAGATACGCGGGATCGATCTCTGACCCTGCGCGGTTATGAATCGATCCCAGTATACTGGAACCCCAATAAAGACCTCATGTGATTGCAGCGAGACGGTCTTTGGCTGATTCTTTGGGCGTCGCTTTATCCCGAGACTTGAGTACGGGGGTCTCCCTATCTCGTGGGGTTCTCCCCATTTTAGAGATCTAACAAACCCAGAGTCGCCTTTTAGAGACTCGGAGCTCTTATTGCCCGTGCTGCAGTACTCTCTGGATGTTCTTGAACATTCTATCAGATACAGTGGGTGTGGCCACAGATTTCTCCTTTAGGCATTGCAAAGTGTGGGCGAAAGCTAACTATGATAGGAGGCAGGGACGGCTTTGGGAGATTCTCTACCCATGGCTGTGCTCTCACATGCTCCTCGGCCGGCATCATTTGGGGATAATCTTCAGGTCTGCATTCTCTATTTCTGACAAATATACTTTCCTATTTCAGCCATGTTGTAAGGATGGAGAGAAAGCTCTCAGGAGCAGGGTAAAGTACTGGGCAGGTTTTAAGTGAACCCTGTTATATTTTCATACCCAGTCCTTGTTTCTCCTCATTTCAAAAGCAATGACAAGGCAACTATGAGTCACTGGTATAAAACATTAAGAATTCCATCTTGGTGCTGGAGAGATGTCTCAGTGGTTGAGTGCTGACTGCTCTTCTGGAGGACCCAGGTTCAATTTCCAGCAACCACACGGCAGCTCACAACTGTCTAGAACTCCAGCTCTGGGGGAATCCAATACCATCACATGGATATATGTGCAAGCCAAACCAATGCACATAAAATAAAAAGAAATAAATGAATCATTAAAAAAAAAAAAAAGAATTCTATCTCCTCTCATAGCCTGGGATAAAGTACTTAGAATTCTGGTCCCTGGTGTACATAAAACATAATTATCCAACAGCTGTGTTTTATTTCGCAAGTTTATAAAATGATGATGTAATTTTATAATAGTGAAGTTTATATGTATGTGTAGATGGAGTATGCATACATATTTGTGGTGTGTGTATGAGACAGAGAGAGACAGACAGAGAGAGACAGAGAGAGAAAGAGAGTGCTAGTAAGAGCGAGAGAGCATGATGCCTGTGTGGAGTACACAGTTTGACTATGTGGGGTGCCTTTCTCTATCATATCTACCGCAACCACATTTTTTTTGAGACAGGGACTCTCATTGAGCTTGGGGCTAAGCAATTGTCCAGACTGGCTGGCCTGCCTGAAGTGCATGTCTTCAATCCTCTCCTGTGCTAAGACTACATGCATGTAGTCTTCATGATGCGTGTGCATCACCACGCCCAGCTTTTTATATGGCTGCTGGGGATTTGAACTCAGGTCCTCGTGCCTGCATGGTGGGCGCTCGGTCAACTGAACCGTCTCTTCAGCACAATAGCTATGTTTTTATAAACTTGTGTTCACGTGACATTAGTTGCTTAGTGTTTTCCTGGTTGGGAGAATCCCGGTTTAGGCGGCCTCCATCCGTGGCCACGTAAATCCAAGGAGAGTCTTTCCGAAACACAGACAAGAATCAACCCAAGCATCCCAAGCTGATTGGTGTAAGGTGGAGTCCCCAGGGGATAATTGTATCGTGGTGAGTGCCATTGTATGAAATTAACTCCCACTAGAAGTGTTCTCAAGTACCTAAGCTTGGTTTTCAGGGCCATTCTCTCTGTTTATTCCCTCTGAAATATATATATTAGTGTGAATAGTTAATGCTCGGCCAGTACCAGGTGCTCATTATGGGCTTTCAATATAACAACTCATTATATATAATAACTCATTTAACTGTCTCAATAGCCCTTTGATATGGGCACCACTATTACCACCACTTATAGGTAATGGGATGTATTTTGTGTAGAGGTTGGATCAGCCACCCCCGGTCTTACAGAGGGTGACAGCAACATAATTAAACTGAGGCCGTCTCCTGCCAGAGCCCCTATCCCTCAGCTATGACCCCTTTCCATGGCCACATGTTTGGAAGTGTTGCCTTCCTTCTAGTGTCTGCTCTAGTGACCTCTGAGCCAAGTAGAACTTACTGGTTTTGCTATCGATTGCCTTGTTGCAATAGGCAACAAAGGGCAGAGACATTTGTGAAACTGAATGGACAGAATGATCAGCGAGTATCCCTCACTTAGGTGTAATTCCTAACATTGCACGGGTGATGTACCAACCAGCCCAAATCTTAAGCAGGCAATCGAACTCGACTGAGATGCTTGGGGGATGGGGGAAGTGGAAATATTGGGAATACTGGGGGAGATGGGGTAATGTGTGCTGAATAGGATCAAGATACAGTATTTATGTGCATTAACTTGGCCAAGCTAAACAAAAGGTCGAGAATAGTTGATGAGATCCGATGTTGACTTCTGGTTTCTACATACATACCTCACTCACACTCACGAGGGCACACACACACACACATATAGACCACACACACAGACACACACAGAGACACACATACAGACACACAGACACACACATTACCTCTCAGAAAATGAGTCTCGGTGGAGCCCCATCACTTCAGGTGCCCAGGCACTCCTTAGAGTCAACCCAGAGCCTCCTCGCTCCAGGCAGCCCCTCTTCTGTGCCCTCCCCCCCCTTTCCTCTTAAGCATGTGCACCTTCTCAGGGATCTGAGTTCTATTCTTGCTTGGGAATTTCTTGTGGGTTGGAATCTCCATAACACTCTGTTTTTATTTTAAGAAATGTACTGTATCCTGAGTCATTAAGCTGTGTTACTTTGTATATTGTGTTTTTAATTTTGTTTTATTGCTTTTAGGGGGCAAAGGTTGTGATGATTTTTTTTTATAGTTA
Source organism: Apodemus agrarius (assembly GCA_964023405.1). NCBI lineage: Eukaryota > Metazoa > Chordata > Mammalia > Rodentia > Muridae > Apodemus > Apodemus agrarius. Next base: position 67,401,161 of record OZ030019.1, on the reverse strand, counting down.
GACCCAGTACATTTTTATAACTAAATCTATCCAGCTAATGAGAGAGAGAGAGAGAGAGAGAGAGAGAGAGAGAGAGAGAGAGAGAGAGAGAGAATTCTTGGGCAGTAGGAAGCAGCCTTGACCCGTGTTTACATGAAATTCCAGGTTGTAGAAGTTGTAGTCTACTTTTCATAATTAGAACTGGAACAGCTGCAAGGCCGACACCGGGTGCTATCTCTTTCAGGAGTACCCAGGATGGACTTTGTAGGGGCTCAACAAAACATTTCTCAGGGGCTGGAGAGATGGTTCCGTGGTTAAGGATGCATACTGCTGTTGCAGAGACTGGAGTCAGGTTCCCAGCACCCCTGTCAGGTGGCTCACAACCACTGGGAACTCCAACTCCAGGGTGTCTGATACCTTCTTCTGGCATCTGTGGCCATTGCAAGCATGTGCACATAAACACACATAGACATATACAGAGTTAAAAAAAAAAAAAAGGTTGAGTTCTCAGTGGAAGAGGAAATGCACAGTAAGACAACGAAAGTCCCCTGGGGATAAATCATCAAAGAAGACCTTCTGTGCACTTTATAAAGAAAATTCCCTCAGGAGGGAGGGGAATCTTTGCTAGCTATACTTCTGAAAGAGGATTACTATCCACATATATAAAGAGCTACAAAAGTCAAACAATAAGAGATCACATAATGCAATCCATAAATGGGCCAATGAAAGGAACAGACAGTTCTCAACAGATGGCATGCAAGTGACAAAAGCCATGGACACATGCTCAGCCTCACTAGTCATCAGAGAGATGCAATTCCAAAGTACGCTGAGATTCCATCTCTTTTTGCAGTGGAAGTAGCAGTTGTTAAGAAAATAAATAACAACAAATGCTGACAAAGACTGTGAGCAAAAGGAACACTTATAAACACCGCTGCTGAAATATAAAGTAGTCTGGGCACTATGGAAGTCAGTGTGGAGGACTCTCAGATGGAAGGAAGGAAGGAAGGAAGGAAGGAAGGAAGGAAGGAAGGAAGGAAAGATGGATAGATAGATAGGTAGGGAGATAGATAGATAGATATAAATAGATAGATAGATTTATAGATAGATTGATAGATAGATAGATATAGATAGATTTATAGATAGATAGATAGATAGATAGATAGATAGATAGATAGATAGATAGACAGACAGGTAGATAGATAGACAGACGACAGATAGATAGACAGACATATAGATAGACAGACAGATAAATGGGGTGATGAGATGTCTCAGCAGTTAATGGCATTTTCTGCCAAGCCTGATTATCTGAGTTTGGTCCTTGGGACTCACATAGGAGCAGGACAGCATCTCTCCTAAATGTTGTCCTCTGACCTCCACATGTGCACCATGCCAAAAGCCCACCCTCCTACATATAATACATGAACAATTAGACATGAAGCATTTGAGAAAACACAACAAGGCCAGATGGCCCAGCTACACCACTCCTGGGTATTTCCCTAAAAGACTCCAGAATCAACACCCCGCAGAGACACTTGCCCGTCGGTGTCTGCTGCAGTACTGCTCTCAGGATCTGAGCTTCGGGACCAGCCTAGGTGTCCACCAACAGAGGGCTGGATCAAGAAGATGGGGTCCATGTATGCGCTGGGTTCCTTTCCGCCATCAAGAAGAATGAAATGTCACCATTTTTAAGAGAAGGGATGCAATTGGAGGCGATCGTACCACGTGGATCAAGCTCATCTCGGAATGACAAATACTTCCATTTTCTTATCACTTGCGATTCTTAGATTTTATATAGGTACAGAAGGAATGAGGTGGGTGGGGGGGGGGAGAAGCAAGGAAAGAAAGAAGAAAGAAAAGGTTCTTGGAGGTGGTGATAGCTTTAACTGTGAGTGACTTCCAACGCTGGTATGACAGTGTCTACCACTTACAAGTGGCCTGTGGCACACTGTGCACTTTACCGGAATCTTCCCTGCAGTCCTACACAGCATTATCACTTCCCACCACACAGAACCAAAGCCCAAGCTCAAAAAGATTAAGCAATGTGCCAAAACCCTACACCTACAAAGAGGTGGGTTTGATCATGCAGACTGTCTCCAGGACTGCTCCCTGCCCCGCCCCGCCCCACCCCACCCCGCCCTGCCCATGTGCTCTTTCTATTTCAGTGTCTTGGTGTTTATAAGAGAGCCGTGGGCCACTATGTTCATAGCAGCCTTATTTATAATAGCCAGAAGCTGGAAAGAACCCAGATGTCCCTCAACGGAGGAATGGATACAAAAAATGTGGTATATATACACAATGGAGTACTATTCAGCCATTAGAAACAATGAATTCATGAAATTCTTAGAGAAATGGATGGAGCTGGAGAACGTCATACTAAGTGCGGTAACCCAGTTTCAAAAAAATACCCATGGTATGCACTCACTGATAAGTGGATATTAGCCTAGAATCTTGGGACACCAAAGACCAATTCACATACCAAATGATGTCTGACAAGAAAAAAGGAGTGGTCACTGGTGCTGGAAAGGATCAAAGCATCAGTGTAGGGGAATACCAGAACAGGGAAGTGGGAAGGGGTGGATGAGGGAGCAGGGGGAGGGAAAAGGGCATGTGGGACCTTTGGGGGGTACGGAACCAAAAAAGGGAAATGAAATGTAAATATAGAATATATCCAAGAAGAAAAAAATTAAGAGAGAGAGAGAGAGAGAGAGAGAGAGAGAGAGAGAGAGAGAGAGAGCCGTGGGCCAGTCACAACTGTGCAGTGAGGATGCTTGCTAGTGTGTGTGTGTGGAGTCTTAGGAAGAGATGGGAAGCCGGAGGAGGGTAAAGCTGGGTGACAGCCAGCCTAGGAATCAGAATCACCCACGGCCCAGGGAAGTGCTGCGGATTCCTGGAGGTGTTCCTCTCTGTTACGGTTTGAATCTGAAAATTCCCCCCAAAGCTCCTGATTTAAATGCTCAGTCTCCAGCGTGTGGTGCTCGTCTGAAGGCTGTGGAACCCTAAGAGATGGAGTCTGGCCAGTGAAACTAGGTTACTAGAGCTGAACATCTGAAGATCCAATCTGCCTCTGGTTTCTGCCTGCTTTCTCTGCTTTCTCGGGCTCCCTCCACTGGGAACGGAGGTGTTCCACAGCCACCATAGCTTCCCTACTGTGGTGTCTGGAGACCTCCAGAAAGTGTGAGCCGAAGGAAGTCCTTTAGCCCCTCAGCCTAAAGTAAGTCCATCACAGTCATGTGGACAGACGGTGACAAGCTCAATGACAGGGTTATGGTTGTCCCCGAAGGGCTCAGGTCTTAAGATTTAGTTGTAAGAAAAATAGGCAGAGACTACCTCATGAGGTTGGGACCTCAGTCCACTGATGGCTTCATAAACTTGTGATGTTATTGGGAAATGTCAGAAGCTGGAGGCGGGGCCCAGCTAGCAGAAGTGAGCCAGTGGGGTGGGTGTCCTAGCAGGACCTTTCTTACCACCGAGGCCCTTTCCTGATGGCCGCCATGAAAGGCTTCAGGTTGCCATTTCTTTTTCTTAGTAAGATTCTGCCTTACCACCAGCTTATGGGGGTGGGGGATGGGGTTTATGTGGCTGAAACCTCTCAAACCCTGAAGCAAGGCCATTTTTCTTCCTGTTGTTTCTGTCAGGGATTTCCTGATAGTAATAAAAAGCCGATGTACACGTGGATACAGCTGGCCCGAACTTTCTGAGTTCACTGTGGCATGGTGTAGTTTTTTCAGTGTATGTTAATTTTGAAATAAATGTTTATTGTAAAGGAACTTGCAGATAAAATAAGCACCACACACCAAAATTAAGCAGACTCAAAGTCTATACATCTCAGGGAACTGTACAGTTAGAGTTTTTTTTTTTTTTCTTTAACAAGCTCATAGCTTGTTTTGACTTTTGACACAATCTTAATGGCTATCGCATCTAATTCCCCGTGTCTCTTCCTGCAAGGCTTCTCTCGTTTTGAAGGCTGACGCTAGTATCATAATCTAGACTGTTCTCAACCTGTGGACCTTGACTTCTCTGTCTGGCGGTGGGGGTGGGTCATGACCTTTTCACAGGGGTTGCCTAAGACCATTGGAAAACACAGGCATTTATGATTCATAACAGTAGCAAAGGTAAAGTTATGAAGTAGCAATAGAAATCATTTTATGGTTGGGGGCCACCTCAGCATGAGGAACGTTATTAAAGGGTGGAAGCACTGGGAGGGTTGAGAACTGCTGTTCTAGACCAAGGCTGCAGAGTGCAAGCAGTGGTAATAGAGGCCGAGTTTGAGCCAGAATCCAATTCTTTGTTCGTCTTACACCCTTATGCTAATGAGCTGTAGACTTCCCGAGTAGGCTGTATGAGTGTCGCCTTGCATACTGTATACAGAGAGTGCGGAACAAAGCAGTCATTCCATAGGAGATCTGCTCCTGGTACTCTATTTACATGTATGTGTCAGCTTGGTGGCCAGGAATCTGGCAGCTTTTGCTCTGATTCCGTGTCCTAACATCTACCGAGAAGCTACCAAGGCTTCTCTTCAACCCTGTGTGTGAGCGCTTCTACATATTAACAAGACCCTGGTGAGTTAAATCCTGTAAATAAAGCAAAGGAAATATCAGAGGCTTAAATAACCATGCCCTATATTTCCTTCTTTCTGCAGAGTATGCTGTGCTCTTTCCCACTATAGCAAGATCCTCCAGCCTGTCTGTGACTAACTGGAGAGAACTCCAGTCTAAGTGACCCTCTGACTTTGTTCAACAATCAGGGAACAAGGTTCGCTTCCTGCAGGTTCCCAGCAAGTGGGGGTCAGACCCGAAAAGACATTTACATTCAGCGTTCACTCCCAAAGTACAGTGACGTACACATACCTATGTGAGCTGCTGGTTTCTAACACTGGCTAGGACTCCTGTAGCTCAAAGTCACTAAACAAGCAAGCAAGAGACTCGAAAGCCCCATGGAGCCCCCGTGTGTCGTTGACAGCAGAACGCAGTTCAGGTTAACGACAGAAACATCCATAGAGTAAAACAGAAAACAGACTTACTGTTTTAAGTTTCAGTCTTCATTTCTGGTAGATTCCAGAGCAGACAAAATGAAACCCCCGTCGGACGCTCTCAGCACTTGGAGGGCTGTTCCCTGTTCACCACCCAGACACACTGTTGACATTTACAGGCACCTGCCAGATGAGGAACCGGGCAGAGGGGGGCCTGCCGAGACTGCCTCTGCCTCCTGGTAAACCCGTGGACGTTCAGAATGAGAGCAGAGAGCTTCCCTCTTGAAGCCACAGGCACTGTTCCTCTGCAGCCGGCACCTGCTCATACTGCACAGCGCACAAGCACACAGCCAGAGGCTGCGCCAAAGTCCTCATAGTACAAAAAACACCTAAGGTTCTCATCCCCCTCCCTCTTCCTCCCTCCCTCCTCCTCCTTTCCTCTCTCTCTCTCTCCCTCTCCCTCCCTCCTCCCCTCTCTCTCTCTCCTTCCTTCCTTCTTCCTTTCCTCCCTCCCTTCTCCCCTCCTTTGAGAAGGGCGTCTCCCTATGTGGCTCAAGCAGTATTTAAACTCAAGGTTTTCCCACCTCAGCCTCCCAAGTGGTGGGATTCTAGGTGCATGCCACCCAGCCTGACCTTTTCTTTAATTTCCATGTCATTATTTATATTTAAAAAAAAAAAAAAAACTTTTAAACAATGAGGAGTTACCGGCATTCAGATGAGCTGGGATAATTTGTTGAGCTCCTACTCAGCCACTGTTATAGTTTAACATTTGGCCTTATTTGCCTTAGACTTTAGAGGGAGAGGAGGAAGAGGAGGAGGAAGAGGAGGACTAAATCCACACTTCTCCTTTTTACCTCCCCAGAATATTACCACGCCCTGACGTGGTACTTATCAAATATATTTTTATCTTCTTACCATATAAATACACAGTCATAAATAGCACACATGTTTTGTGTTTATAAACCTTTCAAAATATCTGCCAACATATATTGTCTCCCTCCATCTTTTATTCATTTAACAAAATATTTTTGAGATTCATCAATACTGACATGTAGAGATTTCCTCAGCTGAACTGAGCTTAGGTTCTCTGTGTGATTGTGATTCTTCCTCCTCCTCCTCCTCCTCCTCCTCTTTCTCTTCCTCTCCTCCTTCTCTTCCTCTTCCTCTCCTCCTCCTTCTTTTCCTCCTCCTCCTCCTCCTCCTCCTCTTCTTCTTCTTCTTCTTGTTCTTCTCTCTCTCTCTCTCTCTCTCTCTCTCTCTCTCTCTCTCTCTCTCCCTCTCTCTGAGAGTCAAGTTCTTGTGAGTCATCTTTGTGTTCTCCATCCCCTCGGCTTGCCTTCCACGCTCTCAGTCATCCACCCGCTTCCCCAGCACGTGTTCGATCTGTTCCATGACTCGATTTTTCATTCACTTGACAATGAAATTGATAGTATGTCCTGCTGTACATACTTACAAAGACAAAGATTCACTGCATGTGAAAAATTTGAGTTCAATATGTTTACATGCTAAATCTGTACCTCTACTATGTTTGATCAGATGTAATATGTATGGGTATGTGCACACGAGTGCAGGGCCCACAGAACCCAGAAAAGTTGGATTCCCCCAAAGATGGAGTTACATGTGGTTATGAGCAACTCAACATGGACACCAGGATTAGAACCTGGGTCCTCTGGAGGAATAGTATGCATTCTTATCTACCAAGCCATCTCTCCCACCCTGAGTCTATAACTGTGATCGCGTGTTCAGCGATCTTCCCAGGATGCTCTATTAGAGTTTTAACCGTCTCCCTGTTGCTTTCTACTCTTTTCTTCTTCTTTACACCTTTTATCAACAGTTTACTTGGGAGAATCTTCCCCGTTCACTTTGCTCATTCTCTATTTCCTTCCATTAGAGTGTAAACCCTGCAGAAGAAAGATTTCTGCTTACCGTGTCCCCCGCTGTTTACGTAATTTCTAAAGTAGCATATCAGACACTGCATATGCTCACTAACCATGTCCTGGGAGGAGACACATGGGCCCAAGAATCCAATAGACATCTTTGTGAGTCTGCTCTGTACTGTGTGAGCGTTTCTCATTGGTAATTACTTAGACATGGAATTGCTCTCTGTATTGTACGTGGCCTGCCAGCTTGAGGTTCGCAGTGTTCGATCTTATTTCCAGTCTCATCGGCACCACCTAAAAGCCCCCATTTCCCTCAGCCACAACAGCGTTCTTTCTCCACCATGGACAATGAACTAATTTAAAAATGTAGAAACAACAGTTGAGGTCAGAATGAGACATGAAGTAACAGCTAGAAAACTCTGACCACTGAATTCCTAATAAGCAGTACTGGTTATTCTTGGTGCTTATTTGAGAGATGGTTTTGTTGTTGTTGAGTTGCCAACACATCTAAATTAAAGGTGGGTAAAGCAATGGGAAACAGCTCTTTGATTCCATCATTTGTGATAGGTTTTATTCCATGGTGATATAAAACCCAGCACAAAGCTTGGGACAATAGTCTGTCTTATTTATCCATTTGCTTGTGGCACTAAAAAGGAGGATGTCCTGGCTAAGAATACAAAATGAAGACACACATGAATTCCGCGGCCTGCTTTTTCATCCGCACCACCCTAGGAACAAGGATGTAGCTCCATAGTGCCCTTGATTAATATGCACAAGGCCCCAAGGCTCCGTCCCCAGCACTGTTCCTGCATTGCTGTAAAATCGATTTCGCAATGGCCAGAAACATGAAACTCATGTCCAAAGAGAAAATTTGGTTATAGTCATGGTGGATCATCAGTTTCGGTTTTTTGGTGTGTGTGTGTGTGTGTGTGTGTGTGTGTGTGTGTGAAAGAGAAAGAGAGAGAGAGAGAGAGAGAGAGAGAGAGAGAGAGAGAGAGATTCTCTGTGCAGCCCTGGCTGTCCTAGAACTCACTTTGTAGATCAGGCTGGCCTGGAACTCAGAGATCTGCCTGGTTCTACCTCTTAAGTACTGGGATCAAAGGCATGTGCACCACACCTGGCTTTAAAAGTGTTAATATATTCTGGAACAATCACAAAAGTAGTCACAGTCCCCTGTTCCTCCAACTCTATGCCCTTTGAAATCTCTCTCTCTCTCTCTCTCTCTCTCTCTCTCTCTCTCTCTCTCTCTCTCGCGCGCGCGCGCGCGCGAGCACACAAACACACACACACAAACACACACACACACACACACACACACACACACACACACACACGGTCTATTTTTCCCTCCCTTTTGAATACATACTGGTTTTCAGACTTTTCTTGGTCAATGAATGTGGAAGAAGTAACAATGTTGCCAGTTCAGAACTTAGGCCTATAAAGGCCTTTCATGCTTCTGTCTGAGGCTTGGAGCACCGGCTAGCAGCCATCGGAAGATGGCTCACTACTTTGGTTGTTCACTTCAGGCTCTGTGAGGCAAGAAGGCCTAAATGAGTTGCCAGTAGGACTGGCAGGAGAGCACAGGTGCACCTGACCAGAGCTCTCCTGAGCGCGGCCCAAGTCGCGGCTGTTCACAATCATGAGCTCAGTAAATGATGGTTCATTTAAGCTGCTATGCTTTGCAGTGTTGACAAATTAACCCAGACTAACTTGGTTCTCTATCAGACAGAAAACAAAACGGCAATTCTTTCCTTTCCTCCCTCCTTCCCTCTTTCTTCTCCCTTGCTTCCTTTCCTACCCTACATTTTTTTTTTGTTTCGTTTAGGATGATGAAATTATTGAATGTATCTTGATTTTCAAAGGCTTAATGGAAAAAATAAGAGATACATCTTTTTCAGTAAAATATACGAATGCTTTATTGAGTTTTTAGCATCCTTCCAAACCAGTTATTAATCACGTATGGCCCTGTCACAGATACAGAGCCATGTCACATGATTCTGCTTTCTTCATCCGCCGGCACCATTCACCAGGAATGCCAGACATATACACCTCCGGGAGTTTCGTGGTGAAAAAAAAAAATCTGGTTTGAAATCTTGTCTTTTTACGGAAGTGTGTAAGAAAATGAAAACTTAAAGGACATTAGCATCCAGAGTGTACTCTTTTTTTCTCACCCACCGGCCAGGGCTACTTGGAGTTTGCAAATGCAGAGATGAATTGTTAATTTCCTTTAGATAAAACAAGTACAAACAGACCCAGAACCCAACCAAAGCCTGAAAACCCGCAGATAAAAACACAGAGTGTGAAGAAGATTTCACAAAGTATTGTCAGCCTTTCCTGCTCATCAGTACAAAGCAAAACCATGGGTGTTTTCTCTCACGTGTGGGGAAAATTAAAATCTTCGTTCTCCATAATTAAATGATTTTATTTCCCTTTTCTGTTTTATTTATTAATAAGTAATTTGTTATGCATTTATAATATGTGTGTACAATAATTAATTTATTAAATAGATTTTTTTTCTTTTCTTTCTCTTTTCTTTCTGGAGACAGGGTCTCTCTATGAAGTCCCGACTGTACTGGAATTCACCATATAGAGTAGGCTGATCCCAAACTCACAGAGATTTAGAGATCTACCCGCCTCTACCTCCTGAGTGCTCAAATTAAAGGCACGCGCCTTGTTTTATTTTTATTTATTCATTCTTTTGTAACTCCCACACTCAGCTGCACAACTTCACATGGGCTTATGAGCTCAGAGTGTTAGCAGCTTTGGACTGATAGGGTTGAGTTCACTTCCCATTTGCTAGAAGGAACATGGTTTTGATATTTTCAACGGCAGAAGTCTAGGTAAAGATGAGTGGCCGTATGACATCTCCTGGTGGTGTTGGCTCAAGGTCTTCACATTACTGAGGACAGAGTGAAAGCGATCACTTCAGAATCTCATGAAAGTTAGAGCAGCTGTTCCCACTCTCGTGGGTCCCCTAACAATCAGAGCGGGAGTCTCTGACTCTGTTCCCTGCCACTGGATCGATCCCCTTCCCCTAGCTGGACTGACTGGTTGGGCCTCAGTGGGAGAGGATGCTGAGACCTGATGTTCCAGAGAGGATGGTTCTCTGGGGAGAAGGGGAGGGAGTGTAGGGGGAGGGGCTTGTGATGGTGGGACTGGGAGGAGGAGGGGGTGCAGGGATTGTGATGTAGAGTAAATTCGAAAAATTAAGGAAAAGAAGGCTTTGGCCAAATGCTTCTTGTTTTTGTTTTTGTTTCATGTTTTTTCTTCATGGTAAACAGCTCAAGCTTGGTTGTCTGAAGTTGGGGTACACACTGGCCTCTCTTTCTCTTTGTTAAGATTATGGGGAAGAAAATATTTTGGTTTCAGTGAGAGATTTTTGTAAAGTTTTTCATGAAATACTCGAGGACAAAGCAAAAACTATTTGCTTACCATACAGGGATTGTAACTGGCGGCGCAGTCACACATGAAGAATGCCTACTAGCCTGGGCATGGAGGCACGCAGCAAGAATTCGAGGGCTCAGGCAGGAGGATTGCAAGTTTGAGGACAGCCTGGGCTATATAATGAGTTTAGGATAGCCTGAGCTGTATAGTGAAACACTTGTCTCGAAAAAGCAGCTGAGAAGAGTCAATTAAGAAAATAATATAAAACAATAACTGATGAATTATGTTCTAGCAACAGCATGATGGACAGATACTATTAATTATCAAGGCCAATCTGTGAAGTCTGGTAATATTAGCAGGAGCAACAGCTATCATTTAAAGAAAGCCTTACTGGTCTCTGGCTGTGTACCAAAATATTATGTCTATTTACATAGTGATAAATATTTGTTTTAAGCCACTGGCCAAATTTACAAATCAGATTGTTGGCTGGGCAGTGGTGGCGCACGCCTTTAATCCCAGCACTTGGGAGGCAGAGGGAGGCAGATTTCTGAGTTCGAGGCCAGCCTGGTCTACAGAGTGAGTTCCAGGACAGCCAGGGCTACAAAGAGAAACCCTGTCTCGAAAAACCAAAAAAAACCAAAAACAAATCAGATTGTTTTGTGGTAATAAAATAAAATAAAACAAAAAAATAAAATAAAATAAAAAATAGAAAAAAAATGAGCCAAACAACTAGAAGAGAGAAAAAGATAAAATTGACAGCATTATATAAAGGTTTGATAAAATCAAGCACACATCTGTAGGGCAAACAAGCAGTTAGTGATTTTTTAAAGAACTCAAATGTCATCGGCCAGAATCTAGGGGCCTAAAATATGATGATTAATCTCTTTTAGAGAAAAGCAGCACTGGAATATGGAATCAACCACCTCACAGAGTTAATGAGATAACAGCTCCATCACATGTCAATAAGACCCTGATATTCATAACACATCTGAGGTACCACATTGAGTTGAGTTCTCTGGACTACACTGGGGGCGGGGATGAAACCCAGCTATATCAAGGTGACAACAATTATGGTCGGGGCACATTCAGGACCAATTTTGATGGTTCTTGGGACTGTGGCATTTAGTTTTCCAAAGCCTAGACCCAACAGAGAGAAAAACAGCCCAAGCTGCCTACAGAGTTATTCTTTGTTGTTGGTTTGAGCCCGAGGGCCAGCACAGGTAGATAGGTGCCTGGGAGAGGGGTTTACAGAGAGTGGAGTTCAGAGCAACTGCAGGGAGAGCTTTCTACAGGCCTGATGTGTCACAGGTAGATATCTTTCTGTGGGGAATAATCTCCATTGCTGGAAAGTTCCTGTCCAGGTGCCTTGTCACTTGTGACCCTGCTGTGGTGGGAACCCCTACTTCCTGCAGGCCCTTGGACCCCTGACCCCAGAGCTTCTTTCTGACTCCCAAGTCAGAGAGCAGATGTTACGAACAAAAAGTTCCAGTAGGGCAGCTGGCTCAGGCACTGTGGTTTCCCGACACTAGTAATCTGTGCTCGGAGAACAAACCGAACATTGTCTGAATCTTGCCGCTCTTGAAGGCGTGGACTTCGGGTCAAGTAGAAAAGAAAAATTCTCTTCAAAATGGAAGCCAGCCCCGTGTGTTCTATGGTTTCCTGACTCAGTGTGGTCACCCGTAGAGCTGTCAGGAAGGCCGTTTGAAGAGCTTGAGTCTATGTCTCCTCCCCACTGGGTGTGTCTCAGAGAGGCTTTCTGCTCTGTCACTAGGGGCTACTCGCTCCAGTCTGCCTGGTACCCACTGTAGACTGTGTACCTTGGGCATAACTTCTGCCTTGCTAAGTCCATATGGGTCAGTCCTTGCCGCCAGCTGCCAGCTGCCCCGGAACTCCTAGGCTTCACCCCTCCTTCACCACGTGGCCTAGTCCTGCCAACCTGACGTCTAGATTTTGGGGATCTTTGTCTTTATTGCCCTGGAGGAAATATCCAATGGGGAAATTAAGTGCTAACCATTACCTAGACAACACATTCATTGTCAATTCAAAACAGACAAATATTCTAAATTTTATACAATCCACCCAACAACCACCACTGACTGGTTATGGTCCAGATTTTCCATTTCCATCTCCATCTAGTAGGGTGGAGAGTGTGTGTTGTATCAACCCCGCCTGCACCAGAATCCACTCTGTCATGGAGATTGATGTTTATGGGTACTGTTAGGTGGCACTGGTTTCTCCCAAGGGCTAAGTGAAAGTGTTGTTAGTAAATAGAATCTGTGGTTAGCAAAACAGTGCAAAAGAGAAGAACTGGGTAATACTGGACTCTTCATCCTGCCAGTATCAGCACTGTGCACCATCCCTTAACAATAAGCAAACACACACACACACACACACACACACACACACACACCAACAACAACAACCCTTTCTAGGAAATCTGGTAATATTTCTGTCAGGTGCTGATCTAAAGGGTGAAGCAACAATTGGTCACATGAAGCGAGGCACCAAGCCTCGGGTTCCTGTCAGCCAATATGGGCATAAAACTCTGACATGTCCTTACAGGAATTACAGAGCAAAACGCTCTGAAAGTTTTAGCACTGATGCTGCAGTCACACAGGGTAGAGAGTACAGATACGCTGTAAACTACGAAACACTGGGAAAAGAACAATTACTTACTTAACTGTGCTGGCTAGCTTTATGTTAAGTTGAAGGAAGCACAAGTCATCTGAAAGGAAGGAACCTCAACTGGGAAAACGCCTCCATAAGGTTCTGCTGTAGGGCTCAGCTCATGGCGGGTGGTGCCATCCTTGGGCACCTAGGTGGTCCTGGGTTCCGTAAGAAAGTAGGCTGAGAAAGACACGGTGGAGCAAGCCAGTAAGAGGGACCCCTCCATGGCCTCTGAGTCGGCTTCCGTCTCCAGGTTCCTGCCCTGTTTGAGTTCCTGCCCTGACTTCCTTCAATGATGAACACTGATTTAGAAGAGTAAACAAACTCTTTCCTCCACAGCATTTTTGATCATGGTGTTTTATCACAGCATAGTGACCCTAATTAGGAAGTTGCCTTGCTCAGAGGACTTCTCCCAGTAAGAGAATCCAACTGGCCATGCTGTTGGGAAGGATGCACTCCACCCACCATGGTTCCCACACACCCTTCGCCCTGGCTTTATTTTCAGCTTCATTTTTGTCCCCTCGCTACACTGTTCCGCTTGTTCTTAGATTGTATGTTTCTGTGTATCCGACAAGGCTAGTCACAGAGGGATGGTTTTCATCTGTTTTGTTCTCTGTCCATCCTTAGATCCTTGAACAGAACTAGTACCATGCTACCAGGCACAGATTGAGACCAGTCAATCCTTGTTGCATGAATCAATGGTCCTTGGCATCTATGGTCCAAACAGCTTAGGCCGCTGTATTAGTATCTTTTTTCTTATTGGTGTAACCAAATGCCCTTCAAGAACAACTTACGGGAGAAACGTTTTCTCTTGGCTTAGAGTTTCAGGGGATAAAGCTCACCATTGCAAGAAACGAATACCAAGCAGAAGTATGGGTGTAGAGGGGAAACAGAAATGACAGGCTGAACTAAGGAACCTCAAGGCCCAACACCAGTGACCCATTTCCTCCAGTGATGCCTCATCCTAGCAAAGACTATGAGAGACACGTCACACCCAAACACACACCACCATATGATACAATAAGATCCTGTCTTGAGTGCTCGCTCCGGCAGCACATACACTAAAATTGGAATGATACAGAGAAGGTTAGCATGGGCCCTGCTCAAGGATGACATGCAAATTTGTGAAGAGTTCCATATTTTGCAATCTCAACTCCTATTATCTGTCTGTAGTATTAAATAAAGTATATTGGTTTACACTCCCCCAAAAGATCTTGTCTTGACATCCCCTACCCATGAGGATTTCAAGTATCTAAATTTCAAGTATTTAGTATTTCCTAATGCTTCTTTCATTCCCAAGTCATCTGAGGTTTAGACTTCTTTGCTTTCAGAGACATTTTTAGACCTTAAAGATTTGTCTTCATTTCTAAAGGAACATCTAGTTTGATATTGCGGGCAAGACAGTAGTCACCCCCCCACGCCCCCCCACCCCCGCATTTGATTCTCACCTAGTCACAATTTCCATAGACCGAGGAGCTTCAAAGATGCCTTCCAGTATGGCATTCAAAGGGTAGGGGATTTCCCTCAGCAGAAAAGACAGAAAAGAGCAGCCCTGTCACAGCGTGATGAGCTGTACCAGGGCCATATGTCTATGACTTGGTTTACACTCCAGTTGGGTACCGTTCTGCATAGAAAGCCACTCATAGATCATCCTGCTAATGAGTTGATGAGTAACTAGACTCTTGTATTTCCCAGTTACGTGCTCTACTTTATTTCTGGGTAGTGACACCATGAAGGATTTGAAAGGACAGATCCAAGAGAGGAAAACACACGCGGAAATCTCTCTGAACCTTTCAAAAACACATCCACAGTTCAGCTATTTAGACGATGCATATCACTAGGCTTAGAGTTAAGGAAATGCTTCAAATGACCAGCATTCTGCATTCTGCATGCTATGTGATAAAAATGGAAGAGAGAAATACCTATTCCAAAAATCGTAAGCATTTAAAGAAGGTTGAACTGAATCTATGCCCCAGCAGTCTCTAACTTACACAATACAAGATCATCCATCTCTCTTACACACATTGTATTTGTTTGGGTCTAGCGGGTCACTTTTTATGTTCAGCATTTGAATTTTATTTTTGTCTTGTGAACTCTCCTGCAAGCCTAAATGTGACCAGTTCTGCACAGACCCACCAGTACTAGAGGAGCAACATCCATCTTGTTAATGCTTACGAGCGTCCCTGCCGACATATCCCATTTTACTGAACTTAGTTACTTAGACTGCCATAATAAGATGGCATAGGCTGAGTGGCTCGAAAAAGATAGCCATTTGGGGCTGGCTGGCTGACTTAGTGAGGAAAGGTGCTTCCTGCCATGCCAGTGACCTCTGTGCAGTCCCCAGCCGCACGGTGCAAGAAGAGAGCCAATTCCTGCAAGCTATCCTCTGTAGCGGCTATTCCTGGTTGTCAACTTGACTATATCTGGAATGAACTACAATCTAGACTTGGAAGGCTCACCTATGATCCTAATCTGGAGGCTCAGAGATATAAGTTTCTGACCTGGATTTAGCAAGGAGATCTTGAAGCATGGATTCCAGTTCAAGATCATCTGGGATTAAAGGCATGGAGACACACACCTTTAATCTGGGCTACACCCTCTACTGGAGACATATATAAGGACATTGAAAGAGGGAAGACTCATTCTTCCTTGCCGGCTTGCCTCGTGGGACTGACCAACTGCAAGATCCTTGGACTTCCATCCACAGCTGCTGCTGACTACTGTTGGGGAGTTGGACTACAGACTGTAAGTCATCAACAAATTCCCTAACTACATAGAGACTGCCCATATGTTCTGTGACTCTAGAGAACCCAGACTAATACATCCTCTGACCTCCAAATATGCACCACGACCCATATATACCCTCTCCAAATACATAAACAAGATTTTTAAATAGCCATTTATTCTTTTTTTCTTTTTTTTGTTTTTTCAAGACAGGGTTTCTCTGTGTAGTCCTGGCTGTTGTGGAACTCACGCTGTAGACCAGGCTGGCCTCGAACTCAGAAATCCGCCTGTCTCTGCCTCCCAAGTGCTGGGATTACAGGCGTGCGCCACCACGCCCGGCTATAGCCATTTATTCTTATGGGGTAGACTGGAAATCTGAACTCAGGGTGCCAGTTTGCTCAGGTTCTAACAAGGTCTCTCTTCTCACTTGTAGGCAGCTGCCTTTCTGCTGTGGAGGAGGAGAACAAGATGGTAGAAGACAAAAGGGACCCTTTGCAGTGTGTGTGTGTGTGTGTGTGTGTGTGTGTGTGTGTGTGTTGTATAAGGTTATGATCCTATTTCCTAGGGCCGAGAGCCTTGACCTGACTTTGAAGAGGACACATTTAGCACATAGCAGCCATCGTGTGAAAATCTCTCCATTTTTAACACCTAAGGAGACAGGGTGGCTATAAGCAGAGATTTGGACCTTAGCAAGAACTCTAAGGCACACTGTGTAGCTCAGTCTTGCAGTTTCTTTGATCCCTGTCTGTTGCTTGTTATGGCCTGGAAGTTGCTGCTACCCCCAACTCATGCTGTAGTCCCACCTTCAATGTGACGACATGAATTTAGATTTAGTTCATAAGGGTGGGAGCCCAGGATGTGACTTAGGCCTTTACGAGAGAAGAGGAGATGGTCTAGTGGTTTATTTGACTTAGTAGTATGCCTGACTTGTAAGCTTAAGACCTGAGTCCCATGCCCAGAACCCATGTGAAAAGAGCCTGGTCTGGTGGCATGCGCTTGTAACCCCAGTATTGGAAAAGCAGATCAGGTAGATCCTGGAGGGTCACGGCCAGCTACACATGCCTATCTGTTGAGTCCCAGGTCAGAGAGGTCTGGTGTCAAATAAAGAAGGTGAATAACTTGTGATGAATGACCCAAGATTGTCTTCTGGCCTCTACACACATGTGCATACATGTGAACACAACTCCACACAGTTATGATAGTACATACACACAAACATATACACGTGGGTCCACTTATATACATGCATGTGCATACACATGGATGTGCATGAATATGCATACACACATATGCCTACAGAGATGGAGAATGAGAGAGAGAGAATGAATGAATGAATGAATGAATGGATAGGAGAAAAAAAACAAGAACAGAGCTAATTCTCTGCACAGAGTGAGGACAGACCAATACCACAAACCAAAGCCAGGAGAGGACCCTCAGTAGGAATCAAATCTGTCGGCATCTTGATATCTTGATCTTGGACCGTCAGCCTCCAGAGCAGTGAGGAATACCTTGTGTTTGAGCTTCTCAGCCTTTTATGTTAGCAGCCCAAGCTAAACAAGACGGGGACAACTTCACTGCCCATCCCTGGTGAGGATGGGGTAAAACAGAGAGAAGTAAGGTACGGTGGTAATAGAGAGGCTGTGTTCTTTAAGACCTGTGTCT
Organism: Apodemus agrarius; assembly: GCA_964023405.1. NCBI lineage: Eukaryota > Metazoa > Chordata > Mammalia > Rodentia > Muridae > Apodemus > Apodemus agrarius. The sequence goes on along the minus strand of OZ030019.1, from coordinate 67,383,896 downwards.
CCGCAGGACCTTAAGACAGGTGAAAACTTAAAGAGCCAGGCAACATCTAGATCCAATCTCTTTTATTTTCTAGAAGAAAGCCGATTACTGTTCAAGGTTGCACAAAAAAATGAGCACAGACGGATGGATGCTTGCTTTATGGGACTAGAGAAAGTGGTTTTCATCCATTGGCCAAGAGAACTACTTTAAGAGCAAAATGCCTCATCGGCCTTACGTCACCACAAAGCTGAGGGTAAAGTGCCAGATTTACCACTTTAATAACTAGATCACAGTGCTTCAGACTAGTAAATGTCCGAGCAGGACATAAAATCCACACTGTATGACACCAGTTAAAAATTATTTAGAAACCAACAATTTTAGCACTCTGCAATTTTTCTCCTCTCTCTGGGAGGTGGTGAACAGAACAGAATCTTTACGATGAGGCACACGACAGAAACATCGCCTCTTCCTGCCATGCCTGTCCTATTTACGACGTCTTCAGCCTACAGTAATTGTCAGTAATAAATAGGCTGTATTCAAACAGCAGGACTGATCTGCCATTCAGTATTATAACCCACCAGGAGGATCGTAAAAAGTGAGGAGAACACCGCGTGCCAAGGTGCACTCGAGTCACGCAGATAACCTGGAGTAAGTGTGCACTTTTCCTGAAAGCAATAATAAGGAACATACATCCTGGTCACATTATAAGCAGCATGGCAGAGGGAGGGTGGCATGGAAGGCCTATATCAAGTGAGACTTTCCCCAGGTGAGCTCACCCCCTCTGTTTCTCTGCATGTGTGAATTTTAGAGGTCAGTATGCTTCCTTGAAGACACTGAAGTCCTTCTTTTCACCTTAAGAGAATAGCCGGCAAATCTATAGAGAAATGGCTCGATGCTTTTTCAGAGGCCAGTAACACCCAAGATCAAGGCACACTGCCCAAGAACAGAGCTCAGTCTCGTCTGCATGGGGGCTCCCCGAGTGTGACACTTGTTTCTTCTTGAGTACTGGGTTGTCTTAGTCAGGGTTTGTATTCCTGCAGAAAACATCGTGACCAAGAAGCAAGTTGGGGAGGAAAGGGTTTATTCAGCTTACACTTCCACACTGCTGTTCATCACCAAAGGAAGTCAGGACAGGAACTCACACAGGGCAGGAACTTGGAGGCAGGAGCTGATGCAGAGGCCATGGAGGGGTGCTGCTTACTGGATTGCTTCCCCTGGCTTGCTCAGCCTGCTTTCCTATAGAACCCAGACCTGCAAGCCCAGGGATAATACCACCCACAATGGGCTGGGCCCTCACACTTTGATCACTAATTGAGAAAATGCCTTATAGCTGGATCTCACACTGGCACGTCCTCGAGGAAGGTTCCTTTCTCTGTGATAACTCCAGCTTATGTCAAGTTGACACACAAAGCCAGCCAGTACACGGTGTAACACTTCACATTTGAGCTCTACCTTCCAGGTCTTTCTTCTCATGAATGGAAGGTGACATTTCTGTTCACACATGTGCACACACCAGCTTATGTCAAGTTGACACACAAAACCAGCCAGTACGCAGTATAACACTTCACATTTGAGCTCTACCTTCCAGGTCTTTCTTCTCATGAATGGAAGGTGACATTTCTGTTCACACATGTGCGCACGCGCGCACACACACATATATCCAAAGCAGCGGATGAGTTCAACACAACCTCACGTTTATCACAGGCTTTTCGTTCTAACCAGCAAACTTAGCAGAGTTGGGAAGACCATGATGAGGCTTTATTAGCAACTACACAACGTGGTATAGATGGTGGCACATGCCTGTAATCTCAGCACTTGGGAGGTCGAGGTGAGAGGATCAGGAATTTAAAGTTATCCTTAGCCACACAATGAGTTCAAGGCCGGCCTAAGCTGTGTGAGATCCTGTCTCAAACAAGCAGTAAAACTGAACAAAGCAGTGGCTGGGGAGATGGCTCACTTAGTAGAATGCTTGTTGAGCAAACATGAAGACCTGGTGTATTAAAACGTCTCTCACGAAAAAGTGCTCCCTTGCTACCCATGGCCGTCCTGCCTCTATGATCGTTGTATTTTCTCTACTGCATCGACTTACCCAGTATGGATTTCTATCTGTATTCCTTCTTGTACTTGGGTCCCTTCAAAAGGAAGTTTCCAGGGGCTTGTTTTGTTCTGGGCCAGTAGGTTAGAGGGCGGAGCCCGGCATAGTGCAGGAACTTGGTAGACATTTTTGAAACATGGTTCTGACAAAGTGAACAGCCAGATCATCTCTGCTTAGTCCAGCCTGTGTGTCTGCCTGAAGGCATGGCTGGCCAGCCTGCACAGGCCCTTCTATAAACTGTGAAGAGAGGCAGGCACCATTACTGGTCTCTTCCTATATCAATGCATGTTTTAAGACTCCTCTCTTTTCCTTCAGCTAAAGCTTTTTGGACGAGGCTGAGCATTGCCCAGAAGCATTCCTGGTGCCGTCTTATAAAGCAAGCTGAGCATGCGCAGAGCTGTTCCTGTCCGCCATTTTACTGTTCCAAACATGAACTCCATGATCTTTGAGCGAATCATGCCCTGAAATGTGTCCACCTTTTCTTCTCGAATGATGACCTTGGGATGAGCATGCTCAGGAATTCACACACACCCTAAATGCGCCTGCCTATCAGAACTCTCGTAGGTTCCAGAAGAAAAGCCCGCTTCCCCTGCTGCAGACAATAACGCCTTCTCTGCCTTTTTACCTCTTGACCTTGCTTGTTCTTGGCTCTGTGCTCAGCGCCTTCCGATTGGTTCCCCCATCCTTTTTGGAAAGCTCCCTGATGACTTGAACTTTGACCACCGAGCCAGAAGAGAACACAGCCAACCTGTGCAGATTTCCCCCCAATGCCAACATTTACTATCAATCTGGTTACCTTTCTATCTTGGTTATGATCTTATAAAACAGTTATACAAATTAAACATTTACTGGTAGTAAATCATAAACCAGCAACATCCTTTTGAGGCAAGAGGCAGAATGATAATGTTTTTTGATTTACATTTCTCTCCCATCCTTAAACTCTATTTTTAAGAAAGGACAATAGGCCCAACGAAACACTGGTCATATCAGAGTGAAAGGCTGGCTTTTTGTTGGGTTTCCCTTTACCTCACACACTCTCACATGCCCAATCAGCATATCTCCCTGACTGCTGGAATACAGGGCGTGGTTAAGAATGTGCTGCCACTTGGGAGGCAGAGGTAGGCAGATTTCTGAGTTTGAGGCCAGCCTGGTCTACAGAGTGAGTTCTAGGACAGCCAGGGCTACACAGAGAAACCCTGTCTCAAAACAACAACAACAACAACAAAAGTGCTACTTGGGCTGGTGAGATGGCTCAGTGTGTAAAGGTGCTTGCTACCAAGCTTGACGTTCTGAGTTCAATCCCTGGAACCCACCTGGCAGGAGAGAGCTGACTCCCATAAGCTGTCCTCTACAAGAATGTGTGTGTGTGTGTGTGTGTGTGTGTGTGTGTACATACACCAGTAATTACATAAATGTACTAAAATGTTTAAATATGCTGCACAGGGATATCTACTTTATGTTACCACATCCAGGTGTTTCCTCATTGTGTGCAGCTCTAAGAGGGAGGAGAATTCATTCACCCCAAATATGTCCCATGTCTTCTTTTGTGGGTTGAATATCATAGAAATAGTGTGAAGAACAGCTCATGGAAGCAAGGAATGCTGGGAAGCAGAAAATGTCCCTGGATTGGCTAAGGCAAGGCCCTGAATACAGATTCCTAGAGCTCCAGAGAAATGTCACTGATGGGGTCGTTCACCACAGGCACAGGGTTTCCTCAGTATCCATGACAGATTCCCAGGAGCCGTCTCCCCAACTAGAATGCATGCACACTCAAGCTCCTGAGTCAGACATATGGTGATTCTACACTCCCGGATATGCAGTCATACACACTTTAAAGTTTTCACTATATTTGAAAATGCATTTTGTATCACTTTTTATTTATGGCGTGTGTGTGTGTGTGTGTGTGTGTGTGTGTGTAAGTAGCAATTTTAAAAATCAAATATACTAACGTAACACAGTTGAAAGGTGTGCTACTTTTGTAGTTATGTGCCGAAGAATGATGGTAGGAACATATTAAATCATTAGTTTCTGAAAGAGCAGAATCTCTGTACGTAAAATGCTCTGTTCCTCATATGCAAGGGCCTCAAATCTGAGCCCAGGAGTCTGAGGGAGAGTCTGTTGGTGCCCTGTGGTCAGAATGCAGTGGGCATTCTGTGGTTTGATGGCCACGGGCCATATGTCCACAATATGGACACATGGGGTCACAGCAACAACACTGGCGAGTGCTGGCACAAACGTTTGGGTTAGTTGGGTGTGGCCACACAAGACTTTAACTCAAGCACTTGGGAGACGGAAGGCAGGAGGATCAAGTGTTAAAGATTACATTTACCTGAATTACCTGAGATCCAGCATCAAACAACTAACTACAGCAGCAACAACCACAGCAACAACAACTACAGCAGCAACACCAAAACCGTTAAAAAGTCAAGACTATGGCTCCGTGGGTGAAAGGGCTTGCTGCTAGTCCGATGGTCTGCATTTGATCCCTGGGGCCATGGGGTCACTACTCACAGTTTAAATCACTCTGTACTGCTTACAGAATCCAATCCAATGTAGATGTGTAAGCACTTGGTACACTGTATTTTTTGAGGAATAGTGAGAAAAAATATCTTTGGATGTTCTGTACTGAATCATATACCTATTTTAACCAATTAGTATTTAAGTTTTGAAGCCTTTTTTATATTTTATTTCATATTTTATTGAGTGAGGAGGGCAAAGTGTGTTGGACTGTGGCTAGGAGCCTAGATATTAAGTTTCTCCTGGAAAATTGATGCTATGATCTCAGGCTTGGAGAGCAAAAGAGCAAGAAATACGGATTTCCTACTTTTCTAAGTCAGTAAACACACTTTCTCTTCCTTTTTAATTTAATTTCTTTTACATTAGTTTTTAAGACCGGGTCTCACTGTGAAGCACAGTACCACAGAGTTCAACTTTGCAGGGGTCCTGGGATCTGAACTCAGCCCTTTACTGACTGAGCCCTCCCTCTACCCCCCCAGGGCTATCTTTTGTAAAAAGCCAAGCTAGCTGAAGACTCCAAGCCTCTACAAATCCTGGAAGCACAATGGAGGCTGTCCCCGTATAGACATCACTTCGTAGCAGCTGATGAAAGGGAACGCCGTTGCTCTTTAGATTCTAACGTAGTTAGTTGGCAGTGTTGAAAATTCGAGAGATTTAAATTCCTTTGGAACATTTAAATTAAGCTGGAGGTATTAAGAGCCATAACTGATTTTCTCTCCCAGTTTCACGTTTAGAGTCCATTTCTATAGTCCCACTGCATTACGTTCAGGCTTTAAGATTACAGCTCAGCCATCTATTTTAAAGAGTAGAAGTTTGGCAGGAAGTAAACAAATGTGATTACACTCGACCTAGCGATCTCACAACTCTTTTTCTGCTTCCACTTAAAAAAAAAAAAAGAAAATCTTGAACTCTGAACTCTAATCAAGGGGGAAAAAAAATCAAAATTTCCATGTGAGTCATATTTGGGTTGGCATTTACATCTTGGCAAATGATCTAAATGTTCTCTCTCTGCTTTAAGCAAGGCATTAAAGCAAAGACCTTTTTAGGAGCTGAGAGGTTACCTTTTTATTTTAGCAGCCCTTCCTTATTTATTTCTGCCAACAGAGATGAGTGAGGACTCTATGGTCTCCTAGGACACCGCTTCCCGTTTCACACAGGGCTGGCTGGTGGCAGCTGGGAGGAGCAGGAGATGTCGACGAGCACCAGACAGGGCACTCCTGGGAACCATGCGCTGCCACACTTCCATCTGCCTCAGCATTACGGGCCAAAAGGACCACCCAGCCAGTGCAGATGGCCCCTGGCTACACCCTATAGAGGACTTTATCCATCAAGAGGTGCAATTGGGCTGGGGAGATGGCTCTGTCAGTCAAGTGCTCGCAGCTCAAGTAAGAGGTCCTGGGTTCAGTTTCCAGAACCCATGTAAAAAGCTGGGCAAGGTGGTGCAGGCCTGCAATTCTAGCACTGTGGGGGTACAGACAGGACCTTGGGGCTTGCTGGGGCTTGCCGGCCAGCCCAGCCAGCTGAACTGGTAAGCTTCAGGTTTAGTGAGAGACAACAACATCTGGCCTGCACATACAGGCACATTTGCGTACTTGCATGCAAACCTGCACATAGCACACAATACACACACACACACACACACACACACACACACACACACACACATCACATCACATCACATATACACATATACCAAATAAAAGTAGTAAAATACAACAAAGAAGGGCCCTCTTCCTTCCTGCATGTTCAGAAATGTGTTACAGGAGAAATGAGAAGCAGAAATCTTACTTGGAATAATGATTTAAAGAATTTCTAATTTTGTTGAGCCTTTAGTTTGCTGTAGACATGATTGAGCGTCTGAGGACAATATCAGAAACTGATCTGAAAGTCCGGGGACATGCTTGGGACCTTTCTCTCCCATACCAAGTCATCCGCTATTGTCATGTTTTATTTCACTACTATTTGTAGGCGTGCCGGGCAGCCCAGCCGACTTCAGATGACGGCGGGTGAGGTGAACCTGCAGCCATCTTCTATTTTTGAATTAAGTCACCATTTGACACGCAAAATGTAAAATTTCCATAATCGTGCCACCAGAGTGACAGTCGCGCGTCTCACCATTTGTCCATCCCCTCCTCTTTCTCTGTGGAATAATTGGCAGACAACCTGAAAGGGTCCTGTGTGCTCGGCAGACTGAGTTCTTGGTGACAGGCACCCTGAAGGACAGGTACAATTTGCACATGGAGACATTTTACGCAGCCTCAATATTAAGCCTGTCTGTACCCGGAGTGATGTACCTTTACGGTTTTCAGTGGTTAACGTCTAGTAGGGGACGGTAAGTGCACAAAGAAGAAAATCGATGCCCCTTTTCTAGGAGCATCAGAACAATTCAGTCGCCCTGGGATTTACCCTCATTGAACCACCTGAAAAAAAAATGCAGAGGAAGCAGGACCTCTGTGGCAAGGGCTGTAGCCTCATTTCTAAGTCACATTCGGCAGAGGCCAAAGATAAATATTTAATCCCTGTTAGTATTTCATTCTCTGCAGTCAGAATTTTGGAGTTTTGGTTTCTTTAAAAAGAACACAGAAATATTATAAGAATATGTTTTCATTTTAACCCCAGGTGTGAGAGAGGTGGGAATGCTTCAGACAGTCCGCAGCAGCTGACTATGATTTGTCTCGTGCTCTAGCAGGGAGCGTGCTTTTTGCCGCCTGCAGATAGTTTTCTGCGGTTGTGTGATGTTTGGAATTCTGGGAACTTTTCACAGGGTATATAAATGCTAGAGCCCCACTAGGTGTGTAGTTTTTGGTGACTTGTTGGTTGGTTGTAGTTTAATTAGTTATGTGCAAAGAAGAAACAAGAAGAAATTAGACTGTGAAGATCAAATCTGCCCTTAGGAGCTTGACACACCTAATCAACTGGAAGAAGTCTATTGATAATGTTATCCCTTCCCTTCTATCCTTATTTTCTCTCCTATCTAGTGTTAGGTGGCTGGAATGGTGGGAAAAGGGTGGAAGATAAAAGAACCCACATAGTAGCAAAGGATGGCAATGATTCTCAGTAGGTAGAGAGGATATGAGCAAGTCAACTCCCAGCCCACACCCACACAGCAGCTCACAACTGTCTGTAACTCCAGTTCCAGAAGATCTGACACTCTCATACATACAAGCAGGCAGAATACCAACACACATAAAATTTTAAAGCCGGGCGGTGGTGGCACACACCTGTAATCCCAGCACTCTGAGAGGCAGAGGCAGGCAGATTTCTGAGTTCAAGGCCAGCCTGGTCTGCAGAGTGAGTTCCAGGACAGCCAGGGCTATACAGAGAAACCCTGTCTCGAAAAAAAAAAAAAAAACAAGTCCAAAAAACAACAACAAAAATTTTTTTTAAAAATAGTTAAAAAAAGAAAAAGGGGAAAGAGAATCTGGGCTGGGGAGACAGTTGCAGTCAATCAAGTGCCTACTGTGCAGGCATGAGGACCTGAATTTAGATCCCCAGCTCTCACATGAAAGCTAGGCACGGTGATGTGTCTCTGACTCCTGAGGCACAGGTAGGTAGAGAAAGATGAATGCCCAGGGTTCGTTGCACAGGAAGTCTAGCCAGTGGTCGAGCTCTGGGTTCAGTGAGAAACACTGTCAAAATATAAGGTGGCGAATAATAGAGAAAGACACCCAATGTCAACCTCTGGTCCCCACATGCACACACATGTGCATACATTCATACTCTAAAACACACATACAGATACACACACACACACACAGGGTTGAGGGATGATCTGGCATCAGCCTCTTTGGGGATCTGAATCTTGCTCATTAGCTCTATGTCTGGGGAAATGAAGTCAAATTTTCAGAACTTTGGCTTTCTTCTCTACAGAACGGGCACAATACCACCTCTCTCATATAGTTACTGTGTGGATTAAATGATACGTCCCATGAAGATCCCATGACCCTGACACTAGTCTGTAATAAGCAGATAGCAAGTGTTAGCTGTGAAGAGTCTGGTTATTTGGTATGGGGGCATATAATGAGGGTTGTCTTTGTGTGTGTGTGTGTGTGTGTGTGTGTGTGTGTGTGTGTGTAAGAAAAATGTTCTGAGTTTCTGGGAAGAGGAGACATGTAAAGTCTGCACAGTGCTAGGAGGTACTGAGAAGGCAGAGGGAACTCTACTGGGTTTGTGGAGTGCTTCCAGCTTAAAATCCCCCTAGGCAAAGCTGAGCACGGGACTGCACTGATTTCAGCTGCTTACTTATCACACCTGCTCAGATCACGGGTGGCTCTGGGCTAGGAAGCATCTGTGACTCTGGCTCAGAGCTTTAGAGTGGTGAGTGACAGAGCAGACTCCCTCTACAGTCTCTATTCCCCGCTAAGTGTTTGATAATTCTGGTCCCCAGTAGATAGCCACATTAGTGACGTGTTCTTTGAGTTCTCTTTCTTCGGGAGAAAGATGGCACCCCCACATGCCCAGTGGTGCTCATGAGGCTTGGTAGCAAGGCCCTGGGATTGATTGTCTCCCAGGCCTCATTTGTCTCTATTCGGCAGAAGATGGTTCTCAATAATCTACCGTATAAAACCAGTCCCATGCAAAGAGGACCGCACTAGAAAATTTCAAAGAGACTGGGAGAAACGGAGCTGGGTAAACACATGGATTCCAGCTTCAAGAGGAGACGTCCTTCCAAGGAACAAACACTTGACTAAGGGACATCACGGTGCAGAATTACAAGCAGGGTAGCCCAGAATCCCATGCATTTGATTTCAACCTAAGCGACACAGTTCTTAGAACTCTTCCTAAAATTTTAACTTCAAGACTTAAGTTGTGTTGGCATCAGGCGGTGTTGGGGTAGAGAGGCAGTTTGGAGGCAAGTCGGTCTGAAACTACTTTGCCAGGACAGAAAGTTGATTCTAAAGAGACCAGTGAGTTGCTCAAGGACCCAGAGATGGTGGCCAAGGTAAGATTAGACTCTAGGTCACTTGATCTCTGGCTCCATGACATTTCCCTCCATCTCCCATGTTGCGCTGGGTGAGTACAGCCAGTGAGAGCCTGGGTTACTACCCAGTCTCCCTTGGTATTCCCACAGGGCCTTGTTGCATACCCATGTCCCATCCCTTGTCATTCCTCAGCGATGACCTGTCACCCCTCGTCACATGGACTCATTTTCCCTGCACCTCTGGGCTCCCCCTCATCTTAAGTCTCCGCCCATCTCCCAGGGGAAGTGTGCTGGCCTCTACTTGAAGGAGTAAGACTAAAAACTGGTGAGACAGGAGTACAAAGGTGAAGAAATAGGAAAGGGCGAGGCAAACAGCTTCTTTTTGGTGCTAGAGTGGAGGAGAAGTAGTTTCTAACGAGAATCACATTGCAGCTTAGGAAATCCTTTTCTTGGGATCCACACATGATCTAAGTTCTATGAAATCCCAGTTCTCAACTTTGCTCTCAGTTCCCCGGCACCCAGCACAGTGTGTGTGACACACGGAAGTATCTGTCGGTAAGGTGTCTGACACAGAACTGTTCATATCCTAACACGGTTTGTTTTCCAAGTGAAATGTCTCTACTTCCCCCCTGCTCCCCTCCCCCCCTTCCCCCTGTTTTCCATATGACTCACAGTTCCCACTGTCTCCATGCCCTGGTGATCTCTTGTGGGTTCACTATATAGGTCCAGAATGTTCTATTCAGCCTGTGACTCTGCAGATGTTAGACTGGGCTGCACATGGAAAGTGCAGGCAGCCTGACTCATTTCTCCTGGGAACAGGGACCTCATCCCCCTGAGCATTACTCAGGATTACATTGGTCCCTGTAACTGCTGGTAGCTAGTGACTTTCTCAGCTGGTCTTAAGCTTCGATCATGTTTGCCTTCTTGGTTTTTTCTTTTTTCCCCTCCTTCCTTCCTCTCTGGCCCTATCTCTCCATTCTTTTTTATTATCTCTCTTTATTTTCTCCCTCTCTTTCTTCTAGTCCCAAATGTTAGTTACATATGTGTTATACATATGTGTAATATGTGTTATACGTATGTGTAAACATATATAGTTACATATGTGTTATATATAATTATATGTATATAATTATTTATATAGTTAAGTGTTTCGAGATTAAAATTTTTTTTCTCGAAGTTTGAATATAAGGAGAAATTTTGATTTTCTTTGTTAATATTTGGTTGAGCATGGCCAAAGGGGTTGTCTCTGGCTCATACCACGTTCCTTAGAGGATCGAACACAGAGGGAAAAGATCTAACATCCCTAAAGAATCAGGCAAGATGAGAAAGACAGGGAGGGAGACGTGGGGGATGTGATGGACAAGGGAGAAGTTTGTTTCTAAGATCAATAAGCAAAGCAGAATGTTGGGGTAAAATATGGAACCACAATCTGTACACTTCTGTGGGGACACCCCTCATGTGCATCTCATATAAAAAAAATAAAATAAAAAATAAAGAAATCACAGCCACCAGAGTCAACCAAGGGCTTAGAGAAGCATCGGAACTATTACAGGTTACGACTTCCGTGGTAAGATCTAATGTAGCATCACAGGGGACTGAGGTACTTTACCTGGTAAGCTACTTGCCTCGCTAGCGTGTGGAGTTGAGTTTGATCCCCAATAGCCATGTAAAAACCTGGCAGTAATGCTTGTAATCCCAGTGTTGGGGTGGAAGGCAGAGACAGGAGGATCCCTGGGGCTCACTGCCAGCCAGCCCAGCCCAGCTAGTGAGCCCTGGGTCCCTGTGAAAAGCCCTGACTGCTCCTAAGGAAAGACGCCTTGACTTTTGGACTCCACATGTGCATGTGCTAGTATATGTGCGAGTGTGCGCGCGCGCGCGCGCGCGCACACACACATACACTAGTACTACAGAATACTGGAAGCATCTCTTTGTGGTTAATTGAAACTCCATACTATTGAAAAAAATGTAGGCATCTCATGACAAAAACCAAAAGCCAAAAAACATAGTCGAAGACCTCATTAAGCGGGGTGAGAGATGTGAAGGATATCGTCTAAGGGTCTCAAGGACACACAAGGCTTCTTTTTTTCTTGTATCTAAATCTCATGACTGCTAGGTCAAGGCACAGAGTCTGGCAGTTACAGACCACCCAGCTTCCGTTCAGACCAGCAGAAGTGCAAGCGTGCGTCTTTCCAGCATGGGCATGACACAATGTGAAGAAAATCTGAACTCCTGACAAACTAGAGACACATTTTCTTTATTGACATTTGAAGCAGCGTCCGGGTAAGGTTTTGATAACCACCTGAAAGTGTTTCTCTGCTCTTTCATATCTGCTGGTCAATGGGTAGAGGAACACAAGCCATTGGTCATAGAACAATGCCACTGAAATCTGTGTTAATAGAGATAGCTGGGTTTTCAGAGTGCATGCCTTCAATCTCTAATTTATTGCAAGAAAAATAGTCTGTCTCTTTGTTGCCTGCCTTTTACAGGTTTCTCCCTCCCCTGTCTCCCTGCTCCTACCATGGCTTTAGCAGAAGAACTACATCTTAGGTTCAAGCAGCACACTGAGTGAGTTGTGTCAAACAACATGAAAGGTCTTATACTGGACATGTATCAGAGAGTGAATATAGTTCCTGCCAAGAAGGTGCTGGCCTAGAAGCAAGCCTTTGACCGTTGTGTGTGGTCCAGGAAAACTCAGGAGATGGACAGCATTTGGGCCTAGGGGATTTTCCATGGGAATCTCCTGTTCTGTGCAAGAAAGGTAGTCATTCATTTAGGTCGCCAGAGAGACATGTCACAGTGCCATTGTCTGGAGATGGAGTTCTGGCAACCCAATTGGGGTCCTTTTTCTGTCTGTTAGTCTCTTCTCACTTGGAATGGACCAAGAAAAATGGCTTTTTGCTCTAGACTGAATGCTTGCATCTTCTCCAAATCCGTATGTGGCATTCTAACTCCCAAAGCGGTAGGATTAGGAGGTAGGGCTTTGGGAGTTGAGCCGTGGGAGGGTGGACCACTTGTGAGATTAGAGCCCTCAGAAAAGAGACGAATCCGTTCTTCCATGGGAGGACACCGTGAGCAGCTGATCACCCAGCAGCCAGGAAGGAGCCCTCATAAACACCGAGTCAGCCTCGGGCTGGATTCCCGCCCTACAGAATATGAACAGTAATTCCAGCTGTTTATCAGCCTCCTGGTCTGTGCTGTCCTTTCTGCTACAATAGCACACATGGACTAAGACACTCTTCAATGGGAAGGAGGTCATGAGCCAAGGATGCTTGGGTTGCTCTAGGTCCCAAGGGCCAAAGAGTCTGCGACTGTGTTGCTAAAGGGACCTTTTCATTTTCTCTTGCTTTCAGGAGCACACTCACGTTAACCAAGCTTTTTCCACCCATGGGACTCTCTTGGCATCTTTTTGTGCTGTATCTGCTCCACTGAACACATGTCACTGAGCTCTTTGCTGTGTTACAGTTAGACCGACACCACCACTGCTGCTTTGGGAGAGGCTGGTCAAAGGAACACTGGGTCCTCGGTAAAATGTAAAGACTCGTGGTGGCAAATGGTAGGTGCAAAACACTGTCTGGGGGTGACATTTCTGCCAACCTTCTGGAGGGTGACCCTCGTATCTCTAGAAAGCGTCAAGCAACACTTGAGGTCCCAGAGGCTGCACGTCTGCGGAGAAGAGGAAGAACAACACAAATGTGGGAAGCCAGGCAGCCCCCACTGTGAATATATTGTCACCCAAGGTTACTTGCAATCATGGCCCTAGGGAGTGGGCACTCAGTAAGCAAAAAGGGAAGACTTAAAAGTCTAGGCTTAAGTCGAGACAAGCACGCAATTCTGATGCTGACAAGATCAAAACCACAGTTCCTCTCACCAACCCAATGCCCCACCTTTGAAAACTCTACCTCTACCTAAGGTGCCATTTTGCTTTTTATTATTTTTATAGTTCTGGGGAGGGACCTTGGTTCCGACAAATGCTTGGCAAATTGCCCCACTACTGATATCTATCTCCAGTCCTATGCTGTTCCTTCATGTATGTGCACGTGTCCACACACATGCATGTGTGTGAGGTACACACAAGTCTGTATGTATGTGTGTGCACTTGGATGTGTGTGGGTGTATTGGTCCACATGTATGCATGTATGTGGAGGTCAGAGGACAACTTCTGGTGATAGTCATCAGTTTCAGCCTTTTGTTAGAGACAGGCTCTCTCATTGGCCAGAAACTTCACCAGATGGGCAAGACTAACTGGTCAGCTTCCTGGGGTCTGATTGTCTCTGCCTTCCATTAGACCACTGTATAATACGCATTCTAGTGCACTATTACTCCAGGATGTTTTTTATGTGGGTTCTGAGGATCAAACTCACGTTATCATGCTTGCAATGCAAACCCTTTACTGAATGAGTTCTCTCCTAACCCCTGTGTCACTCCTCTTAACATGGTAAAGGGCTGTCTCGTAGGCTTAGACTCACCTTCAGTGGAGGGGCATGGTATTAAGCCCTTCCACCTCCACCCAAGCTGTGTCTAGCGAAGTACCGGGTGACATTCATTATCCTATGTGACTGAGAACCCCGAGGCCCTCTGCGCATCGGGGCTCATAAATTATGATTTGTAGCGGAGATTAATAAAATTGAAATTTATAAAAGGACTTAAAATTAAAATTTAAAAAGCTCTTCCATGGGTGAATCCATTTCCAGCTAAAGGATGGGAGCGCAGTTAGCACCACGTGGTTTCAGAGACATTTATCAGGAGGCAAATGACTTCATTGTCAGTGTCATAGACGGGGTGAGTGAGCCGCTAATCTCCCCCGTCCATCCTTTACCGTTCTGCATTAAACATATTCTTGCATTTCCCCCCTCTATGCCTAGCTCATCAGTAAAGTGGGGAAACACTTCTGTGATAATGAAACGATTCATGCTCCTTTGTCTTCGTGCGCCTTCGCGGGCCTTTCTGTTCATCCTTTCTGTCAAGCCAGAAAAATCAAACAAGCTCTGAAAAAGGGACTTTCTGAGGACAGTGCACTCCTAAAACAACCCGCTACAGATAGTTTTTAAAGACCTCCAGTGAACAGCATTGAATATATGCTGTTATTAGGCCCCCCACAATACTAGGGGTATTCAGTAATCACTCCTGTGGCTTTTAATTGGTTTACTTTTCGTTTTGTCCTTACAGATCACGGGCAGGTCCGTTTAGCACAGATATATCCAGCATGGGTCACGTTTGCATGGATGTACCCAGCAGATGCTATGCTGAATCTTGGCGAAGATTTGCACTGGGCATGGAGGGGTGAACACGGGTTCTCAGCTAGGCGGATGAGTTTGCCTTTTCTTAGTGCCTAAGGGACATGTGGACACGTCTGGAAATATGTTTGGTTACCAACTGGAGGGAATGTTTGGCATCTTGTGGATAGAGGCTGCTGTACATCCTATACATCCCAGGACAAGCTCTTTTCCCCCCAGCAAATAGCTAGATTTGCTCAATCTATGTTCCTCAAGTGTCAACAGCACCAAAACTGAGGAACTCCAGGTTGGGAGGACGGTTGCACGGGAAGGCAAGCCCCGTGAAACAGCTGTAGGGAATTCGACCCTGGTACACATCGTGCGGTTCAAATTGTTCAGAGTCTCATGGGGATTAATCAGTGTAGGGTGAGATTAAGGAGAGGAACCAGTCTGGAGATCATTTGGGGTTTGGAACACCATTCGGCCACATGATTTTAGTTATATTTTTGGATCTCTGTCTTATTTTATCCTGAGATTACCAACCCGTTTCGCCTCCCCGTTTCTGAAGGTAACAGCTGGGATGAATTATTTGAGAATTCTAATTTTTCAGGAAACATTTGTGTTTGGCCAGCCTAACTCTCAACCTTTGACACTCTTCCCTGGCACAATGAGTCGGCTTTATTTGTAATATAAACTTCTGGATGGTTAGTTCTTGGCGAAGACTTTAGAAACTGCCACATTTCTGAGGGTTGTATTTTCCCAACATTAATGTGAAAGTTTGAAGTGTTTTATTTCCTACCCCCACTCTAGAGGGAAAAAAAAAATCCACATGTCAAGGGTCAAGGATATGAAAGTATTCTTAACAGCAAGCACGACTAAATATAGAATGGGGGCAAACCCTGGAATTACATCACAGAGCCAACAGCAACATGAACCATCAATGCCTCTATCCTGAGACCGCGCTCTCTGACAACTTTGAACTCTGTCACAAGGAAGGTCAGTATACAGCCCGTGTCAAATCTGATTTCTGACAACCAATGGCTTTTCCCAGATCATCACTTCAGTTAAAAAAACAGAGTTCTATGCCCCGACGGTTAAAATAGTTTGTAAATGACGAAGCAATACACACACTGAGGAGGCTGGATAACGGATTAGTTCCCAATGATCTGCCCAAGCAAATGGCGTAGCTTTCTGCTGGCAATGAATATGAGAACGGGACTAACTATGTGCTGGGATCCTGCCCTGTCCACTCCGAGCCATTTGGGCTTAGGAGTTAGGGAGGGAGGGGCTGCCAAAGCATCCCATGCAGCTCTGTCCTTGCTTCCCTGGGGGACTCAGAGGAGTGTCAACTGAGACCAAGGTCATAGGTTGACTTCTCTCAGAGGTGGGCCGCCAGACTGCCCTCCTCTCCTCTCCTCTCCTCTCCTCTCCTCTCCTCTCCTCTCCTCTCCTCTCCTCTCCTCTCCTCTCCTCTCCTCTCCTCTCCTCTCCTCTCCTCTCCTCTCCTCTCCTCTCCTCTCCTCTCCTCTCCTCTCCTCTCCTCTCCTCTCCTCTCCCTCCCCTCCCCTCCCCTCCCCTCCCTTCCCCTCCCCTCTCCTCTCTTCTCCTCTCCTCTCCTTTTTCCTCCCCTCCCCTGCTCTCCCCTCCTGTCCTCTCCTCTCCTCCTCTCCTCTCCTCTCCCCTCCCCTCCCTCCTCTCCCCTCCCCTCCCCTCTTCTCCTCCTCTCCCCTCTCCTCTTCTCTTCTCCCCTCCTCTCTCCTCCCCTTCCCTCTCCTCTCCTCCCCTCTCCCCCATCCCCTTTCCTTCCTCTTCCTTCCTTTTTCCCTCCCCTTCCCCCTCTTCTCACAACCTTTGTCTTCTTTCATTATTTCTTTTTGTTGATTAAAGTGTGAATGTGTGCGTATGTGCATTGTGTCTGTCTGTCTGTCTGAGTCACATATGTTCAGGTGCCTGGAGAGGTCAGAAAAAGGTGTGGTGTCAGATTCCCTAGAGCTGGAATTATAGGTGGTCATGAGCTGCCTGAAATGCATGCTGGGAATCGCACTTAAGTCTCTGTGAGAGCAGAAACACTCTCAGATGCTGAGGCCTCTCCCCGGCTCTCTTCCCCTCCTGTTTGAGACTCTGACATGTGCTGTGGTGGGAACCGGCAAGAATGTGGATTCTCTCCTCATTTCCACAAGAGGGAATGATTTCAGATTCAAAACACAGGAACCCTTGAATTTCATTTGATTCCACATATGCCACCATTTTTGTTGTGTTTGTAGAAATGCATGGCCTCGTGTTAAAATTAGATTTCTGCATCATGTCCATTTGTTGGCCCGGAACTATTTCTCTTTGCCACTGTACATGATATAGGTCTAGAACAGGAACAAGGATATCTTTGATTCTTCATGCCCTTACTGGTAGACTCTAAAAGGACTGGGGAGGAGACAGGGGATGACCTAGGGCATGATGGTATGAGTCTGCCGGGAAGGGGAGGGATATGGTTGCTACTTTGCGAACAACAGTGTCATGGTGGGTCTACCTCCCTTGGATCCTTTAAGGCAGCTGTTTGTAATGGCTAATCTTCATCGTCAGCTTGGTTGGATGGAGAGACCTGAGATATAGCATCAAAGCACATGTCCCTGGCAATTCCAGAGACGTAAGAAAGAGAGGAACATTTTCCCTGGAAGTGGGTGGTACCACCACAAAGACCAGGGTCCAAGATAGAACAACACAGGAACATGGAGGAACTGCCTAGGGTGCATCTTACTCTCCCTGCTTCCCGGCTATGGTGAAGTGAGCAATTCTGCTCTTATGCCCTCTCCCATGATGCCCTGCTTCGCCTGTTCCAGAAGTAACGAAAGCAGCCAATCACACACTGATAGCCCCAAAACCGTGAGCATGAAGAAATCTGTCCTCTTTTGAAATAATTTCCCACAGACATTTGTCACAACGGAGAGCACACGGGCCTTCTGCCTCTGTCTTCTGGAAGATTACAGCTTGGAAGAGCTACTTAGAGTTTGCTGCTCCAAACTTGCCTTGAACTGTGGGCCAAGGTGGCTGAGCATGCCAGTAAGCGCACATGGTATACCCAAGACCAGAGCTCCGATGCCTGGGGTTTTCCGGAATGGTAGTTCCTGCCCCCTTCCTTACATGGCCTCTGTAGACATCACTGACAGTTCGAGGCCTCAGGGGTCCGAGACAGAGACAGAACAGAAGGTCTCTGGAAAGGACAGGACAAGATACTGTGGACCGTTTGTCTAGATGCTTCTGGGGAGCTTGCAGCAGCATGGGTGAGCACCCCGATCCCAGCAAGCTCGGAGCCTGCTGTTCCAGGTGGTGTTTTATGATGGCCTCTCTGTCCTCCTGTTGTAGGTCACCCACTCAGAGGACTGCTCTGAGAAGGAATAAATGAGTCAGAAAGTTTCTGATGCCGCTGCAAATGAAACCGGGGAAGGCTCCTTAGAGGCAATAAGTAGCTGTCCCTCCAGGTCTCAAATGTCTTGGCTTCTCTAGTGTGGCTCCCCACTGTGGAGGCCCCTGCATTTTCCACGGGGAGCAGAAAGAAGAGCCACCGAAGACAAACATGAGGAACAAAAGAAGCCTTCTCCTGAGAGAGTCCATCTTGAAGGTATCTACTGGTGACTATCAATTATAGCACTGCCACAGGCAAAGGGAGCATCAGTGCCCCCCCCCCAGCCTGTCTGGATTAGAAGAGTGACAGGGTATCATGGCTTGGGTATTCTTAGATTAGGATGGCCAGGAAAGGCATACATTATGAAGCAGCCTCTTAACACTTGTTTTAAACTAGGATTCCCAATTTCATGTGAACACAGAAAGTCTTCTTCCTGGATGGCCAAGGTCTACCAAAGAAAACCTGTGCAGGCTGGGGAGCCCGCTCAGTGAGTGAGAGAATTTACTGCACAGGTGCAAGGGCCTAAGTTGGAACCTCTAGCACCTATGGAGAAAGTTTGGCATGGTTGTAAGCCCCTATTCCTGGAGCTGAGGTGATGTGGAGACAGGGGGATCACCACATATTTTTTTGTTTTGCTTTTTTTGTAAAGAAGAGGAACAAGGTATGCGGATATAATAAAATCTCTGATTCTGTAAGGATGTGTGGAATGAATACATGTGGTGTATATTCGTGTGTGTGTGTATGTGTGTGTGTGTGTGTGTGTGTGTGTGTGTGTGTATACAAGCTTTTTAAGTTGCAGTTTAGTTATTCTAAAAGTATAACTTATGGGTATTATTTTTATGCTCTCTCCTATAAAAAGGTTTAGGGCAATGATACAAAATCCAGAGAGAACTCTTGCTGAAAAATAAACCCAAATCAAATATGCTCTATTTGTAACTTTAAAGCAAAGAACTTTCCTTAGAAATTTCCATCTCCTCAGCAAATACTGGTGATGCTGTTGGCCCGGCCCTTGTCCTGGAGCAGTTGGCCTGGGCCAAGCTGGGCCTTGCTCACGCTGTGTCAGTGGAGCAGGATTTACCCTAGAGCAGCTTTGGCTCCAGCATCTAGTCAGTTACATTGGCCCCCATTGCTCGTCCCAGCAAGGGTGGGTGCCCTTGGTGCAACAAGGAAACAGATTGATGCTGGGGGTGGGGCATGGGGCGGGGCATGAAGCCGAGCAGACTAATGGCCAACCCTAGGATAATGGATACCAGGCGAGAAGGAAGGAATTTCTTTCATGGGTATGATGAAAACCGTCAAGCTCATGTCTTGAATATTTTCTCCCCAGTAAAATTTTTATCTGGTACCTTAGACTGAGGCTGAGTCTCCTTATAAACCTGAGTCCAGCTGCTTGGCTTGGTCCTGTCATTTTCCCAAATGCTAAAGTGAAGTTTTAATGTATTCCTTTCTTCCCGTTCCCCCTCACAGTCCTGGGAAAGGAGCTTCAAACTAGAACGCTATCAAGCCCTTTATGAAACTTTTGGGGCTAATTACTCTTGCTGCAAACCTCGGGATCTTTCTCCCCCTCACTTTTTTTTTTTTTCCATTTTAATGCAACACAGTTCGAGTCTCGTAAATGCTTAAATATGTAGTCATAAAGCTTAAGGTGTCTCATGGGCACCACAGTCTACAAATCTGCCAGGCGGGGTTCTGTAGAGGCTCACATTTGAGCTGGTTCCTGCCTCAAACTGTCAGTTCTATGAGCTGGCCTGGGAGACTTCACGTGTTCTCAGAGAGAAAGCAGCTAATACAGCTCATTCCATTATGCGGTCAGGGTCACCGCAGGAAATCTTGCCACCTCTCCCAGAAAGAGGAGGGAGGGAGGGAAGGAGGGAGGGAGGGAGGGAGGGAGAGAGAGAGAGAGAGAGAGAGAGAGAGAGAGAGAGAGAGAGAGAGAGAATGAGAATTGTACATTCGGTTGGTTCTCCTTATGTAGTTAAGCCAGTGACTGATCCTTCTTTTCCTTATTTTTTGTTCTAGACTTCCAGGAAGAAGCCAGCCCTGGTCGGGGATGGAAGCCACTACCTCACATTCATCTGGCTGAAAACAAGGCCATAAAATGGAGCTCGGGCATCATACATACCCAGACCCTTAGCATTTGCCTTCTTGGGCTGGGCCATGGACGCACCACCAAATGATGAGATAGGTGAGGAATACCTTTGGAACCCCATAATCATGAGTTGGGATTTTAAAAAAGTGCCACAAAAGGTGACCCCATTTGCTTCCAACTTGGTCCTGCCTCGGTATGCTGAGTGACAACCAGAAAATTCAGAAGCACAAGTAGACGTCTCAGAGACCCCAGAGCGGGAAGAACACAGTCAGTGGAAAGCCAGACTGCAACCAGTAAGCTGAGATGTGTATCTTCCCAGAATCCTTATCTCTGCCTCCACTACCTTGTCAGCAAGGTCCTGGGAGAGAAGAGAGTGTTCTTTTACCCTGGAAAGCATTTCAGGTTCTCCTGGGCAATTGTCAAAGGTTTGCTTGAGTCATGGCGCTGTAACTCTGACTGACAGGATATGTTCCATCCTCTTAGGTTGGCCACCCCACAAGCTCTGATGGATGACTACCAGCTGACCTTGTCGTGGTCTTTTGCCACGGGAACACAATCCAGTTGTGACTTAGTTGTGTCTTTTCATTCCCCAGTCTCTAGCTTCTGTTCCTTACTAGCCTTCTCACCAAATAGTCAACTACTTAATAAGTTGAAAACGAGCATGGACCTCTATATCTGTCATATGAGAAGAAGTGACAAAGTTTGGTATGCGCTGAATGAGGTGAGACAGCCAGTCAAGCAAGTTAGCCAGACATTCATTCATTCACTCACTCATGTATTCAACCACACACTCAGTAAGCCACTGATTCTGCCTGTCTCTCTACAGTATACGTAGCCTTGTGCTACTGTGCTGGAAATGAAACACGGCCCTTCTTCGTGGACCCCGTGGCAAAGCCGGGAAGGAGGCTGAAGCGAGACAAATGATTGTAAACAAACTGAGTGCCCACATGAGGAAGCTTGGAAGGTTCCAGAAATGCCTCAGGCCCTCAGAAGAGATCACCAGGAGCTGTGTAGGGGCTTCAGCGGCAGCCTTTAAAGCAGTCTAAGTCTCTACAAATGGGTAGGAAAATCCCCCCCAGGCATGGGAAAGGAAGGGCTGCATTAGCCCTTTCACACCAGGCTTTGGCGATTTCAGGACAAAAAGCAGAGCGGAGAGTATGCGGAGGGCTTGGGGGACGGTAAGCAGAAGATGGGCGTGGACAGCGGTTGTACACCAGGAGGAAATTAGGGTGCCGGAACTGACGCGTGCTCTTCTGCACACCTGCTCTTCCGTACTGTCACTGTCCCTAGCTAAACAAAGGACACGGAGGTCTTCTAATGGCCCCCTGTCACATGCCTGAAACTGTCAGTCTGGATCTAAACTCGGGCAGGTGGAGTCCAGAGCCTACTGACTAGAAACCAGTGTACCCGAGTCAGCTGGGACGGTCTGAGCTGATTAATATTTGCGGTTTATGTTAAGCCCCGAGGATGCTGGAAAGGCTGGATTTAGCCTTCGTGAACTGCCCCCAACACGCACGGGGGAGGGTTAAAACCATAGAGGATGCCATACTTTTCATTTTTTACACAGACACAAGACTCAGAGCAGTGGCAGCACCCAGGGTTGAATCTCACATTACTGATCTTAGCATGTCTCCGTACAGAACAGGACAGAAATAGAATTCCTTCCATTAGCTCCTGGGTTCCTGTGAGGTTTTTTGACAGCATCTCTTTGGGTATTTATTGTCTATGTCAACAAGGGTCAACATGAAAAACTACATTGATCCTTACAGATATTCAGGCCTGTGCCTGTTCATGCTCCCAGAGTGGCAGAAAGAGTCAGTGAGTGAGAGACAGAGACAGAGACGAGACAGAGAGACAGAGATATCTCCAGGATTTTCTATGCTATCATGGGAACCAAGTATGGTTCCCACAGCATGACCTTGTTATAAACAAATGTTATATACTTATGCTGCTAAAATACTTCTCTCAGACAGGTGAGATGGCTCAGAGGGTTAAGATTCCTGCTGCCAAAAAAACTTGAGTTTAATCCCAGGGACCCACACAATGGAAGGAGAGAACCAGCTCCTGTAAATTGTCCTGTGACTTCCACACAGGTTCTGTGGTGTGCTGATGCATGTATGTTCACATGCATGGTTGCATGCACACACAGGCATAGGCATAAAAAAGTGAACTCATGAAAACTTAGAAAATACTGCTTTTCAAACCCATTTTCCAAGTTAATTGATCATATGATTGTATTGATAAAGGCTTTTCCATTCGGGCATTTGGTCCTGACTTGGGTCATCAGGAACAACTAAAGCTTTCTATATCTTAGAAGACACATGGCATGTCCAACGTGACAAGAGACTGAAGACAAGGACAAGGAGATGAAGCTGTGTGTGTGTGTCTGGGGTGGGGGTGTGGAGATGGGAACGGAGGTCAGGCAGCTCAAAATTCTGAGATGGGCCAAAGGATGTGAAGAGGGTAGGCAGTGGAGCTGCCTGGAAGGTGCCAGCCAGGCTGGGGAGGGCAAGGAGAGAGAGAGAGAGAGAGAGAGAGAGAGAGAGAGAGAGAGAGAGAGAGAGAGAGAGAACAATTGATCAGATCATTGAAATGTCAGTATGACATTTGCGATAGATGTTCAAACGCCCCCCCTCCAGTGTGGCTGTTTGCTGGCAATGGAAATGTGTTCATGTTCAGCACCTGTTGAATATTTTATCAAACGAATACAATTCAAAACGTGCCACTGGACGGTATCTGGATGCTGATATAATCATTTCTCAAGCCTATTTTGCTTTTCAAGTTGATGCACTCAATAAAGCCGTGTATGCTCTGGATGCCCAGCCCAGTGAGGCCGCTGACCTTCCGGGGTAATCTGAGAAGCTGTTGGCATGTTCTAGTGAGAAAATGAGACCGAGGACGTGGGAGATTTTTCTGCTTGCATTTGGTAAAACCTCACTTTTTAAGAGCGGCCTACTACACGGCAATTTAGTTCGCGTGGGAATCGGTCCACTATGTCAAGTTGAGTTTCCACTGTGTTTCCATCCCCTCCCACCCACCCTACAAGTCGGGACACACAGCACTAGTCTTAGGAGCTCGCATCTAGAGCCACACTTAATCAAAGGAAACTCTCGTAATATTTCATTTTTGTGGCCCTGTACAATTAAGACAAGAGCTACTTATTGTGGAGATTCTTGAAAGCTTTGAACTTAAACAAACAAGTTTTTTAGGCTTGGTGGCTTACAAAACAAATGCAACGTTAACCTTATCACATGTTTGTAAATCATTCTTCTGTGATAAGGATCCCGTTATAGTTTGGATCTGGGGAGTAGAGTATGCTAAAGTCATGGTACCCAGGGCGATGCTGCTGGGAGATGGTGGACGATAGGAAGCCTCAGGGAAATCTTTAGGCCTTGGTGGGAGGGATGGCCTTGAAGGAGACTGTGCTTCTTTGCTTTCTGGACGTGATGGCAGTGACGTTGCTTTTTCAGAAGCTCACCAAGAGTCTCTGCTTTGCTGCCAGCCTGAAGCAATAGGGTCAACCATCAGGGACCAATCCCAGACGGTGAGCCCAAGTAAATCTTTCTGCTCTGTAAGTTGACTATCTCCAGCACTTGTTACAGTACCATGATGATGACTAACATAGATGTCAAGGTTCGGTGTGTGTGTGTGTATAGCATCCCATGGAGTCTATACTGTAGAGACTTAAGCCCGGGCTTTCCATCTCCAGACTGAATC
Source organism: Apodemus agrarius (assembly GCA_964023405.1). Taxonomy (NCBI): domain Eukaryota; kingdom Metazoa; phylum Chordata; class Mammalia; order Rodentia; family Muridae; genus Apodemus; species Apodemus agrarius. Next base: position 67,359,968 of record OZ030019.1, on the reverse strand, counting down.
CTAAACTGTGGGGGTGGGGGGTAGGGGTGGGGAGGGGGACTCTCAGCATCTTGTCTCAGAAGCTATGGGTATGAGAAGCAGCCACTCACATCTGTGAATTTCACTCTTTGGAATGCATGAAGTCATGTGCATGTCATCAGTAGTCAACACTTCTTGCGACAGATCACAGCAGCTCAGGAAAACATTTCTTTAATTAGTGGCATCACCGACTTCATAATGTAGAGACGATTTCCCCCAAGAAAGTCTTCAAGTTAATTCAGCCTGACCTTAGTTGGTGTTAAGGATTTTCCTCCAGCCACAGCTGGCCCCATGGAGAAGACAAACATGCACACACCCTAAAATTCTGTCCCAGATGACTGGCTTTAGAAGATGCTGAACTCCCCGACTGGTGGTGGTGGTGGGGGGGCAGGGAAACATGGGACTCTGGCCTTAGCTATGGTGAACAAATGTTACTGATCATTCTTTGTGCTGTTATTTACGACACTGACTCCAGGGCTGGTTTTAACTTGGGAAAGTGTTGATCTTCACGCACGGCTTTTCTGCCTGATTCTGTGTCTTTCACTGAAGTGTAACACATTTACTACAGCGGTGATTTAGCGCTGTATAGGCTAGAAAATAAGGTAGACCCGACTTGTTCTCATTCAAAGTATCCATAGTGGAGGGGGGGGGGAAGCAGTGATATAAACAAAGGCACTGGAGGGAGAAGGTGCCAAGATATGGAGGCAGGGATGCTCACCCTCTCCTGGGGGGGGGGTCTGCCCTGTGGAAGGCTCCCCACCCTTCCTCTGCTCACCACACTCCCTCCCTGCCCGGTGTCCTCCCCCTCTCTTCTTGCAGCAGGCCTCCTTTTGTTTCTGCTTCAGGGCTTCTGTACCTGCTCTCCTCCTCTTTTTTTCTTCTTTTATTTTTAATCAATCCAAATCAATCAATCAATCAATCAATCAATCAATCAATCAATCAATCAATTCTACCCTCTTTCGTATGATCCCTTGTGCTTTCTTACCCCCCCCACCCCCTTGGAACTTCACTTGGGCAATAGGGAAATAGCTTGGTCATCCAGTGGCAAGCGTGAGGATCTGCCTCTGACCCTGGGATCCGTGGTTACAAGAGGTGGGCTTGCGGCACAGACTTGTAATCCCACTCTTGAGGAGACTGAGACAGGCAGGTCCCTGGGATTCCTTGCCAAGTCAGCCTAGAGTACTTGGGATTTCCACACCAGTCCAAGGGGACAGCGGGAAATGATCAATGGCACCTGAGGAATAACCCTCGGTTTCCCTCCGACTGCCACACATATGTGCAAACACGTCCATGCACACCACCGCATACATAGAACGTTCGGCATCTGTGTTTCAGCAGTGGCGTCATCACATCAGACCGACCCTTCCTGACTGGTGTACCTTGTTGACTTCTTCACTGAGCATCCTGTTCGTCATACGGAGTGTAAGCCTTCCTTGTATTTGTCAACCACAGGCAAACTAGACCAAGAATAGAATGGAACTCAAACACCGAGATTCGAAGTGCGTACAGAGGGAAGAAAAGGATGAGAACTGACCTTCGGATTTATCCCTAGATGGGGTGGAGAGCCAAAGGGACCCATACTGGAACCAAAAGGACTCAGAGAAGGAGGAGAGCAGGCACAATGACACAGGAGGCTGGGCACCAAGGGCCCTGGGCACTTCCGCTAGGAAAGGTAGTTAAAGCCCAGAAACACTGAGGTAGGTAAATCACCGTGGGCACGATAGATGAAATGTCCTTGGTGAACACTGTGGGAAGCTGGCCCAGAGGCCAAGAGTGAGAAGGCTCGAGGACTAGGTGGTGAGCACGTGGGGCCCTGAGAAGGAAACTGCACTGATGCTTAGTAAGAAGGGAAGGGGTGTGCTTGTTACACTCGAACTTCTCATCCCTGGGACAAACATCTGGCACATACAACTTAGAGGAATAACAATTTATCTTAGCTCCCAGTTTCATGGCTGGGGGTAGGGTATGGCAGCCAGGCCCCTCTGCCTTGGTTGCTTGATCTGGAACCTTACTAATCACTTTCCCCTCCCCCAGTGGCTTAGTCAGGGTTTCTATTCCTACACAAAACAGCATGGCCAAGATGTAAGTTGGGGAGGAAAGGGTTGATTGAGCTTACACTTTCCACACTGCTGTTCATCACCAAAGGAAGTCAGGACTAGAACTCAAGCAGGTCAGGAAGCAGGAGTTGATGCAGAGGCCATGGAGGGATGTTTCTTAGTGGCTTGCTTCTCCCTGGCTTGCTCACCCTGCTTTCTTATAGAACCCAAGACCAACAGCCCAGAGATGGTACCACCCACAAGGGGCCCTCCCATCTTGATCAATAATTGAGAAAATGCCTTATAGCTGGATCTCATGGAGGCATTTCCTCACCTGAAGCTCCTTTCTCTGTGATAACTCCAGTCTGTGTCAAGTTGACACACAAAACCAGCCAGTACACCCAGTAACCCACTTCTTCCAGGTAGGATCCACCTCCCAGAATAGCATCCCTCATCTGAGGACACCAGGAGCTGGTAAGGAACATTTCATATCTAAATCTGAACAATGTCTTATCTTGGAGAACGAATGCAGCAAATCAAGAGGATGCTCTCGGTTTAGGACCCGTGGGAAGATGTGAGTTCGAGTGAAGGCTTGGAGGAGAACCACAAAGCCTTTGAAGATGAGTGGAGAGGATAGTAGATAGAGAAAGCCACCAAGGAGGAGGAGACCGGGGGCTGCGGAGAACAAGTGAAGGCAGTCTTCCAGCCCTGTTTGCAAGGGGGACATCCTGACCGATGAGGAAAATGTTAAGGGTGACTAGGATTGATGAGCTGAGAGTTTATGGAGAAGTGGTAGCTAGGACCATCAGTTCTCTTTGCTTCTTTAGGTTTGGAATTTTGTTAAATATCAGTATATATAACTTAAAGGCATAGCTCTGAGGTGGAGCTCTGAGGTTCACGCGATGAACGAACAAACGAATGGGTAAATGAATAAAATAGAGATGCACAAATAAGTATAGGAATTAATTTTTTTAAAGGAGAGAGAAATACTTCTTAAATTAGGAAGCGGCTTATTTTAGAGCTACATAAATCTGGTATAATTTAATATCTCCAGGATGAGGCAAATGCGACTTTTTCCCTCTCCCAATGTGTATCCCTTCTAATGTTTTTGGTTTTTAAATTTACAAATCTCCTGGTCAAACATAAATAAATAAAAGGGAAACCCAGACATACAAACACATATACACAAACATTTTCTCTCTCTCTCTCTCTCTCTCTCTCTCTCTCTCTCTCTCTCTCTTTCTCTCTCTCTCTCTCTCACACACACACACACACACACACACGTCCTTAGTCCATTCATAATGAATAGATTGGAAGTGGACATGAATGATCCAGCAATGGATGTTAGGCAGACAAGTCAAAGACCAGAAATTGGACCATTTACAATCAGCATTTCCCCTTACGCTTAGTGGCTCCTGTTGTCAAAGTGTTGGGTAAGAGAAACAAAGGAAGAAGCCCTCAGGACCATTAGACAACCCACCCATTTTGTAGTCTGTAGTGACTGCGCAGGTCAATTGCTTCCACCTTGGTTTTTGAGGCAGGGTCTCTCCTTGAACCTGGGGCTCACTGATTGGCTAGACTGACCCACTATCAAGATCATCCTGTTTTTATTTCTCCAGCACTGAGATTACAGAAATGCAACCAGCTGTTAGACAAATGCAAGAGATGCAACTTCAGGTCCTTGTGAGTGTACAGCACTGTGTGGACTGAGTCATTTCCTCACCTGCTTTTGGCTACCTTTTGTGTCTTTAGGGATCATCAACAAAACTCTACCAATATAGTCCCTAGAATATTACCACAGACACACAGGCTGGAGGAATACCTCAGTCCTTTCTGAATGGCCATTTTCATGGCTGGGTCTTCATACCAACCCAGTTAAAGCTTGTACTGTGCCTTTAATTGTTTCTGCTTTAGATGATATGTAGGCTAGAAAGAGTAGGCTGTCATCGTTAAAAGTAATTTAAATTTCCTTCTTAATAAAGGACCCTGATTTCAATTCTTTTAGTTGTGGACACAATTTTCTTTTTTAGACAGGTGTCATTTTTCAAATGTCACAGGAACAGAGCACAGTATGCATCATTCTCAATGGCACAAGAGAAAGTTATCATCTGATTTGATTTCCATGACTGTATCCATTTCCATGACTGCATTTTGGATAGGTGACCCATTGACCTCCTGCCCAAGTTAGTCAAGTATACACTGTGGGGGAGGCAGCTGCGGGGCTGACAAGATCACGAGGATAGAGGAGGTTCCCTTTGAACCTCGAAACCTTCACTGGGCAGATGAACCAGGACAGTGCCCTGCAGGCTTTCTGCACAGGGCAAGAAACCCTCCCTTGAAGTAAGGACTTCAGTTCCCACCATAATTAAAAGCACATGGCAGTACCCTTGACGGCCTGGGATAGCAGGTTTCTTTGCCAGTGTGGAGCCAGTGCCCTGCTGGGGTCTTTTCTGTTTTGGAATTTCTAGCTTATGACAGGCCCTAGGGAGAAGCTGTTCTCCATATGTAGAGCTATCCACCCTTCCAGAAAGGCACCGAGTAAGGAGGAGGGGACAGTGGATCTGGGAGGAGGACATTAATGATCTACACAAAGCAGTGCTCTCTTTACTGGCGATGCAAGTAAAAACTGCCCAGGTGGTTTTTATTTTAACCCCTTTCAAATGCATCTTAACGTCCGCAGCCCAGAACCAGAGAAGGAAGGCTGGGATTCCCAAGGGTATTTCCAAGATGAATTAAGGGTCAATAAGGAAACAGCCACCTTTTATCGAGCATATTAGGAGGGTTACAAGATGCATCTAGTACGTTACATAGGTAAATTGTACTCAGAACGATCCTGTGTGAAATTGATCGTGACCCCCACGTTCTAAGAAATATAACCAAAGCTAAATACAACCAATCACGTTGCTGGATTCATGCAGCAGGTAAATTGTGTCCAAAGTTCAATACGACCAATATGCTTGCTGGGTTCATGCAGCAGGTGAATGGTGCGGGTGGGACTTGGACCCTTATCATTTCGAAGCTGCCTTTGCCAAAAAGCATGGACTCAGAGGAAGCAAGAAGGAGGCCTGATGTCTCTGCTTTCAGTTTGCATCTGTTGCGGTCACACGTTCTTGTGTGACTCTTCTTTGACTTGGCCTTATCTAATCATTGTCTATCTGGCCAGGCTGGCTCGTTCCTCCCTTCAAGGTGGAAGGCAGAGATAAATCATTGTCCTAAATCTGCAGTCACCTTGGTTTCCAGGAACAGTCATCTTGTCTCCAAGGCCAGAGCCCACCGAACCCAACAGTTATCTACCGAGGCGAGGCTACACTCTGGAGCAAGCCATCCGGTAGAACCCAGGCCTGTCCCACTGATAGCTGCAAACACTTTTTAACTAGAGCTAAGACAATGGTCTTTCGTCACCCTTTGACCTGGTCTGCTTAATTATTATATTATTAATATACCTGTACTCTTTGTCCCAATTCTTCTTGTAGTTAAGCCTAAATCCCACGCTAGTACTTTAAAAATGAACTTGGATTCGCTGGAGCCCTGTAACTGTTCCTGTTCCTAAAACTGATGAAATCTCTCCTCTCTGCTTTTTTATTACTTTGTCTCTTTAATTGGTGAATTGGGATAGTGGCTGAACTTAACCAACAGGAGCTATGGAAGCTGAGATCTTTTCCCTAAATGTCCCCTTACAGCCATCAACCTGACATTAAAGTCACCAGAGTTTGTCTCTGGGATTCATGATAGAAAAAGAATATAATGTAGTCCGCGGGCTTTCTATTTTCCCCAGTGGTATACACATCATTAACTGACTAAAAGATTCCCCAGTGAGTTTTAAGATCCAAAGAACAGGTTTGAATTTTTGAGCAGGATTAAGAGTTTGTGGAACAGCAGGAGGTGGGCTGAGAAACAAAACACAGGGAGGAAAGGGGGCTTTGAACAGTTTTGGAAATGGAGATCATTCACAGTGTGTTCTACATTCAATTCTAACCTGCCTCTGGTCCCCTGGTTCCCTATGTGGCCAGTTCCTCGGCCTGAGACCCGAGTCTCTGCTTGTCTAGAACGTTCTTGTTACACCTCAGGCTTAGGGTTTAGTTTAGGCTTAGGGGAGTCTTAAAAGGAGTCAGTTGGCTGTGAAAAACTGGGCCATGCAAAAGTTGGTTAAGGGCAAGAACAACTCTTATCCCAGCAGAAGACTCTCAGGACAGTACAGAAGTGTGTGTGTGTGTGTGTGTGTGTGTGCGCGCGCGCGCGCGCGCGCGCGTCTGTATTCAAGTAAAGACAAACACACACACACACAGGCAGACACTTTTAAGAGGTAAGCTTCCTCCCGGCTGGTATCTTTTGAATCAGCTTTCTCCTTTTTGGCTAATACTTTAGCACACGCAGTGCACAATGAATAAAGTGTAAACACTGCTTCCCCAGGAAAGCAGTGAAGCAGTGCCTTAGGATTCAGAATCTAGCTGGGAACTGAGAACCTTTGGTGTTCTGTCTGCTTGCAATATTAACTCCTAGAGCTGGTGAAATCCAGCCTTTTTCTGCCTTCTTTCCTGACCACATCTGTTGTTGCTTTGTTTTTTCTGTTTGTTTTTGGTTGTTGTTGTTGTTGTGCTGGGGGTGCATCCAGAGCCGCGTGCATGCTAAGCAACTGCTTCCCCACTGAGGCACATCCCAAGCATCCTCCGGTCCTCAGGGTCTTTTTTTCCTTCTGTGCCTTTGCATCTTCCTGCCCCTCCCCCCATGCTCCCGCTGCCTCTCTCCCTAAGCCCCTTAGAAGGGCTGTTGTGTACTGTACCCATGAACGCTGCATTTCATTTCCACCATCTCTTCCTGCATGCACTGCTTTTCGGGTTTAGAAATCCTCCCCTCCCCCCAGGGCCTATATAAATCCTGTCTGTCCTCAACTTCCTCTCCGAATCTTCTCAGAGCACTGGTTCCTTCTTCCTGTGAAATCTAGCTGTAGTTAATGTCACCCTTTCTCTCGGCCTCTGTCAGCTAGTGCCACGTGCTACTCCTTATGTTTTCCTTACCTGCCTAATTAATTTACCCAGCTACTCTGAAAGTTGTAGCGAACGCATAGCTTCCTCTTCCACGGCTCCCCCTCACCGACTAGTATGTAATTCAGTAAATGTTGGCTGATCGACTACAAAGTGGTGCCCTTTACAACAAGGGCTACGTGCTATGGGAGGGGAAGGCTTACTTCCTATCAGGGAAATAGGAAGACCTTTGCATTTGAGGTTACCGAGGTTAAAAAAAAAAAAAAAAAAAAAAACAACCAACAGCCCTGTGTCACAATGGAAGAAAGGGAGGTAAAGTCAAAAGCTCTGGATCATACAATTAAGACTGCGACGATTTGTCCCAGGGCCATTGGATCTCACGACCACACCCTCCTCACTAATCAAAGCATATTAGCATATCTGATGGGAGAGGCCAAGGATAGCGGAAGGAAGCAACTACGTTTGAAGAGGAGATGAACAAGGCGGTGGAAGTAGACAGGCTGACCCTGGAGAAGAAGGAAACAGCTTGGGCTCCTTGGGGGAGTCAGTAGACCCCTCATTCAGGCTGCCCACGACCAGGCATTTACCTAAGGCATTGGGTCTGACCTCTTCTGAGCTCACGGCTTTCAGTCCTAGCCTTGGCCCTCACACGGCACTGTGTGCCCTTGACCCTGTGATTCAGAGCACTCTGAAACAGGGGGTGGGTCTGGGAGAAGTTAGGGGGAGGAGTGGGAGTAAATATAATAAACATATTGTATGCATGTACAAAATTCTCAAAGAATTAATATAAACATTATATTAAAAGCAAAGTGAATTTTTAAGTGGGGTGATAGCAAGGGGTCTGGGGAGACAGCTCAGTTGAAGTGATTGATATAGAAGCACAAGTATCTGAATTTGAAACCCCAGGATCCGCTTGAGTAAGAAAAACCAGGTCCAGTGGGATAATGTGCCTGCAATCTCAGCACAGAAGAGGAAGGGGCAGGAGGATTCCCGGGACTCATTGGCCAGCAAAGACATTTTGAATTGGTGAGTTCTAGCTTCATGGAGAGACCTTGTCACAAACAAAGTAGAATGAAAATTGAGGCAGGAAATTCCAGAAATAAGCAGGAGGAGAGGTTTAAGGCATGCGTTGTTCTAAGTGGCATCTTTCCCTGTCTGCCTTTGCTTTGGCGGGAACACCCATCCCTTTTCAGCGTTTTCTGTGCTGTATATGCAGACTACTTGTTAGTCATCTACATGGCATCGCAGTGGCCGCGTTCAAGTCACCCTGGTTTTACTCGGCAGTGGTGTCAATGTGCAAAGACAGCGATGCTTCCTGGAAGAAGCAGTAACCTACGGCGGACTGAAAAGGACCATGAGATAGTTAAGGAATGGCGGAAAATGCACTTACGTAACTTTCATTACTCTTCTGTTGGAGTTGCTGTATTTTATTACTAGATATTGTTATTTGTCCTTTACGTTGCCTTGTTATAATATAAGCCTTAGCACAGGTATGGATGCATGTATGGATAGGAGAAATCTAGCAGACATAGAGATTGGTACTATCTGTGATTTGAAGCATCCGCTGTGATCCTCTTGATGAGAGGACACTTACGTAGCCCGAACTCACTACCTCTAAAACCCTCTCTCTTAGCCCCAGTCTAACCTGAGTCTCAGGGGTGATCTGACTATGTGGCCACACCCCCGCTTCCCAGTCTGTCTAACAGTTGGGTATGGGCAGGGGACTGAGTTCTGGCCAATAAGATGTGAGTAGCAGGTCTGTGCCCACGGGAAGGGCTGGCCCATTAAAACCTCCCTGGGCTCCTTCCAGTCTCTGTCCTCCCTTGTCAGGAAGAAGACACTTAAGATGCTAGAAGAGGAGAGAGTCCCAAGAGGATACTTATTGAACGATCTTGCGGGAGGCTGTTTAGAAACCCGAGTACAAGTTTCTGTTATATTAGCATTGATTCTATGTTATCTGCTATGGATCTAAAGTTCCTCCGAGCTGGTTGTGGTGGCACACACGTTTAATCCCAGGACTTTTGAGGCAGAGGTAAGTGGACCTCTGTGAGTTCCAGGCCAGCCTGGTCTATATACGGAGTTCCAGGCCAACCAGGGATACACAATGATATCCAGTGTTTAGATGTACCAAATAATAAAAATTGATTGTGCACAGTAAAAAAAATTATTACCAGCAATTTATTCCTCATGCCACAGTCGCTCCACCATTCTGAACTGGATGCCTTCTCTCGATCTGTTGGCTGTCACCAGAAAAGTCTCTTCTATCTTACATATCCTGTTTCCATTTCTCAAAGGGAATTAACGTGACATAAAAATAATCAGATTGCACAATAATCACTCACTGGAAGCCCATCTGGCCTGGCAATGAGCTCATACCCTTGAGAATGAGAGACATTTCCATCTGAGGCTGGATAGTGGCTTCCCAAACTGGCCAGCTGGCTTCCTGAAGGCCGAGCAGTGGGTCAGTGTGGTGCTCAGGAGGGCGGCGAGGGTCAAGAGCACAGTCAGCGTCAGCACAGCCCACCCGGCTCACACGCTTGCCCTACCTGCTGGCACAGCAGCTTCGGCTGGTATGCAGTGCTCCCCTTGCTTACCCGCTTCTTCTTTCTGCCCAGTTAATTCCCACCTCCTTTCAGACCTCTGCTTCCCTATTACTCCCCTGCCTCAGACTATCTTTGCCTTAAAGTGCTGGCCTCCAGTGTAACTTTTGCATGAGTCTACAAAACGACACTGCTGAGTGGTGAGCGGCTGCCCCATCTCCATTGAATGCGAATTCTGCAAGACCAAGGAATTGTTTGCCATCCCGTCTTAAGAACCTAGCATGATGCCTGGTACAGGGCGGGTGGTCCTTGTGTGTCAGATGAATGAACAAACAGGCGATATGCAAGCGAACGAGCAAGCAAATGTACATTGAATGAACGGAGAAGCCAAGCGGAGAGAGCAGAACACACCGCACCTGGCTTCAATGAAACAGCTAGAAATTGCATGTGGGATCCTCGACGTTCCCTGGCTGCTAGCTGTGTCCTACCAAATTGCTTAACTGAAAGGATAGACCAAATAAATGATAGCTTATATGGCTGATGGAAGCCCCAGGACAGACACCTACGGGAGTTTGCTGGGCTCCTTCAATACAGGAGGCAAAGCGCCTTAGAAGCCGGTGCAGAGGTAGGCGGAAGCCCAACAAAGCTAAGATTCTGGTCAGTCTCCAGAGGCTTTGGCAGTGTTTTGGTGAGCATTGGAGGGACAGTCCTCCACCAAACGAGGAGTGGCTGAAACCATAACTGGAAACTAATTCCAAACCTCCAAAGAAAGTGTGATTTTTCCCCCCATGAGAATAAAGAAAATGCATACAAAGAAATGAAACACTTTCCTATTACCTTAAAACAAAAACAAACAAACAAACAAAAACCCATTTATGTACAAAGTAAAAACTCAGCTGTTAGAGGGTTTCCAGTAGGCATGAAGGAAAGTCAGTCCTAAAATCCAAGAATGAGGGTTTTGCTTTTAGTCCCTATTGAGAGATCATGAGTCCATATTGACATTGGAAAATACTGTTTCTAGAGATAAGGAGGATGACTGGTGGCGGCAGCTGCACATACCTTTAATCCCTGTGAGTTTGAGGCCAGCGTGGTGTACAGAGCCCTTACACACACACACACACACACACACACACACACACAGAGAGAGAGAGAGAGAGAGAGAGAGAGAGAGAGAGAGAGAGGCAGAGGCAGAGACAGAGACGGAGAGACAGAGAGAGACAGAGATAGGGGGAGAGAGGACAGAGAGAGACAAAGATAGAGACAGAGAGACAGAGAGAGAGAGAGAGGCAGAGGCAGAGACAGAGATAGAGGGAGAGAGGACACACACACACACACACACACACACACACACACAGAGAGAGAGAGAGAGAGAGAGAGAGAGAGAGAGAGAGAGAGAGAGAGAGAGAGGAGGGTGTATACTGACAGGTTCCATCTGTTTTAAGGAATGCTGGGAAGGAACAATGAATGGCCGCGCAGACTGGACTCAGAACTGGAATAAACTTGCTGATAGCTTTTCCTTGGTGTAAGCTTCCTGCCCCCTACTCTTTTTATGCACAGCACATGTTACAGATCAGTGGAGAGAAGGGTGGGTTCAAGCCAAATGCAGGCACTAAATAATACAAAAGACGCCGCCCTTTGAAAGCCTACATCGCCGTAACGACACGATGAAAGGGGAACAGCAAAAAATAGCAAATTGAGAATCAAAGCCGAACTTCGCTCATGTGGAAGCACTCGGCTGCGTGACGGCCTACCCCTCCGGTCCAGATAGATGGCTTGCATTAGTTACTTCAGAAGATACATGCGGAAGACTGAAACCCTGTCACACTGGAGAGAAATCATCTGTCCTTCTGGAGAAGAGAGGGCATCAGAACTAATCATGCAACTGATGGGGCTGAGTTTACAAACTCAGGTTTCTGGAAACTCTGCGCTCCAGAAACACGTTTCCTATTCCAAGGACACAAAACAGATCTCTGTGATGACAAACTCCAACCGAGGTGGCTAAGGCAGTTTTATGTCTTATCTGGTTTCCCTTACAATCTGTGGGACTAGAGGATTACAATTAATTGCCAGCCTGGATATGTGGTCCAGAAAGAGCCAGTGTTAGCCTCGGGGGTGGGCGGTGGGGGGGGGTGGAGGAGGGGGAAAACCCAAACAACTATGTAGTAGATTTTTTTTTTAAAAAAATGGGCAAAGGGCTCTCCCAAATTCCTAACCCCTGGGAGGTTATTATAACTACCGGACCAAATTTCCTTCTAGAGGCACAATCTTCACATACCAAAGTGCCTTCAAACCATACTTCCATATTGGGAGATGTATCCCAAGACTGCCATAGGCCTGCACCCTAAGACAGGGGCGACCAGAGACCCAGGCGCATGGGTCTTGGGTGCTTTTTCAGCAGGTACTAGAAGAAAAATACAGGAATATTTATAACTCTTATTTCAACAAATAGAGGGTAGGGGGAAAATAACTCCAATCCAATGGCATCTAAACAGGGAAAAAAAAATCTCCAGCAATCTAAAACAGATGCCCATATGCCGTACGTGTGTGTTCTATGTCTTTGAGGCCAGTGCAATTTATGGTGGGCCAATAATTCAGATTGTTCATCCAATTTACTTTATTTTTCTTATACTTTGAATGACTCAGGAAGTGGGGGTGCGGGGAGGGGAGGGGAGGGGAGGGATGGAGTAAGGAAGGGAGGAAGGGGGGCAGGGAAGGGGCAGAGGAAGATTCATTTGGAAGCTTATGTTTTATGGATTCTGATTGCTGGGTATCTCTGGGCTGATCTCTCGCCAGGGCCTTATGGAGTCATTACTTCAAGAGTGAACCATTTTAATTGCCATTGGCTATGACTAATTTCCCTTTCCACTCCGACTTCCGCTCTCTGAGATGTCCTCCCCGATCAAGCATCTATGGAATGTCCATGGGTATTTTTGGAATGCCAGGAGGAAGCCGAGAGAGGACACATTTGGTTTGGGGTAAGAAGGCTGGATGTCTGAGGTTCCCATTCCACAGTCACCCAGGACACTGAGAGCTGCGCCAGCGGAGAAATGGCGGCTGGGGACAGTGCAGGGTCCCTCGCTCTGAATCTCAGCCACGCCCAGGGAAGGCTAGAGAGCCAATCTATGGCCCTGGCTGTGCAGATATGTGACTAGTCGGAAGAGAAATAGTGCTTAAAATGCTGAAAGCCAGAAATCTCCTGTGGAGAAATCTTTCCATCACCAGGTTTGTAAAATTACAACGAATTCAGTTCTTACTTATAGAAACCAAGCCTGGTTTCTCCCACCAGAAACATCTGTAGCAGACACTACCTACAATTATAAAGCATCATTGAATTTTTTTTTTTATTGAAGGCAGTAGAATCCAGTTGGATTTTCTAATAAAGTCTGCATCTAGAGGGTGCATACCTCTAATGCTTGATTCTAAACATCAAGCATCTTCTGTTGTAGACGACTTATACAAGAAACTTGAGAGGGATAATTCCAAAATGCTATAATAATTACAAAAAAAAATGTGCGCAGCTTTCCAATGAGAATCTGCAAGTCTAAGGAACAGCCACTGGATGAGAGAACACATTTGGATCTGGTTTGCAGAGGGAAGGGCTGCCTTATCTTTCTCTCCTCTCTGTGGAATGCGCTACCAAAGCCTGGGCTTACGGAAACAGATCTAAGAGCCAACGGAGGAAATATGTGGGCCTAAAAGTATAGGGGATGGAGAGGAGGCTCGGTGGTTGAGAGAAGTGACTCCTCCCGCAGAGGACCTGGGTTAGGTCTCAATACGAGCTCCACACTTAACAGCCTTCTGTCACTTGTTCCAGACGACCTGACACCCTCTTCTGGCCTCTAGGGGTACATAGCACAATCAGGCAGAAAAATACTCACACACATAAAATAAAAAATAAGTAAGCCTTTTATTAAAAAGACAGTGCCTAGCCGGGCGTGGTGGCGCACGCCTATAATCCCAGCACTTGGGAGGCAGAGGCAGGCGGATTTCTGAGTTCGAGGCCAGCCTGGTCTACAGAGTGAGTTCCAGGACAGCCAGGACTACACAGAGAAACCCTGTCTCGAAAAACCAAAAAAAAAAAAAGACAGTGCCTAAAGGGATGTATAAGGCAGTTGATTGATACTTTTACCTTTTTCCTTCTTTTTCTTTTTCTTTTTAGATTTTGTGACGTGAACACTGTGAGCCTTCTTATACTTATGACTGGACTTTCCATTCGCATCTAAAGTTAATATAACTTTTAATCCTTTCCCTTCTGAAGCTCCCACTCCCAGGTGTGGCCATTCCAGCCCCATAACTACCCTGTGATGGATGGTAGAGTGTCAGTGTGCTGGAGGGTAAGGTGATGAGGGGCTGTGGGAGAGACACTGGGGGCAAAGGAAACTTTTTGTCTCCACAGCTGTGACACAGCCCCAGTTTGGGGTGCAAGGCGGACATTTTAGAAGCAAGGAAGCCCATTTTTAGAATCAGGCACTGCGATGGCCAAGAACAAAGCAGGTTTGTCCCTTCCCTGGCGTGGTCATTTATTTATTTTTGTGATACTAAAGGCAGCCACTGCCTGTCTAATGCTTCTCACATGGGCTTCATTTGAGTGATCTGAGTTAATCACTGCTTAGAGCACGTGCACACACACACACACACACACACACACACACACACATACTTGCCAGGGATGGAACCCGGGGCCTTGCACATGGTAGGCAGGAGATTTAGCCCTGAGTTACAGCCTCACCCTAACCTTCATTTCTCAGCTCTCACTTATAGTATTATATCGTATTATACGTATAACTATACACACATGAAATGTGCACATGTATATAATGCATGCATTCACACGTACCTACACATACATGCATATATGTGCTTATAAATCGTCTTTCTCTTCTTTCACCTGTTTGTATAATTTTAATTATTTTCCTGATTCACTGTTCATATAGATAGATGCATCACATTTTTATGTTAATTTTTTAAAATTATGATCTTAGAAAGACATGTTTGCAAGGTTCAGCGTGCTACTTCATACAATGCCTGCCACACAGACCACGGTCATTTAAGGTCCACCCCAGCTGTGGTGCTGCTACAGCTGATTTGGTTTTTACAAACATCTTCTTGCCACCTGACAGTGGAATGAGGAACCTCGGCCCTGGCTGTCCCGATTGTCTTTATAACAGAAACTCCAGGAGAGCCTTTCAAACGGTTTAACACCCGACCCCCTTCAATTAAATCAGAACCCCTGGGGATCAGGTCTAGGCAAGGGAAATTTGTATGTGCATGAATGTTCGTGTGTTTGCACATACATGTGTCTGCATGTGCGTGTGGAGTTTAGAGGATAACCTCCACTGTTGTCCCTCAAGGCACTGTTTCCCCTTTTCTTGAGACAGTGTCTCTCACTGGCCTAGAGCTCGCCCTAGGGGAGGCCAGCAAGCACCTGCACCTATGTCCCTGCATCCTTGGCAGTGGGAGCACAGTAGTACCACCACGCCCTCCCCCCCTTTTTAAAAAGCTTTATTTATTTTATTTATATGAATACATTGTAGCTGTCCTCAGACACACCACAAGAGGGCATCGGATCCCATTATAGATGGTTATGAGCCACATGTGGTTGCTGGGATTTGAACTCAGGACCTCTGGAAGAGCAGCCAGTGCTCTTAACCACTGAGCCATCTTTCCAGCACCTCCCTCCCTCCCCTTTTTAATGTGGGTTCCTGAGATCTGACTCAGGTGTTTGCTGTGCATACTCTTCACTGAGGTATCAGCCTAGCCTGCATGGGTGTTTTAAAGACAGGCTGGTGAATCTAGAAATTGGCATGCTAGCTTAGGAAGAGACTGGAAACCATGAAAACCTCACTTAAGCAAAAACCATCCAAATGGCCATGGATTACTAGAACATGCAAAAAACGAAATGCACTCATGATGACTTTTCCAAATAACATTACCAACACAGTGTAAAAATCAACACCACGACACTTTAATATATCCTTATTATTTGTAACACACTTTATATATAGACATATGCATTTTCCTGTATTTCATCATTGCAACACTACGAAGCTGTTACTCCGGTTCTGTAATGGAAGATTAGAAGAGTATTTTTTGGGCGGCATTCTCCTTGAGCAAAGTTAAGTTATTCTTTGAATGTCTCTCAGAGCTGCTTTTTGTTGAAATGAAATTATCATGTTCTTGATGATTCCCCACGAAGCTTCGCCAGCTCTGCTGGCCAGTGGACATGACGATCTCAGGACAGGCGGGGAGTTGCCAGGACTTGATAAGTCTTGTCTGGAAGGCATGCGGACCACCCGTGGTCCAGCACAGGTTTGAAGCGCTTGGCTTCCCTTCCTTCTTCCAACCCCCTCAGTTGGCTCTGGAGCAGACTAACCAAGCCCCGTTGTCCTAGACTGGGGTTAGTGAACCAGTTTAGACTTGCCGTTCCGACCGACCTTCCTCCTAGCAACTGCTTTCTGGGCCCACTCAAGGGAGTCGCGTGCGTTCAGGTCGCAAACAAGGCTGTGTGGATCAGAAACGACGATGCTCCTCCAGCCAAACAACTTAGCTTGCCCAGAGAGGGGCCAGGGACAAATCAGAAAGCTAACCCTCTAGTCCCAGAGGCCTCCAGGCCCAGGTAACATAACTGCCACTCAGCAAATGTCTGCTGAATTGAATTGGACTAGATTGAATTGTGGTAGCACGGGAATGTTTTCCTGGGACTGGTGGCTAATGAGTCAATATTCTCTTCAGTATACTTCAGCTGATAATGGAGGGCCAGAAAGAGCCTCTTGGGAGGGAGGGGCTTGGCTACCCTGCTCCCTTGATTTTGGAGTTTAGTTCTACTTTTATTCTTAATTGTGTTCGTGTGTTTGTGTATGTGAGTGTACGCGTGGGTGGCTATCTGTGCACATGTGTGCATACACACGTGGAGGCCAGAGGTCATTAGCTCCCCTGGAGCCACTGCCCTTAGTGTTTGAGACAGAGATCCTTACTAGGACCTGTAACTCCCGGAGTAGGCTTGATCTCCTGGCCCGTGAGACCCAGGGCTCTGCCTGTCTCTGCTTCAGAATCACAGAGACCTAAAACCTATGCTACCCTCCACCCCAGACTTTTTATGTGGGTCTAAGGACCTGAACTTAGTCAGGTCTTCATGCCGGTGTGACAAACATTTTACCAAATGAGTTCCCTCCCCAGCCCTTTGAAGCCCAATGCTATATATCATGTGATAACCTGATAAAATGAAAGAGAAGACAGAGGTGGGGGTGGGGGTGGGGCAAAGGCCTGGAGCCAGGTTCCCCAAACTCATTTGTAACCACAGCAATGTCTGCAGAGACAGAATTATCTAAACCAAGTTATCACTCCAAACGCCAGGATGGGGGAGGGACGACATTGGACTGCAAAGAGTCATTTCAGGAAGACTTCAGGTGAATCAAGCCGGAAGACCTCTTCCTCTCGAATCTCCCAGAAAGTTTTGTTTTGGTGGTATCCCAGAACTCTTTTAGATTCATAACTTGTCATTGGAAAAATTAAGTTTTTTTTTTTCTCCTGATGGTTGTTCATTTTGGGGAGCTTTCCCTCAGGTTTATTTTACACATGATTTATGAGTGACCTAGCTGCTGTTTCTAGTAACACTCCCAGGTAAGCCTCTTTCAAGGACAAGAATACCAGAAAATGGTCATCTCCAGAAACCGTGTCTGTGTGTCTATAATCAGAAAAGGGGCCAGGACGGGGAGGCAGTGTCCATATGAAAGCCACCCAGCACTTGGGGCCTGATTTCCAAGGAACTGTCCTTGATACAACCTCCCTCAGACATTGTATATGGGGAGAGTAGCACGAAGCCTGGAGCTATTTAAACATCGTGGTTCATTAGGGGATTACACACCGCCGAATCACACCTAGAAAATACAAATCCAGCTGTGTCTGCCTGATGCCAAAACAGCGTGGTGAGCCAGCGAGCAAGGAAAGAGGCCAAGCCTGCTCGAGTTGACTTAATGAAATAAACTGGGTTACAAAAAAGCTGTCAGCCAAAGAGAAGCCTGCGACTGCCCTTTGAAGAGGCGGCCAGAAGAATTTGGTTTTCCTCCCCCAACACCCCGCCACCCCCAGTTCCAGCAGGCTGGTCCCTCTCAGGGTGGGCTGGAGATCTCAGGACTGACACCTCCCTGGCAAGTGGGAACGCCACCAATCTGGCCCGTTGGTGGCTGCAGGAAACAGATACTCCTGTCTCCCTTTCTGGAAGCGTTGTGCGTTTTTTCAGACAACTGACTGTGAAGTATCGGCCTCTTGTGCAAAGTGTGTCTTTGGGCTGATGCTCGCGGGATAGAACGCTTGCCTATCCTGTGTGAGACCCTGCATTCCATTCCCACCATCGCAAGACAGGAAACCGAAGGGCTGAGGAGACAGCCCACCGAGTAAGGTGCTCACAGAGCCCAACGTGGCAGTATGTTTGTAACCACCGTACTGGGGAGATAAAGTTTTCCCTGAGGCTCCCCGGCTACACAGTCCAGTTGAAATCTGAGAGCCTCAGGCCAGAAGAGGACCTCTTTCCAAAAGCAGGTAGGTAAACTGAGGAAGGCCATCCCATCCTCTGACTCCCACACTTACATGCATCTGCATACACAGGCGCATCCTCACAAACCTGAGTCCTGTCCACGAGATAAAAACCAACCCACTAGCAACGTGTTTTCTTTCTCACAGGTTTGAATGAGACCTGGGTCCAAACGTCTGATTCCAGAGACTCCCGTGTGAGCCAATGAAAAGGAGAAAGGGGCTGAGGAGAGACCCGGGGCTCCTGCTTGGTGCTCCTTCTCGCCTCTAAGCCTTCTGCTGCGTATAGCCACCTCTGTCCCTTACCCAAGACTATCACCACGCCTAACTCGTGTGCACATTGCTCAGAAACCATCAGACCTTGCTTGGGGATCTGGAACCCATAAAAAGCACTTTCTTAGTCTTGAGGGCCAGGGATACCATGCTTTAAATCACTGGCTTCTGCCATTTGCTAGATGAATTCACAGCAATGTGCATTCTTTAATACCCCACCCTGCGGCTGGTGACCCTCCTTTTCTAGGGTCACCTTGTACACTGAGCTTAAAGCAGCTCACACAGGCCTAGGCACCTAGGAAAGGACGTTCCATTCAGGTGAGTCAGCTCTGAATGGGTTACAGGGTGTTCCCCGGTCGCAAGGAAAGATGCGGATCACGCATGGTCCTCCTCTGTTACTCCCCCCCACCCCCCAACCCCCCCACCCCGCCAAGCAAAGCAAAGCAAAGCAAAGCAAAGCAAAGCAAAGGGAGTGCTTTGGTCCTACCTGGTAGACCGCCCTGGGAATGCACCATGGCTTTAACATCAGCTGCAGAAGATGCAGGTTTCCTTTTCTGCAAGTCCTTAGTACCCGGCAAGCAAGGTCCCAGCTACATGGCCCGTCCTCAGAGCCCAACAGCCCAGCAGCCATGACGGCTCCAGACCCTGCCCTGGCCCCTCTGTTCCCAGCCCTACATATGGGGGTTGTGCTCTTTTAGTAATGCAACGTCCCAGTGCCACTGAGATCTAATCAGACCAGGCAAAAATGCAGGCAAAAGAATTCTGCTTCCTCTTGCTCTCCTCTCCTGCTACCTACCCTGGCTAATCTTGAGAGACTGTTTTCCCTCAAGGATTAGCACGAGGCTCCCAGTCTCTGGGGACCCTGCAGGCCCCGGGGAAGAATAAACCCTGGCCGGCAGATAACCGCACATCCTTGTCTCCCCTACAGTCCTGCACACTGCCGCTGGCTCTTCCAGCAGGTCGAGACAGAACCGACAAGAGTTTGAGGCAGGAACATTCCAGGGCGAGAAAGCGAAGGGGAGAGAGCTCCAGAGTCCCCTGCCAGCATCCCCACGACATTCCAACTGTTTGTCTTAACTCTCCGAAACTTGGAGAAGCCAGGAGTTTCTGCATGGTGAAGCCAAAAGTTTAATTTTACATCAACACTGGAGCACTGGCTATTTTTTCTGGGTTACTTGTAAGGCATGGGCCATTTTCCTCAGAATTGTACTAAATTTAGGTTGGGATGGAAAGCCAGGAGGCTTCTATGATGGATTTACTAGCCACATCCACGATTATGGGGGAAAATGGAGAAAGGAAGAAAGGAGGTCAGGGCAACCTGTGCCATTTTTCTTTTCCCTTAAGGTCTACGAATGTGCAGGCTGTTGGATGGATAAACCATACAGAGAACTTAACCTCGGGAAAGACGGTCAGGTAAATGGGTTGCAACTGTTTTGTGAGCTCAGCTTCCCTTTGATTGGCTTCCCCCCCCCCCCCAGGTTTCTTGCCATTAGATCAGGCTAGCCGAACACTTGCCATATGTCCCAGGCTAGCCTTGATTTTGTGCCTTTATGCCTCTACCTCTCACTCGCTGCTATTCCAAGTGTGCATGCAGCACCATATCTGGCTGATTGGTAATTATATTCAACCATGTTTCAGAAAGACGCCTGCTTTCTAATTCAACCGAGTGTACACCAAAAGGTGAGGTTCCAAAGCTTAAAGGGACAGTAAGGAACCTGGGCATGAAGTGAGGATACAATGATCAAGAGGCAGGGCAAGGGGCGGGGCAGATGCTAGTGTTAGGCACATGGGCCGCTCTTGCAGAGGGCACAGGTTCAATTTCTAGCAACCGCAGGGCAGCTCACAACTGCCTGTAACTCCAGTTCCAGGCGCTATGCATGCAGGCAAACTGCTACTGCATGTAAAATTAATAAATCATTAAAAAAGAGAGAGATGGGTGAAGCTCAGTCTTAATATCACTTGGATTGAATCATCTTGGAAGGGGAAAAAGTGCTTGGTTGATACGAAGGCGTAGTTTTCTTCTGTGCATCTTATTGATTATTATTAATTTTCTCAACTCTCACCTTTAGAATCTCCTACTAACCTACTGGAATATCCTGGAGTTAGACAAGGTTGAAGTTGGTCCTACCATTTCCCGAAGGGATTGGGACAGATTGAATGTCTTTATGACGTATTCAACGGTAGAATGGAAACCTCGCACCTCACTGGGCTGTTTCAAGGATTGAATGGTGTGACAGGCTCATATCCAATAGCACAGGACACAGGGGTGGGAGTGGGGGTCGGCTGGGGTGGGGTGCTGGGGTTCACCACTCACGAAGGGACTATTTTTGTTGCTGCCAAGCAACAAAATAACTCAAGGTTATTCCAAACTCTGTGATTCTCTAACTCATGCTTGCTTAATATCTTTTCTCCTTTTGTTATTTTATCAGTACAAGAGGATAGTTTCAGAAGATAGTTTTGGAAGATTGTTAGTTTAATCAGTACCAGAAGATTGCTTTCATTTATGCTCACTCCTTTTGGGTGAGTTTTAGTGTCTCTCCAGGCATGACGACTTTCATGTAAGGCATCATCGTGATTTGATCCCACATACAATTCATTCCCTGGGCGCTCTTGTATCGAAAGGTTGGGTGCGCTAGAGAAGCCTGCTTTCCCATGCCCCCCTCGGTAGACACTATTTTACTTAAGTGGGGAAAGAAAAGGGGAGGGGAAGAGAAAGAGAAAGAATCCAAGAAGGATGGAGAGAAGGAAGGATGGGTGGTGGGAGACAGGAAAGAGCTGGGGAAATGGTAGGCAGAAAGCTTCTGCATAAAGTGTATTAACTAACTGCCTCCATGTTTCCCAGAGAAAACAAACGCACACTATATGAACTCGGTATACACACTTCTGCATGTGCGCCCTAATGCTCCCTGCCCTCTGGAGAATTTGGCCACCAACCAGGTTCTTATCCCAAGTATATAATTATGGGACACACAATGAAGTGGAACAGACAAAGATACCACTGTTATATTCTATCACTAAATGATTGCCTTTAAAAGTAAAAAGAACAAAACAAAACAAAACACACACACACACACACACACACACACACACACTTAAATATATATGTAGCATATGGCCTGGGAATTTTTAGACTATAAAAGTGCTAATATTTTTAAATGCCTGATTATAAACATGAATTTCTGAGGGCAGCAAGATGCACTCAAATGGCCCTAAAGTTTTTACTCCTGTGAGAATGCGCGGCCATCCCTGACAAAGCTCGCGGCTGGTCACAGGCTCTTGTCTCTGAGCTCACAGAGGCTAAGGGCGATGGACTGCTTTGTCTGATGAGTGTAGAGTTCACTCATTTGGCTACTCGACCTAGCCAGCCTGGCTTGGGGAATCCCTGTCTCTGCCCTCTGAGTGGTGGGATTATAGGCAGGCCTCCATAGTCACCTGGTATGTAGTGAGAATTAGGGATTTGAACTCAGGTCCTAGCTGCACATAAGTGTTCTACCCATGGTCCATCTCTCCAGCTCCTCTTTCCCCCTCCCTGTTAGTACTTCCCAGCATTCCTTCTGCTCTTTTGTTTCTGTTAACACAGAGTTTCTGATAGCATTAGGTTTAAAAAAATAAATAAATAAAACCAATCAAGCACCTTTTTCCAATGTTGGGGGTGTTTTAAGATGTCTTTACGGCTTTGAAAAGAAAACTCAGAAAAAAATTAAGTTGAAAGTCACATGGAGCATAATTAGGAATAAAATTTGCAGATTCATAAATATACAGGAGACAGCACAGACATGGAGGATGTGTATTTATAGCTGCCGAAGAAATGTATTCTCCAAATGCAATCTGATGTAACCCATCTAGGTCACTTAGTGAACATGACTGCCACTTTATCAGAGAAAATGTCAGTCAAAAGATTGACAGGAGAACTCTTTGATGTCAAGAGCGTCACCAGGAGGCACAAATGGCATTTAAAAGAAGTACTCGTGTGTGTGTGTGTGTGTGTGTGTGTGTGTGTGTGTGTGCTGTTATCTTTTAGTGATAAGACCTGGAGGTAAAGGGTGAGCTGGACATCAAAGATCACTCCAGTTGTAACCCATAGAAATGCCTATGAGAAAATAAAGTATATGCCAGACGCACTCTCTTAGGACTGAAGGGGGAGGCGTCAGTGGTCTCTGTCTTCCTCACAGAAGTCGAGACAGTGACAGGACGTTGAGTGACTCCAGAAAAGACCTCAGGAATGCCTGCCCACAAACATTTTCAGAAGGTGTGTGTTATAGAAAGGTTCCTTTCGGGTTCTGTGTGCATTTAACAGATATATCTTGTTTATGTGCCACCTGTGAATGAGTAACAGCTCTCGACTACTAATCCTCATTTTATTTTTTGTTTTGTGTTTTGGATTTGTTTTTTTTTTGAAACAGGGTTTCTCTGTGTAGCCCTGGCTGTCCTGGAACTCACTCTGTAGACCAGGCTGGCCTTGAACTCAGAAATCCGCCTGCCTCTGCCTCCCAGAGTGCTGGGATTATAGATGTGTGCCACCACGGCCTGGCCTAATCCTCATTTTAATCCCTCATTCTCTTTCTGCTGCCAGACAAAGGGCTCAGACTGAGATTTCAATTGACTGATTGATTTTTGTCTGTACTTGTATGTGTATCTGTATGATGTGTCTGCGTGTGCGTGCATGCGTGCATGTGTGCATGTGTGTGTGTGCCTTATGTGTCATGCCTCAGTATGTCATCAACCCTTTTTCTGAGACCGGGTCTTCACTTGTCTGCAACTAGCGGATCCAGCTAGGCATGCTGGCCAGAGGGCCCCTGGGATCCTTTTCCTTCCACATGCCCAGTGCTGGGATTACATGCACATCCGGCGTTTATACCTGAGCTCTGGAGATCAAACTTGGGACTCCAGGCTATAGGACATCTTCTAGCCACTAAGGTAAAAATCATTGCACAGGTCTTCTATATATCCATCGAATATGTTTGCTATGAACTCTAAATGCAACCAAAATACTGGCTAGGACAAGGACACTCCCGCCACCCTCCTCTTTCTTTCTCTCCTTTCTTTCCTCATTGAGCTGTAATTTGCATATCATATAGTTAAAAATGTGCTACTCGCTGGGCATGGTGGGACGCTCCTTCCATTCCTAGTGAGGCAGAGGCAGGAGATACCTGATTTGGAGGCCAGTCTGGTCTACAGAGCAAGCTCCAGGACAGCTAGGGCTACACAGAGAAGAAAGTCTGTCTAGAGAAACAAAAGCAAAAGAAGTACCGCGGAGGTGCTCCTCAGTGGTTCCTGGCATACGCAGTGTCTGTCCGTACATCACCGTAATAGAATTTCAGACCATTTTCAACATGGCTGCCCCACAGTCTTGATATCCATTCATTGGCATGTTCACCAGCTCTCTGCCATCTCACCCTATGCCACTGGCTAGAGGTGACAACCGGAAAGCTACTTCCTGTTTCTGTAGCACCACCTGTTCTGGATACCTATCAACGTAACACTTGTGCCTGCCTTGTTTTACTGGGTGTGACGGTTTTCCAGGTTCACCTGTATCGTAGCATTTACCAATTCTTTTTTTTTTAAGAGACTGATTTTCCTTTTGCATTTATTTGTGTGCCGATACATGCATGTGTAGACATCCTCGGGGCCAGAGGAGGTTGTCAGATGACTCAAGCAGACTTCCGGGTGCTTGTGAGGACCAAGGCGAGTCCTCTGTAAGAGCGGCGAGCGAGCGCTTTCATTTTCGAGAAAGAGGATCTCATTGAGCAATTTGGGCTGGCCTGAACTCACGGAAACCCTCCTGCCTCTGTCTCCCCAGTGCTTGAACCAAAGAAGCAAGCATACTTAGCTACTTAAATCATCTCTCCAGCCCTGCCAAATTGCTTTTCCTCGCTCAATGATCTTCCCTGTGTGATTTCACCAAGTTCATTTGGTTTTCCATTTATGGACTGTGGAGTTGTTCTCGGCTATTCTGAACAAGGCTTCCGTGAGCATCCGGGTACACATTCCTGTGTAGGTGAGTGCTTTTGGTTTCTCTCAGTAGATGCAGCTAGAAAGGTGTAGATACCTGCCCTGGTCACGCGGAGGCGGGGTCTCCTTCCAGGCACTTCCAGCCTGCACTGCATCAAAGCAGCTGCATCAAGATGCGTTCCCACAGGCTTGGCTCAGCTCCCCACGCTTTCAACATTCCCACATGTTGGTTCTAGCCATCCTAGTTCGAATAAAGTGGTAGCACTCTGGCTTTCCTAACTAAAGTTTATGACATGGTGTCTTAGTCAGGG
Source organism: Apodemus agrarius (assembly GCA_964023405.1). Taxonomy (NCBI): domain Eukaryota; kingdom Metazoa; phylum Chordata; class Mammalia; order Rodentia; family Muridae; genus Apodemus; species Apodemus agrarius. Next base: position 67,335,327 of record OZ030019.1, on the reverse strand, counting down.
TTTCTATTCCTGCACAAACACCATGACCAAGAAGCAAGTTGGGGAGGAAAGGGTTTATTCAGTTTACACTTCCACACTGCTGTTCATCACCAAAGGGAGTCAGGACTGGAACTCAGGAAGCAGGAGCTGATGCAGAGGCCGTGGAGGGATGTTCCTTACTGGCTTGCTTCCCCCTGGCTTGCTCAACCTGCTCTCTTATAGAACACAAGACCACCAGCCCCCAGGGATGGCACCACCCACAATGGGCAGTCCCACCTTGATCGCCAACCTAGAAAATGCCCCACAGCTGGATCTCATGGAGGCACTTCCCCAACTGAAGCTCCTTTCTCTGTGAGAACTCCAGCCTGTGTTGACTCAGAAAATAGCCAGTACACGCGGCTTCTCGCTTTCCTAAGTAAATCTTATGATAGAGGGCCGGTGGAGGCAGCGAGGTCTGCTTTTAGGCGGGGCAGCCTGCTTTACCTTGTGCCTCAGCCTCTGATGAGACAGAAGGCCACCAGGCTAGAGCAGAGACACCCAGAGTTTCCTCTTCCCGCCTCAGCAGTGCCCCTCCACTTCTGTTGCTGACAGTCTCACACCCACCATCTGAGGACAAAATCTACACACTCTTGGAAGTCACCATTTGTCACTTTCTGTTCCAATTCTTCGGGTAAGGGATATTTGGAAATAGCACTGGCCTGCATCAGTGAGTGGGCGAACTGCAAAACCAAAACCCAAACAAACTCTGGAAACTTAGAGGAATCTCAGGCCCGCTCATTAGCACACGAGATCCCATATTCGGGTCTGGAGACTGTCCCAGCTTTGATAAGGATTCACCATGGATGGTAGCATTGTTTCTGACCCTCAGACCCCCCCCCCCAAAAAAAAAGACCCAACACTGGGCACTCCCTATGTCCTCAGAGTGGGATGCAGGAGAATCATTTTCAAAAAATGCTTGGCCATGTCGATAAAAATATTTTGGGTCCCTGGGAAAGTATGAGAGATGCAGTAGCTGCCCTCTGGCTTAAGCAATCTGGAGCAGTGAGCCAAGAGCTATGTTTAGAAATATTTCTCCCAGGCTCCCAGAACCATCATAGGAGAGAGATCTTATAGCCGTAAAAGTGATGCCATCTACCCACTACCCCTTGTCAGGAAAGCTGACTCTCGCACCCACCCCAGGCCTCCACAGAAACAGGCATCAGGGCCCCCCTGAATTAAATCAGTGCAGGCCTGAGTCAGAGAGTAAGTGCTCTAATCTCTTCTTGGTTGGTTTCCATGGAACTTGGTGAATAACGATGGCTTTTGAGTATAATATATTTTCCAAGCATATGTTTATGTAATCACAGCCTTAAATTGAGACAAAACAAAACAGAGCTAAACAAATCCCACAGGCCTTGTTTGGTTTCGGGGCTACAGAACACTCGTGGGAGCAACAGTCTGGAGTTTGTCAATAGGAGCGTCCTAAAGGGAGACGCCTGGTCCATGGACGGAGGGGGCTGCATGCTCCAGAACCTGCCTCCATGGCCCCAGAACTACTTCCTTTCCACAAAGATGCACGGAGCTCCTGGGAGAGTCACCTAGAGGGTAATGAAACACTCCCTCTGCAAGGGATTCAGAGAGGCTTATGGATCGCCTGGATGCCGTGAAAAGAATTGGGAACTGCTCAGCCAGGGGAAGGTGCTTTTTATGAGAAGCAGGTAGATAGTATAAGAGATCAAATCTTATAAGAGACAAAAATCACCTAGTTTTTATCTATAGTTTCGATTCTCTGGAATCCTTGGCCAGACTGGGGCTACTCTGTCACTTATAATAAGATAGCCAGGAAGATGGATTGCGCACACGTACACACACACACACACACACACACACACACATGTCTGTATATATATATATATATATATATATATATATATATATATATATATAGTGTATATACACATATACTATATATATACTAGAAAACTAATATATATGCTAGTATACTACATACTATATATTCAATACTATATATTCAATAATTTAATACTATATATATATAGATATAGATATATATTAGTTTTCTAGTCATTTCTGTTTTGTTTAAAACTTCTAACTTGGTGATTTTAGACTTTACTTTTATTTTTAATCTCTAGTATCTTGAACTTAACAGGAATGAAAGAATCACTGGAGGATTGTGTGTGTGTGTGTGTGTGTGTGTGTGTGCGCGCGCGCATGGACATGCATATTTGTTTTGCATGGAACCAAGGGCCCTAAGGATGTTAGGCAATGTATTGTGCTCTACCACAAGTGTGAATTGTGAAGGAGTCTCCTACCCAGGCACTGTGTCAAAGTGTCCTTGAACGGAGACCCTTAGATTCCTCTGAGTTCTGAGACACACCTGGTTCTCCAGGGCTGCATCCCAGCACCGCTGGGTCAGATGTGGCCCTTTGTTCTAGTCCATTGCATTTTCTGTTCACATGGCCCCTATATGCATGGGCTCCGCAGCTGTATATGCAGCCAATTATAGAGACAAAATATGTTAAAAATTATGCTGTCCCTGAATATGTATTGACTCTCCTTATCAATATTCCTTATATAAGTAGTATAATAGTTATTTACACAGCATTTGCATTCATGCATAGTATTAGTAGTTTAGAGATGATACATAGGCTCTATGCAGATAGCATTTTATTATATACAATGGGTTGAGCATCCATAGAATTTTGGCATTTGTAGGGGGACAAATAGCCCATGGCTATAGAGAGATAATTGTTCTTGATAGGAAAATCTCAGGCCTCATATGGAGAGTTATAGACGCCTGTTACCACCTAGCCACTGGTAAGATTATAGGAGATTACCACCTTGCTTGACTGATTTTACATAGGCTCTGGGAGCCAAACTCAGGTCTTCATGTTTGCGTGACCAACACTTAACAATTGAGATGTTCAACAGTTCCTCCTTGGTTTATTTGTTTGTTTTTGTTTGAGAAGGGATCTCATGTGGCCCAGGCTGACCTCAAAATCTATATGTAGCTGAGGATGAACTTGGATTATATGTATATACCACCACGATTAAGTCATGCAATGATAGGACAGAGCCTACAGCTTCATGCATGCTAAGTGAGCCCTCCATGAGCAATATCCCCAGCCCTAAACTGGCTACGTAATAATATCATAGTCTGGGCTACAGGATTCTCAACATTAGGAATGAAGCCATAAAGAGACAGTGAGTGATTCATTCCCTCCTCTGTCCCTGTGGACTAGAGCACTCCAGGCCAGAACACGCAGATGAGCGTTTCAACTGTGAGACAGGAGTGATTCATCCATGGGTCACGGACTCATCTGTCTCTTGCCTCTCCTCCCCTGACCACAAGGAAACCGCAGCCTTATACACTCAGTCCTTTATCTCTGAGCACAAAGAACACAAATGTTGCTGATCTTGGGCCCCGACTTCCTGTCATTGAGGAGGACATCCTACCACTTAACAGCAAGATCCTAAGCCAAGCCGAGAGTCTGATGATTTGGGAGTTTGAGTCCCACCTACAATTAACTAGGTCACAGCTGTAAGGAAAGAGGAAAAAAGAATTATACCCTAAAGCAAGAGGACTTACAGTCATCTGTGGCTGCAAAACAAACACTTTGGGCTTCCCCTCCCCTCCCTTCCTCTCCATGCAACAAACAAGAGTATTGGAGATGGGATAGAAAAATGATATGGAAAGACAATGGAGATGTCTCAGAGGGTGAGAGTGCTTGCCGTGTATGCACCAGGACCTGAGTTCAGACAGACTCCCAGCACCCACATAGAAGCTGCAATCTGAGTGTCTATAACTGAGCGTCGGAGGACAGAGACCATGGAACCTCTACCCAGCCAGCCTAGTTGAAACGGAGAGCGTCAGTTTCAGGCAGAGACCATCTCAAGGGAATAAAGTGGAACGTCACAAAACAGAACACCCAATGTCCTTCTTTGAATTCTGGGCACATGCTAAGACACACACACACACACACACACACACACACACACACACACACACACACACAAGCATGCAAGCACACATGCACACACACAGTTAGGGGCTGACCTGACAGCTTGCTAATGTGTAGTCTCAAACCTACTTATTTAGTATTTGTTCAAAATATAGAGGAAACAAAGATATGCACGGACAATCTGCTTCTAATCTGGGCTGAGGACTTCTGCAAGGTTAGACAGAATCCAGAAAGATCCACAATTGCTTTTGAACATTCTGGGGTTTTCAGGGCTTTGGATGGTTCAGGTCCGCATGGTTCCTCCCGCCTTGGCTCTCAGGACCGTGTCCTAGATCTTGGTGGGCACTAGAGAGGGAGAGAACATTGCAAAGGAAGTACTGTCTTCAGTGTCCACAGTATCCGAGGAAGGAGAACATTTCAAAAAGGGCCATCTCAGTGTGCTGAGTCCCTTCCTTTTGTCTATGACCACCAACCAGCATCATGGATTTTATTTGTCACGGGGTGAGTTACACAGTTGCTACTGATCTTGCCTGAATGGTCATATAAGGTAATCATAGTAAAGATACGTTATTGATAGTTGATGAAAAGGGAGAGGAGAAGAGAGACAGAGACAGAGACAGAGATAGACAGAGACAGACAGACACACACACAGAGACAGACAAACACACACACACACACACAGAGAAAAACAGAGACAGAGACAGACACACAGACACAGAGGGGAGAGAGAGAGAGAGAGAGAGAGAGAGAGAGAGAGAGAGAGAGAGAGAGAGACAGACTGCGGACAGGGACATGCTTGAGACCTTGACCACTTTAAAGCATCCTCTGATCCCCAGCACAGTTGGGAACTTGGGAGAAATCCATATTTGACAAGATCCCAAGCGACTCCTTTATACATGGAAACCCTGCTTACCATAGCAGCCTAGGGTAATGACTTTCAGTAACTTTGCTTTTAGCTATGACAATCTTTGCCCCACCCCTATCCCAAGTATCTTTACTAGAGCTAGATCTTACAAGCACAGGGGGCAGGGGGCTGGGTCTTTTCTGCCCCCTAGTGGCAAATCCATCTTCGCCACTTTCAGTAGTGGCTGCTTCTATGGGGGTGTTAGGGGCCCCAACACCCATAGGGCAGGGGTCCTTCCTCCTTCATCTCCCTTCCCTCCCTCCCTCCCTCCCTCCCTCCCTCCCTCCCTCCCTCCCTCCCTCTTTCCCTCCTTCCTTCCATCCCTCCTTCCCTCCCCCTCTTCCTTTCTCCCTCCCTCCCTTCCTTCCCTTGTATCATCCAGGGAAAAGAACCCATGGATTCAAGCCTGCTAGACAAGCATTCTATTAGTGACCCACAGCACCAAAATAAGATTTTCATCCCCAGTAGTAAATAAATATGCGAACACACAAATACCTAAGTAAATAGAGCCAACCAATCAGACACACGAGACAAAGATTTTGAGTTCAGATTCCAGGACTGGACATAGGAGGTGGTTAAGAAAACAAACAGGGAAGGAGGGCACCTAATATATAGAAAATATAAAATGAAGAGACTGAGAAATGGAAGTGACCCTACGGTAAGTTTCACAGAGAGAACACAGGACAGCAGTTATGTTACGTTGGGGTTTTAGCTGGACAGCACGAGATACATGAACACATCCATGTTTACCATAATTTAAACTCTGCATGTGTGTATGTTACTGGGACTGAAGGAATACACAGGGTCTCGTTGCACACAAGGCAAAGGGGCTCAACCCCTGAGCCACTCCCCCAGCCCTCTTTCTGCCTTTTAAATGTGGAGACAGGCTCTCACTGAGTTGCCCAGGCTAGCCTTGCGCTGACTCTAACCCAGATGATCCTCCTGCCTCAGCCTCTAGAGTAGATGGGATTGTCGCCCTGCGTTCTTAGGCTGCATCGTCACTGTCATTTGAAGATCTGCTTACTCTTGCCAGATGCCCCTCTCTGAAGCATACCTTCTCAGTAGCTTCAGCATCAAGGGTCCTCATTCCAGTGTCAGCTCACCCCAACTCCCTTCTGGAGAGCTCTCTGGATTCAGATTGTCTGGACTTGAACTCAAGGCTGGCTGATGCAACCCTGGAAAATTACCCTTCATAATTTTCTTTGTGCATGAGTTTACTGCGAGTCCTGTTCTTGAAGGCATGGGACTGTATCAGTCTGAAGGGAATATGGGTAAGCAGGAGATGTGACGGAGACTGGGAAACAGTGAGTGAAAAGCCACTACCGTGGTATTGTACCTACTCTGGGGGGACATCCTTGCTCTGTTTCCCAGCTGTCCAGTGACTACACCTTCCTCCTTACTGGCCCCTAGGAGCCAAGGCAGGGTGGGGGTGGGGTGGGGGGGGAGGGGAGGGGCACACTAGAGAAGCGGAAGAGGAAAGGTATAACAGGATATTTGGTCCTTGATCCTGGTTCACGCAGTGGGGCCCTTCCAGGGTGGAAGTCAGGAAGTTTGCTGCCTCCATCCCTGGCCAGCGTCATGGCCACATGTCAAGCATCAGGGAGCCCTGTCTTGCTTCCTGTACACTCTGCAGGAAGTGTGTATATGAGGATGGGGGTATCCTGATAGCTGGGCATGGTGGAGACACGCCAGGACAGTGACAGCTCACGTCTCAAGGTCAGGGGATTTCAGAAACGGCCAGGTGACAGCATCACCTCTCAGGAACGTCCTGTTTCTTCCTGTCTGAGTAACTCTGATTGTGGTGGAAACATCTTAGCTTTCTGCCGTTTGTCCCTACACCCGCACCTCATGAAAGCGAAGATCATATCCTAGGTTCCAGGAATGGGTGGTTCATGGCCGGAAGCCACGGTGTTTATCTGGAGGGTTCCCTGCTCCTCTGGAGGAGATACTCTGGAGGAGGGGGGTTCTCTAGTGGCAAAGGGGCAAGCATGTCTGAAGGGATGAACAGCTTCCCCCCAAAACACTAATGTACACAGCAACCTTCCTAAATCTGTGAATGTGGCTTTTTTCTGGTTCTTGGCCCTAGTTCACACCATGGGGCAGCAAGCTTGGCCCAGGGAAGTGGTGTTTGTGCACCTTGTGCTGGGAGACGCATTATGACAATGTGCCACTGTGGGACCCCACCCACAGCGCAATCTCTGTGCTTCCCTTGAGAACCCCCTCATCTCAGGGTTCGCTGAGACTCCAAGTCCCTTACCTATACAATGGGGCAAAGCGCAGTGGCTTTGTACCGTCAGGGCTTAGCATTTCAAACGAATCCACCCCATCCTGGGAAGAAGAGCGGCTGCCTTGTTCAGGCTGTGGTATTCCCATGTCTCAGCTTACCCGGGAGCATTTTGATACACCCGTTGAGACAATTCCTTCTGCCGAAAGAAAGGAAGTGGTAGAGCGGGGTAGATTTTGTTCTCCCCCCACCCCCACTCCGCCCTCAATGATCTGTGTTTGTATTGTGCCGGTGTTCCCAATAGAAACAACACAGAGAGAGAAGAAAACGTAGTGAGATTCCATGCAGCACAGAGGGAGTGGTAACGAAATGCATGTAGCCGTGTCTGCAAAGCCAGGACTTACAGAGGGAGAAAGAAGAGAGTAAGGTGGGGGGACGGGTGAGTTAAATGTGTGACTTAAGTGTGAAAAGGCATCTCGGTGCGGAGGTCTCAGTTAAGCCTCTGATTTTTGGTCAGCAAAGGTAAAAATGATGAGCACACAGAGTTACATAAGTTTTCTAAAAAGATGGAGTATGAGAAGGAACACGAAGTGATACAAAGAACATTACCTTTAGTGGTCAACTGAAAAGATTTCAGGTGTGTGTGTATGTGTGTGAGTGTGTGTGTATGTGAGTGTGTGGGTGTATATGTGTGAGTGTGTGTGTGACTGTATGTTAGTGTGTGAGTGTGAAAGTGTGTGTGCAAAACAGTGTATGTACGTGAGTGTGTATGAGAGTGTATATGTGTGTGAATGTGTATGTGAGTGAGTGTGAGTGTATGTGAGTGTGTACATGAGAATGTGTGAGTGTGTATATATGAGTATAAGTGTGTGAGTGTGTGAGCATGTGTGTGTAAGTGTGTATATGAGTGTGTGTGAGAGTGTGGGTGAGTGTGTGAGCATGTGTGAGTGTGTGTATATGTGTATGAGTGTGTGTATGTGAGTGTGTGTGTATGTGAGTATGTGTGAGTGTGTATATATGAGAGCGTAAGTATGTGAGTGTGTGTATGTGTGTGTGAGACTGTGTGAATGTGTGAGCATGTGAGTATGTGTGAGTGTGTGTATGTGTGAGTGTGTGTATGTGTGAGTGTGCATTCGTGCGTGAGAGTGTCTGTGTGTGTGTGTGTGTGTGTGTGTGTGTGAAAGGGTCCCTCACTGGGACCTGGAGCACACTGATTAGATTGGGCTACACTGTTTGGCAGGAAGTCCAAAGGACCTGGGTGTCCGCCTCCCCTATTCTGTGATGGTGAGCACTTTCCATGTGGGACCTGGGGATCAACCCATCTCCTCACACTTACTTTTCTGACTGAGCTGCCTTCCCAGACCGCCCCCCCCCTTTGTTGACTTTCTGAGCAGGGGATATCTCATCCACCCCTTCCTTCCCATAGCTCAGGCTATGTCTGCAGTTTTACCAGTGGCTCATGTGGACGCTCCAGGCTTACCCTCCGACTTTAACCCCAAACCTGCTCCTTTCCCTCAGTTCCTGATTGTCACTGGCATGCCTTAGTCTCCGTTTTTCCAGCAGCAGCTACAGGATTCACGGCGTAGCCTCTCTGTGGGGTTTGCTTGAGAGGTCTGGGCCAGCAGTACCTTCTGGAGCCTTTGCCTGTGGTCTGTCAATGACGCCCACCCACACCTGCGTTCTGTCCCTGGCCACTTCGTGGTTGGTCCATAGCTTCAAAAGGGCGTTACTCATCAGCCCCCAACAAAGATGAATTAAATCTTAATGCAAAAAAAAAAAAAAAAAAAAAAAAAAAAAAAAGGATCAGCAGGGAACTGAGAAAATATGGCCCAGGTATATTGATATTTACTGTTTAATTCCACAAGGATACCGGGTAAAGTCATTAAAGTAATGGGTGGCCGACACTGCCCTTGATGGGCTTCCCTCGGGTATCAGGTGTTCCCAGCAAGCTGGGGGTCTGCTGCTGGAAGGCGGTCAGTTCTCGGCTGCTACATCTGACAGCGGGCAGAAGTGTGGATGTGCTGAGATTAAAATGAAAGGGATCCATGCCAGCTCCGGGTATGAGTCTGACAAGCTGAGATTCAGAGGGGCCGTTTGAGCAGCCTGGCTTGTCCTCACACTCAGTGAGAACATCATTCCTCTTGACACCGTGGTGAGATGAAGCGGTCTAGTGGCTACAGGGAATGCTGTCATCGGCCAGAGGGGGTGTGAACAGTTCAAGTCCTCGCTCAAGGACTTGGCGGATCCCAAGAATCCCGCTGCGTCGTGCAGCAACCGGGATGACTTAGAATGAAAGAAAGGTTTCTGTATGGTTGCTGTCTCCAACTACCTGAATTGGTTGTGGTCAGGGTCTGGGGTGGTGGCATCCTGCCTGTATGGTCAGTCCTGTCGTGTACATCTTAGCTACACCACTGCTAGGTGGTAGGGTGATCGCTTTATTAGATGGAGTGATTGTAATGGCCTGCTCTCTGAGACAGTGGAGAAACACTTGCCCCAAACAAAAGAAGGATGTGGCTGGTGGTAACCCTGTCCCACCAGGCAGTAACTAGATCTGGTACTTCCATGTTTAGGTGCTTGAATGTTCATCCTCCTGATGGTTCAGATGCTTTCTTCAGCCTTCCCACTCCCTGTCACTAGAGGACACGATTCCATCTATGCAGATGTACTTTGCAATTTGCATTGGACTTGTCAAAAGAACCTTGATACAGTTAATAATATTCCAATTTAGCAGTAAGATGATATGATTCCAGTGGAAGGCCCAAAATGCTATTTCCAAGCTACTCTCTCTGTACTGGGATCTCTCCTTTTTAATGAGTTGCCAAGACTGGGGAGGAAGTGAGTAGTACACAGACACTCAGGGTGAGTTGGTATTTATTTCCAGAAAGTGAGCGTCTTGCAGGCTATGGCTATGCTTTACTACAATAAAAGATGGTACACACCAGATCTCTCTTTTGCTTTCATTCTCCTGCATACATGCATGCACTTTTCATAAATATAAGAGAATTAGAGCTGGAGATGTAGCTCAGGACTTGAGTGCTTGCTTAGTATATGCAAAACCCCAGATTCCATCCCTGAGACTAGAAAAAAAGAAAAAAGAAGAGAGAAATAAAAAAAAGAGAGAGAAACCCTAAATGTACTAGGCATGGTGGTGTGTGTATATCTACAATCCCAGAACTGAGGCGCCTGAGACATGAGTGCTGTCTCTATGAACTGAAAGAGTTCCAGGCCAGCCTGGGTTAGGTGGCAGGATCCTGCCTTTAAAAAAGTGTAGGGGGGACTAGGCTGGTGACATGGCCTAGTGGTGAAGAGCAGCCACTGCTCTTCAAGATGACCTGAGTCCAATGCCCAGAACCCACATGGTGGTCACAACCACCTGCAACTCCAGTTCCAGGGGATCTGGATGACGTGGACGCTGTACACACACGGTACACAGATACACACGGGAGCAAAACACCATACACATGCCATACGGTGTAAAAAAGTTCAGGTGCCGAGCACATGGATCCACTGGCAAATTCCTTGCCAAACAAACCCGAGCTCCGAGGCCCCGAGTTTGGATCCCATGTGAAAAGCCAGGTGTGGCGGTGTGTATTGCTAGTCCCAGCACTGTGGAGGCCGAGAGAGTCTTAGAACTCACGAGCCAGACAGGTTAGTTGAATGGGTGAGCTCTAAGTTCTGTGAGAGAAACCTTGTCCCAAAAGAAGAAGGTGGGGGGGGGCCATCAGGGAAGGCACCTGATTTTGACCTCTGACCTCCACACGCCCATGTGCAGAGACCCACACAAACGTGCACACACACCGCCCCCATAAACACATTCTCTTTTGGAGAAGCACAACCAGACTTCCTTCTGAAAAGCTTGGAAATAGGATCGCCTGGCTCAATGTCCCCCTGGCAACGCTGAGTGGCGGCTACCTCAACCGCTGCTTGCTCCTTCCTTCCTCTTCTGCCCCAGCAGCAATAGAGGCTTGGTTCTGTAATGCCTGTGCAGGGCCCTATTTTACAGAATGAGCGACACGAACAGAGGCCATCCCCCTAGAGTGAAGATGAAGAACTGGGCCTCGTGGACACAACACGAGGCGAAATCAACTTGCTAACGGCCCATTTCTGATGAGTGGGTCTCACAGAGTTTTCTCATCCTTCAAGGTCCTCTGTGAAGATAAATTAACCGTGTTTTTCTCATGCATCCTGACACCGTGCAATGGGAGGAGAAAGGATGCTTTGGGGGAACGGTGGCCCGACGTCCGACAAGGAGGAAGACAGTACAAGTTGAGAGGTGGCAATAGAAATGAAGGATGAGGCTGGGAGATGGCCCAGTGGGTAAAGTGCTTACACCGTAAGCACAGGGACCTGCGTTCAGATCCCCAGCACCCAGTAGTACGACATCTAAATCATAGCACATTGGGTTAGTAGTCAGTCAGAGCCAAGCACTCCCAAAGCTGCCTATGGGAGCTGAACCTGTCCCTGCAAGGCAGCAGTGTGAAAACGTAGGGGAGCTCTTGTGACTCAGCTAGACTTTGACCCAGGGTATGCAATGGATATGCAATGGGTGTGCAATGGGTGTGCAATGGGTGTGCAATGGGTACATAATGGGGTATGCAATGGGTGTGTAATGGAGACATACTGGGGTATACAGTGGAGTGCAATGGGTACACAATGAGTATGCAATGGGTGTGTGATGGGTACACAATGGGGTGTGCAAATGAGTGTGTAATGGGTACACAATGGGGTGTGCAAATGAGTGTGTAATGGGTACACAATGAGTATGCAATGGGTGTGTAATGGGTACACAATGGGGTATGCAATGAGTGTGTAATGGGTACACAATGGGGTGTGCAATGAGTGTGTAATGGGTACACAATGGGGTGTGCAATGGATACACAATGGGGTATACAATGGATTGCAATGGATACACAATGGGGTGTGCAATGGGTACACAATGAGTATACAATGGATGTGCAATGGGTGCACAATGGGGTGTGCAATGGGTGTGCATTGGGTACACAATGAGTATGCAATGGGTGTGTAATGCATGCACAATGAGGTGTGCAATGGGTACATAATGGGGTATGCGATGGTTGTGTAATGGGTACACAATGAGTAGGCAACAGGTGTACAATGGGCCAATTCACAAATACCAGCTGCAGTGGGGATGGCACTTCACTGTTGGCCTTTAAGCTTATGCTTGACTGACTTAAACTTGAGGTCCCATAAAGAAAAATTTAAGCAGGCTTTGGGGGGAGGGGAACTTTGTGTGTTGGGTGGAAGGGTGCTATGTGTGTTGGGGGAGGGGAACTATGTGTGTTGGGGGTGGGGAACTGTGTGTTAGGGGGAGGGGAACTATGTTTTTGGGGGAGAGGGTATGTGTGTTGGGGGAGGGGAACTATGTGTGTTGTAATAGAGGCCTTCGTTATCTCCAAGAGGAAACTTCTTATGGGTGGGATCTGTATATGGGACGTTAGCCATGGTTTTCCCTCAGCTCACTGGGCAGAGAAGACGAACATTTTCTTGTACAAGGTCCTTAAATGTCTAGTAGCACAGACTTTCATACTAAAGATCAGACTCTCCCTCTTACCCCAATTTGGTTCAAATCCATTTTCTTTTATAGAATACGTCTAAAGGCCCAAATTCAGAGTTCAAACTAGGACTCACTTATTTTGGACATTATATGGGTGGTGTGGCCATAAATTGTACTTTATAAATCTATTATGGGACTCAGGTGGGTTTTGAAGCCCTGACACAATGATTATATCACAGCATGTACAAAACTACGTTCTCATAGGCAAACCCAAAACCAAGCCAAAGAGCTTTTCCTTAGGATAGATATCAAGGATACTAAGACATGAGGGAGGGGTGGTGGCTTGACACTGGTGACCAACATAAGGTGCCAGAATCTTTCACCCATCCTTTCTTTGATTACACTTTGAAAGCAACACAGAGGAAGGTGGATAACCTTGGATATCTGTTTTACGGTGTGTGGAGGGTACTATTTAAAACTGATCTCTGTCGACTGGGGATACAGCTTGGTTGGGAAATTGCTTGCTGGACAAGCGTGAAGACTTCTGTTCAAGTTCTCTAGAACCTATCTTAAAAAGAAAAAAAAATAGCAGTAACATGTGTCTAGTCTCAGCACTGGGGAAGAAAACACAGAAGACCCGCCGGAGCTGCTGCCCAGCCAATCTAGCTGAATCGAGGAGCCGTAGGTTCAGTGAGATAACCTGTCTCTAAGAATAAGGTTGAGTGTCATGGAGGAAGACACCTGATATTGACCTCTGGCCTCTATCTACACAGATGGACAGGAGCCTGTACATTGAACAACCATACATGATCCCCCAAAGAAGAACGCCATCTGTTGTGATGTGCTTCTGCGGTACCATAGGGAAAAGGTGCTTTGTTGTCTTAATTGTTATGACCTTGATCCCTTTAGGCTTCACCGTGGTCTCCAGTTACCCTGTATAGGATTGCCCTTATGGGAAGTAGAGCTAGTCCCAAGATCCTCCCTCCTATGCCTGCTCTATTTCCCCTTCCCAGCATCCTACTGACTGCCCTTTCCTGATAGCTGTGTTGTGGTACTACCTCTCAGATAGTTGTCTATATCACATGTCTCTGAGAAAGTCATTCTCAGTTTACATAGACTGAACAGATTTTCTCTTTAATTCTGTTTCTATGTCACTGTTTGCTCCTTGCTGGTTTTCCCTTTTCTCTAGTTTACTCTCACAGGATTAGTCCCCACACTTTGCAAGTCTTGATCTGCTGACATGCCTTTGTATCCCATCGACACACATTCTTCAGTAAACACCCCATAGTCCTGCGGTTTTTCAACTACCGAACAAGGATGTGCCAGTAAATGTTTAGCTGTAGACTTTCTGAGAGAACAGAAGCCCTGACTTGTGTATTTCCCAATTCATGTGTGTAAATTCTTTCTCTGTGGACCATCTCAAGTCATCAGTGTATCAAGACTTCAATGACTAGTCTTGATCATCTTGATCATCAACGTGTGGGGCTATAGAATCACCTAGGAGACACACCTCTACACATGCAAACTGAGCCTTAGCTTTAGTCTCTCTCTGCTTCTGAACTGATGCGGTGGGACTGGCCACCTCGCGTCCTTACCCCCACACCTTCCTCACCACGATGGACTTCTTCAGTTCTCTGAACTGCGACCCTATAGAAGCCCTTCTTTCTTAAGCTGTTCTTGTCAGGTATTTTGTAACAGCAATGAGAAAAACAGCCAACACAATTAAAACTGACCAGTGAGAAGAGGACAAATTGATGAAGATGAGGAAGAGGAGGGGAAGAACAGGAAGAGGCAGAAGGCAGGGGAGAAGTGTCCCGCATATGTGGTTTATTTACTCCTGTATTTGAGAACATTTGTTCCTAGCATAGAGTCTTTTCTACTGTTTTAGGTACATAACACAACATGGTTCTCTGAAGCTCATAGATGAATCAATACAAATGGAAGTGGATTACTGAGCCCGGGCAGATGGCTCAGTGTTTGAGAGGATTTGCTGTGCGAACATGAAGACGTGCCTTTTCTTTTATCAAGAACCACACATTTGGCCATCCAGCCACAGAAAAGCAAACGGCTCACCCCAACTCACCCACTTAGTCTCCCTTTCCGGTGAGAACACCACAAAACACAAGAACTATCTAAAGTCCTTAAGTCGGGATGGGACCTAGAGGATTCATTTTGGCCACCATATACCTTGGGGCAGTGTTTTCAATGTTGGCTGCTCAGTAGGGTAGCTTGGGAGATTTAGATACCAATCCCTGGATTCCTTCTGCTGGGATACAGCCTCTCCGCTGGGTGCAGTGTAAGCACAGGAAGTCTCCAAAGCTTCTTAGATCTTTTGTATGAGGTAGAGATGGATGGAATCCTGGAAACTCCCTCAAGTCTCTCTGCTAACTTACCCTACTTGATAGTTTCCAGGCTAGTAGGAGACCCTGTCTCAAAACCAAAGTGGAGGGCTAGGGAGATGGTACACACACACACACACACTCATAGACATATTTTATTTTCTACTAAACCTAATCATTAACAAGAAGGGGAAATGACTTTTCATGCCCCCTGTGAACCGCAGAATTGGAGTCCCCGAGAATTCATGTGCTTCTTCTCCAGAGAGGTGTATATTTATAGAAGGAACAAAAGTGTTCTTGGATGAGGGGGATGGATAATAATACATGTGAATACGCTGATCTGTCTGAACAGTTCTTGGCTGTCTGCTTTCAATGTGGTAATAAATATCCACTGAGAGCTGTCTGCTGTTATGTGTTTTGGGTAGTGTCTCACACTTCCCTGCAGGAATACATTTCAAAAAAAATACAAGCACCACACACATGAGTACAGAGATGCTGTTGTATTCTGGATCCTTAAGTTATGCAGCTTAGCAGCTGGGATAATGTAATGGTTTGCAAAATAATAGACTGGCAATATGTCAACCTGGAATAACACATCGGATAATGAATGTTGTGGGTGCCACGGGGTTTAATTTATGCTGTGTTAAAAATACCACTCCAGAAATATCACACCATCTCAGTGTTTCCAAGAAAGAAAGAAAGAGAGAGAAAAAGACCTTTTCACCTAAAATATTCAAATGATGGTAGGAAAAGAGAGTGCTTGTTTCACCCTCCCCCGCAATAGAACCATCACATTTATCCCACTCTGTGAAAGGCATTTGGTTTAAACCTGGCTAGTTGCTTCCACTGTGTTTCACTTAGAGGCGTCTGGTGTGCTCTTAGAGTCCTGAACACGTAAGAAAGAACATCCATTTCCTTGGTTTGTGTAAACATGTGAGAGTTAACACATTTTCCAGCAGCAACAATGAGACTTGTTGAGGAAGTCAGCTTGGGAATCGGGGCTATTCCTATTTATGTTTTGTTTCTGATCGTCTTCCAGAGCCCTCTCATTGAAGGGTGTTAATAATAGAATTTCCAGATTTCATTCATTTTCATAGCCATGCAATAGTTTATTACATTTTTTAAATTATGTCCTATTTATTTATTTAATCCACAGCACAAAAACAAAAGCAAAACGTGGGTTCTTTCTGAGGACAGAATTCAGGTCTTTGTGCTTGCAGGATAAGCATTTTGCCAAATGGAGCTATCTCCCCTGCCCCTGTTTTATGTCTTACAGCAGCCTGAGTTTGATTAGGCCAGTGACTCCCAATATTAGGAAGAGCAGGATAGCTTCTTGGATCAGTGCTGGGCATGGCTGGTTGCCTTGACTGATTTCACCTGGAGGCCTCATACTGACACTCAATGAATCTGAGGTCAGCTCTTTCTAATATTCCTGTTACAAGCCAGGCTCCTGTTCTCAAGGAGCATCGCATCCCACAGACACAACAGTTTGGATGCAGGCGATCTGTGTCACTCCAAGAGAAGTGCAGTATACTATGGTATCTTGTAAGAAGTGTGCTTTTGTCTACTTGGGCTAGAGATGTGTCACCTGGAAAGGCATGAAGCAAAGGGGTGGGGCTAGGAAGTCAGGGGTGGGGAGAAGAGGCAGCAAGTGCCAGATTAATGAAAGAATGTTCAAAGGCTTTGAAATAGCAGAGAAGATGGTATTGCTTTAAAAGAGGTGGGGACGTGTTTATACGCGGTCGGAGTATAGTCTAAATGGAGTAAGGGAAGGAAGATGTGAGAGTAGGTACCTTTGTCCTGAGGCACAGAACAACTGAAATTCTTTATGTGTACAAGAGATATAATTGCCCCTAATCTATTTGAAATGAAGAAGGTAGGAATGGACCAAACCGGCACCAACAGCCTGGAGAAGGCTGTATGCAGGCACAAGATGATAGTGGCCTTAATCTGGCAGTTGGAGGAGCTGCAAGACGAGGGAGGGAGAGATCGCAAAACCAGAAATGGGAACACACAAGGTAGTTGTTCAAGGGAGACAGAGGAGACCGCAAGGACAGAAGGATCCCTAGGTTCTAGTTTGGGCATAGTCACGTGCCCCATATTAACATATCTGTCAATTACAGACCCACATACAACAATCCATAAGATCATGAGGGAGCTTACCGTCTTCCCAAAGCTAGTGACACTGTCACTATCCTAATGTCACAGTGCGTTGAGTTGTCTTCCTAGTCATTTGATCCTCCTGTGTGTCCACTGAATTTCACTTTGGATACATTAGATTCAAAGTAGGAAGATTGTCAAGAGAACTGAGGTGCCCAGTGCATTCTGGGTCTGTGGCTATAGGTGTTAGAGAGTAAGCCAAAAGGGGTTCAAGCATCGTGTCCCTTACAGTTGGGAAATCAGAGCACAAGATCTGACATGCTATGATTTGAGATGTTTGTGCATGAAGAGTTCAAAGGTATCAAAGATCAAATCTCAGGGCAGGAAAGGCCTAGACATTGCTTAACTTCTGTCACAAAAGCAGACAACGGAGGCAGAGGCAGCCATCTCGCCGAGTGGCAGTCTGCAAAATACCACCCTCAATGTCAAATCACAAACCCCAGACCACCTGAGGCGCACCACATGAAAGGTCTGCTCACTTCACTTATCCTTGGGTACCAACCAAACGCTCTTAGAAAGGAGAGTGTGTGGACTCAAGAAGGCGAGGGATCTAATGCCTGAGTGCAAAGAACCAGGGGTACCTTGTTTTCCATGGATGATACCTGAAGTTGGGAGTTCAAGGGAAGTTATCACCAGAGAAAAGCAAAGCAAAACAAAGCAAAACCCGCTTTGGCTCTCTCAGGAGCTCTCTTGCCAATAGTGAGGTGTAATTAACCGTGTTAGATGGCATCGGTTATTAGAAATACAAGCTAAGCGTCTGGGGGCGTGGCACAGTTGCTAAAGTGGCTATCACTTGAGCATAAGGATCTGAGCTTAGATCCCAGCATCTGAGTAGGAGCTGGATGCTGCAGCGCAGGGCTGCAGCCCCAGCACTGGGGTGGACGAGGAGGAAGGTTGCAGAGACAGAGTCGGGGGATCCCTGAGGCTTGCTGGCTAGTCTAGATGAATACTGGAAGCCAGGTTCAGCAGGAGACCATGTCTCAAAAAAATAAAGTGGAGAGTGATTGAGGAATGTATCCAGTTTCTGATTCACACATGCATGCACACACACATGCACATACACACGTACATACACACAGATATGCACACAAATAAACATACACATGCACACATACATACATATAACACATGCACACACATACATATAACACATGCACACACATACTCATATACACACACATATACACACACATACATACACATATACACATGCACACACACATGCATACACAATCTGAGGCACTCCGTCAAAGTCACAAATTACTACTGAAACTACTAGTTCTTGGGACAATTTCAAAATCCTACCCTGTCTACCTCTCCTTGTCTGTCACACCCAGACTGTCTTCAGTTCTTTTTTGTGTCTTAATCTTAGCACATAGTTCATTGACTTACAACCGTCTTATTTCAGTCTTGCACGATCAGTCTCACCCAGTGTGCCAAACACACCATCTTGGCTTTCCTCCACCTCTTCCCCATTCTGTTTGGCTCACCGATGAGCTCACGGTATCTTGTGATGAAAGTATGGGCAAAGGTCCTGAGATAGTAAAGCGCTCACTGTCCAAGTGCAAGGGCCTGAGTTTGAGCCTCAGAATACACACACACACACACACACACACACACACACACACAGAATCCCAGTGCCAGAGATGTGGGTAACCCTGAAGCCAACCTACCAGACAAGCTCTAAGCAGCCGTGGGGGAGACTGTCTCAGACAAATCAAAATCACACAAATCGAAACCAAGGAGCTGGAATGACACGAGGAATGACCTTTGAGGTTGGTCTCTGGTCTCCTTGCGCGCACACACAAAGAGAGACATGTACACACGTGCGTATTCTCATTACTCTGAAATCATATGTTCTTGGTCCTCATGTTTCACATTCAAGTGTGTCTTTTATGTGCGGTCCGGGCGATGGGCTGATGACAATTCTGTTCAGAACCAGGTTACCACAACGCATGGCCACCAGAGGGCAAAGGTCACAAGGCATTCTGTACCGGCAAGGACAGGCAACACTCTGTTTCCAGAAGGAGGTTTTATCCTGTTATAGGCTGATGGGTCTGAACAGAAGACCACGTCTTCCGTATCCGGCTTCCCTATTTATGCCACATGAGGGAAGAAGGCCTCATGTTCTATGTTTCATTAACAGCTCAAGATGGTAAAAGAGATTAATAGGCCTGGAGGGCTGTCTGGAAAACTGAAGCCTTTAAGCCTTCCCAGACAACAATGGTGGCCTAGATGTCTGGCACTCTCTCCACTGTTACAAGGGCTAGATGCTGTAGTCCCAGGGAAGAAGGGGTAGCCTTCATGGTCTGGAGCTATTTATCACCCAAATGCCCTCCTTGTATATAAATATATGACTGCCATTCTGAGAAGTGTCACGGAAGCACCGTGGTGTTAAACGCCCAATTGGCCCTGTCAGGCCACCATATGTTTCAATTAGCTTCTATTCCATTGTCCTGGTGGGGAAATAGTAAGTTCATCTGGAATGCCTAAACTCCAGGTTGCTTTGAAGGGTCCAGAGCTCTCAGACCCATTTCTTAAGGCCATCAGCCATGACCTCGGCTCAAGGGCAGAAATAAGCTACGTATGATTTAAATATCATACCGTACTTATAAATACACATGGCAACAGACAGGGAGCTGATAAGTGACATTTGGGCTGCTGTATTGTTGATTCGTCTTAAAATGGAGATCAGTAAAAGACCAAGTGGTAAAAGTGCACACATCTGTATTTATGCAAATCTGTATTTAAATATTAAGTACCGGTCTAGAGATTTAAGTGCTACAGAGAGAGGTTATGAGGTAGCTAGATATTTTGTTTGTCTCTTTAAGAAGCAGCATTAATACCCTTCTTTATATTGCCATGTTGGCCAGCCCTGAGAGGCATGATTTACATTTGAGTAGGTGTGAACAAATAACTCAATGATAAAAACGTATCACACACAATTAGGTATCACGGAGGCAAGGGCTTTTGCCTGAACTGAAAATCACGTTCTGCATGCGCTTGAGCTGGGAGTTTTGGCTTCACCTGTGATCCTAGCACTTGGGAGGCTGACCCAGGAGGATTGCCATGAGTTGGAGGGAAGCTTGGATGGTGCAGTGAGTTCCCGCAGAGCGAGGCAGTGTTTCCAAGCAGAGAAACAGACAAACAAAAGAAGCGACCTATACACGTGTGCGCTCTTTTATTCCTGTGCTCCAGAGCTGCAAAAGAAAGGACACAGTAGGCGCTGCACACAGTAGGCACTTACTACCCATTCGGTGGGGTAAATGGTACTGAGCACAGAAATATGTCTCAAACTGAACTGAAGATCTACCTACACACCACCAGAATGGGCAATGTCCTTTGGACAAAAAAAAAAGTTCAAATAGAAAAAAATTATAACTATCAGAGCCAGCAACTCATTCCTGCCTGTATATTCTAGATGGTCCCTGTATGTAGAAACCTTTAATTCCGGTTTCTTTAAATTAAAAGGCCCTTAACTAGTAAGTAGACCAGCCAGAGCAGGCCATTTGAATTAAGGGTTGTTCCTGTCGCGGAGCTCAGCCATGTTACTCATCGATCTCACTCTTGTGCTGGTTTTGGCCTGTGCTCCGTCTAACACGTGGCTGTGGCCGTCCGGCTCATGGAAGCGCTTGTGGCGATTCCAACAGGGAATCTGGGGGCTTCTAAGCCACCGAGAATAAACCCTGGAGGCATAAGCAGCACCCCCACATGTTGAGCCGACCTCCCCTGGAAGTCTAGCCCATTTTGCATAACGACAGCCACCCTCAAAATGCTATTCCTCACTATAGAAAAAGACAAATCATTATTATTTTATAGGCTCTTCTCTGCCAGGGGCTTCCATGCGGGGCCTATGCTTTCAGGAAACCAACAGTCGCTTCTGCAGAAATAGATTGCATTATGAACAAGCAGAGGCCAAAGGAGAGCAGGATTGTTGAAAGGATAACAACAAGAACGAGTAAGAGTGAGCAGGATCTTTCAAACAACCGGCTTGGTAGCTGGCACCAGCAAGTCTCTATAGCCCCTTCAAGCCACCTTTGCCTTCTTTTTTCACCCAGTAAAAGAAACGGCGGAGCTATTTCAGCGAGCACAGGCGCAGGCGCAGTCGGCTCCAAGCCCTGACACACTTCTTAACAAGCTCCTCAGGGACAGACAGCTCTACCTTCCCGTCTCATCTTTCCTCTGGCATCTGTGACTGACAGACATTTCCATTTACAGAATTCTCAGCATTATTTGTTCAGGAGAGAGAGAGAGAGAGAGAGAGAGAGAGAGAGAGAGAGAGAGAGAGAGAGAGAGAATGAATCACCATATAGAAAATAGAATCCTTATCTGCAGCCCCAGGAAACTCCCGTATTGCCCGGGAAAAACATCAGTAGCAGCATCAGTAGCAGGCATGATTCCGAGCACAATGAGATCAGCATCTCCACTCTGTAGCGACTGCTCAATGCAAACAAACAGCCGGCCACGGCCACCACGTAGCTTACCCTCTCCACGCTGCGCCTTCTCAGAGATCCATAAGGTATTTTCAGAAGTCTCTGAGGTCTGTTCGGAGTCACGGCAGTCTGTACTACCATGGTGTGGAGCCGGGAGTGAGTGTGTGTGTGTGTGTGTGTGTGTGTGTGTGTGTGTGTGTGTTGTTAGTAGCAAAGAGAGATGAGCTAGCGTCCTTCTCAGAGTTAAACTGTAGCCTTCTGGAGAGGTTTCTCAAATATCGAAAAGGCGAAAAGCTGAAAGCGTCTTTTCGGCCCAGGGAATCAAGATGTGGTTGGTCAGGAGGTGGGGGATGGGGAGAAAGGAAGAACAGCCCAAGTTCTCCAACTTCAGCTGTGGGAAGCAGCGCCTTCAGCTTCCTTCTGGCCGTCCCTGCAGCTCTGGCTCAGGGAGACCTGTGGTGCTTGTGAGGAGAGTGATCCAGAAATGTCAACTTAGCTTCTCCAGGCTGCGGATAGCAACCAGGTCAGTTGTCTCTTTGAAGCGGTGTCGGTCACATTATTCACTGCACCACGTGACGCCCAAGCCCCTCGGCTGTACAGTAGGTCACATGCTTACCTTAAAAGGACTAAGTGGAATCTCCCCCCACATCTGCAGCAGAGATGAATTCAAAATCCTGCATTCTGATTTCATTCTCTTCCAAACATTAAAAGAAAATATTTGAAGACTAGAAGCAATACGCAGGGGGGTTGGGAGTCTCTCTGGATTCATAAATTACCTCTATGAACCTGAAACATCAGACATGAATATGTTTTTCCCACCAGCGCCTCCAGCAGAAAATAAATGCATGCATCAAATTAATTATATAAATTCAGTCCACAGGAAGAGAAGGTGGGGGCTGTGGTGGGAGAAAGAAAACTCTTTACTATCTTTGTATCAAGGGTTCAGATGAAACAGACCAAGGGGGTAATGTGTGTCACCACCTTGTGCAAATGTACTTAGAATGGCTTTTTGTTGTTGTGGTTGTTTAACACTTTTACACTATCTATTTATTTTGTGTGCCTGTGTGCATGGGGGTGTTGGCTTGGGGAGCTCCCCAGTAGTGGTGTGGAGGTCAGAGGACAACACTTAGGAATCAGTTTTCTCCTTCTATCGATCAGTCCGGGGGGTGGGGCGGGGGACCAAACTCAAATCATCAGGCTTGGTGGCCAAGTGCCCTTACCTGCTGAGACATCTCACTTGACATAGGACATCCCCTTTTTATGCCCACTAGCAAGCAGGACTAAGTCTCACTTGCTTTTTACGAAACTTTGAAAAGACTCAAGCTCAGCTTCCCCCGCCATCGGCAGATTCTTATCTGACTGAGGTGTCATTTCAGCAGATGGTTCAGGTAGGCTATAGTTTCAACTCTCTGTGGCATTTGTAATGGCTACAACGCCAATTAACCCCACACCCTTACCCCCATTAATTCACCTCAAATCCATTTCCTTCCATGGCAGAGAAAAAGCACAAGTAACAGAATTTTTGTTTGCTTCACTTGAGGAAGAAAGAAAAATTCTACACACAACACACAACACACACACACACACACACACACACACACACACACACGTCTTCTATCCTGGTTTTCACGAAGCGACGGTCACTTCCTCTGGGGGTGGGGTCCCAGGCTTACCCTCATGTGGCTCACATGCTGGGAACTAGCTTTTCTTTATTCTCCACAAACCGGAGCTCAGTTTATTTAGCGTGATGGAAAAGAAAGTTCTGTTTATTCAGACAAACCTAATAGGAAGTGGGGGTGGGTGTGAAGGGAAGAGAGGTTTTATGCTGCTGAGGAATGACTCAGAGCAGGGAGACTGGGGTGAGGGGGGCGGGGAGGTCCAGGCCGCTGGGATGCTGTGGTGCCTGGACGGAGGGCAGGGTCCTCCCACGCAGACACACACTAAGAGGCAGTTAAAGAAAGCAACGGGCCCACGTGGGAAAGTCCAAATGGCCAACAATCGGGCTTTGTTCATAATTGGCTCCATGTGTGCGGTGGGAGCGAGCGGAGGGTGAGCGAGAGGGGAGAGGCCGGGAGAGAAGGAGCCCCTTGGATATCTTTGGAGAAAGGTTTCAGGTTACATGTCATTTGTCCCCCCCACCCACCCATCCACCCACCCCCACTCCTCTTCCTGCCTACACTGCCCAGTTTCAAAGTAGACAAGAGCAGAGACTACATCTGCACCGGTGATACTCTTTCACCCGGGTGTGTAGGGTCTCTTGCTTTTCCAAAATCACATTGTAAAATGTCACCAGCTTTGAACAAAGGACGCATGCGAACAGTTTATCTGTCCAGAGTTCCAGGGTGGTGTCCTTCCAGCTTGTTCTGAGAGGACGCAGCGCATGACTGCCTCTCCTGTGACCCCGGCCCCAGCAAAGCCCTCGAGAGCTGAATTTATTTATATTTCAGTAAATGCAACTTCCTGTTTCCCAGGGGTATTAGTGGGGGGTTTCACTGGAAAACTAGAGGCTCTGATGGTATAGTTCAGACTGTAAGGGACACTTTGATGAACTAAGTGCAAATGAAACAGAAGCACATGTGTTCAATTACGGTTAAATACGTATAGAAGAGAATGTTAATGGAAATCAAAATAACCCTGGGCCAGACTCCCCACACATTGAAGCCCAGCAAATTCCACCCCTTCCCTAATGTGGGGGGGGGGGCATGGTCCTGCTTTCTATAAGTAGAAAAGTCTCCTCCCACTAATGAAGCCCTCCCCAGTCCCTGGAGAATAAATGCCCGGCTCTTCTTTATGACCTCAAGGTTGTGAGTCCTCAGCTTGCCCGGAAGTGTCCGATAGTCTACCCATCGCATTCTGAGACCTGCGTTTTTCAGGTTCCTTACTGAATCTACAGCGTCATTATCAGTTACTTATTGTCATTATTAGAACACAAGGATGTTTCCCAGGAGGGGACAGCCACTCATACTGATAGGACCACTCAAGGGGAAGGGACGCAGTAGATGCTTACTGAGGTACCAGACCACGGGCTAGGAGGTTTGTCTCCAAAGGCTACCTCAGTGAACCAAATGACTTTCATCGTGCGTGTTTCACAGGTGAAGAGACAGATTTGTTTGAGTAAGGTGAGCAGAGGATACGGACAGGCAGGTCAGAACTCAGTTGTAAACCAAACTAACTTTGTGTAACTCCGGGGTCCAACTTGGCCTACTCCACAGTCACCCTTCATAGGGCACTGTGTCTGCTTGCGACAGTTTCAGAGTCTAGAAAGGAGATCCTCCCAATGGCCTTACAGATGCTTCACGCTTAGAGGACGTGACAGGAGAAACCTCAAGGCTCCCCGCAGAGGCTTTCAGGGGAGCGGAAGGTGCGTGCTGTAGGATTGGTGAGATGGGCAGTTTCAGTCTCTGGATCTGCTGCTGGCCTGTCACCCAGGCTTGACTCCAGGTCACAGACAGCCCAGAAGAGCTGGGGATGGGCCAGTGAGACCCTGCTTCAGGGACTCAAAGAGGGGTGGAGTAAGAAGTACTCAGAGATGGGTCATTTACAGTAGGCCAGGGCCTCATGGATTCCAAGACAGGTCGGTTCCATGTAAAGCACTGCTGGAGCCAAGGAAGATGGATGACAGCCTCCAGGTTTTCACTGTCCTCTGCCAGCCAAGTGACAGGGAGACGAGAGAGAGAGAGAGAGAGAGAGAGAGAGAGAGAGAGAGAGAGAGAGAGAGAGAGAGAGCCGTAGCGCAGGGACAAGGGCAGCCTGGGGAAAGGCTCTGGGAATCAGCAGGTCCAGGAGCAGTGTTGACAATGGACCAGAGTTGACTGGGACGTGACGTGAGGGAGGCTGAGTGAGGGTGGGGTGAAGAGAAAGGATCTGGAACAGATTTATCCTGGAGACTGCAGGTCTTCAGTAGGACATGGCAACCCCCGGTCATGTGCATCAGCGAACAGCGGAGAGGGCCCTGGCCATCTAGGGAAGATGTCACAGGCTAGGTAGGTGTCGGTGAGTGGCGTGGGGCTGGAGTCCTGGGGGAGGCACCCTCAGCCCGTCAGCTCCTCACACCGCAGGGCTTAGCTGAAGGAGCAGAGCACTCATGCTGACAGTGGGTTGATTTGTTTACACGGAACGTTTCCTCCCAGGCCGGAGGAAAACATTTACATGAAAGTCTGGGCTGGGGCCATTGAGGGATGAAATGAACTGCATTGTAGGAAAATCAATGTTCTCCACATGCCAAAGCGAGACGCATCAGGTCAAGCTGTACTATAGGTCACTGACAGCAGGGCGTGAAAGATGGGACAGGGGTGACGGCTTGTGGGACAGAAAGCAGTTTATGACACCGGTGTTGGTGGAAAGAGACAGGAGGAAGGGATGAGCCATCTGGTGTATGTGTGTGCCTATGCGTGAATATCTCTGTACATGTACACATGTGTATGTGTGTGTGTATGTGTATGGATATGAATACGTATATGTATATATATAAAATTGGAGAGTACATATGAGCTTGTGTTTATGTTTAGTTATAAATGTGTGCTTACATGTATGTACATGTTTGAGTAAGCACATGTTTGTACGTTAAGTACATGTGTTTGTATGTGCTTGTATTTGTCTATGTATGCATTCATATATGTCTGTATGTTTGTGTGTGTGCTCGATCACATGCTCACAATTGCAGGAGGAGCGTCCTTTATCAGAGCAGTGGGCATACTGGTACACACTACAAGCTACACCCAGGGCAAATGAAACACTGATGGAACCCTGGGCCTGGTCACATAAATGTTGATGCCTCCCTGGCCCCCTTCCATCCCCAAGGAGAGCCTGATGCTTACCCAGATGTTGCCAGGTTTGAGAATGCCCCGCGGTGAGGCTAAATCCTTCTGCCCCCTGCAAGTCCACACATTTACACTCTCACTCAGAAGTGTTAAGTGGCGCTCAGTGAACTCATCTCCTCTACTCTGTTCAGCTGACAGAACCCTGGGCGGGCAGGTCATCAGGCAGGGCGGCTTCCTGCGGGAGGAAGTGGCAGGAGGGGGTGCCAAGCGGAAGTTCTAGAGGTCGAGGGCATCCTGAGTAGAGGGCCAAGGAGCCTTGAGCAGACACAGATACTGCAGAGGTGAGCTAGAGGCCCTCTAGAGGTGAGAATCTCACCCTCAGGTGGAACGTGGGACCCCGCGTGTGTTCGTGTTTCTTACTATATGACAAGAGTCAAATTAGTTAAGGGGGAAGTTTTTACTTTGGCTCATGAAGGGAATCCAGTCCATCACCATGGAGAAGCATGATGCTGGCGGCTCCCCAACACACCAGCAATTAGGGAGTAGAGGTTGGACAGGAAGTGGGGCCTGGTTGTGATCGTCAAGGGCCCTTTCTCCAGCTAGACCCCACATCTTAAAGGTTCAATTGCTTCCCAAGACAGCACCCCTAGCAGGGAGCAAATGGTCTAAGTCAGGAGCCCGTGAGGCCATTTCTCACCCAAGCCCTACCGCTCTTCATTGCCGTTCACCCACGCGGCACATCCTAACCGTGAGGGATGAAGGGCGTGGCAAAGTTGAGGGTGGACAAGGCTCAGAGTAGGCGGGGGCGTCCTCAGCTGTGATCGGGCCTTGGGACATGGTGCACAATATCAAACCGGAATTTTTTCTCAGTGTTTTGAGATCTTGGGACAACAGCGAGTTGAGCCACTGTTACGTCAGGCTTGTCCATTGCCCTGGAGGAGGGACAGGCCGGGTTGGAAAGGGAGCATCCCAGAGCCAGGCTTGAAACTGTAAGCTGGCTTCTTCTTCCAGGCTAGTCAAGGCCGAGGAAAGAGAAAGAGCAGGGGAGAGCCCTGCATGGTGGCACACGCATGCAATCCTAGTAGAGGAGGCGGGGCAGGGGCAAAAGGATCATGAGTTCCAGGCCAGCCTGAGGTACATAGCGAAGTGCACTGGGGCTGACCCAGCTGACTAGTGTGGCGGCAGCCTGTCAAGGGACAGAATGAAGAGACAGCAGGGGGCCCTGCGTGAGGTCTTAGGTTTGCTGTGATCTGCCTGAGACTGGGTATCCTAGGTACTCTGATATGGTATGGAGGATTAAAACAAACAGACAGACAGACAGACAGACAGACAAACCAGGCTGGGGAGGCAGGAGCATGGCCCCAGGCTGAGAAAGATACCATGGGTGATCAACTGAAAGAAAGACATTGATGGTATCGGCGTCGGCTAAGGGAAACATTCTCAGCTACGGGAGTGGGGAGGAAAGGCAGGGTCTTTCAACAGTCCTCAGGGCGTCTGCGATGTCAAAGTCGGGATTAAACACTGGACAGGTCCAGACAATCACTGGCAGCCGGGACTTCGCTAAGGAGGCAACGCTACTTGCTCTGGTTTTCCTTGTGGCTGCTTCATTCCTGGCCGGGTTGGAGGGCTAAGGGAGACGTGCCACTGTGGGATGAGAGGGAAGGGGCAGAAATATGTCCAATTTCTACCCACAGCTATTGCTCAAACTGCCCTGAGTTGGGGTGGAGAAGCTGTAGCTGGGGGAGAAGCTTGGGTTTTAATGGTTGCCATGTAGAACAGGAAGCCATCAAAGGTCAGATTCATATGGCAGAAACCAAATTCTTACCAGGTCCAGGAAGTTCCTAGAGTCTGAAAGGGAGTCCTGGGAGAGAAGTCCCGTGTTCCTCCAGCTCCCCAGCCCCATTCTTATTCCTTCCAAGTGTAGCTAACTCAGATGGCCCCTGCCTTGTCTCATCCGTACACACTGCCTAGTGGCTGTAGACTATTAAGGAAGAGTCCATAAGTGAGATCAAAGGTTAAAGTATGCCCAGCACAGGACCAAGACATCAAGCACCACTTCTGTCTCTAGGTCTCACCTGCCTGGGACTGTGGGAACTTCCCCGGGCTAGTGTGGGGCACTGACTTTCTCTTGGTTTTAATCGAGGCTTATTCTTACACACAATTCAAAATGTCTGTCTTTGAACGGAGGGTATCCCCCTGTGTCCTATGGAAGATGCTGCAAGAAGAATTGCAGTAGGTTTGGGTGGAGAGATGAGACTTCCTTCCTTGATTCCGCCCCCCCCTTTACCTTCTCTTTCACCTCCTCCTCCCCTCCCCCCTTCTCCCTACCCACTCTTCGGTCCCATCCTTTACTAGTTGGCTGAACTGCACATTTCATTCAACACTATCGACTCTGATTGTCACTGCTGAGACAGTGTGGTGCTCAAGGCTGAGTCAACTTGCTTCCGAGAGGACACTGTCTTGCAAACTACACCCAACTCTATGATAATGGACCTTGGCCCTGCCCAAACCTCGCTTATTGTCTCTTCTCATTGCTTATATTTCCTCCGTCATCAGCTACCTCACTGACTGACTGACGAAGCAGCACAGCCCCTTTAGGCTGCACATCCTACTGCAGGGACCATTCTAGATGTCGATCCACTTAGTCCTCACGGTGTCTTCTCAAATAGGAACTCACGTTTGAAGATGAAGCAGTGGGGGTACAGAGAAGAGGCACCGCTTGCCCACAGTCACACTGTAAGTGGTTCCCTAGCCACCATGCCACTGATGTGTCTCATACACTGCTCATATTTTCCTGTGGGCCCAGGCACTGCAATAGCCTTTGTGGACCTCACGGTCTGTCTTCTTACCTCCCTCATGCTTAATTCCAAGGAATTCATTAAAGGCTGCCCCATTGTGCCACCTATTCATCTTGTAAAGAAATGCTTTCCTCTGCCTTTTGAAAACCCAGTTTTTTGGTAGGTTTCAGTTCAATGATGAGAGAAATGAATTAATTCACCCATAAGGCTCCCAATCTAACCAAAGAACCTCATCCTCCTTCAGGCCACAGTGGAAGATGCAGTATGTGCCACGGGGGAAACCTTGAGGTAATCAGGTGTCCTGGAACGTCCTGAGGTCTTTAAAGCAATGGTCACACTGTAGAGATTGTAGAAAATATTAATGCCTGTCATGGTGGAGTCATATTCTCCCGAGCATGCCTGAATCACCAAACAAAAGACTTGGTCTGCTGGTAGCATGGTTTAAGATTTTACTTATGAGGTCCTGCCG
Source organism: Apodemus agrarius (assembly GCA_964023405.1). Taxonomy (NCBI): domain Eukaryota; kingdom Metazoa; phylum Chordata; class Mammalia; order Rodentia; family Muridae; genus Apodemus; species Apodemus agrarius. The sequence goes on along the minus strand of OZ030019.1, from coordinate 67,305,784 downwards.
ACAAGCAGGTGTGTGTGTGTGTGTGCACACGTGCGCGCGCGCACACACACACACACACACACACACACACACACGTACCTGTGCTTATGTGAAGGTATATGGATATCTGTGTTATATGAAAGTGCACATATGTATATCAGTGCATGTATGTGCATACATGCTCCTCTGTCATTTCTCACCTCTCATATATCTATGTCTTTTATTTTTGATCATCTTTCATTGGCCTGGAAATTGCAACTAGGTTAGGCTGGCCAGAGAGCTAGAGAGCTCTGGGCCACTGTTGGTTCCCATCTCCTCAGTGTGTGGATTACAAGTGCACATCACCAGTCTTGGCTGTGGTTCATGTGGGTTCTTGGGATGGAACTCAGGTTGCTGTGCTTGCAAAGCAAACATTTTTGTTGACCGAGCTCTTTCCCTAGTCCAGTAGGAGGATCCTATTCTTTCGCATGAGCGCTCTTCACTCTTCGCCTTGATATGATTGGTCCCCATTGGCTGCTTGCAGCCACTCCCGACACTCAGAGGCTGCAGCCCCGAGCTGATGACCGTTTTGCATCTGACGGTGGGAATAGCTTTTTGCACATGCTGTTAAGAGTGATGTCATATCTTGGTCCCACGGAATCAATACTATTGCCAGGATGCCTGTGTGATTAAGCAGGTAATGAGTTGACCTGTGGGGCCAGCTCTGCAGATGGGCTTCAAGATCATTTTGCAAAGCCCCTTTTTCATGTTCTGTCAGCTGGGGATGGATTTTGATAACTAGCATCGATCGGCCATGTTTATGAAGTGCACTTTGCACAGGGTAAACTGTGTAATTACACCTGGAATGGCAAAATAAATAATGCCCTTATCTGTGGTATTGACTTCCCAGAATTAGCTGGATATATATGGTGCACTTCTAAGCAGAACCAGTTGACTTTTGATTTTCAATAGGCTTGGCTCTCTCCTGTCAGCCATCTGAGATACTTAGCTATGTGCTGGGTGGCAAATGACCAGCTCTCAAACCTGTTTCTCATTTGTATGCTTCCTTTTTTTTTTTTTCTAGACAGAGAACTTGAACACACAATTTTTTCCTCTACAGAATGAATCCCTACAGTTGAAAGAACCCTTCCAGCCCTGCAAAGGAGAGTGGGTCCTTTCCTTGATGGTGTCTGATTCTCCTCTCTCCAATGCCTGGGGAACATGGGCATTACTACCAAAGGCGATTGTTACCCATCTGCCATGAGTTTCATGTTTTCCCAACGAGATGGGAGAAAGCAGCTCGAAGTTGGCAGAATGACTGGCGTCCCCTAACCTCATGCCGTGGGAATATGGTTTATCTTGAGTGCACACCCACTAACCCGTACATCAAAATGTCAGAGGGCTTCCCAGTACAAGTTCATGGCCAGACCGGGTAAAATACCTTCAATGGAGCAATTCTTAGAGGCAAATGACGATGAATGGAGGAGTCTGTTACTGCTTTCTTGGCCTACCCCACTCTGTTTGCATTTTAAGCCTCTAGAAGAGAAAGAAAAGTTGTGAAAATTGCTGGAGATACTGAGTCACATGGGTGAGAACAAGGGTGGTAAGAAATGATACCAAGGGGCTGGGTAGATGGCTTGGGGCGCAAGGAAAGCACTTGCTATACAAGCATGAAGATTTAAGTTTGATTTTCCAGAACCCATGGGATGAAGTAGAGACAGGGGAATCCTCCCATGTTTTCTGAATGGCTAGCCGGTCACTGAGCTGTGTAAGAAATCAAGCTGAGCGAGCCTCAAGGAGCAAGCTATTAAGCAGTAGTCCTGTGCGCCTTCTGTTTCAGTTCCTGCCCTGAGTTCTTGCCTTGGCTTCTCTCAGTGACGGACTTACAAGCTGTTAGGGGAAATAACCCTTCCATTCCCACTTGGCTTTTAGTCATGGCGTTTTATCGGAGCAATAGAAACTATAAGGAGGACAACCTTGTAATAAACAAAGGGAAACCATTACAAGTTATGTCTTTAACCGAAGTGACACCAACACAACACAAACAGGAAGTGACACCAGTTCCGAGGGGCTGATGGACAAAGACCGAATGGTAGAATGAAGGTCAATTGGGCCGTCACAGGCTATTGCACTAGTCCAAATGGGAAAAGGAAAAGTCTAGAACCTGGATATTACTCATCTATAATTCTATCTGAGGAGACTAGAGGGAGAACGTTATTATCTGTTATGACAGATGCATAGGAGGAGGGGAATTCTGACAGGATGGCGCTGAGTAGCTCTGGACATGCTGAGTTTCTGGTGCTTGGATGTTTTGGGATGAGATTTAAGAGAGAAGTCAAACCTGAAAATGTAGCTCTAAGTTTTCAATATCACTTGAGCAACCACTAGACAAGGTCTTTTATTATTATTATTATTATTATTATTATTATTATTATTATAAGCATAGGTTAGTCATTCAATAATGGGCAGAGTTACTTCTTGTGAACACTGGAGATGAAGTTCTTCAGCATTTTGATTGAACATTGAGCCTGGACAGAGGGGCCAACAAGAACTCTAAGCAAAGGAGGACTGGTCACAGGAGAGATATAAAGGGGGACCAAAAGGATTGTGAGCAAGACAAGCATCAAGAAGACATCTATTCAGGAGACCAAGAAGGGAACTCGTCTAACTGATGAAGGATGGAAAGGTCTGGGAAGGATGCACCCCATCACAAAAATGGAAGTGAACTGAGCCTATAATAAAGTTTCCAAATAGACATAAATCATATAATTCTATTGAAGATCTTAAATGGCTGATGAGAATATTGGATATTAAGCAAATATTAGAAGGAGACAATTATTAATTCCAGGGAAAACAAAGTTGTAAAGCCCATCAGGATATGTACTTATAGTTTATACCATCTTTCAGGTATAAACAATATTTTGTTAGCATAATAAAACTAAGTGTTGCATTAAGCTGCAACATCAATCCATCAAGAACACAAGTGGGGAAGAGAGCAATCAGTGTAAGAAGAGCTAAGTCCCTCCGATGAGGAGATGGCCCAAGCAAGTAAAATATCTATCCTAACAGGATGAAGACCTGAGTTCAATCCCAGGAACCAGCCCAAGTTACATTTTGTTTTCAAAAGAACTGGGGAGGCGGATACAGGTTCATACTTGGAAAGGAGTCTCCATTGAGGAAATGCCTCCATGAGATCCATCTGTAAGGCATTTTCTCAATTAATGATCAAGGGTAGAAGGGCCCATTGTGGGTGGTGCCGTCCTTGGGCTGGTATTCGTGGGTTCTATAAGAAAGCAAGCCGAGCAAGCCAGGGAAGCAAGCCAGTAACATCCCTTCATGGCCTCTGCATCAGCTCCTGCTTCCTGACCTGCTTGAGTTCCAGTCCTGACTTCCTTTGGTGATGAACAGCAATGTGGAAGTATAAATTGAATAAACCCTTTCCTCCCCATCTTGCTACTTGGTCATGATGTTTGTGCAGGAATAAAAACCCTGACTAAGACAATGGTCATCCAGCCTCACCTACTTCATGAGCTTTAGACCAGTGAAAGACTAACACCTGTCCTCTGGCTTCCATATCCTGTGCTCACATATGAATATGCATTCATGCATATGTGTGTACCTCCATACACATGAACATACACATGAGTTAAATCCTCATCTGTCAGGGTGGCAGCATAAAAATCTCAAAATTAGGTATTTGAGAAATTACTACATAAACACATGTGGTGGTTTGAGTAGGAATCCCCCTCTACTCTACAGGCTCATATATTTGAATGATTAGTTACCAGGAAGTGGAACTGTTTAAAAGGATTAGAAGGATTAGGAGGTGTGGCCTTGCTGGAGGAGGTGTGACCTTGTTGAAGGAAGAAGTCTTTCACTGGGGACGGGATCTGAAGTTTCAAAAGCCCGTGCCAGGTTTAAGCTCTCTCTTTCTTTTTGCCCGCCTGCAGATTGGGATGTAAGTACTTCCCCAGCACCATGCATCTGTTCTCTGTCATAACGACAATAGACTAACCTCTATAACTGTGGGCAAAATCCCTAGCTAAATGTTTCTTTGTTCATTGTGTCTCTTCACAGCAATATAAAAGATAACATATTATTGAGAAAACTACAGTTAACCACCAGATGTAACCTTTGGAAGAACATGCTTTCAGAGGGACTCAGAGGTTGGCAGGAAGGGATTGGGACCTGGAACATTTCTTCATAAGCCTTCTAGTATTCAAACTTTTACGTTCGTGAAAATGCCATGGACAAATGTTGATACGAATCAAACTAAAGCTGCAAACAGAAGGAGCGATGTTACAGGAAGCTTGAGCCAGACAAGAACGCAGCATAACAAGATAATAATGGGAAGGTCCCGGATGGTCATGAGAATGTGCATATGGAATGCTGGCACCAGAAGCCAGGCAGAAGAGTTGAGAGCTGGGGGGCATCTGCCTCCTTTTGAAAGGACAGATTCACATGTCGATAATAATCAAGCTATTTAACGCAACAAAGATCGTTTCAAGACACGTGCTTGGTTTCCTGTTGTCCTTTTCTTCAGCTGATCTAAGGAGAGGTCTTGGAATGTCCGTGGGAAGCAGAGCCTCTGAGCCTCACCTACTAGTGATGAGCGATACGTAGCATACCTTCTCACCGTCTGAAAGCAGAGTAGGATGGACTGACAGCCAGAAGCAGAACACATACAACAGGAACTTCTAAACTTGCTCTTCTTTTAAAATACTTATTTTTAATAAAAAAATGTTAGGTGTATGCATTTGTTTGGCAGAGCGTATATATGGGTGCAGTTACTCTTGGAGGCCAGAGGAGGGTATCGGGTCCCATGGGGCTGGAGGTAAAGGTGGTTGTGTGCTGCCTGACGTGATGTGAGTGCTGGGAACCGAAGCCAGCGGCGCAGCTGCAGCTAGAGAAGCCCCAAGCAGTTGACAAGGTATCATGAAACGAGAGATGTGGCCAACTCTCTCATCTCATCTTACAGAAGCCTTGCATTTCCATAAAGCACGGCTACCTCACATGTCCCTTGTAATCCTGGGAAGTAAGTGTCGACCTAGGAACAACTGTCCCGGAGATAGCCTAGTGGCATCCTACTCGCAAGCTCAAGAGTGCAGAGGCTAGGCAAGAGTCACGGGACTCTGACGCAAATACTCAATCTAGACAATCGGGTTCACTTGGCAAAGTCTGTGGTTCCTCGAAAGGTTGGAAAAGAAATGTTAGCCTACGGATTTCAAGGCACCTTTTCATTTACTTGTGATGTTAATCTTCTCAATACCTATAGGTTGTCAGACTTTCTTCCATGTTCTTTCTTCCTGGGCAATTGATCTGAAGGGTCAGTCAGGGGCTGGAGCCGTAGTTCAGCAGTTAAAACCACTCCCTGTTCTTCCAGAGGAGCTGGGTTCATTTCCCAGCACCCTCTCGGTGGCTCACAACCATCTCTAACTCTGGTTCCAGGGGATCTGATGCCCTCGATAACCTCCTCAGGCAAAAGGCACACATGTGGTGCGCTGACATTCATGCAGGGAAAACACCCACTTACATAAAATAAATAAGTAAATAAAACATTGTTTTTTAAGGCAGCCACGGGTCATCTGGTTCAGAGCACCCTGCCACAGGGTTGTCAGCAGAGGACTTGGAGGTCTCAAATCCCCGTCAGAAACAGAGCAAAGGACCAGGGTGACCCTTTACCATCTTGGGTGCAGGCAACAGGAGAACTAGCCACAGGCTGACAATCAAGTCCATGCAGAGAGTGAAGGCTGTGCTAAGAAAGGACTCAAATGCCAGTAATCCATGTGCACATGTGCAGAGAGCATGTGTGCATGTGAGTGAGATCATGTGTGTGTGTATGTGTGTGCACGCCCATGTGTGTGTGAGAGAGACAGAGAGAGATGGAGAGACAGAGAAAGACAGAGAGACTCGCGCGCGAGCGTGTGTGTGTGTGTGTGTGTGTGTGTGTGTGTGTGTGTGAGTGTGTGGTAACACCAGAAGGGTTAAGAGCAGAGGGAAGAGAGGTGATTTTTCTAACACAATTCCTAAAACAGATTCTAGGGGACAAGCAGGGAAGGCAGAAGGAAGAAGAACCACATAGCCAGTGCTACTCTGTACTACCCCAACTCTACACGCTCCAACTCTGGGTACTGGCTCTGGGTCTCCTGCTTTCCATTGAGTCGTGCACACTGGTTCGTGTGAGCTGCACTTTACTGATGAGAACAGAGATTCTCTTTTGAGATGATGCTTTTACAACAAGGGTGGGGGCCCAGCTGCGTCTAAGTGGCTCTAAAACCCAAGGCTGATGCTCTCTAAGACCGTTACGTGCAGATGGGAAAAGCTATATCAAACATCAAAAGAATGCTTATCACAAAAGAGGGTGGCCGGGAAGACCTCGCTGGGGAAAGAGGAGGATTTTCATGTGGAACAGGGACAGGGAATACCTACAGTACCTGTTGCAACCTCTGTCATCTGTGCGCATTTCACATGGGTGTCTGGTCTATAAAAACATCTTTAGACTCTAGGTATGTTTTAGGACATTTTCTGCATCTCACATATATATCACATACCACATGTCACGGTGGTGTTTGTTGTTAAACTTTTTATGGTATTAGGGATTGAAGCCAGAGTCTGGTGCACACTAAGCAAGCACCTTTCTACCACTGTGTCCCTTTCTTAGCTCTTTGTGCAGTTTTCATTTTGAGACAGGAAACCTCACTAAGTTGCCCAGGCTTGCCCTGCTGGACCTTCTCCAGCTCAGTCTGCTCTTGAACTTGCAAACCGCCTACCTCAGCCAACTGATTAGCTAAAACTCTAGGCCTGTACCACCAGACATGGCTCACATAGCTTATAGTAAGAAATGTAAAGCACAAAGAGAGTCCCTACGCCTTGCACCCCATCCACTGAGTTCTTTAGCATTGGTAACCATGGTGATCTCTGCCCTGAATGTGGCAAGAACAGGCTCTATAATTTGGTGAGAAGTGCAGAGGCCAGACAAGATGTCTCAGTAGGCGAGAGTGCTTGCTGCTAATCTTGACAACCTCAGTTTGGTTGAAGGAACCCACCTGGTGGATGGACAGACTGATTCCCACAGGTGGACCTCTGACCTCCACATGTGTACTTTAGCATGTGTATGTCCCATTAAATGAATACACTTTAGGATGAAGATAAGGAAAGGTAGAGAAAGTATAGAATTCTTTCTTTGGGGTCTTGGTGCTCTCACCCAGATTAATTTTCCAATGAAAAACGATTAATATGTATTTAGAATAATTAATTAATATTATTAATTAACAAATAATCAATATATATCCAGAAGTGCCGATACACTGTGTTCTAGGTGCTAAGAAGGCGAGAGGCACCCTTGAGAACGTTAGTTCTGATTCCCAGCACTCGTGAAGAAAGCCGTGTTTGGCCCGCTGCACTACTGCATTCAGAGTTGTGAAGGTGAGGCAGATGGTTGCCATGGTGATGCCTGCTGATTGGCAGCCTAGTTCCAGGTTCAGAGAGACACCGTGCCAAAGAGAAGAAGCAGAGAGAGCAGGGCAGTCTGCGTTCTCCTTCTCGAGAGCATGGGCGAACAAACCCGTCCAGCTGGGATCGGGGGAAAATGGTTAGAATAATCAAGTGAGAGATATTTGTTTAAAAGGGCGGGGCATTTAGGAGCTTCCCCTTGACAAGGGAGAGCATTGCTGGGCTTGGAAACAAGACCATGGGAGTTTAGAGGGAGTCGAAGGGAAATTAGAGAGGTCAAAGCAACAAATTAATATCCTTGGAGTATCTTAAGACATTTTTTTTCTGATTCTATTTTTTCCCATCTGAGACGATCAAACTCCCACTGACCCTTTGCTATGCCAGAGTCCACCCCCTGTCTCAGCCCTGCAGCAGCTGCTGCCAGCCTTCGGGCACTGGTGCTGAGACGGAGAGGCTCGCCCGTCAACGCTAGCTCCCTACTACTCCATGAACTGCTGACCCAGGACTAGAAGCACGCGGGAGGATCCTCTCCACCGTCCACCACGGAACTCTGGCTTCAGGCTTACTTCCCAATGCGATGATCAGAATGGACGCAAGTGACTCAGCTCCCCACACCCTCCTACCAGAGACCGGCCCGCTGGGAATCCCGCCAGCATGGAATGGTCTCCATTTGAAGACAAATTATAAATTAATAATAAGAAATGCTCCAGACTCTCCTGTCTGCCAAAATACACCATTCATTGTAAAGTCTCGGAAAGGGTCCCAGGGATGTATAGCCAAGAAACGCCAATCCTCTGGAGCCTTTCCTTATGCTGAACCCAGACGGTGTGCCCTCACACCGCGCGCTGCGGCTGCCTCCCCTGGCAGAACAACTGTTGTTCTTGGAAAGAGCACAGGGCCAACACCTTCCAGATGCATTGCCACCTGCAAGCCCCCGCCTCTGCAGTCCCTTCTCACCGTCAATAACCCACCGTGAGCAGACCTGTGCCCCTTAGCGAGCCCGAAGTGTAAGGAGCCCCCGTGGCTGGTCTGGGGGAGTGACTTGGTTGACATGGCTTTTGCTAAAAAGTCCAGAAAATCATTGCAGAAAGAGGTGTGTGTGTGTGTGTGTGTGTGTGTGTGTCTGTGTGTGTGTCTGTGTGTGTGTGTGTGTGTGTGTGTGTGTGTGCGTTCCCTGTCAGCTGCCCTTTTCTTTAAAGGAAAGTAAATCAAACTAAGCAGCTTCATCTTATCAAACCAGTTTCTGGGGAACCCATATGAAAACAGTTCCTGTGGACAGCTTAATTTGTGGCGCTACCCAGTAATCTGCATTTCTCTACGTGGAATCGCCAGTGTTTTGAGCACTATGAATTCCTCACTGCACACATCCCTTCCCCCCCAACCGCCCCCCTCAGTCCTCTGGGATGATTGCTTCACCAACAAATCAGACTCCTCCAGGGAGTGTATACCAAAGCGGTTTTGATCTCTCCTGGGGAGTGTTTTCTCTTTCTTTAGTGCATTCATTCTGACTTGTGGAGTCATTTAAAAAAGCCACACCTCTGCCGGTTAATCCGTGTGGACGGTTCTGAGTCACTGGACATTTAGGAACAAGACCACCCCATCACAACTTCTCCTCCGGCGCATTGGTGTAGAAACAGCACAATTGCAAGCGAGAAGCTTCGGTTACTATGGGAACACAATCCCTCTTTGGGACGGTAGGGACAATCCTTGCACGTGGGAATGGAAAGCTTTTACTTACAAACACGTCCATGAGCAGGTGCTCCAGTGTCATCTCGAAGTCATCCAGTCTGGCAGCTAACGTCATGGTCAGTGTCCCCAGTAGGCCCTCCCGCAGAGGCCAAATCTGCAAACCCTTCAGCTCACAGAACACCTTTGGTGTCAGGTTGGTAACTAGGCAAAGTTGTTACTAATGCGAAGTGGAAACTCTTAAAATAAAACAGAGCATTGCAGAATGGGCTGCCAGGGCTCCCTAGAAGAAATTATAAAGTTTTTTTTTTTTTAAACAAATTCTATTAATGGTTCTATGCTATTGGGCTGGGCGAGAAGGTCAAGAAGGGAAGACACTAGCCTCCTCTGCAGAACTGTACAAAGTAAGGTAGCCCGCAACACTCGAGGAAGCTCAGCAGAAGATTGCGGAGACAGCTGGCCGGAGCCGAAACAAGACTGGGGAAATGCCCGGAGCTGTCTGACTCTGATATTTATAGGGCCACATGTTTTTGACTCCAGCCATTTCTCAGTTCATTTCTGACCTTTCATAAATGGCTACGCACAGTGGAGTGTATTGTTGAACGGGGGGCAGTGGGTCCCGCAGAACTTGGCTGTGACCAAAGCCAGGGCAATTCACACAGACACGCCATCAATGGCTCTTTGTGAAGGACGCATCAGACCTTGTTCTGTGCGCCACGACAGAGAAACACACAGTCTTGTGGAAACCAAGGAAATGAAGTTGGAGGGTACTAAATTTTTCCCCCAGAATATTATTAGATCCCATTCGATCTCCCCCCGCCCCCGCCGCGCAAGGGTAGATAAACATCTCGGAAATAGATCTAATCTCTGTGTCAAGTCCTGCAGCATCTGTCAGGTAGAATATTCATGAATATTGGAAATCCTTTCCTGCTTCAACAATTTAACAATTTAACTCCCTTTTATTTTATGCATTTTTTTTTAAAAAAAAAATGTAGTAAAATATACATGACACCAAAATTGCTACTTTGACTTCTTTGTAGGGCTAAGCGTGGTGGTGGTGGTGGTGGTGGTGGTGGTGGTGGTGTGTGTGTGTGTGTGTGTGTAAGTATGCACGTGTGGGAGGCTGGAGAAGGATATTGGGAGTATCTTCTTCCATTGCTCACTTCCCATGTTATTCCCTTGAGATAGGACCAAATCTGAAGTGAGCGATTTTGCCTTTGCCCACTATGCTGCTGATCGGCAAACTCCAGTGACCTTCTTATATCTGGCTCCACCCCTACCCCCCTTCTGGGGTTATAGGCAAGCGTAGCCTTTTTTTTTTAATTTTATTTTATTTTATTTTTTTGAGGTTGCTGGAGGGCTGAATTCAGGGCTCCACACTTTCTCAGCTGGCTCTCTCCCTCACTGAGCCACCTCTCCAGCCTCTCGTCAACTCTGTTAAGTTGTGAATGTTCTTCACATCACTGAATCCATTCTTATTGTGTGTGTGTGTGTGTGTGTGTGTGTGTGTGTCCAGCTATATGTTGTCCAGTTGTATATCAGAGTATCATGATGATCCAGCCCTGGAAATGGTGCCATTTGCCACCATGCCATTGAACGCCAACTCTTCATGTCTTTCTGCTTCTCCTCTTTCAATGCCTCTCCCATGTACAAGCCCATGTTTCTTATGCGTCTTACTTGTACAGGGATGCCATATAAGTAACATGCCATATTTGGCTTCTGGTGAGTAGCTTATTTACTTAATCAAGCATGTGCTAGGCTAGGATTTTCCTCTTTTATTTATTTTTTTATTTATTTTGCCTATATATCCATGTGTGGTCTGCAGATGTGACGCATGTCTGCATGTGTGCGCGGTTGCAAATGCATGTGTGTGCACATGTCTGTGGAGGTGCCGTGTTGATGGTGGGTGTCTCCCCTGACTGCTTTTCCCCTTATTTTTTGAGGCGGGGGTCTCTCCCTGCTCACTGGTTTGGCTGGTCTGACTAGCTAGCCTGCTCCCAGAGTTCCCTGCTATGCTTTCTCAGCCCCAGGCTCGCACGTGGGCTGCCACGCCTGCCACACTTTCACGCGGATTTGAACTCTGGTCTTCACACTTGTGCAGCAAGTATTTTTTTTTTAGTCACCGAGCCATCTCCCCAACCTAAAATTTCTCTTCATTTTAAGGATGGAATAATATATCCAAAGAAACAACATTGCTTTTGCCAGATTGTCAGAACAGAGAAAGCCTCCCAGGAATACTTGCTTGTCAGGACTCTAGCATACATTTGGGCTGTGGTTATATTAACAGACATCGCAGCCGTGTAGAGAGACCGGATGGCCTCCTAGTTACCACATACGTCCTAACTCACAAAGTCTAGTGTCTTAATTCCAAACAGGGCAAGCACTTACTAGTCAATACCGTGTCAGAGAAGGAAACCCATGTAAAATCAAGGAGCGGACAGAAATCCATACTCTAGAGGTGTCTGCTCTAAGTAAGAGAATTATCCCTTCTGCTCTGGTTCTTTAAGAGGAGGACAGTCAAACCCCCAGGCTTAGTTTTCACCCAAGTGTTCATTTTCCCAAAGACGGAGGTAGACAGATTCAGTATGTGTAATTTAACTAGAGTCACCATGAAATAAAGGTCGCTCCCCGCCCCCCCCCCAGAAAGAAAATCCTGATAAAAAGCTTAACATTGTTCTAAAAGCAGTTTGACCATCCGTCAAACTGGCTTAGCTTGACAGCCTGTCATCAGTTACACAGAGAGGTCTGGCATGGCACAGTTTCCAATCTGCTTTTGAGCCTCTGGTCAGGGAAGGAGAGCCGGGGCCACAACAGGTGTCTCTTGTTAAGCAGTGGCGTCAGAGGAGGAGTCTGGGTGGGGTGGTGGTGGGGGAGTGATGCTGTGATGGACAGCTTCAATAGCTGAGACTATACAGAAAACATATTTCCCTGACAGGGGAATGGCTTCCCAGGCCTCCCTATCTGCTAATATGCTGCCAGCATCTGACACTGATTCTGTAACTAGAGTCACCTCAGCAGCTAAGACTCAATACAGGCGACTTTCTTCCCACAGGGCTGCCATCTTGTGTTTAAACTACAGTCTCATGTCTTGCCTCGAGAGTTCTTGTCCACAACCTTTGGTTGACGATAGCTCTACTTCTCAAAAAGTTCCCAAGGCGTTTGTTAAAACTATTGCTGCCTGGAAGGCACCCCGGAAGCCAGGCGTGTCTCACCGATCAAGCCATGCAGCTAGAAGACTGTTAGGAAACAAAGGTGGATGCCAGGAAGATGTTGTTCTAGTCACCTGGGAATCTCAGGGGCGTGGTCAAATCAAGTTATCACCTGCCCATTCTTTCTACAAATCAAGTTTGGGATGGTCCTCTTTATTTATCCAGTTTTGGGTGTACATGTACATTTGAATGTCGGGGTATGCATGTCCATCCCAATGCGCACGGAGAGGCCAGAGGTCAATCTTGGATCTCGAGTCTTGCTCCTCAGAAGTTTCTCATTGTTACCTGTTTGCTTTAAGGTAAGGTTTCTCACCGGAGTGGAAGTCACCAACTAGTCCAGGCTGGGTTGTGATCGAGCCACAGGGCTTCTCCATCTCTTCAGCTCTGAGATTACAAGGACTTGCCCCCATGCCTGGCATTCTGAAGTGGGTTCTAGGGAGGGAACTCATTCCTTGAGTTTACACAGTGAGCCCTTTGCTAACTGGCCCTCTGAAGTATTTATTCACACACACATACACACACACACACACACACACACACACACACATCCTAGTTTATTTTATCAGCCTTCTTTCTTGGATGGGCCAGCGGGTGCTGGATGGAGAATAGTTGGTTAATATGAGCAATGGTTTTTAATTTTTCTCATTTAATGAGTCAGCCTCCCAGTCTCAATGACAGCTTTTCATGGCTATATCCTACAGTTGTTTGAGCTTGAAAGAAAGATGTCAGTGGTAAGCGACCCTGTACAGTCTAGGTACACACGTGGTTAGTATGCTAGAGCATGGCCCTAAGAAACATGTCTCTAAGTTGTGTGTCTGTGCGTGTGTGTGTGTGTGTGTGTGTATGTGTGTGTATATGTGTGTGTGTGTATGTGTGTGTATATGTGTGTGTGTATGTGTGTGTATGTGTGTGTATATGCGTGTGTGTGTGTGTGTGTGTGTGTGTGTGTGTGTGTGTGTGTGTTGCATCCAGGTCATGGCCCATGTGTGAATGTCAGTGTACAACTTGCCAAACTAGGCTCTCTCCTACCATGTGGGTTTCTGGGATTGAACTTAGGTCATCAGGCTTGGCGGCAGATGACTTTAGCCCATGAGCCCTATCCCTGGTTCTAGTGAGGCTGCCTCTGAAGTAATTTCTAAGAGGGAGAAATTGATCAGAAGGGGTTAGCCTGACATGCAAACAGGAAATATACAATGGGTTATGGGTATCGCTCATGAGAGACTGTCACGAAGAATGTGGACACGACATGCAGTCAGTGGACCGGGCGGGAGGACCACCCTAGTTGTGTACCGTTGTCAGCTCCTCAGCCCTGGGATCGCAAGCGCACGTACCATCATGCCTTGCTTTCCAGGCAGGTGCTGAGAGCTGACACAGATCCTCATGCTTACATTTGCGGCAAAGCTCGTCACGGACGGAGTCATTTCTCCTGCCTGTAAAATTGTGTTTCTATTGACTTTCGAATGCTTGGTTTGCCTTCCCATGTTTTGAAGCATCTCTCCCCCCCCCCCAGGCTTAATTCTTTTGCTGCTCAGATAAAATGTCAATCTACAGAAGGCACAATTAGGGGCATTTGTTGTTGTATAGACACAAAATTGTTCTCTCATTTGTTCCTTCTTTCTAAGACTGAAAGGAAATCACGCTTCTAGAAAGCTCTGGTTATTTTGTTGTTGGTTGGGTTGTTTGTTTGTTTATGCTTTGTCTGATTGTGTCTTGCTTTTCACTTCTGCAAATAACCATCCACTTTAAATGCTCTATCAAGTTGAGGTTTTCCACTCAACCAGACAGCATTTCACCTCCCAGCAAGCCAATATTAAGGACAGCTGTGCAGGCCCTAGGCACTGGGCAGTGGAGTATACAAACATATTTTACTGGAAACATCTTCCTGCTCACTCAGAAACAGTGGTTTTGTTTTTAAGGTCACTTATTTGAAGACCAAGTATAAAACGGTAGGTCAGATCCTTGCAGGACTGGTCAGAACTGCTCCATAAGTAACCTAGTTAACCATTTCATGCTTTCATTAATGAATATTAGTAGTAATTAAATCCAAATATTGATCAAAGCTATGATTTTTTTATAAGTAAAATCGCTGGCTTTTATCTTGATCACTCAGTTTTGACTCACACACTTGGAATATACTGAACTAATAACTGTCAGCAAAAGGGCCTTTAATCTGTCTTGAGCAGACTTTTATATATGGTGTGAGAGGTTTGTTTGTTTGTTTGTTTTGCATAAGGATACCCAATTTTTTCAGCACTATTGAAGAAACCGTTCTTTGCCCCCAAATCTGGAGGCTATTAGGCTGATAGAAATAAGACAGATGTATAAGGACAAACCCAGCAGGGCTCACTTACAGGAGGATCTCAGACAGTCAGAGGAGAGGGCAGAGAGGAGAGTGGTGGGACTGAGGGACTGGGAAGGGGGTGTGGGAAGGTGATGGTCAGAGGGGACAAAGCATTGGCTATGCAGGGTACGGAAGTTCTGAGAGCCCAAAGTCAGTCAGTTAACCACAATTAACAATGCCGCATTGTGTGCCTGAAACTGGCCTCCTGGAGGGCCAACCTTAAGTCTCTTTCCTCTCTTTGACAGAGACAGAAGAGACAGAGAGAAACAGAGGGAGAGAGAAACAGAGAGAGAGAGAGAGGAAGAAGGAGAAGAAGAGGGAGAAGAAGCAGAAGAAGGAGAAGGAGAGGGAGAGGGAGAGGGAGAGGGAGAGGGAGAGGGAGAGGGAGAGGGAGAGGGAGAGGGAGAGAGAGAGAGAGAGAGAAGAGAGAGAGAGAGAGAGAGAGAGAGAGAGAGAGAGAGAGAGAGAGAGAGAGATCCTCAGGCGAGCAAGCTGGGCATGGGCGTGGCAGCACATACCAGTACTCTGGAAGTAGATATAAAGACCAAGAACTGAGAGCCAGCCTTAATTACATAGCAAGTTGGAAACCAGGCTTAAAAGTAAGACCCTATCCTAAGAAATGGAAAACCAACAGAATTAGGCTCTCAGAGTCTGAACCACCAACCAAAGAACATACACTGGCTGGGCCTAGCCCTCTCCACACATATGTAGCAGATGTGCAGCTTGGTCTTCATGTGGGTCCCGAACACCTGGAGCAGGCGCTATCCCAAAAACTGTTGCCTGTAGGTGAGATATGTTCTTCTAGCTGGGCTGCCCTGTCTGGCCTCAGTGGGAGAGGAAGCACCTGAGCTTGGAAGAGACTTGAGGTGCCAGAGTGGGGGGATACCGGGGGCAGTGGGGGACCCTTACCAGCTCAGAGGAGAGACAGCTCTCTGTACAGGCAGCTGTCTGTGTGAGTAGGGTTATAAAGGCCAGCCTGTCTGCTCTGGCCGTCTCTGTGAGGACAAACATGGTAATTTAAAGGGTTGTGTCTATACAAGCCTGCAGGCTGGCACCGGCTGGGCATCGGGCTGTGGGGATCTCTTGGTGCCTGTCCTCTTGCCCCCTACTGTGGCAATCAGCTGATTTTCACAGTCAACCTTGTCTTCCCCATTTAGACTGCATTCTGTACATTTGTGGCTTTTATGACAAGGACAAAGGGTCTATTCCTCAACATGTTTCCTGACTCTGCCCCTGCCCCAGCTCTTGCACCCACAAGGCTCCCTTACAAGGATCAATGTTGTGATTCTGAAAGCCAACCAAGTGACATTAGTGTCAGGCACTGGCTGTGGTGCCCTGGGTGCTGATGGAGAGGGATGTACAAGAACCTGTCTCGTCTTCTTTCAGGCTTGTCGCCTGTCACATGCCCTGTCCCTAAAAGGGCTTCTGAGGTTGCCCCCAGAAGGGCTTATTTGTAAGGCATGAAGGACACTCGTTTCAGATTTGTGTGGACTTTCTAAAGGCACAGGGGAGTCAAAGGGCAGTGTCTGGGTAAAGCATGTGATATTCTGGGTAAAGCATAAATCACTAAGGTATGGCTATACCTTAGGGTACATGGTCTCTGCTTTGGGTATTTTTGAGTGACCTGGGTTACTCTCTAGATCCTTGCCAAAATGAACCTATAATTCTAACCCCAATCCAAACTCTGATCCTAACCCTAACCTTCTGGTGGGAAGAAAGCACCCCAGTGTTACCGCTGTCCGTTTCAAGCAGCCTTGACTTTGATGTGTACCTTTCTACCATCAGTCTATCTCCTGTGGTGATTTACATACAGTGAGCAATGACTCTTAATGCTTTCACAGACACTAGTGCATTGGTTAACAAAGGAGTGTGTGTGTGTGTGTGTGTGTGTGTGTGTGTGTGTGTGTGTGTGTATGTGTGTGTGTGTGTGTGTGTGTGTGTGTGTGCATATGTATGTTCAGATGCTCTTACCTGTATAAGTGGAAGTCAAGGATTGACTTCAGTGTCTTCCTCAACCATTCTGCACTTTATTCAGTGAGGCAGGGCCTCTCACTGAACCTTGAGTGCACCCGTTCAAGTTGTCTGTCGAACCAGCCTGCCTCAGGAATCCTGCCTCTGCAAACCGAGTGCCGGCATTACAGGTAGCCAGTATGCCTGGCCTGGCTTTTATTTGTGTTCTGGAGATCCGACCTCTGGTTCTTACATTTGAGCAACAAGCCCTTTATCCCCAAGCCATTTCTACAGCCCCCAGTCCTTCGGTAGCCAGATGGGCACGCCCTGGTCATGAAGACTGAGTATGAGAAACCAGGGGCCTGCTGGCTCAGAGATCTGGAAGCAGTGAGAACTCACCTGTGGATTCTGATCACCCCTGAGCAGTAAGACCTAAACCCACACGTGGCTAGCCTGCTCAGACATCTAATGTGCCTGTTCGTGTAGCATGGTCAGTGGGACCAGCATGCACACAGTATGGCAAAGACATTTGGATGCACTCCTGGCAAGGATAAGTGCACAGTGTGTGCCCAGACTATCTTTAGTGGGAGATCCTAGGGACCAAATGGAAAAAAAAAAACTACACAGATGATAACAGGGAGTCCTTACCCTTGAAGGCCAAGGCATCACGGGGAATACAATAGAGAAGGGCGGGTGCCCAATTCTATCAGAGATGCACGTGTTGACTATTACAGCCTCCTGCATCTGAGGTTTGTCCAGAAATAACAGGAAAAGTGGCAAAGGCTGAAAAGAATGTGTGAGATCCCCACTAATTTCCTCTACTGAAAATGTGCGTGCACACACACACGCACACACACGCACACATGTGCATTTACAAGTCATACTTCTTCCCATCCTGAATCCTCCCCCCATCCTTTTCATCACTAATCCAGCCCAAGGATGCTGCCCTTCCTACAAGAGATCAGGTGAGGGTGGTCGTGAGCAGACATCTGAAAGATAATGTCGAGTAGAGTTCTCAGGCTGCAGGAGGAGGGTAGGGAGGTGGACGGAGGGTGTGGACTGTGGTCTCTGCAGTTTTTCACTACTTACTGACTATCCTGGGAAGACAGCTGTCACGAAGATCAAGGTGTGGCCATGCTGTGTTCTATTGAAATGTCACTAGAAATGAAGTATGCTGTAAGAACAGCAGTACACCAACAGCAGTGTCCCAGGATGAGCTAAGTCGTGCCAAGCAGGCTGGGGATGGTTAACCTTTGTTAGCTCTGGTCTTCATGATGATTAACTCATCCGGTGCTTTTCCACGGCCTCTAGTACAGCTGCACGACACACATATATTTACGCAGTCTAATAAATGTTATTTGGGGATATATTAGTGTTCTTTTTCTCCTTATTTACATGGCAGAAGTGTGTCAATAGTTTTAAAATATGTCATAAACATGCTGTGATACCCATGATTATTTTTAATGTTGGTGACTCAACCCAGGGCCCTGGACATCCCAACGTGCTAGACAAGTGTTCCACCACTTGTCTATAACTTTGGGGCCTATTATTCAGGAATTTTATTTGGGTACAAGATGAGGCATTTAAAATTTTTTGTCAAAGAGGCTGGGGGAGATGTCTCAGTAGATAAAGTTCTGACTGTACAAGAATGATGCTTTAATTTTGCACCCCCGGGACCCATGCAAAAGCCAGGCATGGTGGCTCATGCACTCTCTAAGCACTAGAGAACGGGTGAGTTGCTGGAAATAGATAGATCCCAAGGGCTAGCTGGCCAGCCAGTCCAGTGGAGGCACAGAGCTCAGGGAAGTGGGGGTCTGTATGCAAACTTCACCAAAAGCAACTGTTGTCTCTATTTCTCTCTTAGGCAACAAACAGGATAAGGGTTCTGCTGTCAGGCAGGTGAGGGGCAGATGTCTGAGATCAGAAGACAAGAGGATGCCTGTCTGTACAGCCATAAGGGAAAAAAAAAATGAAATGATGGCCTTTTCAAGGAAATGGACAGAATTGGAAATCATTGTATTACACAGAATTAGCTAGCCACAGAAAGACGAACGTGGCATGTTTCCTTTTTATATGCAGAATCCAGGTTTAAAATTACATATACAGACATCTAAACATGTGTATTTACTCAAAATAGGGGGAGAGAGAGAGAGAGAGAGAGAGAGAGAGAGAGAGAATATAATTTGCATATGCACGAATGTGCCTTTGAGGTAGTCTTTTCGAAGTGGAATTATTGACACAAAAGTCATAAGCATATTAAAAAAATAATTCATTTTCAACCCGACTCTGCATGGAGGCTGCACCAATGGAGAAATCCAGGGTATTAAACAGCATTTGACTGTTGATAAGTCAAGGCACATAATCTATTGGCTGGTCCTTAAATAAGTTCTCGCGCTGGCTATGAAAAGCTTCTGATTTGCTCTCCTCCATTCTCTGCGTACTGGCGTCATGGTAGGGTGCCACTGTGACTGGCCTTATGCTGTACTGGAGGGCAAACCCAGTGCTTCTCGCAAGTAGGCTTCATCGCAGCCCGCAAATTCTCTTCTCTAAACCAAGATTCCCATGATTCAAATAGATCCAGCTGTGTCCCATAAATACGGCCGTAACGGGCACAAGTGAGTGGTTAACACAGAGATGCTAAAACCATCTACGCAGCAAAGAGCACATTTAAAAGCAACTTAATAAAATCCATGTTAATGGTTCCCTTATGCATTTCCGTGTTATCTGCCCGAAGCACACCTGGAAGGGTGAAGGAAAAAATTAAAACCACACTAAGCGAGCACAGAGCGTGAGCCATTCAAACCACACTTAGCGAGCCCAGAGTGTGAGTCATTCAAGCACTCCTCTTAGTAAGAATTCCCTTTTGGCCTGAGGAGACATAACCAGCCCATGAAACGGTTGCATCCTGAATGACTTGGGACCATGACACTTGATCAGATGAGGACTGTATGAAATTGATAACTGTTGTCAGCTATCCAAGCTTAACTATCCAAACTAGACACCAATCTGAGAAGTGATTAGCAGTGTAGCCAACACAGATCCTCAGACTTTCCACAGGGTACTAAGATATAGGAGAGTCCCCAGGACTTCTCTAGGATTAGGTTGAATGGAGACTCGTCACCAGTGACTTTTTATCAGGCAGGACAACCCTGGTGTCTCATTAAATTGATGACCAGAGTCTATTTTATTTCAGTTGCAAATGGCGTCAGCTTCTTTTTATCCTCAAGGTCACAAGCAGTATTTGGACAGACAATAGTATCAATAGCAGGACTTTACTGGAGCATATTTTCTACAACGGACAGTATGGACACCATTAATTTCCTGGACATGCAAAAAATCATTACAGAATAGCAGCCGAGACACTAAATAATTGATTTAATTAATATAACATAATTAAACATATTAAATATTTACACAGCTTGCTGTTTTCTATTGAATTTGTATTGAGGTTGTAGTGATTTTTGCCATGTTCTGCAGGCACCAGGCCATTAATCCTGGAGCTGGAAATGCTTAGGGTCATGAATTGCTGGAAGACTCTTCTGCAGAGAGCAAGCTGTGTTTAGATTGCTTATTCATACTGTCATTTCATAATGTTCCTTTTGCTCACATGAGGAAGGTGTTATATGTACTGCTGCATATGCTGGAGGGGAAATAGAACTTTCATATCTATGAGTTTGTATTTCCAATGTCTAAGATCTTATTAATCATTCTATCTATAGTCTCTATCTAGTATCAGCTTGCATCTATGTGTCTATCTAGTTATCTGTTTATCTCTCTAATATCTACAATTATCTATGCATGAATGAATATCTATCTATCATTTATCTATCTATCCACCCATCTAGCTATCTAATCTTTAACCATTACAAGCACTATTATACACTGTATATTGTACATTGTGATATGTCCTTGTGTATACATATGGGTATATGTGTGTATGTGTATGTGTATATGTGTGTGCATATATATATACATATATATGTATATATGTATATGTATATGTATATGTGTGTGTATATATATATATATATATATATATATATATATATATATCTGTGTGTGTGTGTGTGTGTGTACTGGGATATGGGAGCAGTTGGTAGAGCACTTATCTAATATGTACACAGTCCTAGAGAACAAGGTTAGTTTTCAGTTCGCAGACACCATGCACCCTTTTTTGAGACAGTCTCTCGCTGTCGTGAGCCTAACAGGCTAGGCTGTCTGTCCTCCCGTCTCCATCTTTCCAGTACTATTCCAAGCATACAGCATCACACCTGGATTTGTTTATTTCTCCTAGTGATACCGGGGATTGAACCTAGGACCTCATGCATGAGAGGCAAATGTTCTAACTACGGAACCACAGCCCCAGCTCATGCCTGGCTTTTCTTATGTGAGCTCTGGGGGGTTGACCAGATGTTCATGCTTGCAAGGTAAAAATACTTTAGAGACTTAGTCACCCACCCAGCCCATAACTAAATATGAATTTCGTTAACTCTCACCATAACCCTCTATGGTAGTCACCATTTCATTTTGACCCCAGAGGGATAAGCTGAGGTGCAGACGGTTCCATTCATTAAGAAGTAGAACCTTCTCTAGCTACAAAGGCCTGGCACCTGCCCAGGTACGGAACTTTCTTAAACTTATTCACCCCCGTCAAATCTAAGGGATCTGAGAAGGCATGCAGCAGTTCTGGAATCTGGGATTTGTCCACTCCACTGGGGGCACGTGACACAACACAGTGGTTTCATGAGCCATCGCTGGCTCTCTGCCACCAAGGGAGACCGTTCTTCCATGGAACAAGACAGGGTGTCCTTGTGGAGGGGGAAGCTGCTTGGAAAGGGTGTGTGGCAGGCCATGGGGGGAGGGGCACTGGAAAATGGTCGGTATTCATCTCCTCGATCATCTTAATAGCACGCTCATTGTGCAAGGGAGAGCTTCGGAGGACGGGACAAAAGGGACTTGGCTGAAGTGACCGTGGGGGAACGCAGCGAGATGCAATGTTTAAGCCCGGGAGGAGTCAGCAGGCCCGAGAGCCCAAGAGATGTATTTTGTAGAGAGGGAACAGGCTGCCCAGAGGACATTTGACCTCGTTTCGTGGGTTGGCAAAAGGCCACACATGAAGCTGGTGACCAGAATAAGGGCCTGGATGCCCATGTGGGCGGGCTCATACATAGTCCCTCCTTGGTGATACAACAACATTCCGCAGACACCCAGACTAGCTCAGGTAGCTCTTTCCTACACTGCAAACCCATTCCCCCGTGCTGCAAATGTACTTTCCCTGGAGCCAGTGAGGTCCCACAGAGTCCGAGCTCAGCCCCACAGTGGGGTGTGGGGCTTTCTGCCTTCAGGTGCACAAGTGTTCCTACTAATGAGGTGTCGATGGGAAAGTAGGTGACAGAAATATACAGCATACAGGAGAAGGAAGGTGTCTATTACCTGCCAGCAGACAGAATGCACTTCTCTGGCCTGCATAGTAGCCAGTGCCAGGCCTTTGTAGCTGGAGAAGGCTCTACTTCTTTTTTTTTTTATTTATTTAAATTTTTATTTTCTATATTCTATGTTTACATTCCAAAGGCTTTCCCCTTTCCCAGTTCCCCGCCACCATACATCCCATAATTCCTCCCCCCCAACTATTCCCCAATCATCCCCCCCCCGCCCCCCACGATTTCTCTGTGGGTCCCTCCTGGGACGGCCAGGTGACTGGTTCTGTCATAAGGAAGCTCTGGAAACGGTGACACAGTGCACACTGAAAAAGTCCCAGAGTGGATGGAGTCACACTGTGTTTTCTTCTGCTTTATTTTTGCTTTTTGTTTTGTTATTTGTTTTTTGTTTTTTTGTGCTGAAACTGAAAGGATGGGGTTGCAGGCTGGGAATCCCCTGTGCCTGGGTCTGGGGTAACCCCAGGGGAGCGGAGGCTTGACCCATTCTTTCCTCCGGGGTCCAGCTGTGAGCCTCAGGCTGGGAGTGTCCCTGGCATTTTTTCCCGTCTCCCTCGGCGGAGTGGCTGTGGCAGGGATGGGCACAGCTGGGGGCTGGTGGAGTCACCGCAGGGGGCTGTGGAACTCCTGCCTGTGGGGGCACTTAGGTCCCCCCTATTGCCAGTGGGGGAGGGTGGGTGCGACACTGTGCGTGGCGGCGACATAAGCGGAAATGGCTTAACTAGTTCTTCCAGCCTCTGTGAGAGGCTGATTGGTTCTCAGAGAGCGCGGGTTCGGATGGTTTGAACTGATTGGCTTAGAAGCTTGTGGTAGGCGGGTTCTGTTATAAGCCCATAAAAAGCCCATCCAAGCCAGCCCACATGGGCTCACTTCTTTTACCCTGCATGGGGAGACTATGACCCCCAGAGCTCTGGAAATTAAAATCCTCTTGCAAATTGCATCAGGTCTGTCTCTCGTGAGTGTTTGGGGTGCCGATTTCCGAGGCATGGGGTGCTGGGGTACCCCCGTTCTTTCTTTTGGATCTTACAAAACCAGGCAATCAGAGCACAAATGCTTTCTCTAATAGAACAGAGCTCCGTCTGTCCCCAACTCTTCTCCCAGCTGCTTTCAAGGCTGCTTAACCTGCTTCTTCTCACTTCTTTCCACAAAGCCTTTCTCAGGACATTCTCCAAAAAAAACCCGGCTTCCATGCCCACTCTGATATTTCCTAGTTTTATTTCACACATCAGCTTTCCGCCTCAAAAGTTTTGGTGGAAACACGATGGCAGAAACAGATGAAAGTCTTTCATCTGTCATAAACGAACTTGTTTCTGCAACAAAATGGAAACTCTGTCTCCTCTTTCTACCTGAGCTGCATTGTTAAACAAGAGTTGTTAACTTGGTCTGGGGATGGGGATGGGGATGGGGATGGGGATGGGGATGGACTTTATCAGAGGATGAAGTGGATCCGCTGTGCAAGCGTGCGGAACCGTTTGGATCCCGGAAGCCAGTGTGAAAACCCGGGCAGGCATGGTTGCCACCGGAACTCTTAGCAAGCAGGAGGCAGAGGCAAACTGTCTAGCTAGACTAGGCAGCGCTGGCCAGGCTGGGATTCAGCGAGAGACTCTGCTTTAATGGGGTGGAAGTGATGGCGAAGATGCCCAAAGCTAACGCCAGGCCTCCACGTGCACAGGCACGCATTTGCTAAAACACATTTGCACACACAAGTGACTCTGCACACAAAACACACATACACACATTCATGCATGCCACACATATATACATGTAGAGCTTGAGAAAGAGACAGAGACAGAGACACAGAGAGAGAGACAAAGAGAGAGAGACAGAGACAGAGAGAAACAAAGAGGAAGAGAGAGGGGAAGGGAAGGAGGGAGGGAGGGAGAGAGAGAGAGACAGAGAGAGAGGGACAAAGAGAGAGAGAGACAGAGACAGACAGAAACAAAGAGGAAGAGAGAGGGGAAGGGAAGGAGGGAGGGAGGGAGAGAGAGAGAGACAGAGAAAGAGACAGAGACAGAGAGGAAGGGAGGGAGAGACAGAGACAGAGAGAGGAAGGGAGGGAGGGAGAGAGAGAACATGAAAGAGAAAGAGAAAGAGAGAGAGAGAAGAGAGAAAGAGAAAGAGAAAGGGAGAGAGAGAGAAAGAGAAAGAGAGAGAAAGAGAGAGAGAAAGAGAAAGAGAGAAAGAGAGAGAGAAAGAGAAAGAGAGAGAAAGACAAAGAGAAAGAGAAAGAGAAAGAGAGAAAGAGGAAGAGGAAGAGGAAGAGGAAGAGAAAGAGGAAGAGGAAGAGGAAGAGGAAGAGGAAGAGGAAGAGGAAGAGGAAGAGGAAGAGAAAGAGAAAGAGAAAGAGAAAGAGAAAGAGAAAGAGAAAGAGAAAGAGAAAGAGAAAGAGAAAGAGAAAGAGAAAGAGAAAGAGAAAGAGCCAGGAAACACAAATTCCATTCTGGGCTCACATCCAAACAAAACAAATCCATGTGGGTAGCAAACAGATATCTCACAGCAATGTTTCCCATAAACTGCCCAAACATTCATCAGAGAATGGATAGATACGTGTATATATTCCTACCAGAGGGTCATCTGAGGGATGGACTCCAGCAAGGGAGGCGACTGAGTCTCCATGGAGCTCAGAATCAGTCCATGTTAGAAATGTACTTAGTAACAGAGGCTAGACAAAAAAAAAAAAAAAAGGTGTGTGATGGACGCTCATGTTTATGTGACGTTCAAGACCAGCAAGCACTACTCAGAGGCATGAACAGGCCTGTGTTTACGGTAGGGGAGACACAGGGAGAGGGGGTGTCTGTGTGGGTGTCCTGAGTTCTTCCGGCATGGGTGGCCACTTTCACTGTTCACTGAGTGGAGTTTTTTTGGTGTAGGTTTTGTGCTCTTCCCAGAACACAAATTTTATATTCTAACAATGAATTTGTTTGGAAGCCAGACAAAACCCAGAATGTTCCCTTGTGTAATGAGAAAGTCAACCCTAAAATCTCATAGTGCAATCTCTATATAGTTGGTCTCTACATCTGCCAACTATACATCTGTGGATTTACCCAGTCACAACCCAAGAAGCTAGCTGGTCTACAACGGTTGTGTCTATACCACATGTATACTGACTTCCCCCATCTTGTCTCACTTCTGAGCTACAGCGGGATAGCAACCGCCCACGTGTTGTTTATATTACATCATGTATCCGATGCCGTCTCGCCATGACTTAAATGCTGGCAGATGGCAGACATCCAAGAGGGTCGCGGAACTCACTCTCCACCTATATGGAAGGACAATTGGATGATCATCAGACTCTTGAGAACTGTTGAAGTCTTCCAGATGTAAATGTAGAACAGGACACGGGGGACATAGGAAATCATGCTTTTATTACATGTGGTACCCAATTCTGTTGCTCATCTAGTAGAGACAGAAAAGATTTTCTTTATCAAAATCAGGACCACCTGCCAGTGACCTTGGTGAGGACTGAGTGAACCGAAAGCCAGTTTTCAGTGGGAAAAAAAGTCAATCTAGTGCTCAAGAAATACTAAAATGTGATGTTATGGCTTGCACTTGGTTCTAGGCTCTGTTCTTGTCTTGTGGATCATTCCGAGGTGTGAACAGATGCTGCCCCACAGTCCCACTGCTGTGAAGGAACTCCTTTCTCTACCTTTTATTTACATCCATGATGGAAAGAAATCCCTATGAGCCCAAAGTGACTCTTTCTCCTTAGGTGTGGGTATTTATGTGTCACAGTGATGAGAAAACTTACTGACATTCTGATTATCCCTTCTGTGGGCATTTCATGAACCAACTTGGATTTATTCCATTATGTTCACAAATTCTTTTTAGGAAAGGATATCTTTTTAATTTATATGCATATACGTGTGTGACCACGAGTATGTGCGCAACTGTGTGTGTGTATGGGCACATGGATGAGGATGCCTCTGGAGGCCATCAGAGGGCAGTGGATCACCGGACGCTGGAGTCACAGGCAGCTGGGAACGGCTGCCTGGTATGACTGCTGAGAACTGAACCTGGGTTCTCTGAAGAGCAGCAAGAGCTCTTAATTGCCAAGCCTTCTCTCCAGCCTCATATTAAAAACTCTTACTCACTTTCATATTGTTAAATAATTTGCTACTATAAGTATATTTTGTTGCTTGTTCTCAGTTTGCTCTGGAGTGACCAAGTTGATATTGCTCTTGCAAATGACTAGGGAAATACAAAGTCTTCAAGGTGAAGTCATACTATCCACTGCTTGGACCTCAACACCATGACCTGATTGCTTTAGAAGTTCTTTGTGGGCAGGTGTTAATCATATTTACAAGGACTTGGAGCTTTTAAGGGACTGGAAAACAATGTGACCTTTCACTAAGTATATCAGTAACTATAGGCATGGCGCTAGGGCAGTGGTTCTCAACTTTCCTGATGCTTCGACCCTTTAATGCAGTTCCTCATGTCATCATGATCCCCAACCATGACATTATTTTTGCTGCTCCTTCATATCTGTAATTTTGCTACTGATATGAATAAAAATGTAAATATCTGATATGCAGTATATCTGATATGCAACCCCTGGGAAGAGTTATTCAACCCCTACAGGGGTTGAGACTCACAGGTTGAGAACCATTGCTCTAGGTCGACTAATCACGGATTCATTAGCTTATGAACAAGATTCGGGATTCCTAAAAGGACATCATTGCTAAACATAAAAAACCAAAACCAAAACCAACCAACCAACAAGAACCAAGAAATAGATCCTGCCATATTAATTCAATCATTCAGATTAGAACACGGTCAATTTTCAGTCATCAGAGGTTCATGGTAGGTTGAGATAAACTATCCTTTATCCATTCACCTTCTAATGCTCCCAGCTGATTGTCAGTTAATGGTGAAGGGAGGGTAATTTATTCCTGAATAAATCATTTCTTCCCTTGCTGTGTTAAAAACCCCAAGAAGAGCTTGTGTGGTCCAAAACGAGCCAGAGAGAACTAGCAATAACACGAGATGCAGCCTTAGGGTTAGAAGGTGGCTTCTATCTTAGAAGTCTTTCTTTTACAGGAATTTCTACATCCTGGAAGTATGGGAAGATGGGCCCTCTAGGGTTTTGATGCCAGTGAGTATCTAGGGAGAGAGGGGGGGGGCTCTGGCTTTGGCTTTTACACTGTTGCCTTGGCGTGTGAAGCTTGGGGCAGAGTATGTGTGTCTGGTGGGTAACACCATGAGCGTGCGCGTGTGCATGTGAAGGCCAGAGATTGGTAGTAGTTCTCTTCTTCAATTACGATTCACCTTCCATTTCTAGACTCAACTAGACTGGCCAGCCAGCAGGCTCCTGTCTCTTGTCTGCCCTTGTTGAGATTGCAGACATGGACAACACTACATGGACACACCAGGCTTTATTATTATTATTATTATTATTATTATTATTATTTAGTGTGAGTAATGCTTGAGCAATAAAATGAGCAGTTTTCCATCTGAGCCATCTGCCCATGTCCCTGGGGCAGATTTTTGAAGTGAGGTCTCAGCTTCCTTCTCTACTCAATGGACAACGGAACCAACCTCACAGAGCTGTTTGGATTATTTGATGAACAAGGTTTAAGGCATCTGTTACCCGGCCCAGCCTCTAGTCGCTGAATGTTTAACCTTAACCACTATGAGCTTCCTTTTGTTGCTTGTAGAATAACAGAGGAGGGGGGCAGTCTTTCTGGAGCGCCTTATTCCATTAAAAAAAACAACCAAAAACCCGACAGGTGGTAAACAGGACAATTGGAACAGTTGAAATGAAGATTTGGGGGTGAGGAGCCAGCGGGGGTGCCTGGGGGGCCATGAGGTGCAGGGTTCCACACAGAGTGTCTTCCCAACAGGAAGTGAGCAGAAAGGTGAAGCCACGGGCTGGCCAACACTGGAGAAGTTTAGGCACCAAAGTTGGACTCCGACCTGGCACTGGAAGTCCCCCAGCAGAATCAGTGGGGATTTCCACAGGCCAGGGCGGGGGCGGACCAGGCTGTCTGTTCTTCAACACCTCATGGTGCAGAGCATTTTGAAGGGATTCTTTCCTTCCTAATTTCCTTTGGGACTATTGGACCGTATCTCTCTCTTTCCCACCTCCCCCGCAGCTGGGCTGTCACTGTAGAAAGATTTAACTAAAACCGTCGGGAGTTTGTTTTGGTTTTATGCACTGACGAACTTTTCACTGCTGCCTTACCCAGCAGAACTGACACACTCTAATCTAGAAAAATCTTCCTGTTAATAAGTATTTACGAAATAGCAATGGCGTGGCTGCAAACAATGTGTTTGAAGTCTCCTATAGGCTCTTTCACTTACTAATTCTAACTGAACAGTGTTAGTCGGAGCTATCACTTCTCTAGGCCTCGACTTTTCACCTGTGAAATGGGGGTGATGGCATTTGTCTAGTAGAGTTGTAACCATTAAATAAATCGACACACACATATCACTTAAAACAGTACCTGACACAACACAAAGTCACTTTAAGCAATCACTGCTGCCACTTAGTTCACTCAGTGAACCACTGTCCTGTAAGGGAAGCCACGGTCCCCAGAGAGCTTTGTGGGAATTAACTTCTTAATTACCACAAGGTAAGCCCTGTATATTACTCCCACTTTACAGAAGGTAAACCTGAGGCTCAGAGAAATGAAGTGATGCTGTGGTTAATATGGCGGCTATGAGGAGTGAAGAAAGAGTAGCTAATAACATAAGAAAATGCTAGTTAGTATTATGATACAATACAAAGTAAATGCAGTCTCTGGTCCTTTCGTGATGAGGATATGTTCTGAAAAAAATGCATGGTTAGGAGATAACCTTGTGACCATGACAGCATCTACTGAGACAAACCTAAGCACTGAGCTTACTACACACTGAGGTTTTGTGATGGTGTAAGCCCATGGATCTTGGCTACAGGTCTGTGTAGCACACTGCTATACTGAATACCAAAGGCCAGGATTACACGGTGGTCCTGGGGTATCTAAACCAGTGATGTCGGTCACTTGATGTAGTGCTTTCCCAGTTTATGCCAATCACGTTCTTTGACTACAGCGCTGGGTATTTCATACATTGTGGTGCACATCTGTAAGCCCAACACCCTGAAGGAGGAAGCAGAGGATTAGGAGTTGAAGGTCATCCTCGGCTACCTAGCAGGTTTGAGGGCAGCCTGCGCTATATCGAGTCTTGTCTCAAAACCCAAACCTTATCTAAGGTGTGAAAGATTTTTTTTTTAGCATTATTTGTCCGTGCATGATCCATGCTGGAAATGGATCGCGGGATACTCACTTCTGTCCCAGCCTCCCGAATGCTGGGCTTACAGCGGTGCCTCACCATACCAGACTAGAAACATACACTGTAGTGAGCAGGACTCTCCCAGCTCTGCTGTGATCTGATGAGACTTCCATGACCAATATGGCATTGTTGGCACCCATGTGCCATGGGCATTTACCTGGCTCTCATTCCAGATGCCTGGTATAGAGCTTAGGAATTTACTTTAGGGAATTTACTCTCAGTCTTATGCTGATGAGATTGTCCTAAGAGACAAAGGAAAGACCCTGGTACCATCAACCATCAGGATGGGGACCAGTCATTAGGAAACAATACCAGTAAAGAGGCAGGGGGAGGACAGGGGACCAGGTCCATTCCTGTGGCCAGTGGTTTAATTGCACATGATATTTAATCTAACCTTGGCAAAAAATCTCTGTAGAACAGAGAGCTCTCTGAATTTTTCGGTTGGAGAACCTTTTTCAAAACACCAGTAGTGGAGTGGGGGCGGGGCGGGGCAGGATGGGGCAGAGCTTGCCACCCAGGGAAGCCACCCAGATTGTCTTGTCTGTCTTCTCTGTGTGCTCCGTGCACCTCCTCCATTGGAACATTTCTTCACTACACACTTGAAAATGTAGTTAATGTTTTTCGGGATCTTTGGTCCATTCTAGCCAATCACTGAAACAGATGTGGGGTATGAGAACCATGGGCTTAGAGCCAGTCAGAACAAGGTCTTCCAAAGCATCCCCCAAACTTTGTGGGTGCATTTTAAAAGGGTTCCTGTAGGGAACAGGAAGCCAGGCGGAAGTGCAGCCCCGTGGTTTATTCTTGATGTTTTCTCTCAGGCTGGTACCAGCGCCGAGGGAAGGCGGTCAGGGAGCCGCGCGTGTTTGCACGGCATCGTATCAACAGAGAGCCGGAGCCACCGACCCATGATGGCAGAGCATGGCTGATTAGCTGTGCCAAAGGGAGGTCACATCCCAGTGAGCAATTACTTCCGCCCTGAGCCAGATCCTCTCAGCCATGTGATCACGGGGCCGGGATGCGCTGAAAGGGCCTTGTAGACTCAGTCACAGAGCCCAGTTTCCCCCACCAGAAGTCAGAATGCTTTTTGTTTTCACGGCTCTTTCCTTAGAGACTCTCCCATAATCCTTTGCTTCACTATTTTCTTCAAACTTAGGCAAACCCCTCCCCCTTTTTTATTTATATTTTCCTAGAGGGCTTGATTTTAGTTATCACCCCCATAGCCTAGGAGTCACCTTCCAGGGCCTTGTAAGCAAGGGGACACTTGCTTTGCACGTTATAGCACCGAAGAGGTAAACACTCGGGTGCTTGGGCCCAGGCTGTGTGGAGTCATTCCTTTGGCTTTGCTGTCTTCTCTGTCGTCTCTCCTGCCCTGCCCATGGCTCCACCTCAACTCTGGACCCACGAAGACATGCACTGATTTCCCTTCCTACGATTCTTTCCTAAGACTGGACACAGACACTCTCATTTCTCTATCCAAGTGGATACTGTGCTTACTGAAGATTCCTCCTTAGTGCAAAGAAAAGCTAAACTTTGTCCTTAAGTAGAGATAAATTCTGGAGTTGGCTACAGATCCTGCACCCTGCATGGTTCTGACATTGTCTACACTGAAAAGAGGGCAGGCCGTTCAAGCCTCTTCAAGTTCCCGTGTGGAGGCAGAGGAGGGCTTCAGGTATCCTATTCTGTCACTTTCTGTCTTGTTCCTTTGAAGCAGGGGCTCTCACTGGTCCTGGAACTACGCTGATGGCCAGCAAGCCCCAGGGATCCTCGTGGGCCCCCACATTGTCACAGTCACAGGTGTGTATAGCCATCCCTGGTAATTTACGTGGCCTCTGAGATCCAAATCCAGGCCGCAACGCTTATCTGGCAAGCACTCTTACCCACTGAGCCATTTCTCCAAGCCCAGCCTTCCTTCTTAAAGGTTATTTTCCTTAGGTATTTGTTCCAGCAATGAGCAACTAAGGAACTCATCTGCTTGCATTTTAAGATATTTGATTTTTTTTCAGTCTTAAATATCAAATTCTAAAGCACTAATTTATTTCTACTCTCCCCAAACCCACAGCCCATGGAAGCCAGGGGAAACGCCTGGCCTTGTGCTACGGTTCACTCACAAGCAAGCAGGCATTTCCAAGATATCGCTAAGCTCATTCCTGCTGCCCCACGGCTTCAAGTGACAGACTCTGCTCTCTGCCTATCAAACAATTAAAAGGTATTGATTGGAGAGCTGGGGTAGACAGGAAGTGTCTGCTATGCAAGCCTCAGGAACCAGAGTTCAGATCCCCAATGTCCACTTAAAACACCAAGCACAGGCCTGTGCTTTTGTGTTGAAGAAGATATATCATCACTGCTGGCATATCTCTGGAACCTGTTGGCTAGACAGCAGGGCTGAATTGTTGAGTGCCCGGGTCAGTGAGAGACCCTCACACCACTAAATAAATGAATACATTTTGAAAAGATAATGCTGATAGGATAGTTTGAAAACTGTTGTCACAGGCAATATTTTCTATTGTCACGGAAACTATTGTCTCCGGAGTAGCAAGTGCATTTTCATGGTTCTATTTGGCATTATTAAGTCTGTCGGACTATGCTTTGTCACTAAACCTTGACATCTTAGTCAGGAGATTGGCATATTCTATATCTCGTTTGGCTTGTTATAACTTAGAATCAGCAAATGATTAAAAAAAAAAAAAAACCTGCAAGCTGTCTCGAGTCAGGCTCAGGAGAGGAGACCTCACAGAGCTTTGCAATCAGTGTTTGCTTCTGGGTCGGAAGAAATTGTGGGAAGCATATCGTCACGATAAATTCCTAGACTTGCAATTATTTGCCTCTTGGTTGTGACAGGGTAGAGAACAGACAGCATCTGACTTTGCAAACACCAGCGAACGCATAGGCCTTTCTCGGTTAAATGAGAGCAACGGGCAGAGGTTGTTTTATTCTTTCTCCAACACATGTGAATATAGAGGAGTCTCAGCTTCTTTACCTGAGAGTAATTTGTGAGACTATGGCATATCGACAGATGCAAAATAATTATAATAGGCACCATGCTTTGTGGAATGTTTGCATCATTGCAACAACTCAAGAATTTTTAGGACAAAGGGGACAGCAGTGAACTGACTCAGTGGGTAAAGGAACTTGTCTGACCACCTGAGTGTCATCCCAAGACCTATGGGATAGGAGAAAACTGACTCCTAAAAGTTTTCCTCTGACTACCACACAGGCATGCACATACATAATAGTACATATTAATATAATAGATTTATTGTATTAATCTACCTGGGGCATGTATTAAGTAAGCAAATACATAATAATACAACTCAGTTCATACATAATAAATAAATGTTATAAAAATGTTAAAATCAATGGATAGTGTGACCATTGAAGACAAAAGGATTCCCCTTCCCATAGACTATCTATTTATAGACTCGCCTCTTGTGTGAAATGTGCATTTCTTTTGGAATCAAATCCAGTTTGGTGGTCTGAACTAATAGAATTGATTTTAGGCAATCAATCAATCAATCAATCAGTCAATCAATCAATCATTAATCATCAATCTCACCCAGAAATAAAAGACTAGCTTTGGTCAGGGATATTATAAATATTTATACATGATCAAACATTCCATTTACTCCCCTTTGCCCTTGCCTGGAACCTCACAGAAATGTGTGCCCTTTCTAGTTCTTCCTACTTGTAGAACTTATGGGGGGATGATGAGGAAAGCCCAGGATTGTTAGGAGGAGGTAGCATCACACGCTGGGACGAGGTTCTTCTTATCAAACATAACAGCCCCTCAGATGCTGGCTTCCCGGGATCTCGGCTCTCCCAAGGCCACAGGGATGAGAACGCTGCGGCGTCTTTTGTTATTTCAATCAAAATTCAACCGTACACCAAATTCACTGGTCTAGGATTCATTTGAAATTTGAGCTGACCCACCCTTTGCTTTTTTTGAAGGATGAATTATCCTTTTTGCCATGTAGTTTCAGAGCACATTTTTCATTTCAAAATCTTTGTTTCTTATCATAGATTCTTTCTTATGCTTATTTTTGAGGTACGTGGCCTAGGTACATAACTTGTTGGTAAGTCCAAGGCATTTATGAGGGTAATTTAAAAGAAACTCTACATATTGCTTAATATATGTCCCAAATAGGTTAATATACACAGACAGAAAGTCGAAAGGTCATGAGGAGGAACGTCAGAGGGGATGAAGAAGTGGGGTAATGCCTGTCAGCAAATGAAATAAAAAATTCCTTTTCTACGGAATGAAAGGGTTCTAAGTTATAGTGATGGTTGCACAACAACTCTGAACACACTCACAGGGCCTGGCTTCCACTTTTTTAAACGAGTGAGTTATATATGTGAATTATATCTTGTTTTTATATTTATTAAATTATTTATTTACATTCCAAAAGTTGCCCCCCTTCCCGGTCCCCCTCCCTGAGCTTTTTACCCCATCCTTCCTCCACCCACTTACCCACCCCCACCCCATCCCCACCAGCGTCCTCCTTCCCTGAAGCATCATGTTTCTACAGGATTAAGGGCCTCATCGCCCCCCCCTGAGGCCATACAAGGCTGCTACACACGTTCCTGGGGCCACAAACCAGCCCAAGTCTTTTTTTTTTTTTTTTTTTTTTTTTTTTTTTTTTTTGAGACAGGGTTTCCCTGTGTAGCCTTGACTGTCCTGGAACTCACTCTGTAGACCAGGCTGGTCTCGAACTCAGGAATCCGCCTGTCTCTGCCTCCCAAGTGCTGGGATTACAGGCATGCGCCACCACTGCCCGGCCCAGCCCAAGTCTTAATATTGTTTTTGTTTGTTTGTTTGTTTGTTTGTTTGTTTTAAAAACTGTCTCTTTACCAAATGGATGGAGCTGGAGAACATCATACTAAGTGAGGTAACCCAGTCTCAAAAGAATACCCATGGTATGCAGTCACTGATAAGTGGATATTAGCCTAGAGTCTTGGAACACCAAAAACACAATCCACATACCAAATGATGTCTGAGAAGAAGGAAGGAGTGAACCCTGATTCTGGAAAGGCTTAATGCATCAGTGTAGGGAATACCAGAACAGGGAAGTGGGAAGGGGTGGATAGGGATACAGGGGGAGGGAAAAGGGCATATGGGACCTTTGGGGGGCAGGAAACCAGGAAAAGGGAAATGAAATGTAAATAAAGACTATATCCAATAAAAAAAAACTGTCTCTTTACAAAATATGTTACTATTTGTATCTATAACTTTGCGTTTTGTTTAGTCTGGTGAAAGCTAGAGAAGAAAACTAGGTTCTCATGGTGCTTTCTCCTCTCACAGGATCACAATTAGAGGGGGATGGGCAGGCACCCTACATGGCTTATTACCCTGTAAATGAAACGGTTGCAGAGGCTAGAGGCAGAATGTCCCAGAAAGTATCTGTTATAGACAAAACTGTCCTCCTAAAATTCAGAGTTTGAATGTCTAATCCCCAGGGTGGCTGTGTTTGGAGACAGGACTTCTAAGGAAAGGGTGGGACTTAAACAAGATCTGAAGGGTGGGCTCTGATCTGCGGGGCGGGGCGTCCTGAGAGGGCTAGTTTGAAGGCAAGCTGATAAAAGCTAGAGGCATTTGGGAAGCGGGAACCTCGGTTAAGAAAGATGCCTCAAGCAGGTTTGCCTGTGACTGATAGGGGGAGGGTCCAGCCCATTGCGGGCGGTGCCACTCCTGGGCTAGGGGTCCTAGGTGCTATAAGAAAGTCAGCTGAGCAAGCCACGAGGAGCAGGCCAGTAAGCAGTATGCCTCCCTGGGCTCTGCATCAGCTCTTGGCTACAGGTCCCTGCCCTGCTTAAGTCTGGACAGTGACTTCCTTTAATGGTAGACTGTGGTGTGGAAATATAAATGATGACCCCCCCCTCCACCACCACCACAAGCTGTTTTTGTTCATGGTGTTTCATCACAGAAACAGAAACCCTAACTCAGACGTGCTCTGTAGGAGGGACCTCTTTATTCCTCTCTCCTCTCTCGTGTAGCAGGGCCATGTAAGCACAGAACAAGACACTGAGCCTCGCTGAGCTAGAGTGAGCCGCCTAAGGGGCGTCACGTGACGAAGTCCCTTGAGTTGAGACTCTCCAGTCTCTAGGACTCTAGTCAGTGGTGGGTTTTTCATGGCACCCGGGACAGCCTGAGACACGGCTGTTGCGCACAGCCGGCCGAGTGGTTTACCAATGGATGTTCCCAAGAACTCCTCCTCATTGCTGTCTATCCTCAACACAGCCTCTAGTTCAGAGGTTCTCAACCTGTGAGTCCAACAACCCTTTCACGGGGGTCGCCTAAGACCATTGTGAAACACAGGGGTTTACACTATGATTCATAACAGTAACACAACTACAGTTAAAATGTAGCAATGAAAATAATTTCACAGTTGGGGGTGGTCACCACAGTATGAGGAACTGTACTAAAGGGTCACAGGATAGGCAAACTTGAGAAGCATGACTCTAGCTCAATCCGGCGATGGTCTAGAATCAAATGATGATATCTTTTGGATAACACAAGACAGTGATCATACTTTTTGATGTGTTACATACCAGACACTCTTCTGTGTCAACTGATTTAATAGCTCTAGCTCTGTGAACCAGATGCCACTATTACTGCCTCTATTTTGTAGATAAGGACACGGAGACATAGTGGGTTATATTGCAACTCGACTATTGCTACCTGTAGAGAGGGTTCCTAGCCAATTGGCTCCGGAATCTGTGCCTTTAGCCAGCGCGATGACCTACCTCCTGGATTAAGCAGTGGCTGACACCGATGGCGCTATTCCTTTGGGGCTAGACTCAGCATTTTAAGTGAGTTAAAGTACTTATTTAGCACCTAACTCTGTGAAGTAGGTAGGCTCTAGACTATTATTATATCCGATTCGGCTAGTGAAAAAAGAAAAAAAAAAAAAACAACATGGAGCCAGTGAGCACGGGCTGAATGTTCCGATCCCCTGAGGCAAAATAAATTGTCTTTTCCTACAGCAGGGTTCTGTCAAGTGTTTTGTCAGAGTTGTGCCAGAGCAACTAACATAGACACCTAGACAAGTGTCATTGGATGCTATCTGGATGCTTTTTAGAGGCCAGCTTCAGAATCCCCAATGTCAAACGATGAGGAAATGACCCTCTCACATAAGCAGAGTCGGGGCTCTGCTGTGGTTGATTCAGGGATGGTTGACCGAGTTCATCATCTAAGACTCAGCCCGTTCTGGGTCTCCTCAGTGGAGGCTGCATCCTCAGGTTGGCAGTAAGAAGCCGGCGGAAGCTAGGTGGCTGACGGGGCCCTGACATTCTAGGGAAAGAAGAGGAGCACATTTCCTGTTTCCCTGACAGCATTTTTCATAGCAACACTAGCAGACAGTATGATTTCCACATAGGAAAGGGATACGTATCATGCAGTCAATGAATATTTCCATTCCTCAAAATAAATCTGTTCTTTTTATTACTTTGATATGACAGCACATTGGACAGTCTCCCGGGTTCTATGGTGAGCGTGTGTTGTACTTCAGTGACTACTGGCCATAGATGAAAGTCAATTTCTGTCACTTCAGAGCAGAGACCAGAGTCTGGAGTTGTGGTTCTAGCCTTTCATCCCAGCACTGGTGAGGCCGTGGCCAGAGGATTGTGGGTTCAAGTTGACCTCATCGATAGAAGGCAGAGGTTTCCCATGCTGGTCATATTTATTAGCTCATCATTCTCTTGGCGATGATATTGGGTTGATCTTATTATCCCTATTTCACAGATATGGAAACTGAGGCTCATGGATGGAGTCTAAGGAACAGACCCCAAATTTGAGCATCCTCGACGGCGATAATGCTACGGCACCACAAAAGACCGCAAATGCTGGTGAGGATGTCCAGAAAGCAGAACCCTGACTTGCTACTAGTGGGGCTACAAAATAGCCGAACCACTGTGGAAGTCAGAACAGAAGTCTCATAAAAACTAAACATATAACCACAAAGTGGCCCAGCCATACTGCTCCTGGGTATTACCCAGAGGCCTCTCTGTTTTCCCACAGATATACCTGCAGGCCTTGCTCACTATTGCACTGCGGTCAAGGGATGTCCAGCAACAGGTGAATGGATAAAAGGTCTTCTGCTATGTATACACAATGGAATTTTGTTTAGCCGTCAAGGACAAATGAAATGATAACATTTGTAGGAAAATGGGTGGAAGTGGGTCCTGCTGTAGTAAATATCTCAGATCTAAAATGATGAATGCCGCTGAGAACTGAACATGCTCTTTCATATGTGGATCCTGCGTGTGTGTGTGTGTGTGTGTGTGTGTGTGTGTGTGTGAGAGAGAGAGAGAGAGAGAGAGACAGAGACAGAGACAGAGACAGAGAGAGACAGAGAAGTAGAGACAGAGAGATAGAGACAGAGACAGAGAGACATGAAACTAGAAAAGGAACCAGATGCCTTTAGCAAGAGTTGGGGATGTAGGAAAAAGAGTACAACAGAATTTATGGACTTAAAAAAGAAGTAGAATTGGTAGGGCATGGGGGCAGGGCCCAGAAGAAGGGAGAAGGGAAAAAGGGAGAAAAGAGAAGAGAGAAAAGAGAAGGGAGAAGGGAGAAGGGAGAGAACCAACAAAAGCGATGTACGAGGTGCTTCTGTGAGGTGAGGCCCAGTATTGTGTTTACCAATTTAAGAGAAAAAAAAAAACTAATAAAACAATATCAGCTAAAACAAAGACACTATGTCCTATACTTGAAACATGTCATTTAAAGGCGCT
Organism: Apodemus agrarius; assembly: GCA_964023405.1. Taxonomy (NCBI): domain Eukaryota; kingdom Metazoa; phylum Chordata; class Mammalia; order Rodentia; family Muridae; genus Apodemus; species Apodemus agrarius. Next base: position 67,267,757 of record OZ030019.1, on the reverse strand, counting down.
CCCTGCAGTTCTGTGGGAAGTCACCGGGGTTGAGCTGAAGATGGGTTAGAATTCTCTGTCATCTGCATGGTATTCCGTCACACAAGGCTAGTCTGGGGATCACCGCTTTACACTGCGCTCTCCCGTATGTGGATTTCACAAATGCCCATCTGGCATGTGTCCTCCGGACTGTGTATTCTAACCCCCGAGGATTATCTATTGGCCTCAGTAGAGAAGACGCCACAGTCCAGATATGAGTGTGGGGGTCTCTTGTTACATATATGCCATTAAAAATCCTGCCGAGGCGTGTGAAGCACACTAAAAACTAAGGATCTAAAATAGACATTTTACAGCTTCCCTGAGACGTTTGAGGCCAACCGAGCGGTTTAAAAGCTTAAGAGCAGCATCTTATCAACAGAGGGATTTGAAAAACCGAGACAGGTCCTTCCTGCCACTTAACTCAATGCCAGGCATAACGATTTTGCAATCAAAAGCTCACAAGCAATTTTGCCAGGAAGCGCTTGCTCACTGATAGAACTCTGCTTTGTTTCTCCTGAGGTGGCTGGGAGCTGGGGTCCCTTGTAAAATAGGACCCGCAGGCATTTACAGAAGAGAGATTGAGCCCCTACAGTTTTTATATTGGCGTTTCTCCCCTCGCTGGAAGAATGTGTGTCCCCAGCTCCACGCTCCCTTCATGGAGCTGTTTAAATGACTTGTTATGGCCACTTCTGAAATATGGCACCTGAAATATTTCTCCTCTTGTCAAACCGTGTCATGCAAACACTATCTCAAATCCCTCCACCGTACAAGGCTGTGGTATGTAAAACGCAATGGACGAGGTACTTCTGTGAGGTGAGGTCCATTATTGTGTTTACCAATTTAAGAGAAATAAAAAAAAAAACCTAATAAAACAATGTCAACAAAAGCAAAGATACTATGTCCTATACTTGAAACATACGTGCCATTTAAAGGCACTCCCTGCAGTTCTATGGGAAGCCACCGGGGGTTCAGGCTGAACAGGCTTTGGATAATATTAAAAGCTTATTCTTGCAAAAATCACAAAGCATAATCTTCTGGCAGGAACCTTAAAGGCACTTTATTGGGACCAGCTGGTCGAGTTCGGGACTCAGAAAACCGCGTCTACTTTGAGCACCGAGGAGATAGTTCATTCGTTGCACTGACGGCAGAGGCAAGCTCAGAAGGCGAGGCTGCAGTGGTTGGACCAGCTTCTACCAATGCTCCCATGCTTACAGAGACGACTACATGGATTATAAACATTTCATGCATGCTGCCTAACTTGCAGGGTAAGGGAATGCCACCTCCACCCAGTCAGTGGGCTCCTGTGAGCTGTGCTTTCTTAAACCTGTCACTGTGTCTTATTTCCCAAGGAACTAGAGTTCTAGATGGACCCAGGTTTAAAAATCCCGTTATTGTTGTAAGTGCTTGTAATCTCAGCCCTCAGATGGTGGACACAGGTGGGTCCCTGGGGTTTGCTGGCCAGCCACTGTAGTCAACTTGGCAAGCTTTGGGCTAGCCAAGGTGGAGGGCACCAGGGGAACAGCACTCGGGGCTCACATCTGGCTTCTTAAACACACCTGCATGTGTGTGCACTCTACGCACACACGTGCACTCCACCACAAATATGTAAACACATACCCACACTCGAAAAGCTACATACCCAGTGGCCGAATGGTGCTTAGCCTTAGGAAACAAAGGAGCAGATGCCATGACAGAAGACAGAAGAGTACTTTGCTCACATAGGGTCTCAGTATTTGGTGAAGAAACAAGCAGATGATCCCAGCAAGACTGGGCACTAGGAAAGTTTTCTTCCAGCCCAAACAGCTACTCTATCGCAGCGTTTCTCTATACGTCATCCTTCACTAGAGGTTTGTTTTAATCAGTCCAGCGGTGTGCTTTTTAGGGTCATCTTTTAGATATCAATATACCAATGCCTTAGCAGGAATGGGGGATAATGTCATGACCTTTCTGGTTTGATTTCCAGTAAAACGCAGAGGCTCGAACTCCTGTGAGGAGAAGGGACTGTGTGCCATTTCTCTGCCGGCTTGCTGAGACATTATAGCACTTATCTAAGGGGGATGTGTGGGAGAATGACCCAGTCGTGAACAAGAAATGACACTATGGGGACAGGGTGGGGGTGGCTCAGAGGGCAAGAACATACATTCCTCTTACAGGTGATGTGAGCCTGGTTCCTAGCACCTGTGTGAGGGGCCTCACAAGCCCATCAAGTCCAGCTGCAGAGCGGTGCAACACCTCTGGTCCCATCTGGAGCCTGCTCTCATGCACAAACCCCGCCCCAAGACACACGTATATGCACAACTGAAAACAATAAAATAAATCTTTTTTTTTTTTTAAAAGAAGACAATACATACCAAATCCCTAACATTTACATGTGCACTTTCTCATACAAGTGGTGTGGAGAAAACAATATTGCAATTTAGCAAAGCATTAGTTATTTATTACCTAGTAAGTGTTATCACTTTCCCTATATTGGTGATTACACTGCTTGCATTTTAGCCCAGCCTTAGACTGTGCTAAGTAACCGTATGCAGAGCTCTTAGCCTTTAAGGAATTCAAAAAAGTTTTGGGAGGTTGTGAAGAATTTCAGCCTTTCTCATAGGAATTAGTCAAATTGCACAGAAACAAAAATACCTTATATGTACTATTATGTGTATATTAGCTTAAACTTCTCAGGCATATATTACTATGAACTCTTATGTAGACTTGTGCTCAGTCACACACGAGGGGATTAATTTTATTAGGGATAATGGGACCGGTTTGCTGGGTTTTGTCCTCACCCTAGGCTAAGTAGTAGGAGGGGAGGAAATTGTCTCTTTTAGTAAGTTGTGTCTATTCAAAATGTCTAAAATGATCTGTGGGTGTATTATCCTCTGGTGTCAGAGTGCATTCCTATTGTTCTTTCTCCCAAGAGGCTCTCTGTCTCCAGGGCTTCCAGCTTAACCCCGGACCCCCAGCTGCTGTACAGACAGAGAGAATGGTATCAGTGATTTGTGTTTCTGTAGTTCCAGGAAAGCATCATCTGGCCGCTGTGTGATATGCTTGGGGCGTTAAGCACTTAGACTTGGGTCGAACCAATTGCAATATGAGTTCTGCTGCTACTTCGCGTAGGGCGGGGCAGCGAGCTCTGCACCTGAAGGTATACAGCTCAGTAAGTCGATGATGTCCTCTACTGAATTCACTGGCCCATCTCTAGCTATGCAGCTGGTTCTGCTACACAGGGGCTTATCTTAGCCAGGGACAGCCCGAGAGTCTTCACAGAAGCTTGGCTCTTCATGTCTATCTCCTTGGAGGAGGTTTTCCAGGTTATACCAGGGTCCTCAAGAGACCGTGCCCTGTAGCTCCAGGGTCGGGTGGCTCCCCAATACTATACTGGGGTCCCAGGAGACAGTTTTCACTAGTCCCTGACAGTATGTGAAAAGTAGAGACAGCTGTAAAGTTAAGGTAATGCTCTAAAGGTTGTATTAAAATATATCATTTTAACCGTGTGTGTTAAATTTTACTAACATAAAGTGATAAATGTCGGGGACACTCCCTTTCCTGTTCCAGATCATTCCCTTTCAAACATAAGTCAGATTCACAGAATTAGAAAAATAACTCGTGCTGGTGAGTCTCCAGTAGCTGTTCTCTGAGAAAAACTTAGACTGGTGTCACTGATGTACCAAGGCAAACATTGTGTCTGGATCTGGCAAGTTTCCCAAAGGCTAAAGGCTCTGTCTGTAGTTCAGCTATACTTATAAGTGGGGCTTTTCAGAAGTGGCTGGTTCACGAGGGCTGGGACCTTACCAATAGATTAAATGCGCATTGATTGATTCCTAATTGATGGTCTATTGTGGAATAATTGAAATTTAGGAGGTAGGGCCTAGTTGAGGGGTGTGTGTGCTTGGGGACTCTACGTTGTCCTTTGTCTTTTCCTTGCCCTCTTGCTTTGCCTTTTGCCTTCTGTGAGGTAAGCTGCTTCTCTCTAGTGCGTATTTCCTGTCATGATGTTCTGTCTCACCACAGAAGCAGTAGAGGGAACCATGGCTGAAGCTTCTGAAACTGAGATCCAACATGAGTCTTTTCTCCATAAATATGACACTCTGGTATTTTCTCATAGCAAAGGAAAGCTGCCTCTCATCACAGACACGTCCCCAGGGAAAGAGCCCACATCCCTATATATCATGTTTGTGACTTGACATTCCCCTGCCACTCACCGCCATTTGTCAAGGAGACTTTCAGAGCTCTGTTTTTCAAAAGCCAATTCCCTGCAAACCCAAGGGGTGATACAGGCTGACCTGAAGCTACATGACTGGAGGGGATGGATGGGTAAAGCAGGAACGAGGGACAGGGAGCTGAGGGGGAGGGGAAGGAGAGGAACAATCAAAACCAAGTATGTGTGAAAACCAACAACCTTATAAGTGAATTAAACACAATCGTAGCAAGGACATCATGCCTGGTACTATGTATGTCTTCTGTCTTCTACATATTCGTCTTCACATCCAAAGCTTAGTGCATTTAAAGCCCTCATCAGAGATGCTTCTTTATGCACTGGATGAGGTTACTATAGAGACTTACACGTGGCCAAGGTGCAAAGAAAGAGTAAGCGACGGCAGAGTACATGGTCCTAGATGGACATCTATATCACATCTTCTTCCGCCATTGCAGAAGACATGGTAGAAAGATGGTGAGACCCAGAGATGGTGGGGAACTGCTACACAGCAGTGTCTTCTGGACAGTGCTCGTGCACTCTTTAGTCTCCAGCAGCTTCCGTTGCCTGCAGAAGATCTACATAAGACCCGGCCAGTCGAAATTCCACCATGGATGGGGGAAAGAGCTCATGAAGCCCTTTGTCTAGCCGAGGAGCTAATGGCAGCAGATGACGACTCAAGGGGAGTCTGTTTTCTTCAGGGGTGTGGCCCCTGCTCGGTGTCTGTGCACACCAGGGAAATACCAGTTGGACTCAGTGGCATGTATTTTCATTAAAGGACCTGGAGGTGGGAGGGGGACTTGGAGAGGGGTCTGAGGAGAATGGTGGTGGATCTTATCAAACTGCATTTCTCAAATACTAAGTAAAAGCATATTTCCACAAAGATATAGGCCACTTAACTATAGAAAATGAAAGATAAAATCGCAGATACAACTTCAGATTAAAAAGACATATAAATATTAAAAATAAAACAAGAACATAGCTTACTTTAATAAGAGCCCCTGTGCAAGCCCTGCTTATTCACAGAACATAGGGAAAAAACTTGGCATAAGATGAATTATTATAGCTGTGCAGTGTCACATGCTTTTAATCCCAGATCTTGGGAGACATTCGAGGGCAGCCTGGTCTACAAAGCAAGTTCTAGAACAGCCAGGGCTACACAAAAAAACCTTGTCTGGAAATGAAACAAAAAGGTGAATTTATTGTAAAAAAAAAAAAAGAGAGAGAGAAAGAAAATGGAAACATTTTTCCTTATACATTCCAATAAAGCATGGTAATTTCCACCATATGAAAGAACTTCATGGGGGAAACCAAGTTTAGAAGGAAGATCTGCTTTGGGTTAGAAAACATTTTCAAATTAGGAGATGAAGAGATGTGAATGGTAAGAAAAAAACAACCCACAAACATCACATTCCTCTTGCTGTTGGGCTTCAGCCTCTGCGGTAGAGTGGGGTTTGAGTGCCCTTGGCGGTTTAGGGTACAGTGATAATAGAGCAGAGAGAACCACACTGTGGTGCAAAGTGCTCTATTTAATTGGCATCTTCTCCAACTGTGGGACACATGAGAACAAGGTTTGGTGAGAAGATTGGATACGGTGCGTACATAAGCGGATACCTGGATAAAGTGGGAGCTGGTGGCTGGGATAGAGGGGGAATGAAAGAGTGAGGTGTTAGAAAGGAGTTCGTCCCTGTTTTGCATAGTTCCTTACTTAAATTCCGTGACTCTGCCACAAAGCACTAGGGGCCAGGGCCAGCTTTTAATAAGCCTTCAGTAAATGTTGATGTAGGTACCTGAGATTCCGTCCAGTAGACATGGGTTTATGTGAACAACCCTATTAAATCAAAATTCTCTTGGGAAGGCTCGATCAATCATCCGCTCACTCTTTATGATGACCGTTTAATAAGGCTGCTTTCTTCTGGGTATCTAGTAGAGATCAACTGAACAATGGGAGGCTGACAGCGAAGCCAATTAGAGATGTGAAGCAATTTGGGGTCATGGGATTGAGTTTAGGCACAAGGCGGTGGGAGGACGGGGTCTCAGGCACTCAGAAGTTTGTACTTTCTGTGGTAAAATCCACAAAGCACCAAGTGAAGAGGAGCTTGGGTAAAGTCAGCCAACATGGCACCCGTGTCTGGACAATGAGGGTACCACGGAGTGTTTGTTCACAGGCCCCTCTCCTTCTGACGTCTGAGCGTTTTAATTTGGGAGATTAGAAACCTAAAATATCGTAAGATGAAGATTTCTCATCAGGACCAGCATATCTTCTCTAGCTCCTAGTCTTCTAAGACCCCTTACACACAGGCAGCCCCGCTTAAGGTCTGGATCTGGGATGCAACCCTAGTGCCCACCAAGATGTCAAACAGGCGTTTGCAGGGGAAGCTGCACCCAGCCATCCCTACAAAGAACCATTTACCAGCTATCTGGGGAAAGGGAACTTTTTTTTTTTTTTTTTTTTTTTAAAGGAAAGAGGAAACCAAAGTAACTAGCTTTTTGTCTGCACCCGTTCCTCACCGGGATAGCTCAGTTGGTCACATATTTGGTTTTAAAGGCAAATGAGGTGAGAGGGAGACCCGAGTGATATAACATACTCTGGAAATCAGCTTCCTCCTCTCCAAATCCCTGGTCCTGCACCTCACAGTGGGGAAGTTTGTTTCTTCAAATGAAAGCCTGAATAAAATTTAGCGAGGGCTACAGATTTCCAGAAAAAAAAAATGAATACATATGCTTATAATATATGTCAAGGAAAAGAAAGAAAGCCAAAGAACGAAGATAAAAGCAACAGTAATTACATGGAACTAAAACATGAAAATCAATGAGAACAATTCGAGCTCTATGAGAGTACTCTACAAAAAAAAAAAATATCCTTCCCGGCAGCCCAAGCAACCCAGGGTGCCCCCAACTGCTTGGCTCAGATATTGGTGCCAAGCAATGCATACCCCTTCCTGGAACTTTTGCAGCTTTTGCTGGTGGCTATGCTTCTTGAAGTCCCTTTAGCTGGGAGAGGGTAGGGAGAGTGAGGATGCTCTTAATGCTGAGGCGAGCTGATCGACAGGTCGAATCTGCCCGGAAGCTTCTTGCTTGGGATGGAGGCCATTCTAGGCCATGAAGAACTAGAGCTGTTGCCTTGCCTGCAAGACATCTGCAGCTTCCCAGGTGGCTCCTTCTGTTTGCCCACCAGTCTGTGTGTTTTGTTTTTGTGGTTTTGTGGTTGGAACCAGACGCAAAGGTCCTTGGATATAGTCTCTAAAACTAAAATACAATCAGGGGGTGGGGGTGGGGGGGATGGGATGAGATCATTACCTGGATGATGTGCCTGATAGCAAAAAATGTCAGGCACGAAGGCTGATGGAGTGGGCAGTACCCACTCAAGAGATGCTACCAGTGGGGGAGGGGCCAATAACACACTTGCAAGGGAAATGCAAGGGTGGACAAGACAGGTTGCAAAGTCACAGATTCTAGACAGAGGATTCTGTTGACGGAGCGTATTGCACAGCAGTGCAGGAGGAGAAGCATGTGCCATAAAGGTGCATCAGATCTTTCCCACCAGGCTCTGAGCTGTGGCCCTCCACTTCCGCAGATCCTGGGGGCTACACACGCTTTGGGGGTTGAATTCTCAACTGGTTAATGGCCGAATATTGGATTATGCAGGTGATCAAAGCACCAGCAATCAAAATCAACAGTCGGAAGACATCTGAGCTGAAATGACTCCTGCAGACCGCTGGGCAGAGCAGCAGGATCTCCGTGGCCTGATACACTGCCTTTGGGGATTAATGTTTCAGAGTTCATGCCCAGTGGGTGCACAGAGCAGGGAGTGTCTCATGCAGGGCGCTCTGATCTGGTTCTATCTGTATGTCTGTTGAGATAGAGAAATTTCTAGATTTTTTTTTTAAATTGGAATACCCACTACTCCAGAGAGAGTCTGGGGATTAGATGATCAGGTACCCAACAATTGGAATGTGGGGGTAGTTGGGTCGATGACACAGCTCATGGTGGGCCATGTGAGACTGGGTAATGGGGTGCTGTCACATGTGAGCAGAGCCTTTAGTCCTTCTTCTTCATGGCGTAAGAGGGATAGTACAGAGGTTCATACACCGTCAAATACTTCCAGCAAGGGCAATTCTACAAATTCTATGAAAGTGTGAAAGAGAGATGGCCTCAATCATTAAAAACCTGCAAGGACTTGGACCAGTTTCCAGTGCTGACACAGCAGTGCAAGGCAAGACTCCAAATCACCAAGGACCAGAGGAGGCTTCTTACAAATTATAATCGCATTGGCATAAACGCAGCCAATTTCTTTAACACCAATTTCCCCTTCCACCAACTGTTTCTGGTAGAATCCTGCTCACATTATTATTTTACTGTTTCGCAATGACAGAATTCCTTAGGACCTGGTCAGTCTTGGCACATGTTAGATACTTATTTCCCATGACTGTATTTAATCATATAAACAATATCATATATTACTATTTTTTTTTTTTAGTTTACTTTCTCTTGTAGCCTTGTGGCTACAAGAACCCAGGGCCTCAGGCATGTTAAGCAAACGTTCTACCATTGAGCCTAGTTCTTAGTCTCATAATTTTATTTTTTAAAGTTAAATTATTTTTTTAGGTTTTAGAAATTTTATTTTTAATCAGTAAGTAATAACAGCAAATTTATGGGGCACACTGTGATGTGTGTATACATTACATAATGATCAAATCAACATCGATTGATTGTTTCTTTGTAGTGAAGCATTAAAGAGCCTTTCTTTTCATTGCTTTGAACTGCACAGCAGAGGCTGGAGAGACGGCTCAGCCATGGAGACCACGGGCTGCTCTTGCAGAGCCCAGTTTTGCTTCCCAGCGCTAATGTGGCAGCTCACAGCTATGTCTAACTTCAGTTCCAGGACATCTAACAGCCTCCTCTGATCTTTGAGGGCTCCAGGAACACATATGGTACACACGTTTACATGTATGCAGACACTCACACACATAAAATAAAACTTAAGAGAATAAGTACACAAATATATAGATATATATGTATTGTTTTATATATATTGTTCTATGAGGACATATTCCTAGTATCTATGGGCTACTACAGACTTCATAGTGCAAGAGAGTGGAGATCGTGAAATTTTTCTTTTTTAAAAGATATATTTTATTTTAAAATAATGGATACATTTATATGCATGCACGTGTGTGTGTGTGTGTGTGTGTGTGTGTGTGTGTGCCCATGTGCGCATGTGTATGCACATATGAGTACAAGAAGTGGGCACTATTTCCCCTGCATCTGGAGATAACAGGAGGCTGTGAGCTGCCCAACATGGTACTGTGTACTCAACCCAGCGCCTCTGAAAGAGCAGTACAAACTCTTAACCACCAAACCATCTCTCCAGCACCAAATCTAAAGAAATTTTATCTTTCACATAGGCAAATATGAAAAAATAAAGCAATGGCATCTTCTCATTTACTGAGGAGATCTTTCTGCACATGAACACTGCTTGTACACACAGTGACTACTTGGGTGATGCACTTTGACCCAATCATATTTAAAAAACAAAACAAAACAAAACAAAACAAAAAACTGCATAAAGTGAATTGGTACTCTAAGAACGGTTGTTTTTCCAGCCTTCCAGATGTGTTACGCCAACAAGATATAACTGTCAGCCCCCATAGAAACACAGCACACTGTAAGGACTCATAGGGAATAACATATATGAAGGGGTTTCTCTAAGTTCTACATGTGCACTGTAAATGTTGACAGCCATAATTATCACAATCAGCCAAGTGTCAATGTTTGCACCCCTCGCTCTGGGCAGAGTCTTTTCCTCACTCTGCTCTGTGCAGGTCACTGGTGTCAGTACGGAGAGCTCCATTACTGTGTGGTAATTTGATGTTGCATCTTGTGAGAGAGACATGCCTCTCACGGAGCGGCCTCTTGTTACGGCTTGATGAATGCATTAATTTTTAGAAGCAGACACAAAGAGAAGCAGACCTGACTGAATTGAGGTTTTATGGGTATTTCCCAGGGGAACACATAATTGGACCATAAATGCTAAATTGAGCCTTCTGAGATACTGATGAAGAGCCTCGTTCTCAAATAGTCTCAGTCCTTCTTGAATAGTGTCCCTGCTGCACATTGGAACACACGTGTGTTAGATGGCATGTGTCAGCCCTGGGGCACTCACCGATGTGAGGTCATAGACTAGGCATGGAAAGAGGGTGAGAGGGTTTCCTACAATGACTCCATTTGAGGACACTATTACACAATGGTGAATACTTTCAGCTTCATCACAGGATGAACGCCTTGACTTCAAGAATTCAAGACTCTCAGGTGAGGTGTAAGAAGCAAACAACATCTCATTGCAAGAGACCACTTTCATAAATGAGTCTTTACAATAAACTTAAAATACCAGCCATGGGTTTAGTTTCTACCATTTATTCATCTGAGCGCTGAGCACAGTTTAGGCTGTAACATTATCAGAGCTATTCCTACGGCATCCTTGCAGTAAGGAAGCTCTAAAGGCTCCTTCTGTTTTGTTTTCAGGGGAAACTAGGGATAAGGACGATCTCCATCAATGGGGAACATATCCAAGGCTATTCTGAGGTCTTCCCCCTCTGCGTCAAATCTCACATTGATTTTCAGTGTTCTCAGGACCTAACTGAAGACGTCTGAGGTAAAAGTGATCCATCACTCCCGGAAGACCCTTGGGATCTGTTTTACATGCTCTATCACCACCAGGATGAAAATGGCCTCTCTCAATAATACTTTATTACCCACCTATTCTGTAACAGGTGCTGTCCTGTGCAGGTTACACTATATACAATTTACCCTCTGTTTTAATGTTCACACCCACAGCTTTACCCGCTAAGGTATTTTGTTTGTTATTTTTATTGTTGCTACGACAAAAGGCCTAAAAAAATAACCTCAGAAAGGGAAGCTTGACTCTGGTTCATGCTTTCAATTGATTTCAGTCCACAGGGACAAGGAAGGCACGGTGGTGGGAACGCCATTGAGGACGGACGTCTGAGTGGGCTGTTCACGTCATTGCAGACTAGGAAACAAAGACCGTGACAGGATAAGATGCCTCTAAAACCCTGTTCCCAGTGACCTACCTCTTCCTGCTTCCTAAAACCTCTCAAGCTACATCCCTCGATAGAAAACAAATGTTCACACACAAAAGCCCCTTGGGAACATTTCACATTTTTCAAAACAGGCATGGTGGGGCTGTGACATCTATAAGACAGATGAAGAAATTGGTTCTCAAGGAAGTTACATAAGTTTGCTAAAGTCCAGAGAGAAGTTCAAACCGGTCTCCATGGTGGGTATGTGCACCTTTCACACTCCCTTCCAGTAGTGTGAAGAAACAGACATGGATGTTGGGAGGGAACCGGGCAGAGAAACTTGCTTGTGTAAAAAGAGACGGAGGGAGACCTGGGCCCTGGGTCCGAGAGTAAGAGATATTTATTGTCCATTCGACAAGGTGAGGAGTGCAGTGTGATCACTCCCTGGGTCCCTCCGGCTTGGCATAGAATATAGCATGGCTGTGTCAAGTAGGAGGAGGAGGCCAAGCTTGCCGGTAGCTTCCCTGGCTTTGTGGGCGGTGCATGGCCTCCAGGCCAGCTTGGCCTGGGTCTGGACCGTAGGGATGGCTGTGACAAGTTACATGTCAAATGCAGTCACTCATGATGGTGCCCTGGCTCACCTAGAAAGAGACTTCACTTACTATCTAAGGAAATACCAGACCTGCATACCTCCTTCCTGTCTTGTCCAATATTTATTTATACACATACACACGCACATGCGCACGCGCACGTGCATGGGCACACATGCTCGCACAGATCTAGGCTGCTGAACTACGGGGTAATCAAGAAAGAGAACCCTACCTGTGTTGATGGAAGTCCCCTAGTGCCTCCTCACCCTCATTTAAATAGTCCCCTGGGAGCAGCAACTTGACAAGCAGGAAGCCATCTTCTGTTGGCATCTTTGTGTCCCCCCCCCCCCGACGAGTTACTGCATGGGGTAAGCAGACTGAGCCCCTCTGGGCAAGGGGCTGTTTGCCAGCCATTTACTGAGCCAGATGGACTCTAAGAGCCTGGGCAAAGGCGCCGTTCCACAAAGGGATTGTACACTAATCCCTGCCCCTTCGTTTTTTGCAACTGAGGGGGCAGGGTGCTCGGCTTTGAGACATCGGGAAGGGAACTTGCTGGACAGGGTCTCTCTAACCCATGGAGCCGCCTTCCTACCCGTTTGCCAGGCTTTGTCCTATCACAGTCGGGGAACTGATCTTAATGAGATAAATGTGCTAAGTGAACAGTACAGTGAACAGTGTAGGGGAGGGCAGTCTCTGGGGACATGAGCCACTTAGGTTTACAGGTCACAGTCATCTCTGTAAACAGAGACAGCCGTGATCCCCCCTAATAACATCACAGCTCCTTGCTTCTCTTTGTATAAAGATGACTCATTTAGTAACAATAGCTCATAAATTCGTAAGTGCCATTAAGTTTATGGGGCTTTTCCCTGCCAGGAGACCTTCTGAGCTATCAGATTTGTTTTTGGTAACCTTCCTGTGATCTTTGAAACTATGGTATTCAGTTTGGGACTGTGCTGAAGTGGCTTCTGTGCTGATTTCCTTCCATCCAGACATGACGTGAAGGAGAGAGGGCCATTAGATGTAAGTGTGAGCTCAAGAGACGTTTATCTCTTGTCATATTGGGTGGCTGGATTAAAGTCAATGAATCATCCAGGGTCTGGGTGGGCTGTAAGGTCTGGGGGGGCTGTGAGGTCTGGGGGGCTGTAAGGTCTGGGGGCTGTAAGGGCTGGGGGCTGTAAGGACTAGGGGTGGGTTGGATAGACAGACAGGTAAATGTAGGCGGAAGAGACAGCATCGGTGGCGATCTTTTGAAGGGTCAACACTATGCAGCGATAGGATTGGGTAGCACCATGGCTGGCCCAGCAAGGACCTTAACTCGCATCTAAAATGCCAGTCATGTGTCTTCATAGGAGGTGTTGAAGATAAGTAACAACTCAGCAGCAAGTTCAGCTACATGGAGAATGTCAAAGTGTAATTATACAGCAGCAATAAAAACAGATAGGTGCTGTAAATTAACAAACAGCATCTACCACTTAAGACTAGTTCCTCAATATAGTTTTCTCCTACTGTAGGGCTCCCAGAAGGCAAGTCTCAGGCTCCCCAGGTTCAGAGGGGATGGGTAACTTGCCTGATGGGGCACAACAAAATTTCTGGGGCAAAATGATTCTTCCAGTGTTAAACACCTGGCTCCAAGTTCCTGCCCTTTCACTGCCTCAAGCCAGTCAACTCATGATTTTTAAGTTGTCTTTGTCTTCATTCAGACCATATGTCCTGAAGATTTTCTCCACGTTGGTAAGGACACAGATCCTCTCTGGGATGTTTCTGCTGATATTCAGGGAGGAGACTCTGTAGAAGATGTATGACAGCCCTTAAGAACAGTGGTCACTTTATATGAGACGTTTCTTTTCTGAGAGTAGCTGTCATACCCTGGGACACTGGAGGATGGGTGCCACATACTGGGAGGCCATGTTTGATGGGCTTCCCTCCATGTTCTGGCTTACCCTGGGTTTTGCAACCTTTGGCCTTGGTCTCTGTTTCAGGGCAACCTCAGCAATAGAGAGCTCCGGGCTAACGCTGGTTGGGGAGGAGTTCTTTGAAACTGAAGTACATCAGAGTCAGGGTCCCATCTGTAAAGACAGTGTCTGGGAGCCCATACATTGACTCTATTAAGCACCCATCCTATGACATTTTCAGATCTACTGAGGATGGTGACAGATGTCCATTAGCCGCAGGTGGTTTTGATAGTTAATGATGTCCAGTGTGCAGCAAAGGTCTGAGAAAGATCTAAGTGGGTACTGTAACCCTAGTACACAGGAGACTAAAAACCAAAGGATTGGAAGTTGATGTCCAGCCTGGGCTACACAAAAAGACGCTGTCTAAACAAATTAATGACAGAGTATCCAGCCTGTGACCCAGGAGCCACATATTGCCAAGAATAGCTATGTATGTGACCTAGCACGCAGTCAGTACTAGCAGAGCGCCTTATACATAGTATAGACCAATAAACATATGCTGGACCAGACAGATAATATCTCAGTTTATTGAAACAAAGGCTCCTAGATTCTAAATGGAGTAGCTTTATCCATCATAAAGAGTCAACTAAGAGGTGAAGGTAAGATTTGAAATTAGGTCCACCTGGCTGCAAAGCCCCTCCTCCAACACAGGGTCAGACAAAGCTCCAGGTTCCAAGACAGGGCTTTCATCAATCATGGCCTGGGTATGTGAGAGCCAACTGAGGGCTTGGGGAGATGCTGTAGTGGGGAAAGAACTTTCTACACAAGTATGGGGACCTGAATTTGGATCCCCCAAATCCAGGGAAGCCCACCTATAATCCTCGTGTGTGTATAAGGACAGGGAAGCCCGAAATAGGAGAGACCCTAGGCCAATGGTTCTCAACCTTCCTAATGCTTCTACTCATGCTGTGACCCTCCAACCGTAAAATTATTTTCTTGCTGCCTTATAGCTGTTATGAACTCTAATGTAAATACCTGATATGCAGGACATCTGATATGTGGTCCTAAGTGGTGTCATGACCCACAGGTTGAGAACTGCTGCCCTAGAAGTGCAACTTGGCCATCTGGCCTGACATAGGCAGCAACGAATGACAGAGAGACCCTGCTTCTACCAGGGGGAAGGGGAGGACCAAAACCAGAGTCCGTCCTCTGAGCTTCAGGTATGCGCTGGTAAATAACCCCTCCCTCATGCATCACACACACACACACACACACACACACACACACACACACACACACACAGACAGAGAGAGAGAGAGAGAGAGAGAGAGAGAGAGAGAGAGAGAGAGAGATTGAAGAAAAGGAGCTAGCTAGGACTCAGACTCCTGGAACCTTCTCTAAAGACACAGCTTTTCTAGTGCCCTTGTGTCAAGTACCTTCAATAATTTTAGTGAAGGTGGACCACGGGTCACATGCTTGGAAAAGTGGTGTTCCAGAGAGTACTTGGATGGCAGTTAACATCTTTATCTACTCGTTGACACAGTCACAAAATGTTCTTCCAACCCTAGGATCGAGGTTCAGTTGCATTCTAGAGACGGGAAAACCGAACCGCATCAAACCAGAAAGTAGGTAGCCAGCTCTGACTCCTGAGTGTGGAAGACAGCGTCTCGCTGATGGGAGGACTCACAGAGGAGCACATGGTTGAGCCCACAGCTTATAACAGATATGCATATACCTCAAACACCGGCAAAATTGCCCCATTAAAAATGTTCTTAGTCATGGCTTTTGCTTGTGTCACCATGAGACAAAGGCAGGGGCAGAGGGATCGTATACCCTCCTGTCCTGACCATGTCTTTTATTTTCTGTATTTCCGGGTGCCTGGCACCTCAGAGTGATGAGGACGAGCAGAGAGAAGGCCCGTTATAGTGCCGGCTAATTCCCACGGCTGATGGCTTGCTTCGAATGGCTTTGAAGTACAAACCAATCATCCAGACTCAACTCTTCTCCATGACTTCTTTAACAATGCTGTAGTCTGAGATACTGTCCTCTACTGCAAATTTCCACACAGGGCTGAATATCGGAGAACAATGGTCTACCCCTGTAGACAGAGCCACCAAAATTTCAAAGTGTTTAACTCTGGGCTAGAACGGTAGCCTATGCTGCTTTCCACCACATTGCATGAAAATTACCATGAAGGCTTTGATTCCCATCTCATACTCAACGCCTGCCTCCGAATCCACCTCCCTCCCAGCCTACTGTTCCCAGGCATCTTTACCCAGTGTGGTTGCCTTCTTCTCCTTCCTTCCTTCCTTCCTTCCTTCCTTCCTTCCTTCCTTCCTTCCTTCCTTTGTCCTTCCTCCCTCTCTTTCCCTCTCCTTCCCTCCCCCTCCCTTTCTCTCTCCCTCCCTCCCTCCCTCCCTCCCTCCATTCTTCCTCCCTCTCTCCCTCCCTCCTCCCACCCCGCCTCCTCCCTCCCCACTTCCTTCTTTCCTTTTTCCCTTATATTTCTTCCTCTTTCCTAACAGGATTTCACTACGTAGCCTAGGTTGCCCTGGAACTTAGAAGCCTTTGGCCTTAACCTGTAGAGCATGAGGCTGCGGTGTAAGCCACCACAGCCCATCCTTTCAAAGGCAGTTACTCTCGGAGCTATTGACTTCCCATATATGCAGAGCATAAATCTTCTGGAAAGACTGTAAAAGACTTTGTTTTTTAACCAAGTGTCTGATTCTCCTCGATTTTAATAATCAACCCCCCACCCGTCTGTGAATCGACAAACACCCTCACATTCTCTGAAAAACTTACTAAAAGAAAACTTTCATCTTGAGATGATAAAGCTGTGACTTAGTGACAGAAAGAAGCAGCTGAGTCCTGGCTCCTCCTGAGCTACTGTTCTGTTTTTCCTCTTAGTGTCATGGTCCCCAAAGCAGATGGTGTGTGTGCAAGGAACCCAGTATGACCGACGGCCTCTGTGCGATCACTCAACCCCCTCTGCATGAGGCTCTGACACTTCATAGGGGACAGGCTTCCTTATCAGAAAGCCTCAGAAAGGCAAAGGCAGAGAGACTGAACAGGTAGGTCTCAGAAGCTCACCCTTTGAGAGCTTGCCTTGCAACTCAGTGCCCCTGGGCATGCTGGGAAAACAGACTGCCTCACACAATGGCACAGGAAACCTAGCAGCCCGCAGAACAGAGTGAGCTGTGGGTAGCTCTCTCTCTCTCTCTCTCTCTCTCTCTCTCTCTCTCTCTCTCTCTCTCTCTCTCTCCATCTTTTCATTTGTGCTCACTGTCCTGTGAAAACCTGCTCTCTGTGAAATTGGTGGAGTCATGATTTTGGGGATGGACCATCTGCCTGGTCCCAAATGGGATTCATGAACTTGGAGGGATTTGCATTAGCTGTTCGCTGCGGCAGGAGGAATCCATTCATTTCACAGCTCTGAGCTTTTGCACTTTTTTTGGACCACAGCCTGCATGCCAGGGTGTTGACCTTTTCATTAGCACCGAGGCTCCTTTTATTTTATTTTGTGTTGTTCTTTCCACATCCTCTCCCTTCGACCTTAACATAATCCATGACAAATCCACTGTGCCTTGGCCTCCCTGACCCTCTCCAGCCTATTTCAAATCAAACGCCTTCATCCTCCGTGGGTCATGTGTAATACATTTGTATTTACGCTGGTAGAAATGGAAATAAATCACAGTGGCATTCGATTCTGTCTTATTTGCAAAGAGGAAAAGCTAATTAGGTGAACAGGAATGGAAACGCTGATTAATTTAATTATTTGTTTTATCGAGGGCCAAACAAACACAAAGCTCATTGTGGTTTTGAATCCTGGAAACAAAAGTATCTTAGCACTGTGTAGCTCACGTTTTCCTTACAGAGAGAACGTGTGGTCAGCTGTGATAACTCAGCTTCTAACGGTGCCTCAGAATTCCTCAATAGGACGATCAAGTCCGTTGGAATCAAGGATTTGATTGACTTTTCATGCATTTCCAGCATGCGTTATGGAAAAACTTATTCTTAAGAAAAAAATTAGTTTTTAACGATTTGCAGTTTAGCAAGGGCTGGTGGTTCCCACTTGGAATCCCAGCTACATGGGGCTTGAGTAGGGTCACGAGTTCAAAGCCTGCCCAAGCAACTTACAGAACAATGTCCTGTCTCAAATATAGCAACCAACAAAGGGGTTTGGGCATAGGTCCGTGGTAAAGTGTGCATTGGTATGTGTAAAGACCCAGGCTCAAACTGTAGTACCTGATTTATGTTTTCTGCTTCATAATGGGAAGGAAGGGTTATCTCAAACTGATAGCATTAGGGAGAAACTGTACTTAGGGAGGATTTTTATCATAAATTCTCCTCATATTCAGCTCATAGGGACATGGCTATTTTCAACATTGATTTAATGAATTGATTTTTTTTTCTGGTTCATTTCATTTTTTTTTTTGAGAAAAGTTTTTCAGTCCTCCTTAACAAGGCAAAGAATGTGTATCTGCAAACCCCTTTACTTGTGGGTCCCCCTTGAGGGCTTATTTATATGGGTATGCATCATTAAAACCTTTGGAATGTAAACATAGAATATAGAAAATAAAAATTAAAAAAAAAAAAAAAACAAACCACCAGTGAGCACCAAGGCAGACAAATACCTGTTTCCTGAGGTGCTGGTGCACTCCTGTGATTCCCAACACTTGAGAGGCTGAGGCAGGAGAATAGAGAGTTTAAGGCCAGCCTGGGCTACATATCAAGACCCTCCCCCATCTCTGAAAATAAAACAAAAAACCCAGCATTGATGATCTGTCTGAGTGTGGAAGGACCGCAGGCTTGCGTCTGCCGGTAAGCAGCCAGGAGGTAAAGGACTCCTATGTTTTAAATGTAGCTTCTTGATATCTTAGGTGGAACTTGGAGGCCCCTGCTACTACCAGCTTCAGAACGGTGTGACGATGGCTCTGGATGCCTATGGTGTGTGTGTGTGAATGCTGAAAATAAACCCAGGCTGGTTTGCCTGGGACGGAGGGGGTTCCTCGGGGTTTGGGAATTTTGGTGCTAATGTTGAGAAAAGTGAAGGCAAATCGGAAGTGGTTGGCTTGGAGTAGGCATGCAGTTTTAGGGTGAGAGACACTCTGAGCTGTACAACACGTCTTACTTGTATTGGGGTCAAAATATTGAAGATAGAATGAGACACCAGACTGGCGAATCAGCTTGCACACTATTCTGCACGCAAGCACAAAGCAAGGGGACCTAGTGTTGTTACCCGGGCTTCTTCAGCTTTCTTGGCATTGATAGAAATTCTGCGTGGACCGAAACTCTGGAGTGATGCGCTCAGTCACCTGGTTCTGGGTAGAATCCAGAATGGACAAGTCTGCTGACCTAAAGTGCTGGCTTGCAAACAGCAGCCACGGCTCACTGACCTCAGTTTACCTCCGTGAGAAACAGGCATCGGAAAAAAAGCATAAAGCCCCTTTCACCCAGATGTGGTTGTAATGTGATTGGTTTATGTACCACACAGATTTCAGAGTCGCTCGCAATTAATAGCTAATCTAAACGGCAATCCTGCATAGGCCACAGAAGAGGAAACAGAGACTGAGAATGATCTTTAAGGAGCTGGTGACCGTGGCTTCTATTGTACCTGAGAGGGGAGGTGGGGGTTATTTGTTATTTACAAGGTGGGTAAATAGGATCCTTTATGTTTATAAAGCCCCCTTGGTATCTGGAGGGACAATAGCGGTTATGGAGACTGACCACTGGGATGCAAATCCATCCAGCTTTCCCTTACACTAACGACCTTACCTATGAAAAGGGGAAAGTAATTTAGTCCCCGTGAAGAGATTTGCTGAGGTGATTGAAAAGGAAAATCAAAGATGGAACAAACCAATCACAGCTGGGTGTTTGGGAAGTCACATTACATAAGTGTATACATCTCTGCTCAGGACCGTGGGCTGCCTGTTCTGCATGTTGGCAGTGTGTCTTGGTTAGCCCTGGACTCGATGCAATTATAGCTAAGTCTTAAGTCACTTATCTTCCTAGGGTAGACAAGATAAACTTTTAAAAAAATGTTCATTCATTTATCTCTCTCTCTCTCTCTCTCTCTCTCTCTCTCTCTCTCTCTCTCTGTGTGTGTGTGTGTGTGTGTGTGTGTGTGTGTGTGTGTGTGTGTGAGAGAGAGAGAGAGAGAGAGAGAGAGAGAGAGAGAGAGAGAGAGAGAATGCTTGGGTACTAGGTCCGGTTTTCAGGCCTGCTCACCAGTGCCCCTAGCCCCTGAGCCACCTTGCTGACTTCTGTTTATTTATTTCTATTAGATCCCGTGTCCTGCATCTATCCATACATCTGTCATTTGTTCACGTATCTCTCCAGCCCTGGTCTTAATATAGTTTGTCTCTTCTGACACTTACCCTGACATCTGCTAGCATGGCAGGCTGAGAGGCAGACCTAAGGGCAGGCCTATAGGGCTGGAGCATTTTGAGTGGCTTGATGCCTTTCCCTTGGGGATGGGGTCTGTGATCGCTAGAACGGGTCATTACAAATAGAAGGTCCCATTCCCGGTCCCTTCTCACTGTCACTTCACTTTAGTATGTGTCTAACTCCTTTCTGACTTCCACCATGGATCAAATTATAAGGCTCATGCTCCAGAGCTGTGAGCCGACTAAACAAAGCTCTTTTCTCTGTAAGTTACCCAGCCTCAGGTAGTCTATCACAGCAGGAGGAAACAGATCAGGATGTCCTCTGCCTGCAACCCAACTTCCTGTCTGACTGCCTAAGGTCTATTTATCCATTCTAGATTGCTTTGTGATGCACACCGCATCCCTTGGTAGGCAGAGGAAGATATGGCGCTCTGATGGATGCTTGGGCCCCCTTTCCAGTTGCTGGCTCTTGCATTGGCACCCTGCTTGGGCAAACAGTGGTCTTTGGAACATTTTAACGACAGGGAACGTCAAGAACTTGATTGCAGTTTCCTCTCTGCAGATATTCCCTCACCAGCCTCACCTCTCTTATCATATGAGAATTCCTTGCATATCTGAAGATAGCTGTTGTCAACATCTTTCTTGTTTTTTTTTTTTTCTAGGCAAATAAAAAAATAAAAATCAAATTTTCTTCTCTAAACACAATGGTCCTTAGCGCAGTGACAAGAGCAGGTTAACCCTCTCTCACTTCTTTGTGTGTGTACATGTTGAAGCGCACACACACATCTGGACAGATGCACAGGTTCATGTGCGCGCACACACATCTGGATAGATGCACATGTTCATTTGCATACACATTTGGATAGATGCACATGTTTGTGTGCACACACATCTGGATAGACGCACATGTTCCTGTGCACACACACATCTAGATAGATGCACATGTTCCTGTGCACACATACACATCTGGATAGACACACATGTTCCTGTGCACACACACACATCTAGATAGATGCACATGTTTGTGTGCACACATACACTCATCTGGATAGATGCACATGTTCCTGTGCACACACACATATGGATAGATGCACATATTCATGTGCACATACACACACATCTGGATAGATGCACATGTTCCTGAGCACACACACACATCTGGATAGATGCACATGTTCATGTGCATACACATTTGGATAGATGCACATGTTTGTGTGCACACACACACTCCTCTGGATAGATGCACATGTTCCTGAGCACACACACATATGGATAGATGCACCTTTGTGTGCATACACACATCTAGATAGATGCACACATTCCTGTGCACCCACACATCTGGAGAAATACATGTGTTTGTGTGCACACACACATCTGGATAGATACACGTGTTTGTGTACATACACACAATCTGGATAGATGCACATGTTCCTGTGCACACGCACATCTGGATAGATGCACACACATGGGTGTAAATGTGCATATGGAATTGAGGGGTCATCACCGAGGTCTTCCTTTATCAGTCTCTATCTTATTTCTGGGCGTCAAGCTTTCTCGCTGACTCTGGGGCTCACTGAATGGCTAGACTGGCTTCCATCAAGTCCGTGCGATCCTCTTATCTCTGTCTCCTCAGAGCTGGGATTACAGGCGCATGCTATTACTCCCGGCCCTTTCCATGGGAACTGGAAATCCAACTCCTCTCCTGGAGCTTCCAAGGCAAGCACTTCACTAATGAGCCCCCTCCCCAGCTCAGCCACGGGACAGAGGCCGACAGTAAGACCTTCTTCCTGTCGTGATCATAAACTGATAGCTCCATGCACAGTCTGGAGAGCATGGGTCTCTTTCATGGTTTCAGCTGTGCGTGGACACCACGCCCTTCCAGCCTGCTGCAGTTCCCTCTAGAGGTTCATCCTGTCACCAGCAGATTACCTATTCTGCCTTGGCTTTGTGTCATCGGCCTGGCAATGTCACTGAGCAGAGGAGGGATCCCAGGAATGAGACAGTCACCCTGAAGGCTGACTCTGAAAGTGGCATGTTTGAAAAAGGTCCCAGGAAATAGAGAATGAGGCTGGCTAGGTCTCCAGTATTCTGGGGGAGAAGACAGTGGGCAGTGAACACTATGTTCACTGGGAAAAAAAGCTGAAAATGGGCTAACTCCCCTGTGTGCATGACTCCAGGTAGGCATCGTGTAGCATCGGGTCACCCGGTGCCATGAAGCAGGCGCTGTGCTTCTCACGTGGTGGACACCTCGACGTGCACCCCACCTGGCTCACCTCTCTCAGCCTGCCCACCCCCTAGCTTCTCTCTGTGCCGTGCTTACGTCTCTTCTGAGGTCTATCTTTGAGCTCAGCTATTTAGCTCAGGAAGACAGCTGTAGGTGTATGTGGGGGAGGGGCTTGCTTCCGCCTCACCATCCTTAATGTTGCTTTCCTGTAGGGGGTGTGGAATCCTGGGTTTCTATTTCATTCTGGAATTACCCTCAGTCCCTAGGCCTTCACCTGACCCCACACCTTACACAGCTTCTTTCCCTTCTATGCTAGCCCTCAGTTGGGGGGGGTTTGCTGATTGGGGGTTCCAGGAAGATACCAATCTGCCCCTGAGAGAAGGGGCAGGAAGGCTTCTTACAGGAAACACCACTATCTCAGCTCCTGTGGTTCACTTAGGAGGATGAAAACACGGGGCAGAGGTGGCTGAGAGTGGGGCCTGTCATTGATACACTATCCTGACTCGGTGGCATCAAAGGCAAGGTGGACTAGTGGTCTTCTCTATCTCAGACCTGTAAGGAAACCCTAAGAAGGCAGAGGGGGCTCATCGCCCCACCCCCCACATAGTCTTGTCACCACCTCGTCAAAGCCACTTCCTTGGAACGCTCCTTGAACCTGGAATCTCTTTCCTCTCACAGCTGATCTTACTGTCATGGATGGCGCCCAGTGTCACCTACTTCCCACGGGGCTCTGCTGTTGGCTCTCGGAAGGGGATTTCCACAGGGGAGGGAAGGGTATCGGTGTGATTGCTACTGGCCAGCTTCCCAGCCATTGTCCACTGCTCTTCGTCGCCCTGGGCATGCACAACATGAGGTCGCTTATCAGCACCATTTCCCAACACAGGACTGGCTGGTCCAGCGGTATACTGTCACCTGCTGCAGGAGAACAAAAGCCTTCTTCCCCCCCCCCCCATCCTCTTCCCCAGAGTGCTGGGAGTCAGGCCAGCTTCATTCTGTGTTTTCAAACATGCTAGTTTCGGTAGCAGCTTTCATAATGATTATCCCACAGAAGTCTTGGCCTCAAAACGCTTTGTTTATTGTGGGTGAAAAAAAGAAGTTCACCCTTTCAACCAGTAAAAACAAGAAGGTATAGTTTGACTGGAATGTTCTCACTTGTGGGAAAGTATCCCCTTTGCCGCTTGAGGTAAGCCATTGGCCGCAGTGTACACGGATTGGATAGAACCAGCCCGTGGCCGGGGGGGGGGGGTGTTGCTAAGTCCACGAATTCAGCCCCCGGGTACACATTGCTTTGTGAGACTTCTACTCTTCCGTGTGAATAAGTCTAGTTATACCCTGGGAGAGAGTGAAGGTGACATTCTCAGGGAGGAAGAGGAAAGCAGAAATGTCTCTGGAGTGGGTGGCAGTGCTGGGACTGTGTGACACACACAACAGTAAGTATAAAATAGTAACGCGTTGCTGGCAGCAGGGAGAGAGTATTTATAGCAGAGACCTTAGGATGACTGGGGAGGAAAAACCCTCTGAATGGTGCCGGGGAGGGGGAAGAGGCGCCAAGCTCATGTTTTGTCTAAGAGGTGTTCTTATTCCTGCCTGAGACCTAGAAGCTACAGGATCACCAAGAAAGAATATTTGTGCTGGTCGTAGACCATGTACCACCAGTCACATTTCCTACAGCTCGGCTTTACACGAATGGGAAAGGTAGGCAATGGGGAGAATACGTAGGAGAGGGGAGTGCCAGGGAGCCCAGGGGATAGGCTTTTCGCTGCTACGGCAGAATCCTCAGGAAGAAGAGTCACACATTCCCGAGAGGAAGGCTGAGAACTTAACACCGCTGTCTGCATGCTGGTGACATGCACGTGACATGGGCACGTGACAAGGGAACGGGACAGCTTTGCAGGGACCCGAGGAAGAGTCAGGCAGGAATTGTAGAACCCGGTGGAGGGAAATGGAATGGGGTTAGAGTTTGGCGTATCACCTGAAGCGTCTGCAATTGTCGAGAGATCCAAGGTTCTTGTGAGCAAGGGCATCAGCCTGCCAAGGACGCGTCTCAAGTGCTTGAAGCCTTTTAACTATCTAAACTGTGTCTAGTGTACTCCATAGGTTGGGCTCGGAGCTTCGAGATACATCTTTTTGTCGGCGTGACTTCGCAAGCTTTTAGATTACTTTTCTCCGTGCCGTGACTGAAGAGCAGGCGAGATGGGTGCGGCCTGAGGTTTGTGAGCTCACGGTCAAGGAGGAGGTGGTTCATCACGGTGAGGATGGCGTGGCAGCCAGGGCATTGTGGGTAGCCACAGGACTGTGTTTAAGACTTCAAGGCTTGTCACATCTCAACAAAGTAGGAGAGCTTGGTTCAGAAGTGAGCCCACTGCCTATAACCTTTCAAAACCTACTCCCATACCCAATGTGCCCATTTCTCCAACTAAGGACACTTCCTAAGGGGCCTCCCAGGCTTCTTAAACTGCGTTGTTAGAGTTCAAGCAGAGGAGCCTGCGGGGCAGTTCCTATGTAAACCATACCAGTTTCCGGTTTCATTAAAAAGAGTTCCCCACCGTTAAGTGTCCACTGAAGCTAACACAGAAGCGGCTGAGCTGAGGTTTGGTTCGTGCAGACCATCGAGACAGCAAATGGCACCAAACCTGTCTAACTTCAGAGTGTGAACAGGATTTCAGGACAAGAGACTTAAAACAGACAGATTCCCAAAGTCTTAAAAGAGGAGTTTAACCTCTTTCCAGAGCCCACTGAACCTTTGTTTTCTTTCTTTGTTTCTCTCTCTCCTTCCACCACAGGTTCTGGGAACAGAACTCAGGTTGTCAGCTTTATGTCACACCTCCCTAACCCTCCCCCTAACCCCGACCTCATTTCACAGTCTGGCCTTGAACTCACACCCCTCCTTGCTCCAACTTTCCAAGTACTCAAAGTACAGGCATACCACCATTAAACCGAGAATTTTTTTTACCATTTTTTAAAAAAAATTTTTTATTGGATATATTATATATTTACATTTCATTTCCCATTTTTCTGGTTTCCCATCCCCCAAAGGTCCCACATGCCCTTTTCCATTCCCTTGTTCCCCCATTCACCTCTTCCCACTTCCCTTTTCTGGTATTCCCCTACACTGATGTTTTGATTACCCTTTAAAAGTACATTTAAAGGTGTGTGTATGTGTGTGTGTTGGTGTGTGTATGTGTGTGTGTGTGTATGTGTGTATGTGTGTGTGTTGGTGTGTGTGTGTGTGTGTATGTGTGTGTGTGTGTATGTGTGTATGTGTATGTGTGTGTGTTGGTGTGTGTGTGTGTGTATGTGTGTGTGTGTATGTGTGTATGTGTATGTGTGTGTGTTGGTGTGTGTGTGTGTGTGTGTGTGTGTGTGTATGTGTGTGTGTGTGTATGTGTGTATGTGTATGTGTGTGTGTTGGTGTGTGTGTGTGTGTGTTTGTGTGTGTGTGTTTGTGTGTATGTGTATGTGTGTGTGTTGGTGTGTGTGTGTGTGTGTGTGTGTGTGTGTGTGTGTACTTACCATAGAAAAATACCTCCTCACACAGCATTAGGAAAAAATAAACCTTAAAATATTTCAACTACTTTGGAGTCAGTAGCTGTACAAAATATCTCATTGTCTGCATTAACATTTATTTCCTGAGCCGATTTGTTGAGTCTTCATTTTCCTTAGGAAATGTTTGGCCTTTTCTCATTTGCTGTCTGGCTACATCAGCAAGATTTATTATGTGTGTATTAGGTTCCCAAGAGGAATCACGGGTGTTCTTAACAACCCAGGCTAGTCCTTTCCGGGATGATTAACACGGCATCCCGAAGCACAGATACTCGGGAAGATTCAACTTAGCAATCCACAGAGAGAAACTTTGACATTGGTTGAGTTCAACCTAGCAAGGGGTAGCTTATAATCTATCTCATCTGCCTCATTTCCAGACCACCTTGCCAGCCCGTCACTGGAACTTGGCTGAGTTCGTTTCCTTTTATGTTTCTTATATGCTGTTTTGTGTTATAACAAGTTAACCAGGTAGTGTCTGAGTGACTGAGTGGCTCGCACCGCAAGCCAGGCTGGGTTCCCATGTCTCTCCTGCTGAGGCCACTCATCCCTGTAGACTCTGCATGAAATGAGACCACAGCCATTTAGCACTTAGACTCACTTTCTCTGTTGAATACATGTCAACCTCACCTGCCTGTTGACTGCTTTGGAACTAGTCTTGGTTATGATGGAGCCGGATACCTTGATGCCCTGGGCACAGCCAGGCACGAGGATTTGCTGCAACAGAACTGGACCATCCTATCCTAGGTGGCACATGGCTGTGAAAGATGCTGCTGTTGGCATTGTGAAGATGCTAAGGTAGAACCTGGGTCTGCACGAAGGCTGTAAGCGTGTGTCTCCAGTATGTGCAATAAAGCTCGCTATCCTCAGCGCTCACTGAGTTAGACATCAGAAGAAGCTGAGGGTTCAGTGGTGATCATCACTGGATTGTTTCCACATGGACACGGGTGTTACCTACATGGAATTGGACACTAGTACACACTTAGAGCTTAACAATAACCAACAGTGCACAAGGGCGTGGTCAGCCTTGAGGGAGGGAGCCAGTCATTCGACAGTGAGATTTTAGGGCCACCTAGGACACAACGCAGAACTTGAGAGCCTAGAGGGAATGTGGTAGCCATTTTCTTTTGTTACTGTGATCAAATACCTGACAGAAATGAATTAAAGGGGAAATAGTTTATTTTGGCTCATGGTTTCAGAGGGTCTAATCTATATGCGTGGCCCACACACTTGGTTAAGACATTGCGTTGCCAGGAGCTTGGAGTTGATTCTGTTTTTTACTTCTTGGTAGATATGAAGGAGTACTGGTGCTTGGTTCACCTTCCCCTTTCTCTCTGTCTGCTCACCCCTCCCCCACCTGCTAGTGAATACATGTTGCCTCCATTCAGGCTGCCCCATTGTCCTGAGCTCACCTTTTCTGGAAAGGCCTCCGCCATGCACGGAGAGGTGTACCTCAATCCTCAGTGTAATTCTAAATCCAGTCAGGCTGAGAGCTAAGACGAAGTATGTCAGAGGTTATATGGTGAGAGCAAAGCAGGCGTGGTTGGGGTCCTGTCTTATCAAGACAGGACTTAAATCCGTGGAACTGCAAAGACAGTCTGGGTGTAGAGAAAGAGCCAGCAACAGGGGGACGCAGGGCCCTGAGGACTGCAGCGTGTGGTCAGGTTCCCAGTGATAATATGACCAACAAAAGGTGCCCCGTGAGTAGAAAAGCCCATCTGGAACGATCGCTCCATATGTGGCATCCTCTGGAGCTCAGCTAGGACACAGATGGAAACCACAGGACAAAGGAGGCTGAAATGATAGCAGTGGCCATCCTGAGCCTGGTGCAAAGATGCTCTCAGAACAGAGCAGAGCTCAGGCCGTCTGCAAGCTGTCTTAGTTGCTTTACAGTTGTTTTCTTCCCCACCAAACAAAGTGCCTATAGGTTAAAACCCAGGGAACTCCGAGAGGACACGTGCACTGAGGTTTCAGTGTCTTAAGACATAAGAGTCTCCCATCCAAGTACTAACCAGGCCCGACCCTGCTTAGCTTCCGAGATCAGACGAGATCGGGCGCGTTCAGGGTGGTATGGCCGTAGACCAGGATTCCCCTGCATGCAATAAGGACACATGCTCCACTATGTTTATAGCAGCCTTGTTTATAATCGCCAGAAATTGGAAGGAGCCCAAATATCCCTCAAAGGAGGAATGGATACAGAAAATGTGGTATATTTATACAATGGAATACTACTCAGCAATTAAAAATAATGAATTCATGCAATTTGTAGGTAAATGGTTAGACCTGGAAAATATCATCCTGAGTGAATTAACCCAATCACAAAAGAATGCACATGAAATGCAATCACTGATAAGTGGATATTAATGAGCCCAGAAGCCCTAAATACTCAAGACACAAATAGCAAGTCAAATGATTCCCAAGAAGAAGAAAGGAGAGGACCCTGGGCCTGTAAAGATTGCATCCAGTTTAGTAAAGAAACCGAGGGGGGAGGGGGAATTATTGGGGAACAGATGGGGGGGAGAGGAACTATGGGAAGTATGGTGGGTGGGAACTGGGAAAGGGGAAAGCCTTTGGAATGTAAACATAGAATATAGAAAATAAAATAAAAAAAAAAGTAAAAAAAAAAAAAAAAGACATAAGAGTCTTCTCGACACTAGGGGCCCTTAGGAGTCTACGCTTTACCTGCCGAGCCAATGGGAATCCAGAGTTTAGTAGGAAGAAATGGGGGCCGTTAGTTGAAATGATGGCCATCTGAAGGAATTAACTATAAAACAATAATACTAAAATTCCTAATCTAATAATAAGGCTTCTCTGTCTTCTAAAGAAAGTGTGCCATGCACATGAGCATGCTTACACACACACATGTACACACAGATACATACACATAAACACACATGCACACACATAGATACACTCATACATACACATACACATACACACATATACACATACACATGCATACTTATACACACACATACTCGCATATACATGCACACATACATGCATACACATAAACATGCAAATATACATATACATACATATAAACACCTAAACACACATATATTATACATGCACATACATACACACATATGAACACATAAATGCACACATGTATACAGACACTCACACACACCCATAATCATAGGTAATGGAAGAAGTAAAAATGAGTATTGTATATACCATATTCTGTAAATAAAATACATTCATAGGCAATAGTAAATATTTTTGACCTTTAACATATGAACACAGCTGGACTGAAAATGATCGGCGGAGTGTTGAGAAGAGCCTTGACATTATACCGTGGCATTTCATCATTTAATGAAGACTAGCTGCTTCCATTAGCAGTGTACATCAGAGCTCCTAAAAGGACTTTTTGATAGGCTTAGCTCTCCTTGCTTTTGCCTCTTTGGAGAAGCAGTGTGCTCTTTCCCTCGCTGTCCACTGCCACCTAGTGAGTTTATTGGGGAAAGAAAGGATTGCATGGAAGGAAACGCCCCTTACACGCTTACAGCTTTAACCAGTGATGTCCGGTGTGTGGGGGCTCTTGGCAAGAGGATCCTGATGAGATAATGCAGTTCAACCCAGCCAAGGGAGCTAGGTAAACAAAGCCATAATCCAGGGGAGGGTTTTGGCAAGAGCAGTCTTGGTGAGCAATTGGTGAGAAACTGCAGGACTTCTGGCCTGACAGGCAGGCTCTAAGATTGAAGCCTTATGCGCGCCTGGTGGATTTTAGGGTGATAGAGTGAGAGGTGTGTGGAATGAAGAGACCACCATAGGAGGTCTTGTGTACAGGTGAGGCATCAAAACTATGCTAATGAGACTCCCTGGGGTAATGATCTCCTGGAGTGAAGAAAATGCTAATTAGAACAGAAATGGAGGCGTGCAACTCTCTTCTACTCTTGGGGGTATGTGGGGGTGGGGGTGGGGAGATGAGGGCTGGGGGGCTGGCGGGGCTGGGGGGGGTGTCATCATCCTGGGCTAGTTCCTTTCTCAGTGTGAACAGGGAGAGCTTCTCCTAAACCCAGTGCCAGCCTACACCCAGGGTTACCCAGTGCTCAGAGAAAATACCCCTCCTTTCCCAATAAAACTGCCAAGAGGTGGGCGGGGGACTGACTCAGGGAGTCCTGGCTGCACGCACGGCTCAGCTTGGCATGCTTTGGGCATGCACCCACTCTGCACCTCTCTGGTGGGAACTGCTCAGGCTAGAGCAGCAGTGTCTGTTCAGCTCACCCCAAAGAAACACTGGAGATACTTGACGGCAGCTGTCATGAAGTGTACATGCATGGTTGTATGCACTTGAACACGCCACGCTGTAATTGTATGCGTGCTGAGCATACACGTTCAGACCTGTGTGTGCTCCTAAGTGTGTATGCATGGCTGGATATCTATGAATATGCATTGCATGTGTGTGTGTGCAAGGGGTGCGTATGCAATATGTGTGTATGTGTGTGAGCAATACGAGATAGGCGACATCCAGCCTTTTATTGATGTGCATGGCCTTTAATGGGTGAGTTTTGATGGCTGTTAAAATTACAGGCATTGATTAAGGCTGCTTTGGTCCAGGAATAAAGACAGTCAAGGAATCCCATGACTTTGGGATTCAGCGAGAGCCGGTGGGTTAGCTCAGTCGGCAGAGCGTTTGCCTTGCACAAGGCCTTCAGAGTGATCTACAGGACAGCATAAACTGGGCACCTTGTACTCCCCAAAGTTGGGAGGTGGGGGCAGGAGGACCAGAAGTTCAAGACATCCCTCTGCTATATAGATTTTGAAATCAGAATGACACAGTGGAGGAGAGAGAGAGAGAGAGAGAGAGAGAGAGAGAGAGAGAGAGAGAGAGAGAGAGAAAGAACACAATTAAAGCGATACACTCTTTCACCCAGGACATAACTGGGCATTTAACTCATGACAGCCCTCGCCACTGGCTTCCAATCTAGAGGATATGTTCCTCTGCAGGAACTGGCTGAAGTTTTAAGAGCATCTGCACAGACTGGACTGAATACTCTCTGCTAGCCATTACTTTCACACTGAGAACTGGTCTGTCCCGTTACAAACATGGTGGTTTAATTTGGCATGGGGCCATCCACTGATTTGATGGCATTTGTATTGTGATTTACAGTTGTCAATTGATTTGGGCTGCTTGAACTACCTGTGGGGACATGAACTATTATTAATAGAGCGATACATAGGTGCCTAAGGAGATCACAGGGGATCACTCTGTTTGGATTACTTTATATGTACGCTTTCGGGTGTATTCTCAATGTTAGCACTTGCCAGCCTGTAGGCCAGGGAGGCTTCCTGGATCCATTTCTACATCTTGTTTCAATGCTGCAAGTCAATCAAATCCATATCTTACAGGAAGTAATAAAACAACTACTTCAGATGTACCTTTTGGCACATATTATGTGGCCCTGTATAATTAAGAACTTTCTGTGCTATCACCAACCCCATCCAGAGCTTAATTATACCTGGGACTTTGCTGGAGGCTGCTGGTTTTAACCTGTGCAAAACCATCATATACCCATGGAAACAGTCATTCTCCATGAATCAATAAAATGGGAAGAAGAGGAGGAGGAAGAGATTGGGATAAAGGTGGAAACTGGAACAATGTAATTAGGCTTTGAAGGTGGGAACAGGTTGATAAGATAATCTTTGATCCACAAATAGTCAAAATGGCAGTGAACAAGTGGGGTGCTCAGCCCCGAATGGGGCATCTATAGCATAACAGCTACACTTAAGGTCAGGAGACATTGCGGAGGAGAGGGCCGACGATTCTAAGAGTGACAGTATCTTCTAAACTTTCAGTATGGCTTTCTACACGAGCCCTGTAACAACCACAGCAGCTGACAGGGCAGCATGGATGGAGGGAAATTTCACAAGGGCCATCCCTAGATGAAGAGCAGCTGAGGGAGAGGGAGTTGGCTTCTTTTTAAATGTTTGGTTTTTCAGGGATGAGAGACCCCAGTACTAAGTGGTCAGCTATAAACACATGCAAATGAGGTCCACACTAATTGGATTCCGTATATGCATATAGGATATAGGATGCACATATTCAATGTATACCACCCATGCCTGGATTTTTTTTTTTTTTTTAAACATGGCTCCTGGGGATTAACCTCAGGTCCTCCTACTTATGCTACTAGTGAGCTGTCTCACCAGGCACTAACCTTCTTAATCCAATGTTTACAAATAAACGTGTTCAGTATTAGAGGTTTCCCCCCAGAGTTACCAATGAGAACTTAATGTAAGTTTGAAGCAACCGGTTTTCAGCCCTCTTAGCTCTGGAGAACATAAGGCTTTTTTTGTGTAGGGCTTGGGAATTTGGGTGAGATAAGGACTGACTGAACAGACAGGGAAACATAGCATTGTATTATTCTCCAGATGTCCTGTTGAGGGCATCAGCAACTAACGCATCTCCCTTACCTATTCTGCCTCCTTTATTCACTAAGGAAGAGAAAGTGTCGATTTTGGGGGAAGACACTGCATTATTTACGATGGGTTCTCCACTCTGCTGGTGTGTAGGAAACACACATTTTCAACCCTGAGCCAAACCAAACCCTTCCTCCCAGAAGCAGCTTTTGCTGTGCACTTGATTACAGCCACAAGAGCAGGAGCTAGTGAGGAAGACAATACTTAACCTGTGACAGGTTGATTGGAACCCAACAGCTGTCCCCTGGATTCCTTTGCTTGGTCGTTTATGCATCCTTCCGAGACCCACCTCAGTGGGCCCAGCTGGGACAGCTTGTCAGCTCCCAGCTTCATACTCAAAGTCAATTATTGTCCGGGGTCATCCCATCCTATTGTTTATGTGAAGTTCATGTCTTCCTCTTGCTTCACAGAGAGAGAGAGAGAGATACGAATTTAAAGTCACTGTGCTGGTTTGAAGGAACATCCATGCAGGAACTTTTGAAAATCATCGGCAACATTCAACTAGAGAGCCAGAGCCTTAAGATCTGGCTCCTTGGGAGGAATGCCTAGAAGAAGACCTGTGCGCTTAGAACCCCTCCCCCACACCGCCTCCCAGCCAAGCTTCCTCGGTGAAAACACAAGGAAGATACAAAAGAGGTCAGAAAAAGCCCCAGAGAAAGGACACAGAGGTAGAAGTTGACAGGTTGGGTGATAGATAAGTGTCACAGCTGAGGGTGCCTATCTTTTGGGGTATACATTCATAGCACAAAGCTTAATTTCTCTCCGGGGCCAGACTGATGCGTCCCCAACCACTTCTATTAACCATGCTTTGATTACACAGGCATGAGAGGACAGCACAGATCGCAGATGAGCAAGACCTACTTGAACCCACGATGTGGAAGATACTGGCCTTACCATAACCCACAATTTAAAACGCTCTGGAAGTGCAGAGACTTTTCACGGAAAAGGACAGCTCAAAAGCGCCTTCCCTTGCCTAGCGCGTCCCCTATCAGATTTCCAAATTCCACACACAATGGATCCGTAAACTTCAAAGTGTACTCTACTAGACAAATTTGGCTTCCAGTCCAAGTCTTGAAGTTCATGAGAAAAGAAATCCTCCTGCGGAAATGTATTGAAAGAAACAAGCCTTGGGTGTTCTCATTTGGGCATGTAGCCTTTAAATAGATATGACAGCTCAATTTTCCAATATGATATGCAGGAAATGTGGAATTAGCTCCAATTATATCCGCTACAGTGATTATGTACGCAGGAGGTTTCAAACCGGGCAACTTGTCACTTCCCGAGGCTTTACCTTCTAGAATCCAGAACCTAGTCCACAGGAAATCAACCACACATAAGAGGGAAAAAAAAAACATACCCAGAGGGAGGAATGTGAAAATACTTCTTTTTTTTTAAATATCCAGATATCGTTCAAATATGATTTCATAATACAAACCCTGCAGCCACTACAGATATACAGAGGTCCAGGGGACAGAGGCCTCCCGCATCAACCCCAATGCTATTTGTGAACAGCATGGAGTCAAATATATATGGGAATCATATCAGCAATGCATTGACTTGATCAAAGAGATTATGTGCACTCTCAGCCTTGCTCCCACAAGCTCTCTGACTAAGCCTGGCCCAGGGCAGTGCTACTAGATGTTTTTTTTTTTTTTAACCAGAAGAGGTGTAGCCTTGCCTTTCTTACTTCAGCTAGGGATCCAGATGTGATGCTTGAATCCCAGGATGCCATTCAGGGATGCAAAAAGACATATAGAAGGTGGTTAAGCAGTTTTCCTCAGAGGTCTTGGACTCTGATGACTACTCTAATGATTCCAAGGGAATCCTGGGTAAACTTCCTGTGGCCCATTCACTTAGAGAAAAAAAAGTCCCTCTTCATTGAGCAGTGATTAATAATGCTAAGCTTTGGTTGGCATATGCAAGCCTAACTGGGCCTAAGTACTGTCTTTGCAGAATCAGATTCTAACCGGAGTACAATTGCTGAGTCCAGCGGGCCTTTCAGAGGTTTCACTTCTCTTGGTTACTTGATCTATAGAACAGTCATTCCCTTAAGAAGCTGAGGTGGATAGTGTCATTTGGGGGGGTTCCTCTCCTTTTATCTCCCCAGCTTCAGTCTCAACTTCTGTCTTCCCAACCATAATGACAGACGTTCCAATTTTCATAAACACTACATTGAAATGATACATTTCAAACAAATACTGAGAGAACCTGTAAGAATTATAGGTAGCTTGCAGCTCCCGTTAAACTATGAACAAGCAGATGTAGATTAAGGACCATAACCTTCTGCTTGCTTCTTGCTGTGCATAGGGGTAGACATTTGGTTGACATGAGTCCCCATTGCAAGGAGCCGTGTATGCTACCATAAGCCCAGAGCAACGTGGCCAAGTGACCATGGACTGAAGCATCTCAAACCATCAGCCAAAATAAAGCACTTTTCTCTTCTGCAGATTATCTTGGGGATTTTGACGATGGAAAACTTTTCAAACACAGTGAAGTCTTAGAGAACTTTCTACCCTTACCCCCACTTGAGAGGATCCACATGCTGTGCTCAGGGTCCCCTCTAAATGCAGCCCACCTGGGAGAAAAATGAGGGAGACAAGTTGCCAAGACTTCTCTGACTGCTCCTGACACCGATGGCCAAGTTCAAGTACTCAGAACGCTGAGACTGGAGTGTGGGAAATTGCTAGGTCTCAGTCACTGTTGACCCTTAGCTGTTCAGTTTACATGGCTCAAGACAACACTAGATTTAGTGTGGTGGCTTTGATCATGCTAGATCTTCGTGTGGGTGACCCATATGTTAACATTCACAGAAATAAAATATTAGATCTGTATTTCTTTTTTTTTTTTTAAAAAAAAGATTTATTTATTATATCTAAGTACACTGTAGCTGTCCTCAGATACACCAGAAGAGGGCATCAGATCTCATTATAGATGGTTGTGAGCCACCATGTGGTTGCTGGGATTTGAACTCAGAACTTTTGGAAGAGCAGTCAGTGCTCTTAACTGCCGAGCCATCTCTTCAGCCCTGATCTGCAATTCTATTGCTTTCAATAAATATGTAACAGGGGCTAGACATATAGCCTAATGGAAGAGTCCTTATCTAGCATGCAAAAAGTCCTAGTTTCAATCTTTGTACCAATGTAAATATTGACAACCTTGACTACTGTTCTGTTTCTCAGGCACAGCCCCACCCCCTGCTTTTTGAGGCAGGGTCTCTCACTGGCCTGAAACTCCCTGAGTAGGCTGGATAGTGACTTACCAGAAATAGGTGATTTAATAGTATTATATAAAGTAATACATTGCCAGGTGCCATAATAGAGTTTATAAATTTAAAAGATTGGAATTTGCAATTCAGCTCTAGAAATCAGTCTGGCAGTTCCTCAGAAAACTGGGCATGACACTTCTGGAGAACCCCGCTACACCACTCCTGGGCATATACCCAGAGGATTCCCCAGCATGCAATAAGGATACATGCTCCACTATTTTCATAGCAGCCTTATTATAATAGCCAGAAGCTGGAAAGATGTCCCTCAGTGGATGAATGGATACAGAAAATGTGGTATATTTATTTACACAATAAAATACTACTCAGCAATTAAAAACAATGAATTCATGAAATTCTTAGGCAAATGGTTGGATCTGGAAAATATCATCCTAAGGGAGGTAACCCAATCACAACAGAACACACATGGAATGCAGTCACTGATAAGTGGATATTATCCCGGAAGCTCTGAATACTCAAGACACAATTCACATATCAAATGATTCCCAAGAAGAAGGAAGGAGAGGGCCTGGGTCCTAGAAAGGCTTGATGCAGCATTGTAGGGGATTACCAGGACAGAGAAGTGGGAGGGGGTTGATTGGTGAACGGGTGGAGGGAAGAAAGCTTATGGGACTTATGGGGAGGGGGCAACCAGGAAAGGGGAAATCATTTGGAATGTAAACAAAGAATATAGAAAATTAAAAAAAAAGATTGGAACTTAAAGAAAATAACTATAACACTTTTCATGCAATTAGACGATACATTTCTTAATGCTATCAAGTAGTGCTTAAACTGGCTCAATTGAATGCCCATCCTTTAAAAGCTGCTTGTTTAAGCGAGATTCAAATAAGTGCCACGAATAACCATCGACTAGTATGTCTCAGTTCCCTTGACGTCCGTAGAGTCCCTTGTGCCTCCTCCCTTTTCCCGGCATCCTTGCTGAGCAGACTAGGTCAGTCGCCACCACAGCTTCACACACTGTGCAGCTCCCTGGTGTGGTTTGTTTGACATGTCCTTCTGTCCCTTGTACCTGCTGGGTGAGGTTATTCCATGACTGTCCCTTTCTGCTTAGGATTATGCAAGTCTGAGTGTCCTCCTTGGGTGGTATCATTATGTTAGGGAGTTTCCGCCCAACTCTATCCATTCTCTAAGTGTGGTGAGTTACATTCTTATCCCATTGATTTCTCTTCATGTATTTGTTACCTCTGCAGCCATCACAGGGCGTGTCCTCATATTCGTGAAATTTGCAAAAATGGTTTCCTTAGCAGCGTCTATAGGGGATCTGTGAGTTTACTTCAAGAATCATCAATTCCAGGATTGAGGCAAATTCTAAGCATTTCAAGCTATTCATTACTATCCTATGGTGATCTATTAGGCAGTCGATGGGCAGTGAGAACCAGTCATATTGCCCCGGGGTCTGCTTGATATAACCCTAGGTGTGTAGAGGTTCCGCGCTTTCGGCATGAGTGCTTCCTTAGGGAAGTTGATTCATTTCTATTGGAAATTTTGTGCGTGGTTTCAGGACCTCTGAAGCCTGTGGCATCGCATAGGTGACAGAGCAACCTGCACATCTGTTGCTAAGGCAACAGTCACCATATTCCCAGAATCCACTTGATTCACCTTCCACCCATACCTGTGACTACATCACCATCCATATATAAAGAAAGGCCCCTCTGATCTCTCTCTCTCTCTCTCTCTCTCTCTCTCTCTCTCTCTCTCTCTCTCTCTCTCTCTTTCTCTCTCTCTCCCCCCTCTTCTTTTTTCTCTGCCACCTTGACCTTCCCTCTCTCAATAAACCTCACGTGGAGCTGTTTGGCCTGGCGTGGTCTTTCTGAAGCCGTGTGATGGTCACAACATTGTGCAAATGCCGTAATTTAGGGATCAAGATCAGTGATTATTATGGTATTGCTTATTTTTTTGGGGGGGGTTCCTTGGGGTTTGAACTGATCATCTGTATTTTCTCTTGCTTATAAGTTGTATCTTACATTTCCAGTGTATTCTATATATTTTCAATTTAGATTGACCAGACAACATCTCTCAGACTTACCAACCTCTTAGCTCTCTCAAGACAAAAATCTAAATCTCAAGTGCATTAACAGTCACCTATTTACACACACTATTCACACCCCAGCCTCAGAGTAACCAAGTCAGCATTCTTAATGCTGATGTGCCC
Organism: Apodemus agrarius; assembly: GCA_964023405.1. Classification (NCBI taxonomy): domain Eukaryota; kingdom Metazoa; phylum Chordata; class Mammalia; order Rodentia; family Muridae; genus Apodemus; species Apodemus agrarius. The sequence continues at coordinate 67,230,017 of OZ030019.1, read as the reverse complement.
AAGAGTCATAGAAGATCATTTAAAAAGACTTTTGTCTTTAGGGAGCTATAAGAAAATTTCTGATTATTTTATTTTTCCTTTTTTGAGATTTTATTTGTATTTTTCTGTGTGTGTTATTTGCCTGTATGTATGTCTGTGCATCATGTGTGTGCAGTACCCATGGGGGCCAGAAGGCGGGGTGGATTGCCCAGAACTACAGATACAGACAGTAACTACCATGTGAATGCTGGGAATTGAACCCAGTTGCTCTGAAAGAATAGTTCTCTTAACTTCTCAGCCATCTTTCCAGTCCCTCAAATTGCTGATTTAAAGGGCGATCTGAGTAGTTCTTCTCGGTGAGTTTATTACACAAGGTAGGGACCATCTTAGGCTTACATTATCTTTATTTAAAATCTAGAGAATGTTTACTTAAAGTTAACTTCTTAGTAATTATGTTTCCACATAGTTCTAAGTCTATAAACAAACCACAGACGAAGGTTACAGCTCCCACGCTGGCTTCCCCACCTTACTCTGTCGCACTGCCTACAGATAGGTTGGTGTGACTATAAGAACTGATCTTTGACTCATTAAGTGTAAGACAACGTGGAAACATTTATGCCTTCCATTTTCAGAAAACTAGTCTACTTTCCGTTGGGCCAAGAGAAGCTTCTCATCCCTTTGTATGTGCATGTGTGTTCATGTGTGTATGGTACTGTGCACGTAGAGGCCAGAAATCGACCTTGGCTGTAATTCCTCGCATGGTCCACCTTGTCTTTTGAGACAGAATCTTTCACTGGGCTGGAACTTACTGCATAGGCTACACTGTCTTCTCTAAGTCCCAGGGATCTGCCTGTCCCAGCTTTCCCCAGCACTAGGATTACAAGCATGGGTTCAGTCTTTATTTTTATATGGGACCTGGGGAACTCAGGTTCTAAATGAACCATCTCCCTAACCCCCTATTCATCTGTAGAGATACATGCATTCCTTTACATGGTTGGACTGAAGCCTGATATAGATACTTATTTATGGGTATACAAGTGATTTTAACTTTATGTATGTATGTATGTATGTATGTATGCATGTATGTATGTATACTGTTTATGAATCTATCTATCTATCTATCTATCTCAGTCTGTCTTAGGGATAGATCTCTAGAAATGGGCCCAAGAGTGAATATGAATGTCATTTTGCTGTTAGTTAATACATTATCAAACGCTTTTCTATAGAGCCTGTACCATTTTGTATTCCTACCAGCAAGATTTAACCCTCAGGGTTACTGATAGAGGTCACTGCTAGGCTTCTAGATTTTTGCATTCCTGTATTTTTTTCAATGTAGAGTAACATTCCATTTTTCTTACTTGAGGGAGATGAGCGTCCTTCTCAGGTTTCAACTAAGTCTGCAGATATGCCCATTTTAACGCAAGTGTTAAGTTATGCATCATAAATTAGCAGCAACTTTTAGAGTGTGTCTACTGATTATAAAGTAAACTGGGCTGGCTCCTCAGATGATCTTTGCGAATACTGCCTGTAAAATCTGTACCTTTGGAACACGTACCCTCGAGAGGTACTGTGTAGTCTAAGGTTCAAACCTTTAGTTAAGTGTAGCCCCTGAGACGGGAAACTTATCTAGATGGGAAACAGCGCTTGGATGAACACCCAAGAAGAAGTCTACTTTCTACTCCAATGAGTATCTGTTCCAACAGAAACATTCTCCTCAAGAAGCACAATCATATCAGGCCACCCTGCTTAGCAGATAGAAAGGTGAAGAAATGTTTGGTGTAAAAGGATCTGTCCCAGCATCTGGTCTCCACCCACCCCCCACCCCCCAGGAAACAAGGAGGAAGATCAAAATGATGGCTCCCAAGTTGACTGAAGAAAATTATTAAATACAATAAATTCCTAGAGAGAAGCCATAAAATGAAAATGGCCGGCCACAAAATATAGTTCTCTAGGCAGAGAAACAGACTCTGGGAGGAAGGGCGGAGGCTGAGGTCAGAAGGGCAGGGCATTCGCTGAGCACCTGCTTGGCCCTGGGTTTAGCCCCCAGCTTCTCCCTCCCTCTGTCTCCACCGAAGAAAAAGCACAGAGCAAAGATCACTCCAGGCTTCCCTCTACCCGGAAGTCCCTGGCTGCCATGGGATCTTCCCAGATCTTTGTGGTTGTGTCATTTGCTCGCATTCTGCCTTTCTGAAAGGGTGGGCTACTTTGGCAATCTGCCCACCACGCCCATCTTTAGCAGCTCACTGTTTATGTTTCGGCCCAATCTTTTATCGTCTCTCCTTGTTTGGCCTGGATGGGGATGCTATCCATCAGCCGCTGCCCCCACCTCTCTCTCTCTCTCTCTCTCTCTCTCTCTCTCTCTCTCTCTCTCTCTCTTTCTCTCTGGGGGAGAAAGGACTCTGTGCAAGGCAGCCACAGCTTCACCACTGAGTCATTCACCCCAGCTCATGGCCTCCATTGTAAGGAGAAGGGTCCTCAAGGTTTGGGAGACCAGCTTCCTCTCAGCCTGTGAATGTGGGTCCGGTTTCTAGATCAAGTAGCAACTATGGAATCAAAAACCGTGCATGAAAGCATCTCAGAAGACAAAGGTTCTCCACTCAAGGCAATGGAGCGACCACACAGCTTAGGGACGCTGGGGAAGGGGCGGGCAGTCAGTCCCCTGCTCTCCTCCACTGTCATCTGCCCAGCACACCATCTCTGGTTTCCTTTGTTGTGTCATGGAAACTGCAAAAAAAAGGGACAGTATTGCCAAGAAGGGGGGAAGCAAACCTCCTATGCTAGACGGAAAGAAAACAGAAACACAGCTCTGTCTTGGAGGCGGGAATCTCCTTAAGTTGCTTAGGGTGGCACAGAGCTTCCTATGTCCACAGATTTGCAAGGTTCTTTGTTTTTTTTTTTTTTTTATACTCAACATGAGAATGCAGAAATGAAACACTTTGGACAACTGAAGTGCTTATCTATTTTGTTATTGTTGTTGTTGTTGGCGGTGGTGTTGGTGTTGGTGGTAGTGGTTGTGTGTGTGCATGTTGAAACAGGGTCTTGCTAATTTTTTTTTTTTAAAAAGGCAAATTGTGACTCTGGAGAGCTGTCTCAGTGGGTACGACTTTTCACTGTTCAAGCCCGAGGGCCTGAGATCAGACCCCAGAGCCCATTAAAAAACACAGGCCTGCCATGCACACCTGTGACCCCCACACTGAAAAATCAGAGACAGGACGATCTCTGGGGTTTGCTGGCCACCAGCCTAGCTCCAGGTTCATTGAGAGACCCTGTCTCCAAAGAATAGGGCAAAGAGCGTGCTCCAGTTTGATCTCTGTTGCTGGAACAGAACATGCGAGGGAGGAGAGGGTTTATTTCCTGCCATCATTCCATCACCGAAGAAGCCACAGCAGAACTCCAGGAAGGAACCTTAAGGCAGGAACTGAAGCAGAGACCATGGAGGAGTGCTCTTTACTGGCTTGCTAGTGAGCGTCTGCTCAGCCTGCTTTATAATACAGCCCAGGACTCTCCTCCTAGCAACAGTGGCATGCACAGTAGATCAGGCTCTCCTATACCAATTAACAATCAAGAAAATGTCCTATAGACATTCTGCAAGGCAATATGGTGGTGGCAATTCCTCCTTCTTCCTAGGCAAGTCAAGTTGACAACCACGCTTTGTCCACAGAGTGGCAGTGATAGAAAAGGGAACCTCTATCCTCTTCTCTCCACATTGCTTTAACAGACACACAACCACACACACACACACACACACACACACACACACACTTTGTTTCCTGGTCTATGTTATGTGAAGAAGCTGCCACCACACACCACCACCACTGTTAACGGAGAGGCTTCTGCTGCCCCGCCTTCACCTCCACAAAAAACAAAAGTCCTCCTGAAACTGAACCACGCACAGACTTTCCCTCCTGTATGATGCTTCCGATGGCTGTTTCAGTTCAGCAATGAGAAAAGTCTTGGATGTAAGATTCTTCTCCCTTACACAGCCAGCTGTCTACTCTGGAGCCATCACTAAGCCTGAACCATGATGACTGGCTCTGCTCTGCAGAGTACAGAAGTCTTTTGACACTGAATTTTAATGAAATCAACCCATTAATTAATTATGGATTAATTAATTCATCCATGCAAAGAACATTCGCAGTACAAGACATGTTTATTGAGCATATCTACCACAGGCAAAATATGTCAAGTATGGAAAGAAAAAACGTGGTTGTGATGATCACGGTGCTAAGAAATTCTAAATCTTTTTTTTTTTTTTTAACTCTTTCAATTTTAAATAACAGGAGCTGGGCACCATGGTACAGCCTTATAAATCCAGCACTCAGGAAGAGGCAAGAGGCTCATGGATTGGAGGTCAGCTCCAGCTACATATAAAGTGCTAGACAGGTCTAGATTACACAGTGAGACCCTGCCTCTGAAATCCCAAACAAAACTCAATATGGAGAGCATAGCGGTTGCAGGAGTCTATGACTAATCGGCAAAGAAATGACAGCAAATTAAGCTGTGAGCGTGCTGAAGAGGAAAGACATTTCATGGAGCAGGAAGGGGAAGGGAAGAGGAAAGACATCTCCTGGGGCAGGAAGGGGAGGTGGGATCACCCACGGCTCTGATCCATGCAGATGCTCCGTGATTCTGGCATGGAGGAAGGCAGGGAAATTGAGACTCCTAGCCTCAGGCACAATGAGAACAAATTCTTAGCGTCGGGGGAAAGATCACGGCTAAGTGCAGAAGCACTGAGTCTGGATGGTCAGGAGGATAGGATTGGAAGGCCCAGAAAGGAGAGCCTGGGGCCGTCAAGTCTGCTCTGGAAGGAAATCTGCTAAGTAATTAGGAGCTGTGAAGATCAGTGAGCTGGAGAAAACATGATTAATGTGACATTTTAGGAGGGCAAATCTGGCAGGTGTGTGTGTGTGTGTTTGGTCAGCAGAGAGATGAGGGAGTGGAGGATGGGAAGAACATTTGTGGTGGGCCGGAGTGGCCACATTTACACTTTCCGATAATTAAAGGAGGAAAGAGCTTCTTCCAGAGAACAATGGGCCCACTGGGACCTCACCATCTTCACATTAGCCTCGGCTTATGGGAAGCAAATTACTGTACTCAATTTCTTTCCAAATTCAAAATAAAGGCTTGTCCGATGCTTCTATTTCCTTCCTTGTTCATTGAGTATAACTTTTTACAGTTATAGAGATAGAAGCAATAAAACTGTGACTCTGGCTAATTGTGAAATTCAATGTGGTTGGCCACAAGCGCCTGTACTGGGTCTGGGTCCAGCTTGCAAATCTAGTGTATATTTTAACTTTATTCTCTTGTCTTTTCTGGGAAGGGTAATGTAATACACCTAAGATTGGCTTCCAACATGCTATCCTACTCCCTGCCTTCCCTGTGCTGGGATTACAGTTATATGCTTCCAAGTCTGGATTCTCCAATCCCTTTTTTATGGCAGGCATATATGTTGTATACTGTCATAGATTCGAGTTTCAACTTGAAACAAACCTAGAGTCACCTGAGAAAAGGGAACCTCGCTTGAAGAACTGTCTGGATCAGACTGGACTACAGCCCATGTCTGTGAGCAGTTTTCTTAGTTGCTTTTTGAAACACAAGGATACAGCCCTCTCTGAGCCGTACCATCCTTAGTCTGGTGGGCCTGGGCCATATAAGAAAGGTAGGTGAGGGAACTGGAGAACAAATCAGTATGCAGCATTCTCCAGTAAGCATTTCTGCCTCGTTTCCAGCTTGAACTCTCTTATTGATGGACTTTAACGTGCAGGACAAAATAAAACCTTTCCCTGCTTAGTCACCTTTCGCCATGATGTTTTATTACAGTAACAGAAAAGCAAACTAGGTAGAGACCAGCTAGAACAATTCTGGGTAGTGTATCAATCTTCATTTTGCCACCGTTAATATATTTTAAAAAATTGAAATACAAGTATATATAAGGGCTCATTTAAAAAATTATTCGGTGCTTTTTTTTTGTTTTGTTTTAGGTTTTCCTAAACAAAGAATAGTGAGACTCCAATTAGTAATGCATGTCTATACGATTGCTATTTTTCTCCATCCTCCTCCTCCTCTTTGTTTTTATTTCTCCTCCTTCAACACATTGCTGTTATTGAATAAAGCATTCTCATCGCTCATATCTCGTCCAGATCACCAGGGAGTGGCCCCTCTCAGTCTCTAGGTGGAGTAAAGCCAAGTCCATTGCACTGTACCGAACTCACTCTATCACCAGGATGTCAGGCACTCTTGCAGGTGCCCAATGCCGTAGTCTCTGTGGCATCTTTAGAGTAAACCCATACTTGACTATGCCTTCCTCTAGAAGTTCTATTTCTTCCTAAAAATTGGCATTTAGCTCAGCGGGGCAGTGTTTACCTAGACAGAGCAAGGCCCTGACACTGGTCCTCAGCTCCGGGAAAGTTGGGGAGGCAAAATTTTTAAAAAGTCACAGGCATTGTTGCCTATTTGATGCTCCAGCAAAGGCGAAAGAAAATGGCTTGTGCAAGCTTCTCAGGCTCAGCTGAGTATCGCTTCCCCACTCCCATTTACCATTTCCTCTGGGCTCTCTTCTCTGAGGAGGATCTCTGACTTATACCTTAGGCCCATCCTAGTTGTGAGATGTGAGAAAGACTTTAAGAACAACTAACTTTTGAGTGTGTTTTTGACTCTCTTAGTCATGGTTGCCTCACTTGGGTGAGAGAGGTCTGTGCAGGCAACCTGACTTTACTCCCTAGGGCTGTTTGGTGGGACACGGAGCCACTACTAGCCAGTAGTGAAACATCCCTTTGAAGTTCTTAGTTTCCATGTATATATTCTCCTGGAGACAATCATTTGAGGTTTGAACGCCTTGGTCAAATACTCTATCTTAACCTCACCTAGGTTACTTCTAATATCTCAGTACTGCATTATCCTTTATTCAGAATTCATTCCTCCCTACGTCAAATAGAGCTGGAACTAGGAATATACAAGCCCTGAGAGAGACTGACAGAAACAACCCAACACCTTCTTCTAAAGCCATAGAACCAGTAGAATGGCCCATTGAGACCTCGCTTAGAGAGGACTTAGTCTTACTTTGAAATAATTACTAGGATAAGACTTTCTTTTTAGTTTCCTCAGTTCTCATTCATTTCTAGCCTGAATTTAGGAGAAGTAGAAGCCAAAGGGCAGAAGGAAACAACCACTGGGCAATCTGGTCATGGGAGACGATTCTGTGTCCAAATAGTGGCCATACAGCCATTCTTCCCAGCTCCAGATAACAGATAGAAGTAAGAACAGGCAGGGTCTTGCCTACCTATAGCTACGATGTGTAGGTAATCCACGCAGCCAGCCAGCAGACACGTTAGACCACTGACTACATTCTAAGAAATGCCCTGGGTCCCAAGAATACAATGAGAATCTGGTCTCTGGAAGTTCAAAGTCAAGAGCAGCCCTGTCATTGGAATCAGGTGTGAATTTTATGTTCCCAGAACATCACTTGATTCTATCCTACCACGACGATGAGCCTTCTAATCTTCTTGCCGCAGACTATGGCTATGATGTCTCTCCTATCCCTCATTGCTGGTGTCTGCATAACATTCCATCCATGTCCTCTCTTTCCCACCTTTGGCCTTTAACATCTGCCAGCGTACGACATTCTCTGGGGAAAACTCCACCCATAATATGGTCGCTCGCTAAATAGTTTGAATGGCTAAAGAAACAGTTTGCACGCGCCGTCTGCACACATCAATTTCAAAGCGCAGAGCGAGCAGCACAGTGATATTCAGAACCACTTCAGATCTTACGTGCCTTCGTTGTTTTTTCTCCTCCGGCTATCTTGGCTTTTGTGTATGTAAATGGAGGAGTTGGTTATGAAAATTTCATGCCCTGCCTCATTGCACGGTTCTATTAAGAACTGGAGCTAACAGGGAAAAAGAAAGAAAAGAGACATGCTTCACTCTGAAAACGTGTGTGGCATGTTAGGGACACCTGAAAACTGCGACTAGAGCTCGTTTTCCACCTTAGATCTAATTAAAAAGTGCATACCTTGTGGGGTGGGGGTGGGGGCTCTTTGCATGTTCATTCTTCTGTTAAGATCAAATTGGACCTGTCAGGTGGGTGGGATGAGCAGACTTAATCAAGTATTAGAACTCCTCTGTTGCCTACCAGGGCTTAAAAGCAGATACCGAGAATAAGCCCAGCACTCGCTTGCACTGAGCACTGGTTCTGCGTTTCAGTGAGTCCTGGTGTCCTAAGTCCTGGAAGAGCTGAAGGAAACCCTCTGATCCAGGATTGTGTGGGAAAGAGGAGGCCCAGTGGGCCATAAAACTCAACTTTCTTATTACATAGGTATTTGGCTTATAGCTGTGTTGAAACCAGACAGTAAACAGGTATCACCTCATAAAAATGCGTGCCCAGATTACTGGCCCTCTATAAATAAGACAGTGGCTGTGTACCGGCATCTGTGGTAATTTACCATTACCCACTATCAATCCTTCTTTGTCTTTGTAAAAGAGGAAATGGCCAGCAACCAACCAGTCTATGCTACTCTGGGGGATACATGTAATATCCTCGTATGTGTGTGAAATCTCCCAGAACTTCCTTTCCTGGTTTGACTTTGGATGAAAGTATGGTTCTGGGGCTAGAGGAGAATGCCCAGGAAGAGAACTCCTCTGACACAGGGCATAATCAGTTGAGGGCCTGATGAGTTGAAACCCAGCCTGGGCTAGCATTGAGGCCTTTCCTCTGTAGTCTGCTTCCCATGGGGACAGAGAACCAGAGGCACAAAAAGCGGTTCTTTCCTGAACGGTGTTGGCTTAATTCTGCTGGCTGATTTAGACCCGTGTCCTTCCTAGAGTTTCCTGCAGTCCTGTGACTCCACAGTGCACTAGGATGCCTCCGCTCAACCTCCCGATCACCTCACTTGAGGGCCAACTGCGCAGCCTCCTGCACACTCTCCCACCCATCCCCCAGTTGTTCTCCATTTATCTATGCATACGCTCTTCTGAGAAAACACTTGGATATTTCTCAAGGACACAGACTCCTGTGCATTCCATTCCAGGGTCTCGGGAAAAAGATGAGGGTCTGTTGAAAGGTGAGATCTGAACGGAGTCTGGTAGAGAGTAGGGACTCGACTCAAGTAACAGCTGTTGAATAAATAAAGTAACGGATGAAGGACCCTTGAGCTGCTAGTAAGGAGGCGGCCTAGCTGTGGAGATAAGTATTTCCATAAAACCCAGAAATGAACCTTCTATTTTTTTTTTAACCCTTACAGCCACTTCTCTGCATTTATTTCTGAGCAAGCAGAGGCCCCGTTTCCTGGAAGTTCACAGAGTTTTTCTTACCCACCGATGTCTCTACGAGTCTAACTTAGAATTCAGCAGCATATTTACTTCTTCAAGATCAAGGTTCCTAAGATATCAGGCAACCAGTACTTTCTTTCAAACTGGTAGAGCCGAAGAAGGAGGCTCCATCCAGATAGCTAAAGACAGACTTTAAAGAAGTGAGAGAGTTTGGTTACCTTGGTGATGAGCACGTACTAGGAGAGATCAGAAGTGTAGACCGAAGAGCTGGCCCATTCATACTCACTATGGATGACGTAAGCACCCTCCAGGTATTGATTTGACCTTAGAGCGTGCCCTTGTGACTCCTGGGAGCACATTTAGGTAAGTTGGAAACTAGATGTGATGCTTTGAATATGCTTGGTCCATGGGAAGTGGCACTATTAGGAAGTGTGGCCTCCTTGGAGTGGGTGTGGCCTTGTTGGAGGAAATGCACCCAAGCTCCACCCAAGATGGAAGAGAAACCTTTCTCCTGGCTGTCTAAAGAGCTAGCCCTATCCCGGCTACCTTCACATCAAGATATAGAACCCTTGGCTTCTCCAGCACCGTGTCTGCCTGCAGACCGCCATGGTTCTTGCCATGATGATAATGGACTGAACCTCTGAAACTGTAAGCCAGCCCCAATCAAATGCTTCCCTTTTATAAGGACATGACCCTTGGTCATGGTGTCTCATCACAGCAATAAAACCCAAACTAGGACACCTCACACAGCTGGAATGTCTTTCTTTGGCTCTGGAAGTATGATTCTTTCTAGGGCCTAGAGCTGGAGAATAGGTGTCCTAAAGAGTCAAGTCCTTAACTGTGTAGAGCATGCCAAGTGGCACTATTTGGAGAGACTGAAATTGCCAAATAATTTACACTCCAGACTGCTAGGGTTTGCTTGTTTTGTTTTGTTTTGTTTTTTTAATCAAATATATACCAATCTACAGGGTCCGGGCCTAAGGCTTTGGAATCTGAGTTTTAAGGAGCATTGCAGAGATTTTTGACATTAGCGCCAGCTTACATGGCCAGAATGTCCGAGAACAGTGTTCTTAGCAATTTTAGGAAGAGTAGGGCCATTCTTGGCAGCAAAATGAAAGATATCAGAAGAAGGACGTAACAGAAACAGGCTTCGGCAGTGACCAAAAGGAACCCCGGCATCTCATCCTGGGCCATTTCTCTGGAATTCTTGGGGTCAGGGCTTCCAGTCCCCGTCAGCAAGCAGGCAGGGAGGAAGTACTGAGAAGCAAAGGCAAAGCTGTCAGAATAGACAGGTCGTTGTCAGGGTCAGAAGAGAGAGCCATCTCCTAAATCTGGATTCCAAGGCCTCCAGTGTTGATCTGTTTAAACCCACTTCATCCCACAGAGGCAAGATACAGAAGCCATAAGGCGGCTAGCTCCCTCCTAAGAGCTCTCTGCTCTGCGGGTTCCCATGGGCCAATTATTCCCATTGTGGAGAGACTGGTCTTCATTCCTAAGTTCTTACTTGCTTTCTCTCACATTCTTCCTTCATGGGGTGGGTATCAGGCCTGGGCCTTTCAATCAGATACACATGCATTTCATCAGATACATATGCATCCGTTCTGGAGTCCATGGTGAAGCCCTGTACGGCCAGGCATGCTCGAGCACTCATGAGGCAGAGGCAGGCAGACCATCCGTTTGAGAGCTAGTTGCACACTAAGACCCTGTATCACAAAACTAAAAGGGATCTGGCGGAGGAATAAAGTGGTTTTAGTAGTGCTTGTTGGCTGTGTAAGGCCTTGGGTATGCATAGTGGTATAAGCCCGAGCATCTCGGCTGACTGAAGTGATGATACCCACTCGCTGGTAGAATTTGGAATCACACATTCCCTGGCCTGAATCCCAATCACGTTTGGTCCTCTTGGGCAACAAATGAGAGGAGGAGCTGTTATGTACTATAATTCTTCCAAGAAATCTCTCTTACAACACATTCTCTCCCCGCCCCCATAAAAAACCAGGTGTGTCTCTGCAGTGATATGCCAGGAAACGTCACACAAAGGAAGGAGATCATTGTTAGAGGTGGTCTTCATTCCCAAATGGGCGTGCCATTCAGGAAGATGGTCACAGCAGGGCGAGGAGGCCTCTGGGAGCTACCTGCCAGCAGTCCGGTCAAGTCAGGTGACCTCCCAAGTTCAGAGGGTGTCAGATAGCTATGCGTGACTCAAGCCCTGATGGTACCCAGGCTGTGAGCTTCTGAGGACAAAACGTATCTACCAGGAACATCACAGAGAGAGGAAGACAGAGCCAGAGGGAGACTCCAGCTTTCAGACAAAGCTTGAGGGGGAAAAAAAAAGTCTCTCCTCGCAGGCAGCAGACGGAGCCACTGCTTACTAGCCAAACAGAACTCTTTCTGTGGGTGAAGCTCATTTCCTTGATGCCCACATGCAGGAACCCCTTCCTAAGATGCTCACCTGGGGATAAAGCCCAGGCTGCTCACGGCGGTGGTGGCTGTGATAGATTGGTGGTGTTTCTGAAGCAGATCACGGGTACTGGTGAGATTACCACAATTCACGCCTGGCATCAGCCCATCTCTTTTAAGTTCAGAGTGTCGGGTGATTAATGGGGGCTCAGAGTCCAACAAACGAGAGGAGGAGCTGTTATGTACTATAATTAAATAATTAATCACTCCATAATTATAAAAGACAGAATTCTGTATCCCGTCCCACAGACCCTATAAAGGACATACTCAGGAGAAGGGTGGGGGTGGGGGGCTCTGTGTGGCACTTTCGAGAGACACAGGCTCTGCTTTTTTTTTGGGGACGCCCAGGGCCAAGCCTGACTGAGGGACTGTGTGAAATCTGCATGTCCCTCCGTAAGTAATGAGGTCCCCAGGGCACAGCAGGTGACAGCTGTTCCCAGATT